>CM029619.1:1457629-2131849 GCA_017311315.1 Dendrocalamus latiflorus
CTAAAATTTTAGCATGGCAGCAAGATTTGGCCAATTATAGCTCAGTTTACTGTCAACATGTAGCCAAAACTATGGCTGCCAATTGATGGCCCTAGTTTTGGTCATGCCGGACTTTGGCTAGATTTTTGAGGCTGGTGGGGCTACAGACCAAAAACCACCCTAACGTTAACTGGGGCCAAATCAAACATAAAACTGCTGTGCACAAGCAAATGGAGTCCCTGAAGAATTTAAGAAATTGATGTTGCCTCAAGGACACCTATTACGTTTTCTTCCCCAATGGCAATACTTCGCAGAGACATTGTTTCGTTATAGGTTCTCTGAAGTTTTTATTTCATATGTGGATATAGTCACGTTAGTTCTTTTGAGCTCTTTCCACATTTTGCACATAAGTAACTTGTTACAGTTGAAACCAGATTCTTTAGCTCTTATCACTTCTGATGGACAACAAAGGCATGAACCCACTTGATGTTAGCATCACGGCTCCAGATTATGTCACTTTAGCTGAAGATACAGTCCATGTTGAAGCAAACGATCACAGTGAGGTATGCTCATGTGAATGAGTAATTGATCTCTGAAGATAATTATATTGATGGGTTTTTCTCCCATAATTTTTCCATATATAATGTCTACAGTTTGTTACTTCTGCATGTAGCATTTCAGAAGATAATACCTTTTCTTTTTTCCTTTGGAAGTTTTTCCAGCAAGCTTATGAGAGAATTATTGCTCTTTCCCATGATCATGGCTGAAAAGTTCAATTTAATTTGTGTATTGTCGCATCATTGGTTTGTAAGAAGCATGAGGAGAGAAGTTGAGCAGTGGGATCATGTGCCATATGTCGCAGTTCACTTACGCTGTGGCTCTCAACGGTTGTGCTGGTCTTGCAGCCTCGAGAAATGGCAATGCCCTTGGTGCCTCTGCTATGAAAAGTGGGCATCGGGACGCTCTGCCTGTCTGTAATGCCCTCATTAACATGTACTCAAAGAGTGGCAGCATCCAGGATGCATGGAGAGTCTTCCTTACTATGCCGTATCGTGATGTGGTCTCTTGGAATTCGATCGTAACTGGCTATGCTCATCATGGTCTTGCAAGAGAAGTCACGGAAGCATTTCATGATATGTTGTTTGCAGAAGAAATCCCATCTTATGTGACTTTCGCTGGGGTGCTGTCAGCTTGTGCTCAGTTGGGTCTTGTAGATGAAGGATTCTACTACTTGAATACTATGATGGTCAGATGGAGGAAGTGGAAGTAAAACCTGGAAGGGAACATTATACTTGCACGGTCGGTTTGCTGTGCAGAGCTGGACGGCTAGATGAGGCAGAACGATTCACAGTGAGTAATTGCATTGGCACAGATGTTGCACGGAGATCACTTCTAATTAAGTTTTTGCTAGGTGTGGTCTGGGTCATCGAGTAGCTGAACAGATCCTTCAGTTGAAGCCCAGTGATGTAGGAACTTATGTCTTGCTTTCTGACATGTATGCAAAAGCAAACCGATGGGATGGTGTCATAAAGGTCCGGAAGTTTTTTATTTTTCCTTATTCATAAGCTGTGTGCCTTTTTAGGCAGAGGCTGGAAGTTTTTTATTCCAAGAACGTGTATCAACTTGATGTAACGAACTTGGGATTAATAAAGTCTTCCTTATCCAAAAAAAAAAATAAAGGTCCGGAAGTTGATGAGAGAGAGGGGCGTTAGGAAAGAGCCTAGTGTTAGTTGGATTCAAGTAGGAAGTGAGGCCCATGTTTTCACATCAGAGGACAAGAATCACCCATGGATGAACCAGATCACCAAAAAAACTCAAAAGAGCCGATAGACCAGATTAAAGTGAACGGATTTGTTCCAAACTTTGCGGTGGTCCTACATGATGTTGAAGATGAACAAAAGGAAGAACATCTTATGTATCACAGTGAGAAAATGGCTCTTTCATTTGGCCTTATTTGCACCCCTAAGGAAGCAATTATCCGTATCATGAAAAACCTGAGGATATGTGATGATTGCCATGTTGCTATCAAACTTATGTCACTTGTCACAAGGAGGAGAATAGTTGTAAGGGATGCCGAAGCACATTAATAGCCACATGTGTGCTCAAATTTAAGAGCAAAGGTAGCAGCTCCAGAGGACAAGTGAAGTTTTGGACATCAAATGGAAAGGTTATCATATTTTTTACGAAAAGTTAAAACCTGTATATATGTGAAGGATTTCCACAGTTGACAAAGAAAGGATATTCTTGCTCGTCAATTCACTGATTTCCTGACTGAATAGAGAGGGAAAGACCAAATGAGCAGGAAATTCACCTGTAGATATGTGAAGGTTATCACAGCAACTTCACTATTTTGATCAATTAATGGATCAGACGTACTGTGTATAACGTTTTGTTTACGTACGTACGTCAGTAAATTTCTTCAACAAACATTATCCCCCCCCCCCCCCTGAAGGTTAATTTGATAATGAACATTGTCAAAAGAATCTCAGTCATCAACTTACATAAACTAATACTAGGCATGTATCAAGCGGGTAGGTTCTTTTGAGCTGTGGCTTATAGTTTTTAGTTTATGGGCTTTTTTTCTTCAGTTTATGGCTTTTAACTGCGACTTATGCCTTTTAGTATTTTTTGTGTAAGAGAGTACAGAGTAACAGAAATCCGCGTATGGTTTTGGTCGATATAAATAAAGTCGTTACAGTGTGTACTACAATCAACTTATAGATCTCGTCTTGAAAAAACACTCTATTTAAAAGCTAGTTATTGTAGAAAAGCCGAAAAGTGATTTTTAAAAACTGAAAAGAACGGGTTTTTGAATTCTGTCTGTTCGCAAGAGAATCTCCCCTCTCCCCCATCCCTCACCCCCTACCCGGATCCCTTCTCCTCGCCGTCGCCGGAGCGCGCCACCGGTCGCCGGTGGACGCAAGGAGGGCGGCAGCGGGGCTTTCCTCTCTTCCCCAGCTCTGATCGGTGGGGAGCAGTGTTTTGGTCGCGAGCTCTCTAGCTGCAGCTTCCCTCGCCGGCGGCGTATCCGGCGGCCTGGTGGCCGGATCTGGCGTCCCTTGGCGGTGCTGCGGCGGGCTCCCGAGCCGGCGAGACCCACGCGAAGGAGGAGGGCGTGGAGCGCGCTGGGAGGGAGACGGAGGAGCGTGGTGGGTTTGAGGAGCGGCGGGTGGGTTTACTCGTCGGCGGAGAGGCAGCGGACGCCTATCTGGTCGAGCAGGGCGAGCGCGCGAAGCCGCCTCGCCGGCGTCGCCTCCGCTCTATTCACCTTCACGCTCATCTCCGGCGAAGGAGGAAGAAAGGCGGCACGATGTTCACGGCGAGAAGGAAGGTCCAGAAGGACTAGGGCCTCGAGCCCTCGGAGTTTGTGGAATCCGTCGCGCAGGCGTTCTTCGACCTGGAGAATGGCAACCAGGAGTTCAAGAGCGACCTCAAGGTCCTCTACATCAACTCCTCCTTCTAGATGGATGCGGCCGGGAGCAAGAAGGCGGTGGTGATCCACGTGCCGTACAGGCTCCGTAAGGCGTTCAGGAAGATTTGTGTCAGGCCCTTCCGTTGTATTGCTGTAGGCTTGATCTGTGACTCATGTCTCTGGATCTGCTCAGTGGTGGCGCTTAGACGTTGCATAGTGGTTTCTACAGTGGCGGACATTGCAGGAAGCGGCTCGTTGTGGAGTTCAAGGGTGGCTATGCCATGGCCTTGAGGCGTGCAGGGCCCCGGAGTGTTGGTGGCGGTCTATTTTGTGTGTGGGTAGTGCGTGGGGTGCTGTGGAGGTGCTGACGAAAGCCTTGCCGGTGATCTTACCGGTCTCGACAACAATGACGCCTTCGGGCGCCATTATCCTTTCTGGAGGTGTGTCGTGGCACTACATAGCTCTCATGTTTACTGATCTCTAGGTGAAAACCTTGCCTCGGTGAGGCGGGCGGCGTCGGCGACTCTCATCGCCTCCTTGGAGACGTCGCCTCGGAGGTCCATCTTCACACAAAGCAGACCGAAGTTTGGATGGCACAGTCGGATGAGGATAGAGGCTTGGTTGTAAGCAAGGACAGAGAAAAAGTGCTGAAGCTTAGCCTTTCTAGTTTTTTTTCATAGTCCTTAAGCTATATTTCCTGTTGTTTTATGCACCTCAGTTTTGAGGCTTTGAGCCTAAGAGCTCGTGTAACTTTTGGCTGTATATATCTTTCGTGGATATAGAGGCCGGATTTTATATCCTTTATCTAAAAAAATACGAAGAGAGATATGGTTACATGTGATTTTGGTGGATGGTATAGCTGAAGTCAGTAAAGTGTCTACTACAATCGACTTATAGACCCCATATTGAAAAGGTGCACTATTTGAAAATTAATTACTGTAGCAAAAACCATAAGCACTAAACAAAAAAAGAACCCAGCGTTTCCACCGAATTTCTAGTGCTGGTCATTTTGATCAGGATAGGTAAATTTGTTTTTTCACGTAATGTTCTTCCTTAAATTAATGGCCATAACATTTGTATGTTTTGCATTTGAATTAGTAGTTTAAATAGTTAGGGGCATCAACTCAATTTCTTCCTGCTCTCCTAAAGATTGCATGATGCTCTTCAGGGTGAGTTATGCGCCCTACACTCAAGTGATCTGCTTCCGTCCCGACTCAGTAGTCGTCTTAGCAGAAGTTACCCTCAAGGTTCAAGCAAAACAATGACAAGGAGCTAGCTAACGTGAATGGGTAATTTACCTTTGAAGATTTTTATATTGATGGGTTTTTTTTCTGGGTTAATTTCATGTGTACATATTCCACAATTTATTGCTTCTGCATGTAGTGTTTCAGAAGAAACTGCACTTTTTTCTGTGGAAGTTTTCCAGAAAGCATGTTGCTCATGAGTTTTGTATTTCACATGAACTAGAGTATAGTGTTCCTATCTTGATTCGTATGCATGCTTACCGGTTAGCTACACCAACCTACGTTAGTTTTTGAAATCTTGTTAACATTGTCTCTTTGGATTCAAAGCTTGGAATACTATGGCAAGGAACTTCGGAAGTTTGCTGGAGAGCACAGTCACGAGAGGCTTTCCCCCTTGTGACGCTGGATGGATCATGGAGGTCGCTTAGGTGATCTGGCCTGTTCATGATGCCGTGACTGCCATCTCATGCGTACGATATGTGTGGTGTGGCCGGCAAGCGGGTAAATGTGTGCTTGTGAAATGTAGAACCGTGGAACGCGTTGTAGGACCATGTGTTGAGCTGCCGGCGTGCGTGTGCGCATCTGGGAAATTTGGACGTTTTTAGCACTGTAGTCGCTGGAAATTCCAAAAATAACGTCGATGAGAACAAATTTCCAAATCTAGCCCCCTGCCGACCGCACCATTAAATGGGGATGCGACACGTGTCAATACCTCCCGGTTTAATGGTGCGGTCGGGGACCGCACCACTCCGGAGTCGTGCGCTCCCCGACCGCACCATTAAACGGGGAGGCGACACGTGTCAATAGTGCGGTCGGCAGGGGGCTAGATTTGGAAATTTGTTCTCACCGACGTCATTTTTGGAATTTCCGGTGACTACAGTGTCAAAAACGTCCAAATTTCCGCATCTGGAACGCTTGTGGCTGGCCCTCGTGCCCCGGGCCCGTGGAGCCTCCAAGTATGCGTATATGTGAACGAATCGAAAGTGTTGTGTATTTTCAATTGTTCGAGATCACAAGCGTGTGCCCTGTATGAATTGCGTCCGATCTTGATCTATGCAGTTATAACTCTTGTATGGTGGCAGGCTAGTATTAGTTCACTCAATGAGCCATCTTTTAGTTGCGCTCGATTGGACTGAATTTTTATAGTTTATGACTAAATTTTTACTGTAACTGGCTGAAACTACACTATAGCTGATGATAGCTTATTTAGCATAATTAAATTTACAAAATTTTAAAATAGAAAAAACTTATTAACCCAGCACGTATGATGCAAACGAATACGAAAAAAGAGGCGGGAAAAAACTCAAAAAATCTAAAAGATTAGAAAAAAAGATAAAATTTAAAAATAGTAAAAAATAAACTAAAAATCAGAAACCCAAGTTTAAACGAGCATAGCACGACGTTAATCGATCGACATTTTCAGTCCTTTGATGTGCGAACACAATAATCCGTCAGTCTAACGAAAGCGACATTAGTAGATCGACGGATCCTAGTACATGCCCAAAGACTTTCGTGCGTCTTGGCGCAAGCGAGGATGATAAGACAACTGGCTGGGAGGGCACGCGTGCCGCGTACGGCCGTGTTTGGCCGGTCGCTAGCTGCACTAGTCGTGCCATCACACCGACGTTACATGTCGGACCCGGATTTTTCAATCCAAATCCTCTGTGTTTTATCGCACTATTCCCAGGATCAATGAATAGTGCACACAGTAACATTGCTGGATCATACACATACATCGCAAAATATTACATGCCATAAAGGTCTTTGCTCATATCGAGCAATAGTTCACACGGGTGCCATGTTGGCTAAAAGTTACATAATATTAAAGCAGCGGAATAGAAGCAAAAGTGAAACCATTACCACAGGCAAGTGACCGGGGGTACTTGTGTCCATGCATATTACCCAATGATTGGATAATATATATGCACACAATCTCCATCTAGTCCTCTTGTCTATGTTTCAAAATACGTATTAAGCGCCCTAATTGTTGTCGTCGCCTCCTGTTGCATTTATAGGAGCCTCCTCATGCTCATAGTGCTCCTGTGTTCCTGTCTCTGTTTGATAATGCGAGAATGAGCACTCCGACCCCGTGCTCAGCAAGCCAACACACAGAATGCAAACTTATAACATGCATGGCTTGACAATGGAAAGGCATAGGGCTATTTTGTTTGCTAAAGAGTGCTTTTAAATACAATTACTTAAAATCTTCCTATGACCTAGCAGGTTTTAAATCACATTTTTTAAACCATTAGTTGAATAATCCAAGTAATCTTGTCGGCATCACACCAACTAACCTTATGGCATCGCACCATAAGTTGCCTCTTGGCATCGCACCAAGGGCGGCGTATGACATCGCACCATACGCGTTGGCATCACACCAACTAACCCTATGGCATCACACCATAGGATTGCCTCTTGGCATTGCACCAAGGGCGGCATATGACATCGCACCATATGCTTATGGTTGGCATCGCACCAACCATCCTTATAGCATCGCACCATAAGTTAACCCTCGGCATCGCACCAAGGGTTGCGTATGGCATCGCACCATACGCTAAGTGTCGGCATCGCACCAACACTACATACGGCATCGCACCATATGATTCCAAATAGTTTGAGAAGTTCCCCTTGGGGCATTAGTGTCACCCCAAGTAAACTAGCATTCCTAAGCATTGCCATTTAACTAGGGACTTAATTTGTGAAATCTTAAGTTAATTAATACTATGGCGACAAGGTTCACGTGTCCATGTTTGGCAAGGAGATTAATATGAACAATACCATAACAGGGCATAGCTAGCTTGCTGAAATTGAACATAACATATCTCGTGAAATAATAGCATGCACTTTGCTAATTTAAAAAGGAAATAACTTTAAAATGCTGGGTTCAATATGTTCAAAGTGTTGACTCGCCTGGGTCGCTAGTGTCCGGTTCTGGGCTGTTGGGACTGATGTCGTCTGCTGCCTCCTCTCGCTGAGCCTCGAACGCTATATACGTTGCACGATATTTTTGTATAAAAATCAGCAAACCGTACAAATCACAATCAAAAATTCAAACGAACTCAGAAATTTATGGTTTTGGTTCCATTAGACAGATCTTGAATTTAGATGAATTTACAAATTTGTTTCATTCAATTTGGAGCTAAAATGAAGAAGTTATAGCCAGTCAAAGTTCTCTATTTTGGGTCAAATCCAAAAATTACTAGATCCTGACATGTGGGGCCCACTGTCAGCGTCAGGTTTACTCTGATTTTTCCTTTTTATTTTTCTTTTATCTCTTCTGCGCCACTGACATGTGGGCCCGACTACTGTACAGTGGGGTCCACGTGTCAGTGAGGGCTCTGTGCCACTAACCAGTGGGGCCAGTGGACAGCGAGCAGCTCTGACTGCAGTGGCTGACAGGTGGGGCCCACCTGTCAGCCCGAATGAAAATGAAGAAAACTCAACCCGGCGCTGCGGAGCCGAGGGCTCGAACGCGCGCGGCCGGGGAGTAGGGGGAGGGAGAGCGAGCGGTGCTAGCCAAGTGAGCGGGGAGGCTTTGCCTACCTGTTAAGGGCAAGATATCCCTTTGGAGTAGGTCGTGGAGGGGGCCGGCAGAGGAACTCGAGGACGACGGTGGCCGGCGGCGAGGGAATGTCGGGGAGGTCCGGTGGAGGGGCCAAAGGGAATCCTTGTGCTGCGGTGAGTCCGGTGGCGCAGTCGGCGAGGACTGAGGATGACCGGAGGTGGGTCGGCGTCGAGCGGCGGCGGCAACCCGAAGGAGCTCTCGGTGACGGCGAGGTACGGACGGCGGGGAGCTCGAGTGAAGGTCGGGGAGGCTTCGCAACGCGCTGGAGATGGTCCTAGCGCCAGGAATTGGGCTCTGGGACAGAGAAACCGCGGGGAGTTAGTTCGCCGGAGTTGGGGGAGAAAAGAGCTTCCGGTGGCTACGGGGCTTGCTGGGGCGTTTACCTGTTAGGAAGCGAGTGGGGGAGGCGTGGGGAACTCCGCGGGGCCCTCGAAGCTTCTTATAGAGGCACGGAGGGAGTGGGCAACGGTCGAGGCGTCCGTGCGGTCATGTCGGGAGCGGCGGAGCAGGCGGCAGCAGGCGGCGGAGCAGCGGGTTTAAGGGGTCTGGCATGCGCGCGCGTGACCGCTCGGGCAGGCCTTGCGCCGCGCAAGCGAGTGGACGTCCCAGCGAGGCATGTTTGCCACGGGGCGGGGAGGCGCTGCGCGCTGCAGAGGGGGGAGTGAGCCGGGGGAGGAAGCGCTGTGGGCGGTGGCTCAATCCAGGGGCGGAGGCGGCGAAGCCAGAGGCGGTATCGGCTTTTCTGGCGCTCCCACCGGGTGACGAGATGGCTCGGCGGAGGCATGCGCGCCACGGGGACGCTTGGCGCAGGAGCTGCGCAGACGCATGATGGCGCGAGCGCACGCGGGCGAAGGAGGAAGACGCTGGCGTGAGAAGGGGCCAGCGGCAGCGAGAGATCGGGCACGGGCCCGCGTGCCAGGGGGAGAGAGCGGACGAGCGGGAGGGCCCGCTGACCAGAGGGAGTGCGCGGACACGGGCGCGGGGTCCGCCCGCCAGTGGCGCTTGCGCGCTGCGCGCGGGAATTGGGCCGCGCGGATGGAAAGGCCGCGCGCGCGCAGGAGCTGGGCCGGGGTGATGGCCGGCCTGGCTCCAATTATTTTTTTTCCTTCTTCTTTTATATATATATATATATATACAAATATTTTGGGGTTTATTCTTTGCACAATTTCATAAATAATTTCCAGATTTATTTAAATTCCTCCCTCCTGATTTCTGGATCATCTTTTCAGATTCTAGATTAAAATTTGAATTTACCTCCTTATTTGCATACTTTCTTTTTATTTCAAGTTCTGGGAACCTCAACCAAAAATTCTTGAAGAAACACCATGAAATCCAAATCAAAATAGGATATATTGCAAAATATTGCAGGGCTCCATAATTTTACAATTTCTAATTTTTCGGGATGTTACAAACCTACCCCCCTTAAAAGAATCTCGACCCCGAGATTTAACTTAACTAGCGAACAGATCGGGGTAATCTCTGCGAAGCTGGTCCTCACGCTCCCAGGTAGCTTCTTTCTTCGAGTGATGACTCCACTGCACTCGACATATGCGGACGGTCTGATTTCTTGTCTTTCTTTCCACCGTGTCCAAGATTTTAATTGGACGCTCATTGTAGGTCAGATCACTCTCGAGCTCGATGGCTTCTAAAGGGGCTTGGTCTTCCGGCACTCGTAGACATTTCTTGAGCTGTGACACATGGAAGACATTGTGAACATCGAACAGAGTTGGGGGTAATTCCAGCTGATAGGCAACTTCCCCTCTCTTAGCTACTACTTGGAATGGCCCGACATAACGTGGGGTAAGCTTGCCTTTGACCTTGAATCGCTTGACTCCACGCAGGGGCGACACTTTCAGGTAGACGTAGTCCCCGACTTCAAAGCTTAATGGCCTACGCCTCTTGTCTGCGTAACTCTTTTGCCTGGACTGAGCTGCCAGCAGTCAATCCCTGATAAGGCGAACTTTCTCCTCAGCCTGCTTCAAAGTGTCTGGTCCAAAGATATAACTTTCCCCTACCTCTGACCAATGTAGAGGGGTTCGGCATTTCCTTCCATACAAAGCTTCAAAGGGTGACATCTTCAGGCTGGCTTGATAGCTGTTGTTGTAGGCGAACTCGGCATATGGAAGACATCTATCCCAATCCTTCGAGAAGTCTAATGCACATGCCCTAAGCATATCTTCTAGTATTTGATTGACTCTCTCTGTTTGCCCATCTGTTTGGGGGTGATAGGCGGTACTAAAATCCAAGTGGGTACCAAGGGCTTCATGAAGGCTGGCCCAAAAGTGTGAGGTGAATTGAGAACCTCGATCCGAAATTATCCGTTTTGGCACTCCGTGCAAACTCACTATGCGGGACATGTATAGCTCAGCTAGCTTGTCTCCCTTGTAGGTGGTCTTGACAGGGATGAAATGGGCAACCTTGGTCAACCTGTCGATTACCACCCATATGGAGTCATATCCTGACTTGGTCCTTGGCAGTCCAGTGATGAAATCCATCCCAACTTCCTCCCACTTCCACTGTGGAACTTGCAAGGGTTGCAACAATCCTGCTGGTCGCTGATGTTCCGCTTTCACCCTTTGGCACACATCACAACATGCCACATGTTCTGCAATGTCCCTCTTCATTCGGGGCCACCAATAACACTGCTTCATGTCCTGGTACATCTTGGTACTCCCAGGGTGGAGGGAATACGCAGAATCATGAGCCTCTCTAAGTATCATATCCTTCAGGTCCTTCTGAGGGGGTACAAAGATACATGTCTCATATCTCAGTACACCATGTTGATCCACATTTAGCTTGGGGGCCTTTCCTTCTTCCTTCAATCTCTTCAACCTCGAAGTGGTTGGATCTTCCTTTTGGGCAGCTATGATATTTTCTTCTAAATTGGGTTGCACTTCCATTACTGCTAAGGTACCCTTTTCCACTATCTCTAGGTTCAATGCCATTAATTCCTGGTAGAGCTCGGGCTGCCGCTTTTGAACCATGAGATTACTGCAATATGCTTTACGACTTAGAGCATCTGCTACCACGTTGGCTTTTCCTGGGTGGTAGTGAACACTTAGGTCATAATCCTTAATCAGTTCCAACCATCTTCTTTGTCTTAGATTAAGGTGAGACTGTGTAAAGCAATACTTGAGACTTTTGTGATCGGTGTAGATATCACAATGATTTCCCATCAAATAATGCCTCCAGATCTTCAATGCGTGCACTACTGCTGCTAATTCCAGGTCATGAGTTGGGTAGTTGACTTCATGGGGGCGAAGTTGCCTTGATGCATAAGCCACGACCTTTCCTCCTTGCATCAATACACATCCCAGTCCTTGATGTGAGGCATCACAGTATACTTCAAAATCCTTGCACACATCTGGAGGGACTAGCACCGGGGTGTTAGTTAATCTCTTCTTCATTTCCTGGAAGCTTCTTTCACAGGCATCAGTCCATTCAAATTTCTGTTCCTTCTTGAGCAGTTGGGTCATTGGCCTGGCAATTGCAGAAAATCCTTCTATAAACCTCCTATAGTACCCAGCCAATCCAAGGAAACTCCTCACCTCGGTGACTGAGGTAGGCTGCTTCCACTCCATTACTGCTGCTATTTTGGCCGGATCAACAGATATCCCACCTGCTGACACTATGTGTCCCAAGAAGTTGATGTCATGTAGCCAAAATTCACACTTGCTGTACTTAGCATACAGCTGATGCTCTTTGAGTTTCTCCAAAACTAATCGCAAATGCTCTGCATGTTCTTCCGCATTCTTAGAGTATATGAGGATATCATCAATAAAGACCACTACAAACTTGTCCAAATACTCCATGAATACTTTGTTCATGAGGTTCATGAAATAGGCGGGGGCATTTGTTAATCCAAAAGACATGACCGTAAACTCATACAGTCCATATCTTGTGGTAAAAGCCGTCTTGGGTATGTCTTCAGCCCTAATTTTTAGCTGGTGATAGCCTGATCTTAGGTCTATCTTGGAGAATACTGTCGCTCCACCTAGCTGATCGAACAGGTCTTCGATCCTAGGCAGAGGGTACTTATTCTTGATGGTCACCTCATTCAGGGCCCGATAATCCACACACATTCGGGCGGTGCCATCCTTCTTCTTTACGAATAGTACCGGAGATCCCCACGGAGATGAACTAGGTCTGATAAATCCTTTTTCCTGCAACTCTTGAAGTTGCTTCTTTAATTCCTCCTCAACGCACTTGGCCAGGCATAACTTTCTTTCAGTATCCCTTAGCCAGTCTTCTGCTTCAAGCGGTTCATCTGCTGAAGCAAAAGCGAGTGGCCTGGTTCTCTGAAAATCGCCCAAATCGGATCTGTGGCCGTGATGGTTGTTGCCCTGCTGGCCGGTGAGAATTGCTTGCAGTATTTGGGTTTGCTGTGCCATGACTTGGGCCATGGTTGTATGGACAGGGGGTGGGGGAAGATCATCTTCCTGGCCTTGGTTGTTGCCTTGCCTTGTGTGCTGCTCTTGCTGGACTGTGTTTGTCTCCGCTTGGAGGTGAACATTTGCACTAGTCTGGGCTCGGGTTACCCTTTGGCTGGCCATCTGCAGTCGGGTTTCATGGTTCAATACTAGCACTAAGCAATTTAACAGGAGGACACAACTCCATGCAATGAAACCAACAAAAGAACAGCGAAACGATCATAAAAAAAAGGCTCATACTAGGCCATTCAGTACACAATCACATAGCCAGTTTTACACTGGACTTAACAGTTACAACATAACGTTTTAAGTTCGACGCGACAGACACTACGATACAGTGGGGCTGACAACATACATAGATTAGTACTTGCACCTCCTAGGGCAAGTACATACTGCTCTATCTAACTTACTCCTCCAGATAACCGAAACCGGATGGGCTGTAGTGCGGGGACCTGGAACGGGAGCGGCTCCCACTGAACTCCGATGGATCGGAGTCATCAGCGTCCGAGGGCGCGCGTGGGGGGCTACGGCTCTGGGGAGGCTCTCCCCCCCGAAGTGCAGCCCGGGGACCCGGAGGCCGCGTGCTCTTACGCGCGGTCATCCGAGTGCGGGGCCCGGATCCCGGTGGTGGCGGTGCTGGAGCTGCTGCAGGGGTGGAGGCCTGTCGGAGCTGAGCTTGGAGGGCGGCCACCTCTGCCTGGGCCTGCGCCAAGGCCTGCTCGCTCTTGGCGAGCAGCTCCCTTAGCGTCACCCTGGAGGCGTGCCCAGTGGTAAGGCGCTGTCGGAGAAGGGTGATCTCCTCCAAGGCTGCGGTGTGGGCTGCGCCCATAGCCCTGGTGAGAGCGACCTGGTGCGTCAGCATAGGGTCGTCCTCATCAACCGGCAGGTTCGTCTCATTGTACCGCGCACCATCCTGGCGCGACGGGTAGAAACGATAAGGCGTGCGGCGAATGGCAGTCTCATATATGTCACACAGCCGTGCCGCGGCGAGGCGCGCGGCGTCCTGGATCACGTCTGCCCTCGTACTCCTCCGATGCTCTGTGGTGAAGATATGGGGCTGTTCTTGTTCACTTTTTGGGTAGATGTAGACCTGCATGGTCCAAGATTCATCTTCTCCTATGGTAGCCTTCAGTCCACGGTAGATAGGTTGCTCGTCGTAGCCCATGTAATGTAGAAGCTTGCGTAAGATGCTTGCGAATTCATTTTCATAGACGCCGTGGCCCAAATAATCCCAGTCCCCTTCATATCCAGTTCCTGCCATCTGTAAGCGTTATAGCTCTAAAGTTAGTACTCTTCTGAAATATAATGAAAAATGGAGTAGAGCAGATTCTAAAAAGGATACGAGTAAGAACATTATACTATGATTTTGGAAATTATTTTCTTGCTTTCATAAGTATTGTATTTCTAAGCCATCCTAAGGTTTTACCCTACGGTCGCATGCTCTGATACCAGCGCTGTCGGACCCGGATTTTTCAATCCAAATCCTCTGTGTTTTATCGCACTATTCCCAGGATCAATGAATAGTGCACACAGTAACATTGCTGGATCATACACATACATCGCAAAATATTACATGCCATAAAGGTCTTTGCTCATATCGAGCAATAGTTCACACGGGTGCCATGTTGGCTAAAAGTTACATAATATTAAAGCAGCGGAATAGAAGCAAAAGTGAAACCATTACCACAGGCAAGTGACCGGGGGTACTTGTGTCCATGCATATTACCCAATGATTGGATAATATATATGCACACAATCTCCATCTAGTCCTCTTGTCTATGTTTCAAAATACGTATTAAGCGCCCTAATTGTTGTCGTCGCCTCCTGTTGCATTTATAGGAGCCTCCTCATGCTCATAGTGCTCCTGTGTTCCTGTCTCTGTTTGATAATGCGAGAATGAGCACTCCGACCCCGTGCTCAGCAAGCCAACACACAGAATGCAAACTTATAACATGCATGGCTTGACAATGGAAAGGCATAGGGCTATTTTGTTTGCTAAAGAGTGCTTTTAAATACAATTACTTAAAATCTTCCTATGACCTAGCAGGTTTTAAATCACATTTTTTAAACCATTAGTTGAATAATCCAAGTAATCTTGTCGGCATCACACCAACTAACCTTATGGCATCGCACCATAAGTTGCCTCTTGGCATCGCACCAAGGGCGGCGTATGACATCGCACCATACGCGTTGGCATCACACCAACTAACCCTATGGCATCACACCATAGGATTGCCTCTTGGCATTGCACCAAGGGCGGCATATGACATCGCACCATATGCTTATGGTTGGCATCGCACCAACCATCCTTATAGCATCGCACCATAAGTTAACCCTCGGCATCGCACCAAGGGTTGCGTATGGCATCGCACCATACGCTAAGTGTCGGCATCGCACCAACACTACATACGGCATCGCACCATATGATTCCAAATAGTTTGAGAAGTTCCCCTTGGGGCATTAGTGTCACCCCAAGTAAACTAGCATTCCTAAGCATTGCCATTTAACTAGGGACTTAATTTGTGAAATCTTAAGTTAATTAATACTATGGCGACAAGGTTCACGTGTCCATGTTTGGCAAGGAGATTAATATGAACAATACCATAACAGGGCATAGCTAGCTTGCTGAAATTGAACATAACATATCTCGTGAAATAATAGCATGCACTTTGCTAATTTAAAAGGAAATAACTTTAAAATGCTGGGTTCAATATGTTCAAAGTGTTGACTCGCCTGGGTCGCTAGTGTCCGGTTCTGGGCTGTTGGGACTGATGTCGTCTGCTGCCTCCTCTCGCTGAGCCTCGAACGCTATATACGTTGCACGATATTTTTGTATAAAAATCAGCAAACCGTACAAATCACAATAAAAAATTCAAACGAACTTAGAAATTTATGGTTTTGGTTCCATTAGACAGATCTTGAATTTAGATGAATTTACAAATTTGTTTCATTCAATTTGGAGCTAAAATGAAGAAGTTATAGCCAGTCAAAGTTCTCTGTTTTGGGTCAAATCCAAAAATTACTAGATCCTGACATGTGGGGCCCACTGTCAGCGTCAGGTTTACTCTGATTTTTCCTTTTTATTTTTCTTTTATCTCTTCTGCGCCACTGACATGTGGGCCCGACTACTGTACAGTGGGGTCCACGTGTCAGTGAGGGCTCTGTGCCACTAACCAGTGGGGCCAGTGGACAGCGAGCAGCTCTGACTGCAGTGGCTGACAGGTGGGGCCCACCTGTCAGCCCGAATGAAAATGAAGAAAACTCAACCCGGCGCTGCGGAGCCGAGGGCTTGAACGCGCGCGGCCGGGGAGTAGGGGGAGGGAGAGCGAGCGGTGCTAGCCAAGTGAGCGGGGAGGCTTTGCCTACCTGTTAAGGGCAAGATATCCCTTTGGAGTAGGTCGTGGAGGGGGCCGGCAGAGGAACTCGAGGACGACGGTGGCCGGCGGCGAGGGAATGTCGGGGAGGTCCGGTGGAGGGGCCAAAGGGAATCCTTGTGCTGCGGTGAGTCCGGTGGCGCAGTCGGCGAGGACTGAGGATGACCGGAGGTGGGTCGGCGTCGAGCGGCGGCGGCAACCCGAAGGAGCTCTCGGTGACGGCGAGGTACGGACGGCGGGGAGCTCGAGTGAAGGTCGGGGAGGCTTCGCAACGCGCTGGAGATGGTCCTAGCGCCAGGAATTGGGCTCTGGGACAGAGAAACCGCGGGGAGTTAGTTCGCCGGAGTTGGGGGAGAAAAGAGCTTCCGGTGGCTACGGGGCTTGCTGGGGCGTTTACCTGTTAGGAAGCGAGTGGGGGAGGCGTGGGGAACTCCGCGGGGCCCTCGAAGCTTCTTATAGAGGCACGGAGGGAGTGGGCAACGGTCGAGGCGTCCGTGCGGTCATGTCGGGAGCGGCGGAGCAGGCGGCAGCAGGCGGCGGAGCAGCGGGTTTAAGGGGTCTGGCATGCGCGCGCGTGACCGCTCGGGCAGGCCTTGCGCCGCGCAAGCGAGTGGACGTCCCAGCGAGGCATGTTTGCCACGGGGCGGGGAGGCGCTGCGCGCTGCAGAGGGGGGAGTGAGCCGGGGGAGGAAGCGCTGTGGGCGGTGGCTCAATCCAGGGGCGGAGGCGGCGAAGCCAGAGGCGGTATCGGCTTTTCTGGCGCTCCCACCGGGTGACGAGATGGCTCGGCGGAGGCATGCGCGCCACGGGGACGCTTGGCGCAGGAGCTGCGCAGACGCATGATGGCGCGAGCGCACGCGGGCGAAGGAGGAAGACGCTGGCGTGAGAAGGGGCCAGCGGCAGCGAGAGATCGGGCACGGGCCCGCGTGCCAGGGGGAGAGAGCGGACGAGCGGGAGGGCCCGCTGACCAGAGGGAGTGCGCGGACACGGGCGCGGGGTCCGCCCGCCAGTGGCGCTTGCGCGCTGCGCGCGGGAATTGGGCCGCGCGGATGGAAAGGCCGCGCGCGCGCAGGAGCTGGGCCGGGGTGATGGCCGGCCTGGCTCCAATTATTTTTTTTTCCTTCTTCTTTTATATATATATATATATATATATACAAATATTTTGGGGTTTATTCTTTTCACAATTTCATAAATAATTTCCAGATTTATTTAAATTCCTCCCTCCTGATTTCTGGATCATCTTTTCAGATTCTAGATTAAAATTTGAATTTACCTCCTTATTTGCATACTTTCTTTTTATTTCAAGTTCTGGGAACCTCAACCAAAAATTCTTGAAGAAACACCATGAAATCCAAATCAAAATAGGATATATTGCAAAATATTGCAGGGCTCCATAATTTTACAATTTCTAATTTTTCGGGATGTTACATTACACGGAGCAGCTAGTGCCGCGCGCGTGGGCAGGAAACTGAGCCGCGACGGCGAGGCCCGCGGCGGAGTGCCACGGCGCGGCGGAGTGCGGCGGAGCGCGAGAACCAGGCGCTGCTGCGGAGCGCCGTGCGACCGCCGTGCCCGTGCCGCTTGGGACACATGCAAGTTTCTTATTCCAAGTTGGAACTCACGCACACACGGCACATGCATGTGTACCTCCTGACGCCCTTGATTTCCATCGTTACTAACTTTACTACGTACAGCAAGCTAGAGCATAGGGTCATCGATCTGAGAGAGGCCGGGGGAGGAACATGACATGACGGGCCGGACGGAGGAATCGATCGCTTTGCTCGCTGCTTTGCTCGCTCGGCCGACAAAGCCGAACCTTCTCGAGCCTCGAGCATGCCACGTACCATGGAGCCTTTCAGCGTGCGACTAGGACGTACAAAGAAAGGCAAACGGTCCCCTGCCACGTACGCCCTCGAGTTCAACACAGCGCGGGCCGAGGAGGGGAATGAAATATCTCCGTGCACCTGTGCGCCCCATCGTCCACACGCATGGTTCGCCGTCGCTGTCCGTATGGTATGGGAAAAGGTCGAGCAAGGCGAGGTTGAGAAGCCAGAGCAAGATCTCCGGGCGTCGATCTTACTAGCTGCAGAAGCGCAACTTCATACCGTGTTAGCCATCACATGAACCAAAATATAAGAATTGGTAATTTATATGCTATTTTTCTAAAAAATCGAAGACTCGTACTAATTTTTCTAGAAAGCAATGAAAAAAACAGAGAATTCGTACGTAATTTTGAAAAAAAGTGTAGGACTTTACCATATGAAAGGAGAGCCTTCTCGCGAAATCACCAACATGGCAAGGTCCTTCCCGCAAGAACCGAGGATCCGTAACGCAATTTTGAAAACATAGGGCCTTTTCGCAAATCTACCTACGTGGCAGCGCTTCTCAGGAGCAATCCCCAGGGAATAATAGCGTTAAAATTGTGCATGTCGATTTACAATAACAGTTAAGATGTAAAAATCTGAGATCAGTTAAATTAATTTCGGGGGTAGCAGGGGACGTCTTCGTAGAATTTATTTAACTGTTTCTGTAAGTATTTAAATTCCTTCTATATCTGTAAATTAAACCATTGCACATGTACTAATTGTAGGAAACGAATCGGTACTGGGTGAAAAATTTTATCTGAGTGACCTTAGACCCCGACTTTTGATCTGTACTCAAGCAAGCATCCTTTGAACTTGTGATCGTATTATTTCCAGTAAAACAAGTATTTATATACTAAATTACTATCACTTGCAAAAAATTTAAAATCATGTTTTTATCTTGATGAACCCTATGAGAAAGAGATAGAAGAGATATCACGGTCTTAACTGCTAAAGCAGTTGCCCGTAGGATAAAAAAGTGTAGGTAATTGGACAAGTCACTGTTGTACCAATAAATAAAAGGTGGGCAGAGGGTCCCCAGAGTTCAAAAAAAGCGATATGTATGGAACCTTCTATATATGGATAGTATATAAGGAACTAGAAACTTCACTTGTGTGATAGACTGTATAATTTGTATCAACCACTGTTCCGTCTAAAGACAAACAGAATCAGTAACTCTATCAAGATTATTATACACTCCACATACGTAATGAGCGTATGATTGTGAGGTGGGTAAGGCCAGAGAGGGCAAAACCCAAGGCACATATATTAGCACGGTGGAGTATCAAGTGAAGGTGATTTTCGACCCAATAAATGACTATTTTATAATTGCGAGGGTGCCGAGTGAAGGTAGTAAATAGCCTTGGGTCCACAATTATAAGTATGTCGGGTGGAAGTATAATATATTGAGATAGTGGTAAAAATTATATGCTCTGATTCGGGCATCACATCTAAAGAAATACGAAGATCCATCCGCTACAAGAATCAGGGTGACTATGGGTAAAGTGATATAAGCATACGCAATGCTATATAAATAATGAATTCATGTTGTCTTCTAGGCTGGAGGTCTTTATCCATTTATACAAATGTTTAATGGATTTTTAAATTAACAATTTGAAAATCTTTCACAACCTAAAAAAATTATTTTCTAAATGAGAATGAGCATGAGAACGAGAATGGATGATCCAGAAAATGTTAGATTATGATATACAGTGCATTTTTGTTATTAACACTTGTTGAGTACTCTGTATTCACCTTTGCTATTATCTTCTCTTGTTTATAAGTAGATCAGTTCGGAGATTTATTCGGATCTGGCGAAGCCTGCATGGATGGCAACCACCACACCCGTGGGCGGATCTGGGCCTCGAGCTGGGTGGGCTATAGCCCGGGGCCCAGCAAACTTCCGAGTACTACTAGTCTTCTGATGTCTATGCCCTTGCTCCCTGAAACCCTAATCCCCATGAGCCAAAATCCCCAGTCGGCCGCCGCACTCGCGCTCGCGCCTCGCCTGCGCGCGCTCGGCGCTCACCTGCCCTCCGCCGGTCCGCCCTCGCCTGCGCAGCTACGCCGGCCGCCGCCCTCGCCTCGCGCGGTCGCGCCCCAGCTCCGGCTCCGCCTCCTCCTCCGGCCTCCGGCTCCGCGCCTCCGCCCTCGCCTCGCGCGGTCGCGCCCCAGCTCCGCCTCCTCCTCCGCCCTCCGGCGCTCCGCCTCCTCCTCGCGGGTCGCGGCCTCCGGCTCCGCGAGGGGCGGGCTATCCGGCTCTGCCTCCGACTCCGGCGCGGTGGGGCCTGCCGTCTGCCTGTCTCTCTTGGCTCTCGCCGGTCGCCGCTCTGAGCAGGCCAGCAGGGGCGGGCGGTGATGCGGAGTGAGCAGGGGAGCTGGGGAGGGCTGCTGACTGCCGAGTAGGTTGAGTCGACATTGCCCGATAGATCTACCCCTTGTGGATTGGAGATTTGAAAAGGATATTAAAAGGAAACATTTGCTTAATTATAGTATTGATTTTGGAGTGTGTATATTTTGTGGTAATTGTGTTGAGTACTGTCCAACAAGCTGTTTATCAATGACTGAAGAATATGTAGTAACTACCAGGTTTGAGAGTTAGAGACTGAGACTTTGAGTGAGGCAGGGGAGGGCTGCTGAGCAGGGGAGTGAGCTGAGTGAGGCAATGAGCCAGTGACCGCGTGACTACCAGGTCTGTTTTAATCAGCCAGTTACTGCAAGCTTCTGGAGCTATATACTTCTAGAACTCATAAAAAATACTGAACAACTTCTATGTATTTACAGAAAGAAAAGGCTGAACCAGTGAGGCTTTTGTCCAGGCTTTTGCCCAACTCCGGCTAAAAGAAGGTTATCTTTTAATCAAACATTAATTTCCAGTAGTTAGGAACTATGTTTAATGTTTGCTATTGAGTAATGTTTAATGTTTGTTATTTAACATATGATCGGATGAAATGACATATGTTTAATACTTTAATGTTATGTATGGTTAGCATAGGATAGTGAGTAATTCTTCATTTAGGATTTGAGATACTTGTATTTTTATTACGTTACATTCTGTATGGTTTTATATACTTTCTTTATCATGATTTGTGTTGAAAACTTGACCTCCTCAAGTATTGAGCATTAAGCAAAATTTTTATATCAATCATACATTTGTCACGTATTATTTGTTATATCATAATATAGTTCTAGAGTTATGATATGATAGATTATTACTTGGTTGAAATTGAGCCTGGGGCGTACTCCAATCCTGGATCTGCCACTGACCACACCGGACGGAATGGCATGGATCAAGAGTACGACGCGTACGAGGCGGATGCCTCGTGTGAAGGTTGGGTTAGGGAGGCGGCGGTTGGGAGTCGTTTTCGGTGAGCCCGAGTAAAGTAGAATGTAGTTATATTTTAGTATTCGTCCTGTATAATTACTAGTTATAACCATTTTATTTCTAAATAATATAGTATTTAAGTCTTTGTGATTTTATATTAGACTTAGCTCTGCGTGGTTATATGTATGTAATATTATGTCATGTCTCTAATTGTTGTTTGCTATGACACTCTGATAAATTTATTATTTATTGAAATGATATTTTAAAGATAAACGAATAATAATCCGTCAACTTGATATTATTTCTCCCTAGGTAAAAAAACAGGACGCAATCTTGTTGCATGGCAGTACAAGGTTTCTGCTTCATTACTTTTTCAGATTTACTTTTGACTCTTTTATTACTGCATTCATGTGCATGGTTCGGAGGTTCAATGAATAATGTGATGGCCTGTCCGCACTCAGAAGATTCTGAGCAGTAGAACGTATCAGGATGAGAAGTCAGCCCTCTCTAAAAAAAATAGCATCAGAAGTCGCGCGGCTATTCGCTCGTGCGGCCCATAGGCACGGATGCTAACACACGGGATCCTTGTACAAAGTAGAAACCATGGCACGCACACGGTACAATGTATCGCACGTACGTACCCGTGGGTGCACCGTGCATGCATGCAGATTCCAGTGTTTCAAATCCCAGCGGCGATTAGCAAAGCTAGGTAGCATGCATGCATGCATGCATATGGTCGATCCGTCGCATGGATGCATGCCGTAAAAGCCAGGCTACGTTTGTGTGCCGAATCATGTCGGCCGCTGAATCTGGTCTGCTTTCCATCCGATCGAATAACTTAAGCTCTTAACATGCTAGCTGAAGCCTAAAGGCATACACGTTCCAGTGAAAGCGACCATCTGAGAGGTATAGCAACTGTAAAAGAAGGGCTGGCTCATGATGTGATGCTTGAATGTATCGTGCATGCACATGACACTCGACTCACGAAGGCCAAGCCTTTTTTTTTCTCTCCTTTGCTGCTCTGCTTACACGTGAAATGTTACAACAACGAACTAGCTAGCAGTTGTTTTGTTTGTATGTAGTGATAGTTCAGCAGAGCTATTGCCATGGCAGTATGCAGCTAGCTGGAGAGCAGGAAACACTGCAATGTTGCGTTGTACTATCATACAAGCTAAGAAAATTACGTATATATTAATGCAGAGAGGAAAACAGAGGACGATGCTGATGATGTGAAAACGATACTAACCAGCCTGACAGCAATCCTTTTCCTTTCTTTTTTTTCTTTTTTACTTTGTGGGAGAGCAACGTTCACGAATATCTTCGGTTATACGTTCATTTCTACGTATACTTTGATAGGAGTATGTCGATCGGAACTACCTAGAAACTGCTACGTACGTAAGTAGCTTCTTAAATGGGGAACTCGTAATTCTATCCAAGGCACGCACTATGAGGAACATAGGTAATTGCACAAGCACATAGTTTTGGCATGCATGTGACTTTTAAATGGGGAAGGCATCTCTACTGTTTTTTATCATTTGACACCCTTACATAACGACGGAACAGCTGCACAACTTATCTCCTCTCGATACATGGAGCATGCAAGCTAAAGAATAACTCCTACTTCTAGGCTGTGAAGTTAAAAGAAAGGAAATGCTTCTGTGCGTAACCGGTTAGGTTCCATTTGAAACGCGGAGATTTTTACTAATTTTCTCACTGGACTATCACCTATAAAATCACTGTCTTCCAAACCACCGGGTCTTGATTTTGGGACATTTGCCGTGCACTGCTTAGAACTGACTGCTGACTGCAATAGGAACACCAAGGGGTGGGAAATAGATATGAATTATCTGTATTATTCGATTATCATATTCGATAGGATACGAAAAAGGTATAGTTTTTCCCCATCCAATTAACCATTTCTTTCATATTTGTATTTATATTTGAATTTGTAAAAAAAATATGGACACGAATATGGTATAGACTTTTACCATCCGAAATGATATTTTATCCGGACTATTCGTATCCGGATTCGTATTCCGCGAAGTAATATATATATTTTATTGTAATACGGCTAATTAGTTGGATAAATTTTTTAATTCAATATGAATTCGTGTTTCTATAGGTGAAGTAAATAAATTAGAATGATTAAGTGTAACTATACAAGGATAAAATATCATTAATACCTTTACACTACATAAGTTATAAGAGTGTCTAGATCCAACTGAATGGAATAGATATTCGATTCAAATTCGTTATAATATATTATTCGTATTCAAAAATATTTAAATTTAAATTTATATTACGATTAAAAACACTGTTCAATTCGCACCGCACTCGATCCCATATCTCTCCGAGCCAACAGTTGCTGACTGCGAACCGTAGTTTGCGTTCATGCAAGGACCGGACAAGAGAGCTTTCCTCCGTGTAGCTCGATGCTTTCAGAGGCCCGGCCGTCAAAAGTTCAAAAACAGGCAATGGCATGCGCGCCCCTATGCACACTGTTTGCGAAAGTACATGGTAGCGCCAGTCGTGGCAGCGGCCGGGCGGGCACGTCTTGCAAGGGCGTGCGAGCACGGACCACGTAGAGAGAGAGAGAGAGGGGGGAGGGAGGGACATGCCTCCGCTATCACGGCGCAGGCCTCCACGTCGCCCGTAGTGCGCTGTGGCCGGAAACGGAGCCCGACCCGAGGCCGCCCGCCCGCCCGGCTCTTCCACTCCTGTAGGAGCCGGCTGCATGCGGCCCCCGCTTCCCGAACGGCCGTCACGCACCTTCCAACTACTCCCGCTAATTCTCATCTCCACCCGGGCGAGAAAAACTCCAGAGATCATACGCACGCCCTCTCCGAGTATTTGGATGCTTCTTGTAGGCTGATAGCTTAATTTTTTTTATAGTAAGTAGATTTTAAATAGATTTTTTTTAAAATAATGCCTATAAATTATTGTAGCAGTCATTATTATAACTTCATCTATATCAGTTAAAATCGTATATAAGTATGAGTGGGTTCTTTTGGGCTTATGTCTTAAATATTTAAATTCTGGCTGTTTGCAAGAGGTAGTGCCTATAGAAAAATAGTCACATACGATTTTGACCAGTGCAACTAAACTTAGTATACTTTTTGCTATTTTTTTTTATTGATCATGTTTTGAAAAAACACCATTTAAAAGCTAGTTACACAGTATGAGTATAAGTCAGTTTTAAGCTGGTTCAAATCCAGCTTATCTCTATCTTCGTATTCTCTCGTAAACAGTCAGAACTTAAAATTTTAAATCAAAAGATACAGCCCTAAGAACCCACCCATTGACTCACACAAGCCATTTTCTTCAGCAACTTCCGAAACAAAACTTTGCTACGTTCGTTGGAGTTTCCTCGAAAAAACGTTCATTAGAGTTGCATTTTAATACGAACATCTGCCTGAGCTTGACCAAATATTACGGATCCGTTAGCAACTTGGCACACGCAAAGCATACTTTCGGTTCCAGTCAAAAACAGGTTTGTTTTGTCAGGCCAGCTCCAGCGTGTGATTTCTGCCGGTATCAGCCTCTTGGTACCGATACCAAGCTGGAACGTATTGGGGAGAGAGGGTCCAAGAAAATATTCTCTATTATCAGTACCACACCTAATACCGGTTGCGAAAAAATAAACAAAATAAATTGAGTGAAAGAGAAAGAGAGTGGTGTGGAAAAGACAGCGCAGTATTTTAATTAGTTTTAGGTCCTGCTCAGTTGGGCTAAAAAATAGTGATTTATGACTAAAATTACACTGCAGCTGGCTAAAATTACACTGTACCTAAAGATAATTTATTTGGCGTAATTAAATTTTAAAAAAATTAAAAATAGAAAAAATATGTTAGCTCATCACGGATAACGCAAACGAATACGGGAGAAAATATATGGTAAAAAAGCTAAAAATTTAGAAAAGATGAAATTTATGACTAGTAAAAATAAGACAGAAATCAGAAGATTAAATCGAAATGTGCCGTTAGATCTTACTTTAAAAAGATATATGTGCTAAAATATCGGAGATAAAAAGTAAACCTAACACCTAAATTAATACGGAGATATTTCTTAGCGCCGGTGCGAGCATTACACGTGACGTCGCGATGCCCTTGGAATCTCTTCCTTGCACGTAAGCAGCAGCAGACATTTGCCCCGCGCGCGGCAGCCACAGTCAAACCGCACGGCATGGCCCACCCTCCCTCGTCCCCCTCTCTCTCCACGTACCCCCTCCCGGGTCCCACGCGTTGCCTTATGGTCCAAACGTACAGGACCCCTCCATGTACGGCACCCGCGCGCGCTGTCGCACATCCGACCGTCCATTTGAAACCCTACGGCTCGTCTCGCCTCCCCTGCATCTTCCTGCCTCGGCGTTTGCTCTATTAAAGCGGCCTCGCCTTGGTTCCTCCCCTACCTTCCTCCATTGCTCTCCGAGGGTGGCAACACGGACATGAGGGAGGCTAGGACGAGAGATGAGGAGGCGCTTGTGTGCCAAGTTGTAGCGGGAGACGGGAAGGTCGCCCAGGTAACGGGCTCTGCGCGCCGTCGGCGCCGCCTCGAGCTCCGGCGGACGGCGTCGGGCTCGTCGATGGATATGGCTCCCGGGAGCTGGCCGGCGTGCCTGTCGCACGGCGCGGTGTCGGTGATCGGCTGGCGGAGGGAGATGGAGGACGCCGTGGCCGTCGCGCGGACTTTCTTGGCGTCACCAGATGCGGAGCCGACAAAGGGAGACGTGGGCGGATGCGGGGAGGATGAGGACTTCTTCGCGGTTTACGACGGGCACGGCGGGTCGAGGGTAGCGGAGGCGTGCAGGGAGAGGATGCACGTGGTGCTCGCGGAGGAGGTGGGCCTGCGCCGGCGGCGCGGGAGCGCGTGGGGCGACGTGCTCTGGAAGGAGGCGATGGTGGCTAGCTTCGCCAGGGTGGACGGCGAGGTCGTCGGAGGCGCCGCTGCGGCCGCCGGTAAGGACGTCGACGCCGAGTCGGGATTCCGGACGGTGGGTTCCACCGCCGTGGTGGCCGTTGTCGGGCACCGCCGCATCGTCGTGGCCAACTGCGGCGACTCGCGCGCCGTGCTCTCGCGCGGCGGCGTGGCAGTGCCACTCTCCAGTGACCACAAGGTACGTTACGTGCATCGAGCCATCGACATTGATAGCCCTCGTCTACTAGTCCTAGGAATCTCGGGTGGACACCAATTGTTTGATGATATCAATATCCATGTGTTCCTCGTGTGTTCAATGCTTGGGTTGCTAGTAGCTAGCCCAGTCTTGCATTTAGAGCTGGATTTTGGAGTAGTAACTTTGTTACTGCACACAGCATTTCTATGCCGACGCTTGGATCAGCCCCGTTTGTTTGGGTTGAAAAGCTGTGGCTTATTACTGAAATTTTACTGTAACTGCTGAAATTTTATTGTAGCTAAAGATATCTTATTTGGCGTAATTAAATTTAAAAAAAATAAAAATAGAAAAAAATATGCTAACTTATCACGGACAATGTAAACGAATACAGGAAAAAAGAACCAGCAAAAAAGCTCAAAAAAGATAAAAATTAAAAAAAGATGAAATTTATAAATAATAAAAAATAAATCAGAAATCAGAAACTGAATCCGAAACAAGTCCCTAATTAGCTTTCTGGTGAAACGGTACAACTTTAACACGCTGGTAGTTTTTAATCTCTCGAATGTTCCATTTATCGAATTAATTATGTGACTAGATCGATTTGCTCGTGGTGCCAAAGTTGGCTGGTGTCGGCCAGTGTCACTTTGTTTGCTAATGGACTATCCCGTGGCACTTTTCCTGGCGCGATGCCTGGGGCTGTTGTGGTAATTAAGTGCTAAAGACGCAACTTTTTGTTGAGCAGTACGTCCGTTGCTTATGGCGTTCCACGTAGATGGTTCCCCTTGCCCCTTGGGTTAATAGGTAAAGAGCCTGTTTCTTTTGTTTGTTTTTTTCTTCACTTTATTCTAAAACTAAAATAAATGAGATGGTTTTCTAATCGGTTTCTTAAAGTTGTTTTTTCTAAATGGTTTTCTGAACTGAAAACTATATATAATGTTTGTATTGGTATCTTTGTCGTCCATTGCTGTTTTAAAAAGTACAGATAAGAACTATTAAGGTGCAGCTAAAAAACATTCGCATTGACCAAAAGAACGTAGAAAAAAATAAGGTAAAGAGCAAGTTCTTTTTCTTTTTTCTTTTTGGCTACATATAGGACGATTTTTAATTGGTTTCTTGGAACTATTTTTTAAATAGTTTTTTAAATTTAAAAAAAAATATACTGTTTGCGTCGATTTCTCCATCGCCTATTACAATTTTAAAAATTACAAGCGAAAGCTATTAGCTTCCGCGGAAAGCACGAGCAGCAAACAAAAGAACGTAGAAAAAAACATGAGAACTAGTAGCACCGTTCCTCAATGAGGTGTTTGGTCGATGCCTCTAAAAATGAAAAATGTGCCAAAAGTTTGCAGTTAAGTTCAGTGACCACTTTGCCCCACATGAACGTTTGTTTTTTATATATGCTCCAGCGCTCTACCATTTACCAGTGGTCGGCGTTGTTGTGGTAAACTGGTAAATGCCCAAGCTGAGTTAGTGTGCCCGTCTTGAATGGAGCTTGCCTGTTCCCTCCACGTGGCACGACTGTATTGGCTCTCTCTTTCCGGCTCCCCACCTCCATTCCCCTGTTGTCTTCTTTTGCCGTCGACCCTGTTCCCTAGGTCAGTCGTTCGGGTAAAACATCTGCTCTCCATTGAGGCATTAAAAGTCTTAACACTAGATATCACATCACAGACAGTTACCTAAAATCATCAGTATTAAATATAATCTCAAACGGTTTTAGTTTAGAGACCGCATGTATTGCTGCAAACGTCTATGAAGAGGTAATATTATAGACTGTTTATGGTGAAAACCGTCTGTGAAGTATCATATACGGTTATTAACAAGAATCGTCTGTGATGTCTGTACTTATCACAAACAGTTCTAGGTAAGAACCGTTTATGATAATATTTCAATTTATCCGCTATCGCTGAATTTGAACTTCCTGTTCATCTCGCTGGATTTGCTCTTTAAAATAGAAGGTTCGGCTGTTCTTCTACTTCTCCTCCACTCCTCTCCTTATCTCCTCTTCTCTCCTCATGTCCTCTTCTCTCTTCTCACTTCTCGCCAAATTTTTCTTAAAAATAGAATGCTCGGCGACTCTTCTCTTTTCTCTTCTCTCTTATCCTTCTCTACTACCATCCATCTGGAGCACCCCGCCACCGCCGTCTTTTGTCCATCGCCGACCACTCTCTGGCCATCTCTGGTAAACTCCGTGCCCACCAATGTATCGCTCATTTTCTCCTCTTCTGTTTGGGGCACCTCGTCGCTCATTGTTGACCACCAGAGCGCCGCGTGACAGCCGGTCTTCTTCAACTGCTACAACACTCTCCTCCGACCGCTCTAAGTCCCAACTGCTCTTAGCCTTCGACCGACTATTATACCATTCGACCACATAGTCTTTCGATCGACTACTGTAGCTTTCGACTACGCATAGCATTCGACTAGTACTGTAGTTGTCGACCATGTATAGCATTCGATCGGCTACTGTAATTTTCGATCACGCATAGCTTTCAATTGGTACTGTAGCGGTCGATCATGCATAGCATTTGACCGGCTACTGTAGCTTTCAATCAAATATTATAGCTTCAACCACTATAGATTCGACCGGTTAATGTAGCTTCAACCACTGTAGATCTAAGCCATGGTAAAATTACCTACTTTTTTTTAAGCTTTGGTATAACTATCACAGACGGTTTTTACCGAGAACCGTCTGTAATAACTGACTATTATAGACGGTTCTAGTTTCGAACCGTCTGTGATAACACAGATCACAGACGGTTCTAGTTTCGAACCGTTTGTGATATGGTTTTTGCAGACGGTTTTTTAGACCGTCTGTGAATAACCCCTATTATTACTCCCCCATGAAATCAGACGGTTCTGAACCATCTGCGATAAACTTTTCTGTGGTAGTGTTAGTCAAAATAAGTCGATACAGATTCGAATCTCCTGGTATTGAATGTTATGTGAACTTCGCCAGTACGTGCGGTAGGTACTCGTGAGATCGCAGTGACATACTGGCTTTCATGTACTCAAAAGTATTGCCCGCTTATTTCCACAGGAGTATATATGTTATGTACACAGAAGCAAATTTTGCTATGATCTGACCTTAGGAAACAATTCAGTTCCTAGACTTCTAATGTTATTGTCCGTACCTAGTTTATGTAAGGGAAATTTCTACCCATCATCACTCCATTGCCGACCATCCTATTTTCGTTTTGCAACTGACATGCAATGTTCAACAAGAGTTCTCACATTTTTTTTTTACTACGCAGCCAGATCGGCCAGACGAGTTGGAAAGGGTGGAAGCAGCGGGTGGCAGAGTCATCAACTGGAACGGGTACCGTGTCCTCGGAGTGCTAGCAACCTCTAGATCCATAGGTAAGCATTCTTTCTTCTTGGAAAGGAAATTGTGTCCCCAGATCCTGCCACGTGGCTCCCTAGAGATGTTCATGGCCACGTGGCACCACCTGCCGGAGGGCCTTACAGTTTCCTTCCTCTTTTTCCCCGTTCAATTCTTCCTACACACTAGTATATAGCCCCTCTATTTTTCTTTAATGTTTTCGTGCCAGGCAGACAAAAACGCAGCTATGCTCACAATCTAATTGGCGATCTTCTGAATTTCTTTCCCGTCCTGCCAATTTCAGGAGACCACTACCTGAAACCATACGTCAGTGCCGAACCAGAGGTGACGGTAATGGACCGGACGGACAAGGACGAGTTCCTCATCCTGGCGAGCGACGGGCTGTGGGACGTGATGTCCAACGAGGCGGCGTGCAAGGTCGCGAGGAACTGCCTGAACGGGCGGGCTGCCTCCATGTTCCCGGAGTCCGTCTCTGGCCGCACGGCGACCGACGCGGCGGCCCTCCTGGTCGAGCTCGCCGTCTCGCGCGGCAGCAAGGACAACATCAGCGTCGTCGTGGTCGAGCTGAGGAGACTCAAGAGTAGGGCAGCCTGATGCTGGTACCATCGTGAGATGGACGAACATGTGGCTGTAGGTACTAAGCCTGTAGATTACGAGGATATTAATTCGAGCGTGGTGAGAAGCTGGAGAAGATTTCGGCGCTCAGGGTTTGAATTCGTGAGATGATGGTGTGGTGTATGTACAGAGCTCTCCAATGTTGTTGCAACTCTCGGTTTGCTGATTATAGCTTCGTGATTCATGTTCTCTTCTTGGTTCTTTCGTTACATCGTATGTGGTGAGAAGCTGGCGATTACCTGCATGAAATGAAGCTGGTGATTGGGATGGACTTAATAGGAGTAGGTAGTAGCCGAACTGATTGGGCCTGGTTTGTGCACGGGCCAGATCTCTTACGTCCTTAGAAGTTCATGTCACCGAGCACCGGCCTTGTTATTTTATGCGATGGCTAATGATTTTTGGTTGTATTTGATGGTTTTTAGCTATAGATAATTTTTTTTAGTTGTGGCTGTGGCTGAGATGCTGAAACGGATGATGGATGCTACACTAATGTCAATTTCTATGAGGTTACAAAAGAATCGATGGCAAAAAAAGGCAAAGGCAAGGGCCGACTGTACTATCTGCCGTCATGTTAAATGGAGTAGTTCTTGTATGTGCCTACTCGGGAGGCACAGTAATTTTGTCAAAAAATTAACTAACAAGTAAGACTAACAAGTAAGTTAGTTCGAATGTGCTACCTATCTTGAAGGAAATCCATAAGCTTAGTATGAAGTTTGTTAGCTTTGAGTTGTGTTACATGGGGTATGAGGCTACATGGGCTGCGTCTGGCCGCGTGGCTGATGGGCTGCACATGGGCCGAATAGGATAAGCGATGGCCCGAGCTAGCGCTACTACTAGACAGTGGTCCAGTTTTTTTTTGGTTTTCAGTCAGTTTTTACCAGCAAAAAACCCCAGAATCTGCGTACGTACCGAATTAAAAGGTAGTAATGGTCTGTTTGGAAGAGCTCCACTACTGAAAATATGGATCTGGAGTAGCAGCTCCACCATGGAGCAGCTCTACCGTGGATTTGGGATCCCACCATAGAGTGTTTGGCTTGTACAGTAGCTCCAGATCCACGAAATTGAGGTTTTGGTGGGAATGACCACTTTTGGTGGGATGGGGTGTGTAACCAGTGGCATTGGTGGGTAATTACCACCTAACTCCACGGTGGAGCACCCCTTGAGGAGCTCCATGAAATCCATGGATCTGGCCCTCAGATCCAGGATTTTGGTGGATCCAGATTTCGCGGAGCTGGAGCGTTTGGGTAAAATTTTGTGGAGTGGAGCTGTTTTTCGTGGATCTGAAGCTGGTGGAGCTCTCCCAAACAGGCCCTAAGACTTTTGAGAGATTTCTCGACAGAGTGATTTTGTTTTGTCGGTATTACGTGTGCTTACGTCAAGTCTCAGATAATACAGGCTCAACTGAATCATTGAACCGCTGGGACGACACGCCACGCATCTGCCAGATAGGAGGCGCAGCTCGTCACGGACTAACCTGTCGCCTCTCAACAAACTAATTAAGCTAGCAACGGGCGATCGAGCAGTTTGCTGAGATGCTACAGCACCAATGTTTCTCCTCTTTTGACCAAAGTGCCAGGCTGAGATCGACGTCGATCGCGAAACACAGTCTTGTTTATCCGACCAAAAGCCGACCTCTTGGCCGCGCACCTGACACCTGTGGTGCCGGTAGCTCATCGTCTCGCCGTCTCATCCTGCCGCGAGGCCTGGACGACGGAAAAGGTCGTGTAGATACAGTCCAAAACGAACCATTGCTGCTGCTCGACCGGATTGATTGCTGTGTCTATCCAGAGCGGAGGTGTTGGTCTCGGGGAGCCAGCCTCGGAAAAGCGTTCTCTAGGCTGTGTCCGGCGCGGCCAATCGAGCGCGACGGCGACCGGCGCGACCGCTTCCTTGTTCTCGGCGCCGAAATGGCCCCATCTCCGATCCCCCGGTGTCTGCGTTTCCGACGGCGCTGGCGCTGCGGGGCGGCCGTGGTCGGCCACCCGGCTCTAATCCCGTGCGAACACGTACGCGCCACGCGACGGCGACGTTGCGGAGGTCGCGCTTCGCGTCCCTATCTCGCCTCGATTGATTTTGCCCGTCTACTTCTGCTACTCCGTTAATCCCTGCGAACAACTTACTGTGCATGGCTTGGTCTTGTAGGATTGGACGCTGTGCTCAGTGCTCAGCGTCCGTGTTCAACAGTTGTGCGTATCAGATCGACTATGAGACTGACTGGATTCTTTTCGACTAACTTTTCAATGGTATATCTTTTTAAAGTAGGATTTATAAGTCGATTATAGTAAATATTGTATCGACTTGATTTATATCGGTCAAACTCGTACACGAGTGTTTATCTCTCCATACCCTCTCTTATAAATAGCTAGATTTTAACAATTTAAACTAAAAATAATAAATCACCGTTAAAAAAACTCACCTATATGTGCAAGCTAGGAGTGTTCATCTCCAGTGTTTTATGTGGACGGGATGGCCAATACGAGTGGAGATAAACCATGTTCACGGCAGTTTTTTTTTTCTTTGCTTCTGGCAACTTGAAGTCTCACACGACCACAAGTCTGAAAATACATCTCATTCCCTGTCAGTTATGACAACATGCTGATTTTATCACGGTTAATTAGGGGTGGCATCCGGCCTAGGAAATGGGGTGAATGCAGAGCCCGTCATCCACATGTGGCTTGTAATACACAAATTCGCACGAACACAAGAATGCTAAACCAACAGGCGACAGGGCAGTAATATACAAACTCTCACTTCTTGACTGCACGCACTCCAATTCAGACATGCATATAATCATTGTAAGTTAGGAGTACTAGAACTTTAGGTTAGATAGAACTTTAGGAGTACACGGATTAAGCTTGAGTGATGGCCAACTTAATCAACCTAATTGCAAACCGCGAAGTCAAAGAATTATAGACCGGAAGTGCTGTAGATACAGCGACAGATGAGCAGCGAGGCGAGCCGAAAGGCAGAAACAGAAAGGTTTGGCCGCTGCATCACATGAAGGAAAGAGCAGTTCGTGGCCGTGCTTCGCTCGCCTTTGCGCTCGGGGTCCCTACATTGCCCACGAGCCATTGACTTTGCCTCCTAGCTCCCCTCTCCTCACGGGCGGTTGCTGCTGTAGCTGCTGCCTTTTGCGTTTGAATGCTGCTAGCTAGTAGCTTATAGCTCAGTTCGAAGCACAGGGATTGGATGCGTCGCGAGCATGGCATTCACAGCTTCTTGGCTTGGCACTCACAAGGAATTGTACTCTGTAAAGTTTAGTGCCTTTCGCCCCTTCTTTTGGCTTGAAAAGGGTTCTTCCGTTCAACGAGGGTACGAATCTAAATCTTTCTCTGAGAGTGACGCTTCAAGATTTGACCCTACTTTTGTTGCCTCTAGATTGGAATTATCACATACCACTGGACAGTAGTAGCATCAATCCACAGCTAGTGGCCTGCTCGTAGCAAGCAATTGCAGTTTGCAGGATAACCAAACAAGGAGAACATTGTACACTAGTGCAGATTTATTACAAGGATCAAATCATTCTGAAAATTCTCAGAAATTAAAAGCAGACCGTCAAATCAAATGAAGTTCAGTTTGATGACCCAGAAACACTTAACCAAGACTGGGGCAAAACATCATGTGAACAGTTGAGTTGGCATGTTCAAACGATCATGAACCATGCTTGTTATCTAGATGGTCAGTCATCAGTGGACCTTGCAAAGGGCAAGGATGATCGCGGTCCCTGTCTCTGGGACGTTCTTCAGATGATGACACGGCAGGAGGTAGGTTGGGGTTGGTCGTAGAATTGCGTAGCGTACAGGGATATCGAGTCTTGGCCTCTGGTGGGGGCACACACCATTGGTCCCGGCCATGGCCTCCCTTTGACTTGCGAAGCATCCATACCTAGAGATCGACTGAGCTGGCTGGCAAGCACCGCCGTTTCGCTACTATAGCGACGTGTACATACCGGATGAATAATTGCCAATCATGTTCATTTTCTTCATTTATTTGAAATTAATTACTTTTCGATCAAATCCCAACGAAATGCCCTCTTGCTGGATAACAGGTTGTCTGGTATGTAATTACGTACGTGTCATTTGTACATAGCCTCTAGAGCTAACGAAATGACTACTGTCTTCTTTTGTTTCCCCCCTGAAACACAATCTTGTCTTTCGACCATGAAAGGGAAACAGGCTAAATGTGAATGATCTCGTCCCTAGATGACAAATGAGTACTTTAAAATGGGGGCTACTCATTTGGTTTTTTTTAGATTATGGCTTATTCTGTATTGTAACTGACTAATTTTACGCTGTAACTGCTGGTGGTTTTTTGGCATAATTAAAATTTAAAAATAGAAAAACACAGGTTAGCTCATCACTGACAATGCAAATAAATATGAGAAAAAAGGCAAAAAGTCTAAAAAAAAGCCAAAAAATTAGAAAAAGACGAAATTAAGGAATAGTGAGCTAGAAGCTAAAGCCGAAACAAGTAGAATAAGATGTAGTGACTAGAATGAGCATCCATTGCAATCCGAGCCTATAATTCAAGCCAGGCAAAAACAACTTAGAATTACAATATGGCTACAAAGTTTCACTTGGGGTCTAGTTTAGAATACAGAAATTTTATTAGAAATGATTTAATTTCTAAAAACCTAGAAAAACTCCCACTATCGGACATGACTTGGGTGCCGCTCGGTTGGCTGAAATAAGTTGGTTTATAGTTAAAATTATATTGTAACTGGCTAAAATTACACTGTACCTGATGGTGACTTATTTAACGTAACTAAATTTTAAAAAATTAAAAATAGAGAAATATGTTAATCTATCACGGATAATGCAAACTAATATGGGAAAAAAGAACCAGAAAAAAGTAAAAAAATAAAAAAAAATCAGAAAAAATAAAATAATACAGAATATGCTAAAAATTCAAACCGAAATGAACAGCCGTCGAGCTGGTCGAGCAATCAAGCTAAGTACTGTACTTGTTTGGTGCAACAAAGGCTCCAGATTTTTTGGGGGCAGCTCTGAAATCATTTTGCCGCGAGGCGATGATGCGCGGGGCTGCGGACGTGTCCCTGGATCACGGTGGAACGCGTCTAATCAAATAATGGACGATGGGCACCGCACCGCCTCCACGAGGACCGGAAACGTGGCACGGGAAAGGCTGCTGTCACAGCAACTAATCCTCATCAACTGCCAAAAGTTTGCTTTTGGCCCTTCTCGGCAATCTTCCCTTCCAGAAGCACATTTTTGGGCCAGTTCTAACAGAGATTTGACGATTTATCTTACGTTTTATTGACAACAGCATATTTGTATTATGATTGATGATTTGCTCCATCGTTTAATTTTTACTTGATGATTTGCCTTTTTTTATTTTCAGCTTATTTTCTATTTTCTAAGCCTAAATAATCATGTCAAACGACCCATCCGTCCACAGAGAAAGACTTACGTTGCCGCATCAATTTCCTCTACTTGAAGTCACGGCAAACAAGAAAAAGCACTTGACTTCCGATCTGTGCACGAGCACTTGACTTCACAAGTGTTGCGTGCGAGGATTTCAGTTTTGGCAGTGAATGCTTCAAGATCTTCCTCGTGAAGATATTGTGTTGATCTGCCTGAAAAACAGTTGAATTTTGCATATATATTCGTTAATGCTTCTTGTCGCTTATGAATGATGGGTGGTTTTACATTTCGTTCATTAAAAGTATATGGAGATCTGCCGTGATTTTTGCGACCCACCAATTATTGTGCCATTTCAGGTTTTCGGGTTATGATGCATTGATTGATTGCATATGATTGCGACAACTAAAGGTCCATTGATCATTGAAACTTATTTGTTGTTGGGAGCTTCTGACAGTTGATTTTTGAATGGGTTTTGACAAAATATTTGCAATTGCTTTCACAGAATATGGCGATGTAAGTCGATACAAGATTCAGGAAGTTGATACAAGGCCAGTTGTGTCGTATTATGAACAGTGACGAAAATCCAGCAAAAGGGAGAAAGAGGATTTGGCCGGGTCATCGTAGATCCTAGATCAGTAGTCACTAGATTGTTGTATAAGGTTTCTGTTCAAACTTTATGAAGCATACATAGAACAAGAATATCAAAGATCTCCTTAATGAATCTGTCTTCCTAGTTATTTATGATTTTTTGCCTTGGTGCAGCTGCGGCTTTGGTGTCTTAGGCTCTAGGGAGGAGTAGGTCCGCACCGGCAGTGCGGGTGGGGATGACAGGATGCCAATGCTGACGCTGGAGTGAAAGGCTCAGCAATTGACAGCATGGAAGCCACGCATGGGCTGGGGTGAGCAGAAGTGCGATGATGCCGATGATGGCTTCCTCCAGCGACCGGAGGAGTGGTGGTGGTGGTGGTGGCCTCGCTTCTGTGGGATGACCAGAGTCTCCATGGCCCGAGGTGCGGGTGGTGGCGATGAGTCGATGAGTGTCCAAGGCGGAGACTTCGAGCAGAGGAAATTGATGCATCCAATTCAGTCTTTCTCTAAGGGCAGATGGGTCATTTGACATGGTTATTTAGCCTTGGAAAATAGAACATGAGCTGAAAATTGAAAAAAGGCAAATCACTAAACAAAAATTGAAAGATAGGGCAGATCATCAATTGAAATCAACTGTAGGGTAAATGAGTTGTTGCCAACAAAAGGTGGGGCAAATCATCAAATTTCTCTTCTAACAAACAAGTTAAATGACTCCTCCGTCATCACTTCAAAGTTGTTTATCGAAGTAGTTTTTTTAAAATAGTTTATCGATATTTAATTCATTTGTATAAATGCTCATGCTAGAATCAAAAACCATTAGCCATAGCCATAAGTTATCCGCATCCGAAAAGAACCCACCTTTGATGCTACGAAGCCAGTACATCCGCACCCTCTTACCCATGGCCACGTGTCCCTACTCCACACACCCGCCAGAGGAAGGGACTTCTCTGGGGACTGACCCCATATGCTCTCAGTGGGGTCACGGTCGGATGGCCGACACGTCGCCGCACCAATCTCTGCGCGCGATGGTTCTCTTCCTCTTTTCTCCGCGCGATCTCCCGTCTCGCTTGGCGCTGGCGCTTCCTCTTTTCCCTTCTCCTCCTTCTCTGGAACCCCCAATCCTTCCTCGCCCGCCCTCCCTCCCAAACAGCGATTGGCCCCACGCCATGGCCACCTTCACCGCTCCGCTCCTCCTCCTCGCGACGCCCGCGCTTTCCTCCACCGGCACCATCGTCTTCGCCACCATCGGCCGCTGCCGCTACGCCTTCGACATCTTCTCCCTCCCGCTCTCCCTCTCCCCCGCCGCCGTCGCCTCCGAGCTCCGCCTCACCGACGGCGCCTCCGTCAACTACAACGACAACTTCGCCCCCACCTCCGACTCCCTCCTCTTCGTCCCCGAGCGCCACAGCACCCTCAACCTCTACCTCACCCCCGTCCCCACCGCCGCCGCCTCCCGCCGCGAGGTGCTTGAGGTGGCGCCACTCTCCCCGCTCCTCCCCTGGGACCCCATCGCCCTCAAGGACAGCCTGTCCCTCACCCCCGACAGCTCCCACCTAGTCTACGTCTCCACCGCCCTCCCCGCCGCCTCCCCACGCAGGAGCTGGGCGGCTGTCTACTCTACCCATCTCCCCTCCAGCCGCACGCGCCGGCTCACCCCGCCCGACATCGCCGACTTCAGCCCCACCGTGTCGCCCTCCGGCGAGTGGACCGCTGCCGCGTCGCCCGGCCCCGCCGGGTGGACCGGCGAGGTGGAGGACCTCCACACGGACATCTACGTCTTCATGACCTCCGACGGGTCCCGACGGACGCTGGCCATCCACGACGGCGGCTGGCCGAGCTGGGCCGACGAGACCACCATCTTCTTCCATCGCCGGGACAGCGACGACTGGTACGGCGTGTACCGCGCCAAGATTTCCGTCACAGACGACGGGCTGTCAGCGGCGTCCGTCGAGCGGATCACCCCGCCGGGGTTCCACGCCTTCACCCCGGCCCCGTCGAGCGAGGTTCGATTGGGGGTTCCAGAGAAGGAGGAGAAGGGAAAAGAGGAAGCGCCATCGCCAAGCGAGACGGGAGATCGCGCGGAGAAAAGAGGAAGAGAACCATCGCGCGCAGAGATTGGTGCGGCGACGTGTCGGCCATCCGACCGTGACCCCACTGAGAGCATATGGGGTCAGTCCCTAGAGAAGCCCCTTCCCCCGCCAGATTCCTAAACTGCCCGTCCTCCCCTTTCTCTCTGGGCAACATCCACATCCACAGTTCCTCTATGTTTTGTTAAGTATAATTCAGCACCAGTAGACTAAATTTATTGTTTCGAAGGATCATTTGCTCATTGTGTTGTACATTTTTGGTTATTTCTAATCTCCTATGAGCAGAGTAGTAGCATCAAACAGAATGTTAGTACAATTCACGGATGTTTGACAAGGGGTGAACTTGAAATGGTCAAACTTGACGTACCTACAAGTATGATGATCTAGTCTTTTTTTCCAAAGATGTTCGAGGTTTGAGTTAGAGCAGATCCAGACCTATGATAGTCTAGGGTTTAGTCTGAAGTGTGAGATATTTAACAGTGCATAGCTTAGGTAAACTGATGTGACCACGCCACAAACACATACGACAATCGCGCCCAATATCAAGATTGAACTAAAGGTGAATTCGTTTCTTCAGCCTTCATATGTTACTGAGAATAGACCGCTACCTAATACAAGTGATTTAATTGTACTTAGGAATTTGGGAAAGGATGAAGGAAAGGGACATGGAGTCCTGGACATGCATGGAAGGAATAATGGAGGTCACCACGTCACTTTGAGACCAAGTCAAGCACGAATTCGAGTTGGACACGTTTTGGAATCAGACTCGGACTGCTGCAATGGTGCAAGTTTAAACGGACGTAACTTTCTCATACGGACTCCGTTTGAGACGTTCTTGGACTTGATGGAAAGCTTATCAAGTCTACTTTCTAAAGGATTCAACCCCATCTTCAAATTCTATCCGAGACAGCCGCAATCATCAAAAGAGTCCGTGTTGGTCACGTACTGGAATCAGATTCGGACTGCTGCAATGGTGCAAGTTGAAACGAACGTAACTTTCTCATACGGACTCCGTTTGGGACGTTCTTGTACTTCATGGAAAGCTTATGAAGTCTACTTTCCAACGGATCCAACCTCATCTTCAAATTCCATCCGAGCCGGCTGCAATCATCAAAACAATCCACATTGGTTTTTGAGTCCGAGTCAAAAGGGTGCTGCGCCACCACCAATTGGGCCCATGGGCCTTGTAACCCTAGAGCATGCACTTTGGACGCCCCTCCTGGTTGTTCTCCCTATAAAGGAGCCGCCGCCTCCCTTGTTAGGACTTGGATTTTGTTGAGTTTAGGTTTAGCTATTATGCAAACTTCTGTTCTTCAGTTGTGTCGGACGACCACCTGTCAAGACAGCCTTCGGAATCCCACCTTTTGATCTTCATATCAATATTTGCAATTTCAGATTGCTTGTTATCTTGTTCTTGCGTGTTCTTCGGTTGCATGCAGGAATAGACCTTCGTGGTCAGGTCAACCGCGTTCTTGGCACGGTTGATAACAACTTGGAGTGTGGTTCAGCGATTGCTAAGGCGCAAGCGACGTCGTTCGGTTGTAGTCGGATCGCAAGGGTCGCCTCCGCCAAAATCGATAGTTATCATCCTATCGGAAGATCGGGACCCCATTGCCTCATCAGTTGGTATCAGAGCTTCAGTTGACCGGTAGGAATTTCTTGTATCCTTAGTTAGTAGATTGATTTTATTTCCCATAGTCCAGAAAAATTGCCCCACAAAAAGAGTTAATTTCCGCTGTCCAAACCCCGTTGTGCTTTTCAATCTGTTAGTTTTGGTTTGCTAAATTGAATTTGTGTCCGTTTTAGCTTTGTCTAGTTGCTGGTCATATCTTTGTTCCAAGAAAAATCCAAATAAAAAAAATTCCCCCACCCCAAACCCTAATTCCAATTTCGGCTGATCTGTCCTTTCTCTGCAGCCGCCACCAAAAACGCCATATCTTTTGATTCCGAGATTATTTTTGAGTGAGACCACCGCCATTAGATTCAAAAATTTATCATCCATCTATCTGTAAAATTTCACGTCATTCCAGCAAGGCAGTTAAGAGCTATCTGCGGTGGAAGTTGACCCAAAATTCCAGATTGAATCTGCAACAGTCGGCACTTGTGAATTTTGTGCGAATTTTTAGGTCGGTTTCCAGACCTTGGCCCAAAAACAAAAGTTGTAGAAAAAGCCGTCAGAAAACGGAGAAAAAAAGAATTATTGAAAAAAAGGCAACTGACAAAAAGTTACGGCCGAAATACCGACGCGCTGTCCAGTGGACAGAAATCTTCAGTTTCCAAGTTTTGGAACAATCCTTGTGTTCTTCAATTCCAGATTGCATTCGATCGAATTATCTTGTATTTACCACTCCCATACATTGCCATACACTTATTTTAGCCTTTTTCCATCTTTGGTTGATCAGCAACATAGGCTAAGTGCTAGATACGAACTATAATTCAATTCTGTGCAATTTCTGAAATTAATTGATTGTTTTCCTTTGCTACAAAATACATAGCCTATCCAAGCTCCACTTTTCTACAACCGAACAGGTCTTGCTGTACCTTGCAATCGCTATACTCATCACTTGAGTTAAGCTATCACGAACCAGCCACCAGTTGCACCACCTGTTTTGCATTGGTAAGAACTTGTAAGAGCTTGGTAAGAGTTCGAGAGATGTGTGACTTGCGAAGCTCCACCTCCTAGTAGTTTATAGGGACTTACATAATTCTAGTGTATTTCCTTGTTTTCTACTAACCATGACAGGTTCAAGATCACATTGTAGCAATTTTTGTGAGACCAACAACTTGTTGGATCGTATTAATAAGACCCTCACCACCATCAACAATAGAATTGAGGGATCCAATGATCACGACCGTTGTCGACTTCGACAAAATCAACAAGGCACAGGTAGGTTAACAAGAGAGGTATGTGATGATGATGCCAAGTTTACAATTCTGCCATTTGCTGGTAGATATGACCCTGAAGCTTATCTTGATTGGGAAATACAATTAGATGGAAATTTTGCATGCTATGATTTTCCTGATGATGAAAGAGTTAGGGCTGCTACTAGTGAATTCACTGATTTCGCATTATTTTGGTGGAGGAAACAATGTAGACTACCACATGTACCTAAAACTTGGAATGTTTTGAAACGAGTGATGAGATCTACATTTGTTCCTTCATATTATTCACGTGACTTGTTAAACAGATTGCAACGTTTAGAACAAGGTAGGAGAACTGTAAGTGAATACTATGAAGAATTGAAAGCTCTTTTGTTGCGTTGTGGCTTAGAGGAACATGCTGAAGCTACAGAGAATAGATTCTTACGTGGCCTTAATAAAGAAATTCAGGACCTTCTCATTCACAAAGAATATAATTCTCTCCCTCATTTGTTTATACTTGCATGTAATATTGAACGTCAGATTGAGAAGAAATTAAGAGTGCTTGATGATAAGAAACATGAGAGCAAACCCATGTTTGTGCCTTTTTCTGTGACTAACAACTTGCAGGCAGTTGAGAACCATGTCAAAAAGGAGCATGAGTTGATTGAACCATCGATTCCATTCGTTGAGAACGAAGATGAGGAGATGGATGCACCTACATCATCTGAGGGGAGCCAAAAAGGTAAAGATCATGGTGCTATCATCACTCACGGTGAGTATGCTTGTGAAGAACAACAATTATGCACCGTTCATGCTATTTTAGAGCAAAACTTAGTGGAAAACAATTCTGACATGCCCATATTTCAAGTAGAGAATTCACACTGCATTGATTTGAGTGTTGAGAATACGTTGAGTGCACCTTGTCAAAAAATAATTGAATTGCCTACTGTTTTGAGTGATTCATGTGATGAATTAATCACATACAATGATCATGTGGCTTTGGTTAGACATAAAGAAGTTTTAACTAGAATTTCTCCTGCCAATTCATTGTGTTACATCATGTTGGATCTTCCTATGAAATTGTCACATGCTTTGGAGAAAGTTTCTGAACTTACATGTTCAAAATTCTTGTTTAGTGCCTACACCCCTGGGTATAAGTTTAATTTGATTGGAGATTATGGTGTAGGAAATCAATTTCTTGTATATCGAATATGCATAACTTGTGACCACATGGATGAATTGCAGCTTGTTGTTTTGAACAACAACTCTTGTATGCTCAATCTTGTTCATTATGAAAGAAAAATAAATTTTAGTGATCATTCAATGCCTATGTGTTCTTCTCTTATTGAACCATCTAACATTGGCAATCTGAATAATGAAATTGATGTATGGAAGAACTTGCAAATATTTTCACCCTTACTAGATGAATTTGCTATTGCTCAATTGAAATCTGATTATATGGATAAACTTTGTTTGATTCCAAAAGTTGTAGCTTTGCCTATATGTGCCACCACAACAAGTTTACAACTTCAAGGATTTGAATTGCATAAATGCTTCACTTACATTTGCAAAACAAGTTGCGATAATTACTGTGTGAGAAATTTTGATTTGTTCATTAACATATATGATTACTTTTGGGTTAATAATACAATGAGCTTTTATGATTGCTGTTGTGTTATAACATTAATTGTGCAACAACGAAGAACTGTTAAAACGGATGACATATACATATACCATGCATACACCTTGGCTTCTTTGTTACCATACTTTCAGTTTATCAAAAGCCGAGGACGGCTTTGTTTTCAAGAAGGGGAGGATGATGAGGACACGACCCCTATGGATACAACCATATTTGCTATGCTTGTTGTTCCAATTACAAGAGCTCCTACGCATCACTTAAATTATAAGGTGAGCTCGTTTCAAAAAGGTTTTACTTTGTGTGATAAAGAACGTATGATATTACATAATGAGAGTTTGTTGCGTTTGTTATTATGTACCGAGATTTATGATGAAGATCATGCAATACGTGAGGCTACACATATGCTAAAACCGAGGACGGTTTTCTATCAAGAAGGGGAGGATGATGTGACCACGCCACAAACACATACGACAATCGCGCCCAATATCAAGATTGAACTAAAGGTGAATTCGTTTCTTCAGCCTTCATATGTTACTGAGAATAGACCGCTACCTAATACAAGTGATTTAATTGTACTTAGGAATTTGGGAAAGGATGAAGGAAAGGGACATGGAGTCCTGGACATGCATGGAAGGAATAATGGAGGTCACCACGTCACTTTGAGACCAAGTCAAGCACGAATTCGAGTTGGACACGTTTTGGAATCAGACTCGGACTGCTGCAATGGTGCAAGTTTAAACGGACGTAACTTTCTCATACGGACTCCGTTTGAGACGTTCTTGGACTTGATGGAAAGCTTATCAAGTCTACTTTCTAAAGGATTCAACCCCATCTTCAAATTCTATCCGAGACAGCCGCAATCATCAAAAGAGTCCGTGTTGGTCACGTACTGGAATCAGATTCGGACTGCTGCAATGGTGCAAGTTGAAACGAACGTAACTTTCTCATACGGACTCCGTTTGGGACGTTCTTGTACTTCATGGAAAGCTTATGAAGTCTACTTTCCAACGGATCCAACCTCATCTTCAAATTCCATCCGAGCCGGCTGCAATCATCAAAACAATCCACATTGGTTTTTGAGTCCGAGTCAAAAGGGTGCTGCGCCACCACCAATTGGGCCCATGGGCCTTGTAACCCTAGAGCATGCACTTTGGACGCCCCTCCTGGTTGTTCTCCCTATAAAGGAGCCGCCGCCTCCCTTGTTAGGACTTGGATTTTGTTGAGTTTAGGTTTAGCTATTATGCAAACTTCTGTTCTTCAGTTGTGTCGGACGACCACCTGTCAAGACAGCCTTCGGAATCCCACCTTTTGATCTTCATATCAATATTTGCAATTTCAGATTGCTTGTTATCTTGTTCTTGCGTGTTCTTCGGTTGCATGCAGGAATAGACCTTCGTGGTCAGGTCAACCGCGTTCTTGGCACGGTTGATAACAACTTGGAGTGTGGTTCAGCGATTGCTAAGGCGCAAGCGACGTCGTTCGGTTGTAGTCGGATCGCAAGGGTCGCCTCCGCCAAAATCGATAGTTATCATCCTATCGGAAGATCGGGACCCCATTGCCTCATCATAAACCAGTGACATGAACTTTTCTAATCTAGATAGTAGTAGTTTTTAGCTCTTTATAGTTTAGAATGTGATAAAATCCTAGATCCGTCGTGGTTATGATGATGAGTGTAAACATGTTTAGAAGTTGACCTAATGGTGTCATGTTAACTTCAACGCGATTACTCGAGCTTATAAGCATCTGGTTAACCATAAAAAGATCTCGACTTTATACACAGCAAGCCAGGGGTATAACGGTGAAACCGTGATGCATTCCTGGCTTATATAAGCCACATGGCACACACCTCTCAAGCAAAACAAGCACTAATCATAAGTCTTCTCACCCAGGACCAAGAATGCGCTTCCCGCCTTGTCCGTAACATCCTCCCGCAATTACCAACTTACCCCACTCCGGAAGGAATCCATGGACGCCAGCCTCCGCACAGTGTCTCCGGCCAGCTTCCCCGGCGAGGTCCGCTCCGCCGTCTCCTCCCTCCTCCTCTCCCCCGGCGCCAGCGCCCTCGACACCGTCTTCTCCCACCTCCCGCCCCCCGTCACGATCCCGCCGCTCGGCTCCAGCGTCTACTACCGCCAGAGCGAGCTCCTCCGCCACTTCGCTGCGTCGCAGGCGCAGAGCACCGCCAGTTCGTCGTCGGCTGCGTGTTTTCCGGCGGCGGACGATGGAGCGCCCCGGAAGGTGTACCGCGGCGTGCGGCAGCGGCAGTGGGGGAAGTGGGTCGCCGAAATCCGGCTCCCGCAGAACCGGGTGCGCGTGTGGCTCGGCACGTACGACTCGCCGGAGACCGCCGCGCACGCGTACGACCGCGCGGCCTACAAGCTGCGCGGCGAGTACGCGCGCCTCAACTTCCCAGGGGTCATGGATGGCCCCGACTGCCCGGACAACCTGCGGAAGCTCCGCGCCGCCGTCGACGCTAAGATTCAGGCCATCCGCGTCCGCCTGGCGCGCAAGCGCGCCCGCGCACGGCGGCAGCGCGAGGAGAGCAAGGAGAATCCATGCACCGAGGGCGCAAAGGCTCCAATGGCTGCGCGCCCGGTCGTGTCGAAGGGCGCAACGTCCGAGACGACCACGACGTCGTCGTACGGGTCATCGGACGGAGTTCTCTCCGTGAGCACGGCCTCAGCCGACGCAGAGTGCTCGCTGGAACGGATGCCGTCGTTTGATCCCGAGTTGATCTGGGAGATGCTAAACTTCTAGCTGTCTAGATGGAGTGGAACCATGGACACAAACCAACCAACATCAAGGTGTCCATGCATGGACATGGTTGCAGTGTTTGAGCTTTTAGACTTTGCATATGAACAATAAAATGCCCATGAAAATTGGGCGTCCTAGCGAATACTAATTAGTAACTGTATGCTGCATCTGTCGTGGGTTTTCGCATCGACAAGTTGTAAAAAACTAATCTCTGAATTTCTTCTAGCTCTACATAAGTGTTTCTGTGTTCTTCGACTAGTAGCGTTCTTCTCCTCTGTTTCTTGTTCTGTTTGTTCTGTAACCCCAGTCTTATGCTACAGTAAGAGATGCTTATGTGTGAATTTTAGACAAGATTACACGGATGAGTGATAGTTTCCTTCGTTTTACCGTACCTTCCAATTGTGGTCCATGGAGATTACTGACAACAGCATGTGCACGATTTTTCTCTGGCAAGCATGTGCCCCAAACAGTAGTTGCTTGAGCTGATCTCCGCTGCTGAATCAAACCCCCCAAATCTGGCCAGTACATGCATGATTGGAACGTTTGGACAACAATAACAACAACATGATCCTAATTGAAAGCTTCATCTTCTCACTCTGCCCCCACCAGATAAATTGCTCCGGTTGGAGTTGTTGCTTCATGACATTTTAACATTCAGAAGAGGAGTATAGTAGTATTCTCTTACCGAGTAACTTCTGTAAGGAACACTGTTCACATGTTTCAGGCCAATAGTCCTATCAACCATGTTGAGAAAAAGGTGAACCTAACCTGCTAGGACTACTAAATTTATAATGCAGAAGCGTGAACTATTTGGTTTTCACAAGTAAGACCTAAAACATCTAAGTTTAACTAAGTGCACCAACGATATAATTCCAAATCAATATAAGCAATCCTAGGAAGACAAGTATTCTAATTAATTCAATAAATATAAATACTTGAATATGAATTGCTAAAAGGTAAATTGAGTGCAAGATGACAAACCACAATGACATTTAATGTTTTTACCATGGTGTTCGGAAACTTACCGGTTTTCCCTAATCCACGTTGAGGTAAAACCAACCGAGTTGGATCGGCTCCACGAATTAAACCTAACAACCTCAATCCACTAAGCTTGCTCTTCCTCCACTCCGGAGATGGCGAGCACCACACCACTCACAACATGTTAGGGCTTTCTCATAAGCTTCTTGAGAAGATCATCGGACCACCACGTTTTCGAAGCCGTCTGGAGTCGGAAAACTCCAAGAGTAACAAGTCGGAGACCCTCGCTTGAATGAATCAAGAATCGTAGCTCAACGGACACAAAGTCCACCACCAAGTGCAACACATGCACTAGGTTATGCTCTCCCCACTCTCTAAGTACAACACATGCATCTAGGAAGAAAAGACTTGCTCTTAGCTCAAAAGATGGAGGGATAGTGCTAGCAACCAAACATTCTCAACAGCTCTTGAGGAGGTATTTATACACTTCCCTCAAAAACTAGCCGTTGGAATGAGGGAAGGGCAAGAATCAACCTGAGGATATTACTCTCGTAAGACCTGAACTTAATGAAAAAAAGGAAAGGTTCATAGAATGTTATTCCCCTTCCCCTTTCCCCAAACTAAATTGACATAAGGCCGGTACTACCGCTAACATATGGCCGGTACTACCGCGCTTCACTCAACAGCTACAAAACAAGTCGTTAGAATGAAAAACCGGTCAGATTGCCCACACAGGGACTAATCTAACCGCCAGGTCTGGTCAAACCACAAAGGTACCAGTCAGACCGCTATAAGAAAAGTCATTCTCTGGAAAAAACATACCGCGAGAAGGAACGGTAGTTCTGCTGATCGGTCAGATCGCTACCTGTATGTCGGTCTGACTGCCACATGCATGCCAGTCAAACCGGTCTGGCTGGTCATACTACCATGTATACTCTGGTCTGACCACTCCATGGTCAGATTGCCCTTTAGCCTGGGTGAAATTAATTAGGCTGGTCTAACCGCATACACAAAATTGGTCAGACTGCTACCTTGAGGACAGCTCTGGAGATTAGAAGACAATGCATATTTCTCAGCCACTTTGCACAAAAGCTTTGCAAATTATAGTAATACACATTTAAGGTTAACAAATGACTCCCAATAGATCAAGGAACATATCTGCAAGTATCTTTTGGAATCACATCATCAGAAAGACGACATGGATTTAAACTAAATTCAAATTGCCTTTTCAAACTTAAGTCATATGTAGCAACAATATTTGCATGAGCTATAATCATTTGAGAGACACATCTTAAATATTAGCATCATGCCTCAAAGAGGGGAAATAACATGGACTTCAACATGTTGCAAAACCCATTCGCAAACATCAAGTCACATGTCACAAAGGACTTATGCATGAGCTACAACATTTTCAAATCACATTCAGAAATATTAGCATCATGCCTCAAAGAGGGGAATAACATGAACTTCGACATGTTGCAAAACACATTCGCAAACATCCAGTTACATGTCACAAAGGACTCATGCATCAGCTACAACATTTTCAAATCACATTTAAAAATATTAGCATCATGCTACGGAGAGAGCTAGAGTAATTAAGTGAGCTATCAACACTTGTTACGTTCAAGCTACTAGTCACGATCCCTCTTAATAGTACGTCATCCTATACTAGCAACCCAATCTTTCAACCAAATATCAAGATCAGTAAAAGACTAGAAACACATCCTTAGCCCTGACTAGTTATACCTTTGCCTTACGCATCTAGTTGAATCTTGACAACGTATATTTCAACTCCAAGTTTGGGTCATGACTTATCAACACATGTGAAGTCTTTACATTGCTTGAGAATGATCAACCACATGAACCCATCTTAAGTCATCCATCACCGTGAGATATATCCTATTCATTCATCCCAATGAAACTATTAGTCCCACAATTCGATTGTCATTAATTACCAAAATATATCATTAACTCATAATGACGGGTCTAGATTCTTCAAAAGGTGCATGAGAGGATTAGATGTTAGGTTATTCTTTAGCACTAGATTTTTTGTATATGGCAAAGACCCGAGGGTCCTAAAAGGTTCGAGAGGGTTGTGAGAGAATGACAATCCCTTGTACTCTTTTGAAATCGTGATTAAGGAATTTGCAACCAGCTTCGCCAAATCTCTCTCTCATCATGATTGTTTCGATGTCATTATTTTAGTTTTCTCTGCAGGATTCATCTACTACATTCTTGATGCCTTATATCGCAACTCTGATCCATTCTGGGGTTGCTGCATATAAGAAGGGGTATCGACTGTTTTGTGCTGAGTTGTAACTTCGACTGGTTTGCACATACTCGAGATCTTTGACAAAAGGAGCAAAACCTCTCGATAACCTTCTTGATCAACCTTCACGAACACGAAAGTATCTGGTAGCATGCACGATGCATAAGCATGTGGCGCTATTTCGGATCTATTTCTCTTTTAGAACCTCCTGCTACAAGTGACGGACCTGCAGATAGAATGAAGCACCGCCTTACCTGTCCTCCTTGTAGCCGCCGCCTTCCTCCCTCTCGGCCCCTTCGCCTTCGCTGGAGCCGTCCTCCTAGCCGGAGCACGCTCCATTATGTTCGGCAACGCCGATCGCCGTACGAACGACAGTGCCATGAGGTGGCTGTCGAGGACGTGGTACACCGACACGAGCTCGAAGGAGCCGTACAGTGGGTTCCCGCAGTCCCATGCGCGGAACACCACCACCTCCTCCTCCTCCTCCTCTCCCGCCATCTCCATTAATCGGCTAGTTCACCCCCTTCACCATGTAATCCTTTACCTTATTATTATACCAAGCCCAAGCAATTTCTACCAGAGATTTCTGAGCTCAAGTGCGTGCATCAGTGCATGCACGCGGTAATGAGCAAGTAATTGATTACTAATTCGTTTCCCATTCTGCTGTACTGCTGCGATGTGCTGGCCCGTTGAACGCAGAACGCCGTTTGCGTCACCGAGTACTTTCCACGACACTGACAAGTAAAACCTCCAGGCGATCGAGACATGTAAGTACAACCATTACTACATCCTATAGGTCGGGCGCGACAGATACGAGAGGCGGCTCAACACGTCGGCGATCGATTTGGTTAGATGGTGGGTTACAGACGACAGTAACACGTTTCTAACCTAGTTATGGCAGGTAACTAATTGCTGTTCCCATACATTACAAAAAGCTTAAAAACTCGGATTGGAAAATAATTGAGGAGCGGTTCGAGAAAAGACTCAGTAGTTGGAAGAGCAAACACCTTTCCATAGGTGGTAGACTTACACTTATTAACTCAGTCTTGAGTAGCCTTCCAATGTATATGATGTCCTTTTTCGCTATACCTAAGGGGGTGTTAAAAAAACTAAATTACTACCGATCTCGGTTTTACTGGCAAAGTGATGATCAAAAGAGGAAATATCGTCTACTTAAATGGAATATCCTATGCCAGCCCAAAGACCAGGGTGGTCTTGGGATTCATGATTTGAATTTGAAGAACATCACTCTTCTAGGTAAATGGCTTTTTAAGCTTCTCACAACAGACGGTACCTGGCAACAGATCTTGCGGAACAAATACCTAGGCACTAAACCACTTGTTCAAGTTGAGAGAAAGCAAGGAGACTCCCAATTCTGGTCCAGTCTTCTAAAGATTAAACAAGAATTCTTCCGTTTTGGATCTTTCATTATTAAGGACGGGTCACAAGTGAGGTTCTGGGAGGACAAGTGGCTAGGTAACTCTACTTTAAAAGATCAGTATCCTGGTCTTTATAATATAGTACGACCAAAATTCATAACCATTTCGGAAGTGCTCAACTCCGATCCCCCAAACCTATCATGGAGACGTGACCTTATTGGTCCAAAGTTAGTGGCGTGGAATAATCTTCTTCCGCGTTTAACTACTATACAGTTGTCCCAAGGACAGGATGTGTTCCGCTGGTCCTTGCTCCCAAATGGACAGTTCTCCGTGAAATCATTCTATCAAGCCATGTTCCTTACAGATGTACCTAATTTGAATAAGATATTATGGAAACTAAAGGCGCCACTGAAACTGAAAGTTTTTCTGTGGTATTTACGAAGAGGTGTTGTGTTGACTAAAGATAATCTAGCTAAGCGTAACTGGACAGGAAGCAAAACATGTTGCTTTTGTCACGAAGACGAGACAATTAGGCACTTGTTTTTTCATTGTCGTTTTGTTAGGGCGGTCTGGAGTGTCCCTCAACTATCCCTCAACATACTGAAACCCCAAAGCGTATCACATATGTTTGGAAGTTGGCTTACGGGTGTAACCAAAAACTTGAAACCACTAGTTCTGCTTGGGGCAGCAGTTATCTGTTGGTCAATTTGGTTACACAGAAATGACATTATTTTTGAAAAGAAACAAACTTTTTCTCCCTTGCAGGTTATCTTCGCAGCTTCTCATCGACTCCGTTCATGGGCTATCCTTCACAAAACGGATTTGCAGGGTTTAGTTGTGGCGGCCTCACAACATTTGGACCGTGTGGCCAAGGATTTCTACTCCCGGGCATATGGGTGGCGATCTAGTCTACGGATTGATAGTCCTTAGATTATACTTTGATTTTGATTGGTTTAGCTGTGTGCCTCCGCGCGAGGCAGAGGCTGGAAATTTTATTCCAAGACTGTGTATCACCTTGATGTACTGCTCTTGGTTTATTAATAAAGATTTCCGTTATCAAAAAAAAAAACTAATTGCTGTTCGATCTGGACATGACATATTCCATTCCTGCGACCTCCATCTGGTCTGAACGTCCCGGCGAGCGTTTTCCTATTTGGCCGCGTGTATTTGTTCATGGCCGCGTGCATTAACAACTGCGTCGCTGATGAACATTCACATCCGGTTGTTCAGGACTTGGCCGGATTAATGCCGGAGCTGTGTCATCGTGTAGTAGTAGCATACTTACTACCATCAGTGATGCGGCGGGTGCGGTTTGTTTCCTCGGGATGCAGCTGTGGGCCTCATGTAGGCCTAAAAATGATTTGGCTGGGCCTACGGGCCTGTAGTGACAGCCCGGCCCATATGAACGCGTCATCCTCCCGGGAGCAACGCGAGCCACCCGAACCGAGGCGTCCTTCTCCTTCCCCACGCGCAAATGCTGGCGACCGCCTGCCTTGCGCCGCCGTGCACGCTGCGGCTCTCCGCGGCGAGATCTAGGAGCGGCTATGGACTCGGGCGTGTTCGCATCCTCAAGCTGAGAGCGCCGAGGAGGGCGGCGGCGCGCAGGGTGGTGCGGTGCGGGCTGCTCCCCGTGGACCCGTGGGCGCCCACCATGGACTCCCAGAGCGTCGCGTCGCAGCTCTTCGCCGTGTCGCTGTTCCCTTACCTGGGATTCCTCTACTTCATGACCAGGTCCAAGACGGTGCCCGGACTCACGCTCTTCGGCTTCTACTTCCTCCTCGCCTTCGTCGGCGCCACCAGTACGCGTCCCTCCCCCTCTCGTTTCACATGTCACTCACGGTTCCTTCGTTCTGCCGTTGACAACCTTGGGGAGAATACATTTCAAAGTGATGGTTGCACAGCACTATAAAACCGTGACGGCGCCTGTGAAAGTAATGGTGATGCAAGAGTTTGCGTCTTGTCCATCGATTGAACACTAGTAACATTGTAACAAGCAACTTTTGTTCACATGATTTGTTGCTTGGATAGTGCACTAATACGTACAGTCTGGTGATTTTTACAACATGAATACTTTGCTTGTCAGTAGAGATGATGCACACCAAAGCTAATACTTGTACATATACTTTATCATCAGAAATTGCTCGAGTAATTAGAGGAGAGGTATGGTGGTGATAACTCGAGAAAGTAGGGCATAAGTATGTGGCTATTGGCTCTCAGCTGTCAGATACATCTGAAGAAAAGCTCGATGATTAGGCTACAGAGCAAATTGTATTTCTTAGGGCCCGCTGCAACTGACTTACGGCTTAAGTTTCTGACTATGGTCTTTGGCTTATGGCTGAAATTGCACTGTAGCGGCTGTTAGCTTTTTCTGAGAAAATAAAAAAATAGAAAAAATAAAATAAAAACTGCTGTATTGTTATGGACGATACAAAAGATTAAGAGGAAAAAGGCAAAAAACTGAAAACCCCTTGCTAAAATAAAGCGAAATTAGAAGCCAACGTGTTCTAAATGGATTTTAGCTTAAATAAGCCGAAAGCAAAAATAAGTCAGAAGCTGAAACCGTTTAGAGCGGGGTAAGATGGTCCGTAAATACCCCGTTCCAAACGGTTTCAGCTTCTGGTTTATTTCGGCTTTCGACTTATTTAAGTCAAAAACCATTTGGAATATGCTGCCTTTTAATTTCGGCTTATTTTGGTTTTTTGAAGTTTTTTGCCTTTTCTTTTTCGTCCTTATTCTTTTGCATTGTCCGTAATGATATAACGTTTTTCTTTCTATTTTTTCTTAGAAAAAATTATCAACTGCTACAGTGTAATTTTAGTCATAAACCAAAGACCACAACCAGAAGTTTATGCTGTAAGCCAATTGAAGCTGGATCGTTGTAAGCCACGATATAGGTTTAGGTGCCGAAACTCAACGCTCTGTGGAATGGAGGGAGTTGTAGTTTTACATGCTGATAAAACCAAACAGACACCGGACTAGTCGATGATTAACATAATGTTCTGCAGTTTAGTCATTTTTAGATGATAATTGGTCTCTATCTGAACAATCTGTCAATAGATAATGAAGATGGAACGGGAAGTCATGCACAGTGACTTTCTTATGCAATTCTAATCATATCAAGTTTGTTGCTGATTTAAGTATATAGAATTAAAGTCTGAGAAAAGATGAAAGTAAAAGATCAGTAGAAGGCAGAATAAGCTGAAATGAAGTAAACGAGTGGTGTAAATAAAACCAATTTGTTGCTAGATCCCAATTAGCCTTGCAATGTTATCTAGACCTAACTGTTTGTACAGTGTCATCAGCCTTAGTACGCATAGCCCTCTTCTAAAAAATGTTTGCCTTCTGGTTTTTTTGCTAGCTGGCAGAAAATTCTGTCCCTATGATTAATTCCTTTCCTGTTGTTTCATGCACTGGCTTTTTATCCCTGGAGCAGTACCTGCTGGGATTTATGGTAATTGCATCGTAAATTTTATTTGTTCTTACATACCTTGCCTATATTCACGCAATTAGTACTTACTGATACGACGACATCCTTTGCAGCGAAAGTCCATTATGGAACCTCGCTGTCGAATGTCGACTGGCTACACGGGAGTGCAGAATCGCTACTTACTCTTACCAATTTATTTATCGTATTGGGGTTGAGGGGAGCCTTGAGGAAGTTGGAGGACAGAAAGGAGAGCACCTCTGAAGCTTCTCAAGACAGTAAAGAAAAAAGTTCTGTCTAGATTGTTTATCAGTGTCCTTGATGGTGCATGTATTGATGTAAGGTTGTATTTTTTTTTTTTTGCTTAACTAGTTTGTAAGGGTTGTGTTATAAGAATCTTCACAGATTTTCTTTGTGCATATGCTGATCCAGAATAATGAAGCTAGCGCAATCCTATATTACAAGTAATGCTACTACTGCTTCCACAGCGTTAACTGCTCGTATTCTAATTGCGCTAACGAGAGTACTGTGTCTGAATTTATGCTTCATATTGATTTTTTCTGATGGTTTTTGGCTTTAACTTATGAATATTAACAACTTATAGGGAGTTGTACGAAGAGAGTCGCTTACGATTTTGATCGATATAAATGAAGTCACTACATTGTATGATACAATCGACTATTAGACACCACTTTGAAAAGATAACCTATTTGAAAGTTAGGTATTGTCGAAAAGCTATTTACGGTAAAAAAAATAGTTTTTAGAAGCCAATATAAATATTGTCTAAATTCAGATAGCCTGGATACCTGGGCTGGCCATGTCTGGTTGCATATTTGCAGGCTGTGTAGTCCTGGATTGTCAGGTAGCATCTTCGGCTAACGTTGAACATGGAAAATGTTAAACCAGGTTGCAGTGGGAGGTTAAGGAAGCCAGAAAGGCATCCCTTTTTTTGCAGGTTGAAAGGGAATTAGTAATTAACAGTTTCCGCCGTGCACTAGAAGAGTCTACAGTGGACTCGTTGATTTGGGGTTCATGGGTGACCAATTCACTTGGCGCAACCATAGTCACTCTCACTCTCGGTACATAAGACACAGGCTGGATTGGATAGGGCGGTGGCCAACCAGCAATGGGAGGGAGAGGTTCCCGCTGCACAAGGTGACAAACGGCGAACCGAGGCATTCAGATCATAGGCCAATTACAGTGGAAACTGGTGGTGCTCGTGAAATATCACAACCGAGGGAATCCCCATTGTTTCGCTTCGAGGCAAGATGGCTCCAGGAGGATGACTGTGCTCGGCTTGTACAGAATGCATGGCATTACGCTTTCGTCGAAGGCGCACCAAATGTGTCGGATGGTTTTAGAAAGAGTAGCTGCGTGCTTGATGGATTGGAATAGAAATGTATTGGGGGAGCTAGAGAAAAGAATAACGAAAACCAAAAAAGAACCCGAGGTCTGTTTACAGGCTGATCGATCGGAAGAACGGGTGAGACCGTGAGAGGGGAACATGTTCTCAGGTTTAAACTACATAGACCGTGCGTTCTTTTCAGCTGCGATTGGTAGCTTTTGATTCTAATAAAAGCATTTTTGTAAACGAATCGAACGTCGATAAATCGTTTTGAAAAGACTGTCCCGATAAACCACTTTAAAAAAAACGCCGATAAGCCACTTTGAAAAAATTATTTCGTCACAGGCCGGAGCAAACACAGGGGATTTACTACAAAATATACAGCCGCGGGTCACGGAAGAAATGAATGCCTCCCTCAAGGCGTCTGTCAGCGGAGATGAAGTCAAAGCAGCACTGAATTGTATAGGAGATTTGAAAGCTCCCGGGCCAGATGGGATGCCGGCGATTTTCTATAAAAGGTTTTGGGATGTAGCAGGAGACCGGGCGCAGCAGGAAGTGCTGCTCAATGTGCTTAATGGAGGAGATTTCCTCGCCGGTCGGAAAGAGACTAATGTAGTTCTCATACCCAAGGTTAAGGATCAGGAAAGAATCAAGGATCTTCGACCTATAAGCTTCTGTAATGTCAGGGGCGGAGGCACATGGGCCGGAGGGGGTTCCCAGGAACCCGGTTCCGAAACAAAATTTAGTTATTACTAGTAAATATTCACCCTTTGTGCACCTCCCTTGGCCCAATATGGTGTACCCTTAGCTCAAAAAACACCCTCACTCGCCCTGCCCAGCCCATTCATTTTGAAGTGGTGCGCCCCCCTCCATTTTGCTCTAGCTCCGCCACTGTGTAATGTGCTGTATAAAACCATGTCAAAGGTGCTTACTAATGTGCCCGGGAGACTTAAGGTCACAACGTGCTCTTGGCCTACGAGATGTCGCACTTTATGCAGAACAAGGGGTCCGGGAAAGAAGGTTTCATGGCTATTAAACTGGACACGAACAAGGCTTACGACCGGGTCGAATGGAAATTTTTGGAGGATGGAAGACCATATGAAGGTCATCCTATGGCTTGGGGCCTGTTTGGTTGGTGAGAAGCCGCCCGGCTTCTCGCAGCCGCTACAGTACCTAACTTTTAAACGGATTATTTTTTTAAGACGGAGTCTATAAGTTAAACGTAGTACACGTTAAAAGCCCAACATCTGTACCCGTCAAAATCGCAAGTGAGTATCGATCTCTCCGTAATCTGTACCGTAAACAGCCAAAATTCAAAAATTTTAGCCAAAAGCCAAAAGCCGCAGCTAAAAAGAACAGGCCCTTGCAATGAGTAATTGACTTTGGTTTGCAAGATTCTCGGTTGAGTTGTTGTTTGGTTGAGTTTGAGAAGAAGTGATTTTGTTGAAGTCTTGGTTAGTTTGGTCTGTCCAAACGATCCGGACCATTTGGGTTGGAGTATTTTCCAGAGAGGGTTTGAATGAGGGTCTGTTCTTTTTGGCTGTGGCTTGTGGCTTTTAGCTACGGCTTGTGACTTTTTGACTGTTTGTACGAGAGATTACAAAGTAATATAAACTCACGTGCGGTTTTTGCCAATATAAATGAAGTCAGTAAAGTATGTACTACAATTAACTAGTAGACCCTATCTTAAAAAAATATTCCGTTTAAAAGTTAGTTACTGTAGAAAAACCGAAAAGCAGCTTTTAGAAGCTGAAAAGAACAGGCCTGAGTCTAAAGCCAGTCGGACTGTCCAAACGGTTTGGACCATTGGTTCGGACTATTTCCAGAGATGGTACAAATGAATCTAAGGTCAGTCAGACCGTCCAAACTGGTTGGACCATTTGGTTCGGACTATTTTCTAGAGAGTGTACAAATTGGAGCATAAGCAAATCGGAAGGTCTGTATTGAAGTTGGATAGTTCAACTATGCTATGTGTTGCATGTTGAGGCTATGTGAGATGTGTTTGAGCGAACCATATTGAAGATTGTTAGAATCAAATTTGTTGTTGGTTCGAAGCGTGTTGGGTTGTTGCATAAGGGTTGTATGATGCATGTTTTAACTAACATGAGTTAAGTGTATTGAACTTGTGCTCGGAGATAATTACTTGATCTTTGGATATGCAAATTACTCGAAGAGCAATGGCGGTCAACAGCAAGTTCAAGACTAGGCAGGAGAGCTGAGGTCTATGCGGTTGTATAAGTCCAAATGAGGTTACATGTCTCAAGCGGAGGCACGGAGAAGACAAGAATCATGTAGAGACAAGTTGATATATGTGGTGCACTAGGCGACTTGGGGCCGATGCAAGTAGAGACAGTCTAGTGGGATCCAGATGTGTAAAGACTTGATGGCAAGTTATTGGGTGCCACGAGCTACGTGTCGAAGCATGCGGAGATACTTTAGAGTGAAAGAATGGGATAAGGTCAGTAAACGGATATTTTGATAAATTATCCAATACTGAAAAGTGGTGGTTTGCAAAACCACGACGGGGGTGTAAGCGGTTTAGGTCAAACATGGAGGACAAGTGAAGCAAGAGGCTAACGGATCATAACTTTGCACCAAGCGATCTCTCGGTCCTCACCGTAGACCACAATCGTCTCTGAGTTACCCTGTATATGCAAAGACTGGATCAACATCTTTTTCCAGTATAATTTTTTTCCAACTTGACTAATATGTGTCCACGCACGCCACATGCCTTAAATAACATCAATAAACAATATTGTCAATTATTCATAATAAAAAATATTCTAGATCTAACCACATGGTCTAACAACGATCTACAACAGAGGAGAGGGAAGAGGAGCGGCGGGGAAGGGGAGATTATAACATCACGGTCGAGAGCTCCTCGACAGTAAGTGCTCCTAGGTACTCGTTATTTCTCGGGGATATTTTGGGGAGACTATAACATCACGGAAGGGGAGACTATAACATCACGGTCTGGTTGGGCCAAATATTTTTCGACCTGTGATAATGATTCATAATTCCTTCCCGCTGCGGCCCTACTGAAAATACTTATATACATGAGCAGAAAAGCCCAGTTAATAATCTCCCAAATATTTTGTGGCCGACTTAAGATGATGTTCACAGCAAGCAGTTGCTTTCCTTCGCACTGCAGAGTACATTGTGAAAATATTTGAACACCAAAGTATAGTTACATGGGCAAAAAATGATGGGACAATATTTAGCTAGAGTGTTTAGGTGAAATGGCGGAAAATGACTAAATAACCCAAAAGAAAAGCGAAAACAACATAGTGACATTTTGTAAATCACACGGTGAAACGAGTGTCATTTCACCAATTGCAACAAAATCAGTGCCACTTATCGAGACCCACTATCACGAGTGGCATTTCATCAATTTTCTTTTGGGAAAAAAAGATTGAACAGTATTTAGCTTGAGTATTTAGGTGACATGGCGCTGAGCCTGCGAGCCTTCTTGGCCATCTCATCCTCACATGCATATGAAACTATCCGTCATTCTTTCGTGTTATGGTTGATGGTTTTTGTTTATATTTTTTGATGTGATAAAGACATTAACGTAGATCATGTATATGATTTTAGGCCTGAAAAACCCTATAAAAATTATTTTAAAAAATCATTCTATTTTAATGTTTTTTAAAAAATAATAATTAAAAGCTAAAAAGAATGGAGCTGCCAACTGATTGCGCGTACATTAGAATTGGGGAAATCGAAGACACTCGCGAGTCATGACACTGCTTTGCTGGCAACTGTGGGGCTGTTCTTTTCGGCTACGGCTTATGACTTCTGGCTGAAATTTTTGAATTTTGGCTGTTTACGGTACAGATTACGGAGAGACAGATACTCACTTGCGATTTTGGCTGGTACAGATGTTGGGCTTTTAATGTGTAGATCGTTTAACTTGTAGACCCTATCTTAAAAAAATACTTTATTTAAAAATTAAGTACTATAATAAAAATTATAAGTCGTCAGCTTGTGAATTAAAGAACAGGCCTGTATCATGCACGCTAAAGACACGGGAAATCCCATCTGTCGATCGCCGGAACATTACGGGGCGATGGTCCTCATGATTGCCGATCGCACATCTACCGCGGCAGATCACGACGCAAACGACGATGGAGAAGGTAATACCAGGGGAGGGTGAGAGGTAGCATCAGGGGGCGGCCTCACCCTGACACCCTCACGCTGGCTAGTAATGCTACTTCTCTTCTCGCAAGAGAAATAATAGTAAAGTACTGGCTCGCAATACTTTTTCAGGTTCCCCAAGGCTTAAAGAGATGACGACATCCTCATACTCCCCAGCATTGTTAGCGGGGGGTTCCGGCCCCGCAGCGATCCACGTCGCCCCCACGCGTGCCCCCGGCCGGCGCGTGGCGGGCGGTTTCGCGTACGACCAGGAGAGGCAATTTCCTCCGGTTTTTCGAAAATTATGTATAGGTCCTTTTTTCTCGCGGAAAGGTCCCTGCAAGTTTTGTTTTTTTAAAAAAATTTTGGATTGCGCCCCGCGGGTTTCCGAAATTACGTATAGGTCCTTATTTACTTACGTACAAGTCCTTACAGGTCCTCGGTTTTTTTCAAAAAAACCCTTTAATTTTTCCGAAATTACGCATGTGTCCTCGATTTTTTTTAATGAAACTCCCTACGAATTTTCGCCTCTTTTAATTTGGTCCACACGATAGCTAGCGCGGCGTGCGCCGCGCTTATGTGGCTAGTTTCTTTTAAGGAAGAATCAGTCCCTGTCCTCCGCAGGAACTACCACCGCTACTAGGAGTACTATATAATTGTCACCTTCTTGAAGCGAGAAACAACCGAGTGGTCGAAATGCAAAGCTCTGTTGGCCCACACCCCATAATTTGTTGTTTGTTTAATCATGAGTTCCACACACTCACACGTCGTCTAGTACATACGCTAAGATAGAGGAGATTCTAAAACCTTAGAAACATAAGTACACGTCTTAGCCACTGAAAGTATCTACGTGCACATATATTTTAAAAACCACTGTTCGAATAAACAGTACCAGAGAGTATTATTCAAATGAGCAGTATTTCAAAAATAAGGATTCAAGCTCAGGTAGACGAGCAGCACGTCGGTAACTTCACCATCCGAGCAAGGCTCGGTCCTCCCATAATTATTGTTTGTTACAAAGCGGAGTGGAGTATTGCAACGCATTACTGAAGGCGAGAAAGATGACATGTGCGGAATCAACTCCTCTGACGTAACTTCCCTCTGACGTGGGTCACTACGCGTGGACCCCTCGCCGCGTGGCCCCACACGTCAGTGACAAAAAGTTACGTCAGAGGATCTCATTTGGGCATGTGCTGGTAAGAAATCAGCAACACCCAATCCTTTGCTTTGCAAGCCGGTTTCTGCTACATAGCTCAGATGCTGTTGCTAAACAGGAAATGGAAAAAAGCAAAAAAGAGAAGGATAAAAACGGACGGTGGAGGCGATAAGCATCCGCGCGTGCGTGCCGCACTCCACTTGGAGCAGTTACGAGAATAATAAGACCTGGGGCCTCGAACACGTGATTTTTTCTTTCTTTGTGCGAGATAAGTTTCTATCGTTGAGGAGTGGCGGGGCCTTGAACAGATCCTTCCCTCGTTAAAGTCTCAACTCCGGGTGTGCCTTTCTTTGAAAAAGAAAAAAAAACTCAACTCTCAAGATAATGATCAGACGTGCCCTTGCTATGTGGCTATGAGCTTAGTTCAACTTTGGTACTGCAACAATACTGTTAGGAAATCTGGCCTGAGTCGCTAGATCTGGTTCATAGTAGGTATCTCACCGAAGACTATAAATAGAGAGCCGTACTGGTATATTTTGTACACATGCAATCATAAATTAATAAAGAAAGACCAAGAGTTCTCTCTACCTCTCTCTGTGTGTTCAATATATTATTATGTCTTCTGTGATTGATTCGATTTGTTCTAAGCAGAGGAATCGATCGGACTAGTCGTCAGCTATGGTTCCTCGATAAAACCATCCGAATACTGTTGTTGTGCAGTTGCTAGAGAGCTATTTTCGGGCTAGGGCCTGTGGGCTCCCTTGTCAGTGACTCGGGAGTTTTTGTCTTGCTTTGCTTGTGGACTGTGGAGCCGAGCCGTACACGGAGTTGGCTGGTTAGTGCCGCGGGAGCCAACCGACCTTCACTTCCCACAATAGTTTTATACTCCATATTTTCTTTTCTTTTTGCGCACAAAAATACCCATCTAATTATAATCTCCTTTTGTTCCCATGTGACAAGTTTTATATTTGCATGGCTAGGAGGATTCGTGTTCGATATTTTTTTACTATTGGTAGGAGACCTGGTAGATTGCAATTTGGGGAAATAATTAAGCCCACTCTAAAAGCTTTGGACTTTCATTACAGTAAAGTTTACACGTGCGTAACTGCATATAGACTAGTTTGGAACGTAGAACAGTCATCGGATTTGAAAGCTTCACTTTCCACGGAATTCCTGCAAGGTTTCCACCTCGGGCAACGCCTTACATTGATGCTGGTAGGAAAGGAAAGTAATTTAAATTTTGAAGTGCAAATAGAAAAATGTAACTACGTTTCTGGGTTGAAATCCTCGTAGAAATCATTTGGAGATTAAGGCTGAGTTCTTTTTCATTTAGTCTTATGGTTTATGACTTATGTTATAGTAATTAAATTTTAAACGGTATGTTTTTTAAGATGAGATCAACAGGAAGATTGTAGTAAAAAATATACTGAGTTCAGCTATACCAATCAAAATCGCATATGACTATTTTTCTCTATACACCGTCTCTTGTAAACAGTTAGAATTCAAAATTTTAAGTCATAAGCTGTAGCCCAAAAGAACCTACCCTAAATTTGCATGGCTTTTGTATTAAGCAGCAATTTAAAGCAAAGTGCAACCCATTGTCTTGTTCTTTTAGTTTTTAGCTTAACTAAAAATAAAGAAGCCATCTCCAATGGTTATAGCTAGCAACTAACTATAAGACTTCCACATCATTTATATAGTACACACTAAAGCTAGCATTCTAAAGAACTATTTGATGCTTACATGCACACACAGAAAAAGGACTATCATTTATAGAGGCTGCCTCGTTTTGCGTTATATACTAGTGCTTAAGGAAGAGCTGGCTTGATTTTTTTTGCATACTCTCTTTCCTCCACATAGGATATATGCTGATGTGTACATGCATATAGCTAGCTGACTCAGACCATTGGAGGTGCCCTAAGGCATCATCTTTAAACGGATTCTTCAAATAACTACGTCATCCACATCGGCAATTTTGTCGTCTGTTACCGTATTAAAAAATACAAATAAAATCTAGCAACCATAGTTAAAAGGCATGGACCATAGCCGCCCCCAAAACCTTCTCTACAGTGCATGTAACCGCGTGCCATTAGACCACATTGACTGTTCACTTCGAGTAAACTTACCAAACGGCCACAAGCTTGGCACCACAAAACATGCACCAAAACATAGGATTTCCCCCGTAATGGGGGGATTGGATCATATACCTTTTTTTTAGTTGGAAAATTTAGGATTTACCCTCCTCATCGCAATGACACGTGGGGTCATCATAAGTTACTGACACGTAGGTTAAGAGGATAAATTTTAAATTTCTATCTAAATAGAGAGTATATGATCAATAAATCCCCCGTAATTTGACCAACCCATCCGGATAGCGTGAGGCGTAAGCGGTAGAACCCAGAAAGAGAGGGGGGAAAAAGAGGAGAGGATTAAGCAGAACAGAGCAGAGCAGAATCCGCACCCGAATTTTCCCAGAAATTCCTTTCCCCATCCGCGATTTGTTTAATCCCACCCACTTCTTCCTCCTCCACAAGTCCATGTACTGCTTCTCTCTTCCACACACCCGCAAAGGGAAAAAAGGAAGGAGCGGGTCGCGAGAAAAGGAAACCTAAGCGCCTTTCCGTTTCGGGAAGTTCTCGGGCTCCCCGGCCGCGACGCCCCCGCCTTTCCGTCGCGGATTCGCCGTCCCCGGCGGCGCGGGAGCTCGCCCGCGCGGCGCCGTCGGCTTTTCTGCGGTACGTTTTGGTAACGCGTGGCCCTCTTTTTTGGTACAAAATTTCGCTGTTTGGGGTCGACGGCTCCTAATATCTGGCCTAACCTACAGCCAATCGCGCGGGATCGTCGTCGCTCTGGGGTGAGCTTGTGGTGCTGAGATGGTCGACGCTAGCTTGTGGGTTTGGGTGTGCCCGCCGCGAGGTATGGCTCCCAACCACTGAATCGGGCGGAGGATGCTTTGGTGTGGCGTGACCTTATTGCGAGGGTGTGGGTTCGGCCGCCCGGTTTTGGTAGGGTAGGTTTGGGTGCGATGGAAGGGACGACGGCGGCTGAGGTGGCCGGTGCCGGCGGCAGCACGGCCGGCGATGTGCAGATTAAGGGCAGCAAGGAGAATGGGCAGCCCGCGCAGCAGCCGTCCGGCAGCGAGGCGCTGGAGATGCCTGCCACGCCGCTCCCGCTCCCACGGGACATGGATTGGTCCGAACATTTCTCCTTCTTCAATTCGTCGGGCGGGTTTGCAGGCAGCACAGATGGTGCGAGGGGATTGACTAGTGATGGCCTGTCGAATTCTGAGTTGAGGCCAGACAGTGTGACCCAGTGTTGTTTGAACAATGCAGATGAGAGGGTGGAGGAGCTCACGTTGAAGAATTGCATCAACACTGATGTTCAACCTGAGGTTTCTGCTGGTGGAAGCTCAAGCAGTGGGGGGAGACCTACTGTTATGAGGGGACTGTGGGGTAATTTTACGCGGATGGCATGGAGAACTAGTGATGCGTCCAGCAGGGAAAACTTAGCAGTGAGTTGTGGAGACATTGCAAACTTGAGGACTGGCGATGTGGCTAGCAGGGAAAATTTGGCGGCGAGCCTTGGAAACAATATGATTCCACGGCATAATGATGCATCTAGCAAGGAAATGGCAGTGTGCCGTGGCAACAATGTGAATGATGAGTTCAACCAGACATTTGGTAATCAGCAGCCTCTCTTATCTTCACGGCCTAATCAGACTGAGCAGCAAGTTGAAAGGGAGAATGCTCTCAAAGTGAGTAGCTTTTCAAATAGAATTCTTGATCAGGTAAGGAGTAAGACTGTAACACCTTCAGCTGGGGTGCAGGGATTCCCATTTAAGACTGTATTGAAGGGTAAAGGGGTTGCCTACCAAGGTGCTCGGGAGGAGATCCAAGTCCAAGCTAACTCAAGGCCCAGAATCCATATGGATAAGATTCCTAACTCACCACATGATTCTATGGCCAGAGTGGATGGTATCTATATCAACAGTGGTGGAAATGTTTTAGAATCTCAGTGTGAGCAAACGAGTCTGAGGGAACTAATCAAGCCTGCATGCCAAACAATGAGCAAGTTTGAGAAAATGCATTTATTTAAGCAGATCCTTGATCTCATAGACAAATCTCATGCACAGGGTTTTACTTTACAGCATTTGCGCCCATCATATTTTACAATCTCATCTTCAAACCAAGTAAAATATATTGGTTCTTATACTACACAAGATTTATCAGCCCCGGACAAACTGGATATCGCCACAGATGATGTTTTCAATAGAAAAGGATGCTTTGATCAGAAAGTTGAGCACCAAGAGTCTAATGGCAATGGCAATTCAATCCTAAAGTATCAAAAGGTTGGTGAGCAAGGCTCCATTGCTGTCAGACGGCCTATACATACCTTTCGGGCTGACCACAGAGGGAGCAACCAAAGTGAAGACATTGATCCAGGTGCTTCATGGCAGGGAAATTCTAGTTGCACTGTCAGAGAACGTTTTAAGTTTGGTAAACCATACTCTGGCAGTAATACATCGTATGCCCAACGTCTATCTAATTCTGGCAACCAACAATCAGTGTTTGAATTGAGGATGCTGGAGGAAAGCTGGTACAGAAGTCCAGAAGAGCTCTTTCAAGTGAAAGGCGCACTCCCATCAAACATCTACAGCCTTGGGGTTCTTCTATTTGAGGTATGTTGATAACTGTCATGACATGTCCTGCAATAGTATTCATAGGGGATCTCTGAACACTTTAAATGCTTATAGAAGTGAAGTTACATTGTGCAAATACTATTTGTTTGCACCTCAAGAGGTAATATTATAGTCGGTTTTACTTTAGTCATTTAACAACAAGTTCACATGTCTTCTAGTTATTGAATTTACTTATGAGTGGGTGAAATTTTGACACTCGTATATTATAGTGTTTCCTACTTAATAAAGAGTTTGATGGGTATGTTGTTTCTATGTTTCTTCAACAACAGTTGGATTTCTGAAAGCATCTGTTACTATAGCATAATCTTTTTCCTACAAATTGGAGAATCTGATTGAGATGTGCTATTCTGATTGAGACCATGTAATACTCCTGTTGTTTGATGGAATATTAAGATATTCTCTGCTTATCTAAGTTGTATGAAATGGCAGATTTCTATCCTTTTTTTTACCATATTCAATTAAATCTTATCTAGTTTCTCAGTATTACAGCCTTTAAGGATATTCTACTAGTAGCGCTAGCACGTGTGCACAAACAATTGATTATATGTGCTACTGGAAATCACATTTGAGTTTACTAGCTTTTCTAGTTTCCATGCAATTCTGTAGATTCTATCTTCAGCCTAGCTGGTAAGGTATTTAATGAGCTTATTTTTTGATCAGTTATTTTGCTGTTGTGAGACATGGGAGGTGCATTGTGCTGCAATGTCAGACCTTCGCCATCGGATTCTGCCTCCAAATTTTCTTTCAGAAAGTCCTAAGGAGGCCGGTTTCTGTCTTTGGTTACTGCACCCAGATCCTTGTTCTCGACCAAAGGCAAGGTGAGCATATTCATCTCTCTCCTTGGCACGAAACAAGACAGTTGCTTACTGATTAGGTGAATAGAACCAAATGTTCATTGGGTTCCATTATGGTGAATTTTGCAAGTTACACTTAAAGTCTAAAGCAGTTTATTTCTCCAGTGGAATGAAAGGAAGGGATCTGAATACATAGTTAAGGAAGGGATCTGAATACATAGTTATTTCATTATAAATTGAGCACGTGTTATTCTTGGCACCTATATTACCTTTGTTTGCTTCTGTTTTCCATAACTGTACTTGGAGGGCAGGCCTTTCTCTGATTCTTGAGCTTTGTTCATAGAATTATACAGGGAATTGAGGTTTTGGGTACCTTATTTGTGCCATGGAAAAGAACACCTAAGTTCATGGAGAAGTGCTGTTGTGGGGTCTAAAGAATCCTTTATTTGTTCATTGCACGCAAAAATTATATGAAATCTGCTCATTAGTATTCGTTTTGTGTCCAATTAGATGGTGTTTCTTTGCCATCTGCAGACTGGACATAATAATTCCACATCAATTAATGCCTAATAGTCATTTTGCTTTTTCGTTAGAGACATTCTAGGATGTGACTTGATAAATGAGGGTCGAGATTTGTCCTTGTTAGATCAGGCACCGGATGCTGTCAATGAAGAAGACACAGAATCTGGTTTGCTGCTGAATTTCCTTTCTCAGCTGAAAGAAGAAAAGGAGATGCATGCTGCCAAGCTATCAGCAGATCTTGCAAGCTTACAAACAGATATTGCAGAGGTTGAGAGAAGACACTCAATGAGGATGGGATTTAGTTTAGAGGGCATGGATGTACTGGCAGATTCTAATGATTTGACAGGAGCTTCAGCAAATGCCCCGAGAAGTGCATCGTTGTCAGGTTTGCTACCATCATTGTGTAGGTCAAGCATATATGAGAGGGTGATGAGGAATTTGGATCAGCTTGAAAATGCATATTATTCCATGAGGTCCACCGTTGACACTTCTGAGACTATTGTAACCAAACGTTCGGATAATGATGCCTTGCGGGTCAATGAAAACTTTTACCAACTTCACAGTGATGCTGATGCTATGAATGAGCAAACAGACCGTCTTGGATGCTTTTTTGATGGTTTATGCAAATATGCCCGGCATAGTAGGTTTGAAGTACGAGGAATTTTGAAGAATGCAGATATACTTAACTCTCCAAATGTGATTTGTTCTTTGAGTTTTGACCGGGATGAAGAATATTTTGCTGCTGCTGGAGTTTCAAAGAAAATTAAAATATTCGAATTTGATGCTCTTTTAAATGACCGTGTTGATATTCATTATCCATTGATAGAGATGCCTAGCAAGTCCAAGCTTAGTTGTATCTGTTGGAACAACTACATAAAGAACTACTTGGCATCAACAGATTATGATGGCACTGTTCAGGTACGTATCTAGTGGATGTGCTGTTACATGTTTCCCAAGATACTCCCCATATGTTAGATGCTGTTTGTAAGCATGGGTTATCTGCTATGATCAAGTGGGCATATTTCTTTGGTCTCCAAAAAAAAGTGGGCATATTTCTTACTTCTTATTCCCTCATTGCAGTTTTTTTTCCTAGCTTTCTTGCAACAGCAGCATTTATCTGATTCAGTGAGGTTTACACGTATCTTGGGTAATTTGGTGATTTTGTTATCATTTAAGTACCAACTGCTGACTTCCAGATCTAACATAGTGCTGATCTGCTAATATTGGTTTATATTGTGGACATCACATCAGTATTCAACAAATTCTCTACTGATTTGGGCCACCACATCCTTATAGTTTTAGCTTTGGGGAGGACAATTTGATGTCTGCTGTGCCCATTTCCTCTGTTTGGGTGCCTTTTTTGTTATCATTAGGATTATGATCTGGAAGGGAGCACAAGTAGGTTGATTGTCGAAACAAGTGCACTGAAGGTGAACCTGGTGAGCTTCAACCTTCAGGCTATGCTTAGGAAACAGCAACACACTGTAGTTTTGTACTGGTTGAGGATAACATTTCCTTGTGCTGAGTTTCTCTCAAAATCTATTCATCATTCATCATTTCGAGTTAAATTTTCATTCTACCGGGATCTCTTTTTGGGGGGCCAATAGTATTTTTCCCATGTACGCTGGTTCATCTTGTAGTTACTTTATAACAAAAAGAGTCATACTGGTTTTCTGTTAGCATTCAACACTTCCCATTTGCAACTCAGAATAATCATGTTCTGTTTTGAACTGTTATTCCTTTCCATCAGCTGTCGTTGTTCATTTGTTCTTCCAATGGTGTGGATTAGTCATTGCTATCTTTACATGCTTCAACAGGGAGCACAAATTAACCTCTGTTATAAGCTTCAGACCAAGAACCGCACTGCATATTTTTCCTTTCTTTGTGTCATTGGTTTAATTATTACTGTGGAATGCAGTTATGGGATGCAAGCTCTGGTCAAGGACTTACACAGTTTACGGAGCACCGGAAAAGAGCTTGGTCTGTGAGTTTCTCAGAGGGGGATCCAACTAAGTTGGCAAGCGGGAGTGATGATTGTTGTGTGAAAGTTTGGAGTATTAACCAGGCATGTTACTGAACTACATAGTTTGTTCTACTTTTTGTTTAACAAGGTGGTCTTAATTAGTCTCTCTACTCCAAACATGGGTGTTATATTACTCATATTTTTCTTGGCGTTCAGCATGTTAGATAATAGACAGTCAAGTGAGACAGGGAGTTATAAGTTAGAAATATTAAATTATTAAGTTATTCCTATCTGGATTGGCATTGCATTCCCATCAGAAAAGCTGAAGCTAGTCCAGATTGTGCTGGGTTGGGTTGGCTAAATGCTTAAAAATGCCACCAGTTTTTTCTGTACCCAAGATGACATGGCTTCTTTTACAGAGTCAGTCAAGCTTTGAACAATACTGAAAGAGTCCAATGACTCCTTTTATTTTGGCCATTGCTAAGCAACAGTCATCATACATTTACAAACTTTGATCTTGCTCCATTCGCTCTTTATTCCATCTTCCATATCTACATTTTCATGTTCCTGGTACCATTTTTTAATGTTACTAAATGTCTTGTTATTACCAGAAAAATTGCATTGATACAATCAGAAAGATGGCCAATGTGTGCTGTGTGCAATTCTCCCCATACTCCTCTCATATGTTAGCTTTTGGCTCAGCCGATTACAAGATATGCTGTTATGATCTGAGGAATACAAGAATCCCTTGGTGTACTATTTCCGGACATGGGAAAGCTGTCAGCTATGTAAGATTCTTGGATTCGGAAACGCTTATCTCTGCATCAACTGACAACACCTTGAAGATATGGGATCTCAACCAGACTAATTCCAGTGGATTATCTACTAGTGCTTGCAGTCTGACATTGAGTGGTCATACCAATGAGAAGGTACGAGAAGGTCTTATATATTGATTTTTTTTCATTTGGTAACTCGTTTTGGAATCAATGTATAGTCAACCTTACAAATAATTGTCCATGCAGAATTTTGTCGGATTATCTGTTCACGACGGATACATAGCATGTGGTTCTGAAAACAATGAAGTGAGTATTATATTTAATGCATATATTTGCCTTGTGCTGCACTTGTATTTTTTGAGATACTGTCAAGCTAATTTGATTTCTGTTGAGTGCAAAACTTTCTTTGGAACAGCAGCCACGGTTTTTGTTAAGCAAATTGTTATGCCCTTGGAGAGAATTGTAAAATTTTCAATATTTTGGACAACCCCATGACCCTTGTTCATAAAAAGAAAAAGAAAACATGCCCCCACCCCCTCACCCTGCACAACCCCCACTAATATTAATACTTCAGGCATTCTGTTTTGCCCCAATTCCCCCCGGGACAATCATCCCCAGCCATGCCATCCCCTCTGTAGGCCCCCTCCCCCAACGTTATTAGTGAACCATTGAACCCTCTAGTGTTGATGGATTGATGCTGTCGCCCATCCCTGCAACACCTTAATTCAGGTGATAGGTTGCAACTCAGAATAAAGGCACATAAGTGTTTGTAATTCAGGATGAGTTCAGATTATGCTCTCTTGAAGGTTTAGCTTGGAACATCTCATGTGTTCATGTGAGTAACTATTAATTCACGAAAGCTTCAAAATCTGAAATTCAGCTCAGAGCTTTATAAAACTTTTTCTTAGACACAGCTAGTGGGTCAGTTGAAGTGTGCTAATTAATCTTTTAGTGGAAGAACTTCTCATGTATTTGTTGTTGGTGTGCAGGTATTTTCTTATTACAAAACCTTTCCCATGCCAATAACTTCTCATAAGTTTGGTTCGATTGACCCCATTACCGGACAAGAGACAAATGATGATAATCAGCAGTTTGTGTCGAGTGTTTGCTGGAGAGGGAGGTCAAACATGGTAGTGGCAGCCAACTCTAGCGGCAGCATTAAAGTGCTCGAGCTTGTGTGAACAAGTTGATGAGAATTTTACTGAATGGGAAGATTTGAATGCTAAGGTTGCCATGCTGCCCTGGTGATTCTCAGGTGCCATATTTCCTTAAAAGAGTGTTTCCTTAAAAGAGTGTTCTGCCTTCTCAATGGAACGCAACTAAAGCATCAACCATCCTTCTAGGTCTGGTTTTTATTGAACCATCAGAGAAGTTGCAAGGCGCAACTGTCCTATTCAAAGCAACCTACAAGGCCAACTTTGATGTTGACTGTTTTGATTGAGACTCCCAAGCGAACTGAGCAATTGGAGAGCGTATGAAAGGCCTCAGCATCTATTGTCAGCAACCGTCAGCATCTATTTGTTGTGTTTGTATGGCATTTTGGCATGTTACTAATCAGCAATTGAGGGCCTAGGGGTCTGTACAGATTTAGGGGCTCCAACGGCCGATGTAATATATATCTTGAAACTGGATGCACTTTTGGGCTAAAGAGCCTTACGCTATACATCTACTCAATCAATATCTCATGGGAATTTACTCGGTTTTGATGTGCCATGACTGACATTGTAGTATGATGGCTAGAGCAAGCAGTGGGAAAAAAGGTGACCTTGTAGTTTGAAGAAGCCATGCATTTGAGACACGTGTGAGGCAACGAAGGTTTGTCTACTTTTCTAGTCCCCTTATTTGTTTTGAATAATAATGTACAACTGTATATAACTAAAAGCTCTGAGATACTAGAAATTCTCATATCAATCGAAGAGAAAACAATTGAAGACCAATGCACAGTAGTTCGATATAGATGTAAGAGTTGCTTAGTAACGTGTGTCTATATATATGTATATATAGGAAAATAATTTCCATAAACCTATTAGTAGTAATTTCACTTCTTAAATACTGCTTAAATAATGTTGTTATATCTCTTTATTCTTTTAAGCATACTCTGATAATGATTGTAAGGTACTTTCAAGTGAGTCATAAAAAAATTCATCAAAGTCTATTTTTATAGCATAATTTATGTATATAGTCATTTTATACATGTCAAACGGTATACAACAAAAAAGGACTTCAATAATTTTTTTTAACCAAATCATATTGCAGTATCTTAAAATTAGTATTTAAATATATCAAAATTAGTAAATAAGTATAACATATTCGTTTAAGTATATTGAAAGTGAGTATGTACTCCCAGTATGGAGAGAGAGATTACATGATCTAAAATAGATATTTCTCCTATGTATCACGCGCAAAAAAATTTTATAATTTTTTGGATGCCGAGTTTAACAGTTTAACAACTAATTCTAACGAGTTTGAAATGAAATTCGAGCTGATTGCCTTTTTTATTATAGCTTGATTGTATGTATATGCTGATTTTATATAAAAATCAACAAAACATGTGATCTAAATTTATTCAAAATCTTTGAATTTAGGTATATTTTTCAAAGACATACGTTACATTTGAATTGTTATAGATGGATATATAGCCTATAACTAACATTTTTGAAAAATATATTTGAATTTAGGTTAAATTAGCGTATTTAAAATCATAGTATCCTGACACTATGGTGTCTCATTTTGACACACACACACACACACACACACATACACACACAAGAAAATATCTTCTACTCTCAAGTGTAGTTACTCCCACCTGTGATATACCACCTAAATGAACTTGACAAACTCTTTTATCACTTTAGGTATATTCATATGCTAATTATAAGATACTCAAATATGAATCACACGAAAAGATTGCAAGGGAGTATATAGTTTTTAGCATATTTTGTAAATACCTTCTTATACGCATATAAAAAGGAGTATGTCTAAAAAATGTACATCCCAACTAAACGGTCTTATATACTCGTATCCATATAAATATCCTATGTTACGCGAGATACTCTCTACGTTATGAAATACGACATAGAGAGTAACTACTCCCGGGAGTGTATATATGTATATATGAAGCTTTTTTCATACTCCTGGGAGTACATACTCCCACTTCTAATATACTACTTAAACAAACATGTTATACTTATTTATCACTTTTGATATACTTAAATACTAATTCTAAGATACTCCAATGCGATTTAATTGAAACAATTTCAACAGAGTTCTTTATTTTTGCTATATACCCATTTTCATTTATAAAAAGAGTATACACAAACTATGCTATAAAAAGTGGACTTTGATAAAAACTTTTATGAAATTTACTTTGGAGTATCTTATAATCATTATTAGAGTATACTCAAAAGAATAAAAAGATATAACAACATCATTTAAATGGTATATAATAAGTGGAAATACGTACTCTCAGGAGTATGGAATCATTACATACATACGTACGTACGTATGCATACATATATACAGGTTTAGGTATATAGGAAGCCTTTTCTATACTCCCGGGAGTACATACTCCCACCTTCCAATATATTACTTAAACAAATGTATTATATCTCTTTATCACTTTTGATATATTTAAATACTAATTCTAAGATACTTCAATGCAACATGGTTGAACAAAGCTCTATAGGTCGTGCATAGAATAGTTGAGCCCCAGCTATACATGGGACCTCTTGAGGCTTGACGTCGACTAGGGACTCAGTGATGTGAATGTAGTTAGGGTACACTGAGTTTCCCTAAGTCATAGGAAATATGATCCACTAAACATGAAGAGCAAGTAAACCACTAGGTGGGACCTTACGACATGTGCAGGAGTGTCTGTTGGGCATTGCTTGTACAGCCGCGACCACCCATGTGGCACTCTAAACTTATCCAGAATGGAATAACCAAACTGGTATAGCATATGTACCTTTCAGTCGGGTGATCTAGTGGGTGCAACCATGGGACGATCCCGTATTGGTAGACCAATGAGGTATGCAACATCCTGCAAGGTGATGGTCATCTTCCCCCACTGGAAGTGAACCGTATAGTCTCTGGCCTCCACCAGTCAACAAGTGCCGATAGAAGCAGCGAGTCTAGCATGAACAACTGCCCAATGTCCATCATCCTCGCCATGGGCAGCAATCCAGCCTGTTGCAGATCTAGAACATACTGATTGTCGAGAGGCCAGTCCTCCCAAAGTCCTCGGAGAACAAAGGGGGTTAGTCCTCCACAACTCGACCACGCCCGACAACAATGTTGGCCATCCTAGGATGGGTCCAGCAACGTGCCACCCTCAAGACCGCAACCAGCAGCCATTCCCTGTGGTACATAAAATAATATGCCAATATCAAACGATGCTAAATACAACTGACCACAATCGAGAATAATCACACCGCATACATACGCACATATTGCCTAAATTACATTTTTCTTCTTGCGCTAGCTTGCTACTTGATCAAATGCACACTCATACTAATTTATTGTGATTAGTACTAATTAATTATGATTAGTAAAAATTAAATGTGATTAGCGCTAATTACAATGCTAATTAGGCATGCGCAGTGCGTACAAACCCATCATTTTCTACAGATCTTTGTAATCACACAAGACCAACAAATATACATGTTCAGACATACATAAAATTATTTTAGCTATTTTTCCAGCCCGTATTTCTACAACTATTTATAATAAGTAAACATGGCTACTTATAGAAACACATTCGTAAAGTAAACATGGCTACTTATAGAAACACATTTGTCAAGTAAACATGGCTATCTAGTGCATTGTACATTACAAAATCATAGTTACGCTAACGAAACACTAAGGATATATCAAGAGTGTTGCTCGCATGTGAGTGAAGCATACATTTTTTCGAAGGTATTCACCAGTTCCATAACGCTTCCAACTGTGAAGGATTATAGCTGCACTCTCACTTGATAGAAAATCTCTTTTCTTTCCTTTCCCTCCTTGTAAATTTTTTGCTTTTTAGCCCAAAATTTGAAAGTTTTTTACACATGGACCCCTGGAGAAAAGATTTGCAAAAATGGACCCTTAGCACGGCGCCAAATCATATGGCGCCCAGGGTACATAGCACGCCGCCATATGCTTTGGTGCCGTGCGTGGACACGTAGGATCCACGGTGGCACAGCACGGCGCCAAAGCATATGGCGCCGTGCCATGTATACACGGCGCTAACGCCCATGGCGCCGTTTGCTGGAACTTAAGACCGAGCGCAGCCCCCGGCCCCCTCATTCCACTCCTCTGTTTGAACAGACCGACACAGAGAACAGCCGCCGCCGCCCCTCTCTCCCCTCCAAATCCACCCCAATCCATCGTTTTTTCGCGATTTTGCTTCCAAACCGAGTAAGCAAGGTGAGCTCCCTCTCCTCCTTTGATTTTTTGCAGTAGATATGGATTATTTGAGGTACATTTCGTAGGGCAAAATTTGAAACCCTAGATGAAATTAGTTGGATTTGGCTCGGTTTTAGGTTCGATTCGCAATAGATATGCGTAATGTATTAGTAGTAATGTGTATAGATCCGTTTTTGGATTGAAACTAGTTGGATTATGGTTTGATTTGGGTAACTAGCTAACCTAGGGTTAGAAACGAGAAAAAATATAAATCTTATTCATTTCGCATTTTAGGTTGTCATGGGCTTCACTCGTTTGTCACCTCCACCCGGTGTTCCCGTGCCGATGTGTTATTGCGGCGATCCTTGCAAGGTCGAAAGGTCAGATGATCCGGATACATATAGGCAGAGGTACTAGATGTGCGCCAACTGGGCGTTCGATCCGCCACGTGCCGCCGTTGTCCTCGGCAAGATGGTATGTTGTATTGTCGATTCATCGACTTGGTATTAATTCTGTTGGTTTAACGAATGCGTACATTTGCAGGAGCCTCCACCGCTTTGTGATTTTGAGCAGTGGATCGACACTGCGATCGCTGAGGATGACAAAAAATATCTCGACGCCAATAAGAAGTGGGATGAAGAACGAAAGGAGAGGTGGGAAAGGGAGAAGAAACAGGAGGAGGCCGCGAGGGAACACCGTGAGGAGGAGCGTAGGAGGGCCGCGGCAAAACGCAAGGGAGAAAGGCAGAAGAAGCTAGAGAGAATGCGGCGTGCCAAGGCAGCCCTTGAGCAGTACCCTGATGCTCAGAGGAAGGGGAAGTGGCCTCGATGCACTCAGTAGGTTATTGCTATGTATATTTAATGTTTGATGTATGCGGACGTATGTATTTTCTGAAAATTTATAAACTATGTATGTGGACTATGTATGTATGTGGACGTATGCACTCAGTATGTTATTTTGGGCTGTGCTTATTCATTTGGTGAATGTCAACTAGTATTGTTTGTGCGGATGGAACGAAACAACTAGGCCGAGCTTGTAGTTTTAATGCAAATGCAGTAATCACGGCGCCAAACACCCTAGCGCCGTTAGTAAATATCACGGCGCCAAACACTATGGCGCCGAGATATTGAAAAACGGCGCGCAAAACTTTGGCGCCACACCCTGGCGCCAAAGGTCCTGGCGCCGTTGTTCAATAGCTCCGAGTGTTTGGCGCCGAGCTACGCAAACCTACAGAAAAAAAACAGCAAAGAGCTGTCTGTTTTTCTGCATATGCAAAACACATACACACATATACATACATTCACATATAAAACAAATACGCATAACTCTCAATAAAGTCTAGATGCATGCATTCACATATATACATACATACACATACACATACACATACACATACACATACACATACACATACACATACACATACACATACACATACACATACACATACACATACATATATGCACACATACACATACAAAATACACACACACATACACATATATGCACACATACACATACACATACACATACACATACACATACACATACACATACACATACACATACACATACACATACACATACACATACACATACACATACACATACACATACACATACACATACACATACACATACACATACACATACACACAACTCTCATCATCATGGGTTGGAGGACGCGGTATGGGAATCATCGTGAGCTTGCAGCGGTGCTCTCTGTCGTAGAACTCGTCCACCAGCCGGTACCTCGCCATCCTGTGCATCCAAAATTACGTTAGTGATAAGAATAACAAAATATCTAAAAATTATGCTCTCTAGACCTAACGCCGCTAACCTGAGTCAAACGACGTTGACACGTCCATGAATTGTGATCCATTAGACCACACATACCGCAGTGTGTCTCATGTGGGTCCTCAACGAAGGGATTTGCCCTACCCCTCTTGGTGCGACCAGGTATCCGATCCATGTCCATCTTGTACCTTGACCGCTTCCTGCTGCCCCTCTTGTGCCAACGTAACCCCTCGTCCGCTATGTACCTGGGACCCAAGTAAAGTGGCCACTCGCTTTCATCACGATATGGCTCGAACCGTGGGGCCCATGTCCTCACCAACGCATCCACGCTGAATAGTCTCAGGATTTTAGTCTCAACATCGACATTCCGGGCCCTACATGCGGTCACCATGTGGGAGCATGGAAAATGGAACTTGTCGGGAACACCGCATGTGCATGTGAAGGATGTAATCACGACCTTATGCTTTCAGGCCTCTCGGAGCTCTCCATTCTCAGTTGTCCCTCCACCCTCAACAACCTCATACGTGCTCGTCACATGGTCAAAACAGTGGTACTCCTGTTCATTGGCTTGCATATTCGCTTTGGTAATGAAGCCGTGAGGACGAGGTGGCCAACGTGCATGTGCCTTTAACATGTCTGAGGCTTCCCGGTGCCGGTTGACAAACCATGCAACATACTTGTAGAAAGTGAACGCCGCAATTGCGGTAACTGGCAATCCACATGCCCCCTTAAGCACCCCGTTGAAGCATTCTGCCATGTTGCTAGTCATGAACCCATACCTCCTTCCCAATGGGTCATGAGCCCTTGACCATTTGTGCACATCCCTCATTAAACCCCTTATCCAATCACGACCCTCGACATTAGTTTTCGTTTTCAACTCCTCTAACTTCTCATCGAACAGCTTTACCTCCCTCTGGCGACATACCTCCTCGAAAAGTGCAAAGTTGGCCTTCACCCCATCTTTTTTTAACAAGTTCTCTGCAAGGTGCCTTGTGCACCAACGATTATGCACAAGTAAATGTCCTGGTATCACTTCCTTAACGGCGCTCAAGATCCCAGCGTGCCTGTCAGACAACACACATACCTCCCTCCCCGGGCCAACCACATGGATTCGTACAAGCCGTAGAAACCAAGCCCAGCTAGATTTGTCCTCCTTCTCCACCAAAGCAAAAGCCAACGGCACAAGCGAGTTGTCCGCATCACAAACAATAGAAATCAACAACGTCCCCTCATACTTGCCCAACAGGAACGTCCCATCAATTGACAGAACATGCCTACAATGTTTGAAAGCCTCGACACACTGACCAAAGTACCAGAATGCTCGAAAAAAATCTGTCTTCCATTAACCCATACATCGGGCTTAGGCACGTACTCATACTGCATTCCTGCATTGGCCGCTTTCATTGTGTTCAACATGGCTGGCAAACGCTCATACGCCTCCTCCCAATCACCATAAATCAACTTCAAAGCACGTTGTTGCGCCATCCATGCTTTCCCATACTTGATTGTGTAGTGCCACTTTAGTTAACGGCGTCTATCACTGCTGCCACACGCATCGTCGGCATGTGCTTTATCATGGGGTACAGGCGGGTTGCAATGAACCGAGAAGTCAACTGACGATATTTCTGGCTGGGCTCGGAAGACCCACAGCTGTGCGGTCCATCCACAGTTGTAATCTTAAACCTCTCCGTACCCTTCACCTTCCTGGCACAGACTTTCCATGCACACCCTGTGCTCTCACATTTGATGGTGTACCGACGTTTGGCGTATAAGTTCTTAACCCGGTATGGACGGTTGTGCACGATCGAGTACTCTTTCAACCACATCTTCAATGCCGACATATCCTCAAAGACATGACCCTTCTGAATTATGATACTAGCCCCAGGCCTAGGTACGTCCCTCTGCATTTGCCCTCCATCCGCGACAGCCCTATGTGCGTTGCTTAGGTCATTATAATCGGACACTAGTGGATCACGGCCAAGAAACATTCTTCTCAACATCTCAATTTCGCTAGACGTCAAACCTGTGACTGGTCTATCATCATCTGAGTCCACAACCCTCTCATCCTCATAAGCAGCCTCGTCTCCTGCAAGCTGTACATCCACCCTGTTAGATGCTACACAAACCATGGGTTCCTCAAACACTGTCTCCTCGTCGAATCCACCAACAAAGTGATCATCGACATCCTCAGAGTCAGCTTCTACCTGAGTCAATGGAACCTCACATACTTGAGCCGAGGATACAACTTGCACCCCGACCTCTTCATGATTCGGTGATCCAACCAACAGTGAGTCATTAGGATCCAATGCAGCCCTAGGAGGTGATTGATCTCTCACCACCCTCTGCACAAACAAGTCAGGTGCTCTGACCTCTGAGTCCAAAATAATGGCCACATAGTTATCCCATTCACCGTCGCTGCCAATCGAAACCAATCTCTTTATACGCGGCCCCTTTGACGACCCAACATCAATCAATCCTTGCATAACGACATCACCATGCTCATCTGTCCATCCCAACCTCTCTTTCAAGCGACAAATGACCACACCATACGACGGACGTGAACTAAATAGCAATGTGGTCTCTTCCATGCCCTCCAAATCAACACCCCCATTGTCATTTCTCTTCACAGTACCACCATGGTGCAAAGTCACAACCTTATCCATCTATAGCACAACAAACATACATACCTCAGTCATTACGTACAATAATCAAACCCTAAAAACGAATCTATACACATTACTACTAATACATTACACATATCTATTGCAAATCCATCCTAAAACCGAGCCAAATCCAACTAATTTCATCTAGGTTTCAAATCTTGCCCCACAAAATGTACCTCAAATAATCCATATCTATTGGGAAAAATCAAAGGAGAGGAGGGAGCTCACCTTGCTTGCTCGGTTTGGAAGCAAAATCGCAAGAAAAATTGATGGATTGGGATGGATTTGGGGAGGGGAGAGACGGGCGGCGGCTGCTGCTCTCTGCTCGGTCTGTTCGAACAGAGGACTGAGGGGGTGGTGGGGGGCCAGGGGCTGTGCTCGGTTTTAAGTGCCAGGAAACGGCGCCACGACCGTTAGCGCCGTGTATGGATGGCACGACGCCATATGATTTGGCGCCGTGTTGTGCCACCGTGGATCCTACGTGTCCACGCACGGCGCCAAAGCATATGGCGGCGTGCTATGTACCCTGGGTGCCATATGATTTGGCACCGTGCTAAGGGTCTATTTTTGCAAATCTTTTCTCCAGGGGTTCATATGTAAAAAAACTTTCAAATTTTGGGCTAAAAAGCAAAAATTTTACTCCCTCCTTTGCTGTGCTCTCGCTTGATAGCAAATCGGCCACACTTCGCATTTTATACACGCACATAAATGCAGTGCAATTAATGCGTGAATAAAATGAGAATCTAATGTCACGTCGTGTAATTATCAACAAGATTCCCTCACGTTAGAAGGCAAACCATGTGCGGACCCCCCTCACCCATGATTCCTTGGCCCCTGCTCGTCAAGCGCCCACGTGCTCCTGCCTGCCCACGAATCCTAGCCAGCTGCCGAGCCAGTGCAACTTGGCTGTAGCCTACCGAGCAGGGGTGGCTCAACAGCGCCTGACCATCACCTTGCTGCATGCCACCTAGCCTACCGAGCTAGGACGGCATGGCAGGTGACACGTGTCACCTGACGTGCCTTTCGAACTCAAGGAGGGGGCTATTTTTGCAAAAAAAAAGGTGCTAGGGGACCAAAACTAAAAAACGTTACAACAGTGATAGATACATGAATAGTTTGGCGAAGAGCTAGCGGTTGTGGTTCTTGAGGGACTCATACGTGAAGCCGACATCATGAAGAACCTAACGCTAGATCATGAGCCTGCCCATCTTGTCGATGAGGAGGACAGTGACCCAATAGCCGAGGAAGGTGCCAAGGAGGGTGATGATGAACATAGCCTTGGAGGTCTTGTACACCTTGTCAAGCACGTTGGTGGCCTCAGGCGAGTTGGTCAGGTGCGTCACCGAGAAGATGTCCTTCTGGGTCAGGTTCTAGCTGTCGAAGGTGATGTCCAGGAGGAACCACGTGGTGGCCATGCCAACAAGGTGCAGTCCATGGCTATGTGCAAACTCCCATGACAATAGTGGGTAGTCATTGGCCACCTTGAACTGCACCAACTTCTCCTGCTCTATCGTGATCTCCACCTCCATCACCTGTCGCATGTCTATCATCGCCCGTGTCTCATTGCTAGCATTCAGCGTCATGTACCACACGTCTCGAGCATCTTCATCCGCTAGTAGAAGGTGGCCAGCACCAGGAACATGCCCAAAATCAGTACAATTCGCCACATGTAGTCGAGCCGTGAGCTGCTTCAACGCTCGCCTATCGATGACGCAGGCCCGTCCCTGGGGGCGTGCAGCCTAGGCGACGGCGCAGGGCCTCCAATTTTTTAGTACCATAACCCACTAAATAGCTAAGCAGGTATTTGTTTCGTTGGCCCAATAGCACAAGAGGATCGCCCACTAGCAAGCCTAATACAAAATGATTTTCCGGCTGACTGGCGGCCGCACGACGTCGTTTTGTCTCCTGACTGCCGCAATCCCAATTCCCAAACCTTTTCGTTTCGTCTCCTATCGGCTATCGCGTATCGCGAGTGACGGCGACGGCGAGGCGCCGAGGCGAGGCGCCGAGGCGAGGCACCGAGGCGAGGCCCTGAAGGTAATACTAATCAGTAATCATTCATATTTCTTTTTTTTCAATTCATTCACAGCGAACTATGCGAGTAGCGGATCGATCTCTAAATTTTGTTCTTTTCATCTAGACGCCTAGTGGAATAGTGTTCGAAGATTCAAGCCATGTCTTCTGCAAATCGGTCTAGAAAATTTGAATCGGGTTGGCAAAAGCGTAAGAAAAAACAAAGAATAGAGGATTTAATCCAATCTCAGAAAGGAGCTATGGATAGGTTCATTACAAAAGAATCACAAGTGTCATCTCATAATCTGACACTTGACCAGGGGCAAGCAATTGAAAGTAATGTTGACAATGATCCTATAAATCCTCCAGAGACAGAAAATAATGTTGAAGTTGAGGAAGCTCTTCCTGACAACACAAATACTCAAATGGACAATAATAGTGATGACTTGAATCCTTCTCCGGATGCTGGTGATTCTTTTCAACCTGATATATTTGATCCAAGATATTGGGATTCACTTGATCGTAAACAAGTTGACATTTTAGCACAAAAGGGCCCTAAAAGAGACCTATCAATTCAGAAGGGACCTAAGGATAGGTTTTCTAGAAGATTTTTTGCACTATTCTATACTAGGATTCTATCAAATGGAGAAGGCTGTGACAGGGATTGGCTTGTCTATTCTAAGGAACTTGATAGAGTATTTTGCTTCAGCTGTAAATTATTTACAAAAGGGCATCGAAAAGGTCAGTTGGCAAATGAGGGTTATAATGACTGGGCACATCTTGGGAATAGACTCAGAGAGCATGAGACGGGTGCAGATCATGTTTTGAGTATGACAGCTTGGTATGAGTTGCGTAATAGATTGCAAACTGATCAAACTATTGATAAAGCTGCTCAACGACAACTTGAGAAAGAAAAGGACCACTGGAGGAAAGTTTTATTTAGAATTGTTGGCATCGTAAAATTTCTTGCCAAGCATAATCTTGCATTTCGTGGAAGTAACAGCAAACTATATGATGATAGCAATGGGAATTTCTTGGGCTTAGTAGAGATGTTGGCTGAATTTGACCCAGTTATTCAAGAGCATGTTCGCCGTATTACAAATGAAGAAACTCAGGTTCATTATCTTGGTCCTAGGATTCAGAATGAGTTGATACACTTACTTGCTTCTACTATTAAGTCTGAAATTATTAAGAAAATCAAGAGTGCAAAATATTTCTCTGTCATACTTGATTGTACCCCTGATGCAAGTCACCAAAAACAAATGTCTTTAATTATAAGATATGTGGATTCATGATCAGGTCAAGTTTGCATTGAAGAATCCTTTCTAGGATTTTTAGATGTAAATGATACGACTGGACAGGGACTTTTTGATGTGCTAGAGAATGAGCTAAAGTGTCTTGATCTTGACATAGATGATGTGAGAGGACAAGGCTATGATAATGGGTCAAATATGAAAGGAAAACATCAAGGTGTACAAAAGAAACTTTTGGATGTAAATCCTAGAGCTTTCTATTCCGCTTGTGGTTGCCATAGCCTTACTTTAACACTTTGTGATATGGCTACTAAGACTTGTGGCAAAGCTAAAGACTTCTTTGGAATCATCCAACGTATCTACACAACGTTTGCTAACTCTACTAAAAAATGGCAGATTCTAAAAGATAACATAACAGGATTGACTCTCAAGTCAGTGTCAGCTACACGATGGGAGAGTCGTATTGACAGTGTTAAAGCTATCAGATTTCAACGTGCAGAAATTCGGGAGGCTCTACTTCAGGTACCCAACATTTTCTTATTGATAATGAATTAATGATGTAATTTTGTTGGTTATCTCATATTTTAACAAATATTTTCCTTTTTTTTTAATTTTAGGTATCTGATATTGATAATGATGTAAAAACAAGCAGTGAGGCTAAAGGTCTGGCAAATAATGAACTTGGAGAGTATGAATTTATAGTGGCAATAGTCATTTGGTATGAGGTATTGTATGCTGTTAATTTGGTAAGCAAACAAATGCAAGCAAAGGATATGCTTATTGATGTTGCTATTGAGAAAGTGCAAGGGCTTATTTCTTTCTTCAAGGGCTATAGGGAAACTGGTTTCTTAGAAGCTTTGGTGTCAGCCAAAGAAATTGCACTTGAGATGGATATTGGTGCAACATTTCGTAAAAAATGACAAATTAAAAGAAAGAGGCATTTTGATGAAAACCCAGAAGACACAAATATTGCCACACAGTCTGCAGAGGAGTCATTTAGAATCAGTTATTTTTTACCTATTGTTGATCAAGCTATTGCCTCTCTTACAAGGAGATTTGAGCAGTACCAAGATTACCAAAAAAAATTTGGTTTCTTATTTACTTCGAAAACATTGCAGTCGTTGGATAACTAGAGCTTGAAGTCTTCTTGTGATAATCTTGAGGCTGCCCTTAAAAAGGATGGAAAATCTGATATTGATGCCAAAGAACTCTATATGGAGTTGAAGTTTCTACGAGAATTCATTCCAAAAGAAAAAATGGGACCTATTGAAATTCTGCAGTTTTTAAAGGAGCATGGTTGTTTTCCTAATGCAACTATTGCATATAGAGTTCTATTGACCATTCCTGTGACTGTTGCATCAGCGGAGCGAGGCTTTTCTAAATTGAAGCTATTGAAGTCCTATTTGCGTTCTACAATGACACAAGAAAGACTTAATGATTTGGCTATAATAGCACTTGAGAGCGAAATGTTGGAGAAGATTGATTATGAGCATATCATTGAAGATTTCATTTCAAAGAACACTAAAAGAATGATGCTATTCAAGTAAAGATTATGCAACATAGGTACCATTCTTGATATATCTTATTGCAATGTAATACATTATATATATCGTACATCTTATTGTAGTCCTATTTTTTTCTAGGCCAGTAGGCCTCATTTTTTTAGTTTAGTACAAGGCCTCGGATCTTCCCGGGACGGCCCTGCGATGACGTCGCCCAGGCCGTTGTACGGTGGCGTCAAGTTGTAGCGGAGGAAGACATTGGAGAGGATCATGGACATGAGTCTGCGAAGATATGCCGATGGCCTGCATGGCGATGAATGTGCCGCACATCTTTTTGTTGGCGTACTCGAACATGATGGTCGCGAACAGCGGGTAGTCCCCACCGATGCGCAAGCTGAGCTAGAAGCGAAAGATGTGGATCAAAATTGGTTAGTTTGTTTTCTTTATTAGTCTTTACTTATTTAAGTTATTCCATAGATAGGTCTATGTATGTACTATAAATACTAACCTCAAGGTTAGGCATGTACTATAAATATTAATATCAAGTTTGAGATAAAGAGAGAGAACACGATAACAGAAAAAGAAAGGGCAGTAGGTTGTTGTTGTGCCACAAACTCGTGTGCTTTTTGTTTGTTCATTGTCTCTCACTTGTTATAGCATGTGTCTACGAGTGTAATGTGTGAGTTCTCTCCTGGGTCTAGGCTAACAATTGGTATCAGAGCCTGAGTTTTTAATCCGTGTATGCCCAAGATCATGTCATACTCTCTTGGAAGTGGTGTCACTAGTGACGAGGCAACATCAGGTGTGGTTGTGAAGGAGAGTTCGGCCATCTTGCTATATTGTTCAGTGTTCACAATGAGTAATTATGCAGGCTGTGCAATCAAGATGAAGGTGTACAACATCTGCAAGAACATTGTCTAGAAGTGCACTGAGCTCTTCTTCGAGATTGCTGAGAACAAGGAGGATTGCAACTGCAAGATAATTTTGGTGATATGATATTAGCCAGTTAACTTTAATGATATAATAATAGCCAGGCAAGCATGAGTGATAATTGAACTCAATGACAAGGTGACAAGTAATCTGGAAACACGTGATATGTGAAACAAAAAGGTCACAGCCGCGAGGTACTTGTCTTGAGCATACTTGGCGGATGTGCTGTACGAAGGGCCTGGAATACGCAACATCCCAAACGCTCTCTCAACAACTGCGTGAACCTCCAAGATGGAGCGGAAGTGCAATCGACTTGAAAAATTCGCGTTCGCTAAGTTCTCATCGTGTGAATCATCGTTCGGCTGACCGTATGCTCGTTCGGCCACGCAAACAACGTTCCGCTACAATGCTAGCCAAAATCCCCCACACGAACTCCAGTTCGGCCATGCCCCCAGCCAGCCGGACTGAGACCATGAACAAGAACGGTCCCGCCCACTCTAGCCGCCACCACCAGCCACCGACCACCAACTACGCCGCACCGCCACCGTGCCGCACGCTTTGGCACGGTCGGCCATGCGGCTGCCACCTACACTAGCGCCTCCACCGCCAAGCGCCGCGCCACCTCCACCACGGCTGTCGCCACCCTGCACTGTGCCACCCGCACACCGCTCAGCCCGTGTAGCCTACAGGCCTCACACCGCCACCACGACTAGTCTCTGCACCACCCATCGCTGTAGCGGTTGGCCTCCGCTCCACTCGGCGCCGCCACGGGTGGCCTTCGCGCCGCCTGCCGCCTCTGCGCTCGATGCGCCGCCATGCCGAGCCCGTGCGCTACCATGCCACACCCACGCGTTGGCGCTGCCTGCCATAGTTGTGCCGCCCCCGCACGCCGCTAGGCACACACGTGTTAAGAGAGAGATGGAAGGATGGGAGAGAGAGATTGAAAGATAGATGTAGAGAGGAGAGATACATGGGAGAGAGGGATATATTAGAGATAGGAGAGGGAGGTTAGAGATATTAGAGATGGATTAGATTAGGGTTTTTTGTTTCAAATATTATGTCTTTTTTAAACTTGGGCACTACAGTTTATCAACTACCCTATCTCTCTCTGGACAGCGAAGACCACTGAGAAGGAAATCTCTAAGGATGAAGATGAGGAAGAGAAGGACACCCAGGAGGGCAAGGTTGAGGATGTTGACAAGGAGAAGGAGGAGAAGGCTTATATATCACAGAAGCTAGAAGTTGATGAGCCAACACTATTCATGGCCAAGGTCTGTGAGTTTAGCCAACACTATTCATGGCCAAGGTCTGTGAGTTGTAATATCGTGTCGAATTAGAGATGAGTTCAGGATGTTGAGGAGAAACGTTCACCGTCCTGAGTAGAGTAACATGAGTCGAGTCCAGAGCGTTGAGGAGATGTGTTCGTCGTCCTGAGTAAAGTAAGTAGAGTTAGTCCGGGGTATTGAAGAGATGTTTTTGTCATCCTGTGTCGAGTATAAGTTGGACAAGTTGTAGTTGAGACTGACTGCCTTAACGAGTTAGAGTATTTGCATGTAAATGGACATACACCAATTGAGTTAAGTTCTTGCATACAGTTATGTGTTTAGTTTACATGTAGATCGCTTCATATGGATGCGTAACTGATAGTTCAGATCATATATTGAGTCTAAATTAGGAGAAGATAAGTCTAGAATATGGGAAGGTTATTAAAAAGTAATCTAGACTTACCAAATAATATGGTGTTAGGATCTTGATGCAATCGACATCAAATCAAAACTGGTTAGTTTGTTTCCTTTGTTAGGCTTTCCTTATTTAAGTTATTCCATAAATAGATCCATGCATGTACTATAAATACTAATTGAGATGAAGAGAGAGAACAAGAGAACATAAAGAGAAGAAAATGGCACTAGGTTGTTGTGGTGCTATAAACTCATGTTTTCTTTATTTGTTCATCATCTCTCACTTGTGATAATGTGTGTCCACAAATGCAACATGTGAGTTCTCTCCAGAGTTTGGACCAACAGAAGAAGCAGAGCATGTTGATGATGGCGTGAGTCCCGAATGATAGCCTAGAGCACATGGCGCAGGTAGCCATGAGGATGAGCGTGATGCTGTAGACACACTTCTAGCCAAGCTTGCCACCGAAGTAATCGAAGATGAGCTGGCCCATCAGTGTGCCCACGAGCACGACACTGACAACCGTGTTGTTCACCTACAGTGGTAGCTTGCGGGGCTTGGCGCTGGCCTCGTCGGTGTAGTAGATGCGGCCGAGCAACTTGGACACCCTGGAGATGCAGAACAGGTCATAGGCATTGATGAAGAAGCCCATGCCAGCGATCACGATTGCCTCCATGTGATACATCTTTGTCCGTGCTAAGTCCATTGCGTCTAGCACCACCATGCTCGGCCTCAATGACTTCGTCGTGGATGACATCATAACTTACTTTCTCTGGCCAAAGCCTTCCTCTCTAGCTACCACTTAGCTACTATACTATGTGTAGTGTGTATGAGCTTAGTGGACATGCATGCTATTTGATCGGACCCTGGTCACATGTCTAGGTCCAATTGGGTTTACTCCCCACACCCTAGGTCCAAATGGGCTGAACAAAACTAAGCCCACAGGCTACCGCATGCAAACCCTAAAGCAACAACTTTCCTCTCTAGCTACTACTTAGCTATTGTACTGTGTGTAGTGTGTATGAGCTCAGTGGACATGCATGCTATTTGATTGGACCTGGGTCGTATGCCTAGATTTAACCGGGTTTACTCTTCCGGGTCTTTGGTTCAAACTTGCTGAATACAACTAAGCCTACGGGCTGCCGCACACAAACCTAAAGCAACAGTCTTATAAGTGGTATTGGGTCTTCTCTCCTAAAAATACTAGTCTAATGAGTAAGGTCCCCTTACACTTATAAGATGTGATTTTTTTCCTTCCCACAACCTATTTGGGAATATTCTCAATATTCTCCCCCTCATACATCTGCTGTGTACTTCCACAACCATGAAGTTCAAGAAGAGGGTAGACACCTAGGCTCTGATACCAATTGCTTGATCGAACTCTGGCCGCATGGCTAGATCCAACCGGGTTTACTCCCCAGACCCCATGTCCAAACATGCTGAACACAACTAAACCCATAGGTTGCCGTATGCAAACCCTAAAGCAACAACTTTATTAGTGGTATTAGGTCTTCTCCCCCTAAAAGATTAGTCTAATGAGTAGGGTCTCACACTTATAAGTTATATTTTTTCCCACAATTAATGTGAGACTATTCCCAAACATGCTTCTAACCGATTATTAACGGTAGGTTTTATAGTTGGTTTTGGAGAGGATGTATGCTTATTAAAAGAATTATAAAAGAATGAAACGAGTGGTGGTCGTACTTCCGTTCTCATCTAATCGTCTCATTCCTTCGATTTCTCACCACTCTCCACTTTCTAACCAATCAAAGCAATCCTCTTTTATAATATGATTTTCTATACATCCAATAAATTTCGTTGCAATGTACAGACACATTACTAGCATTACAAGAAGCATGAGTTAATGTCTGTTCTTTTTGGATTTAGATTATAGCTTATGGCTTTTAGCTGTTCATGAGAGAGATTAGAGAGAAACAAATAACTCACGTGCGGTTTTGACCGATATAAATGAAGTCGCTACAGTGTGTACTACAATCAATTTATAGACCTCGCCTTTAAAAGACACTTCATTTGAAAGCTAGTTACTATAGAAAATCTGAAAAGTAGTTTTTAGAAGCCGAAAAGAAGAGACCAATATCTGCAAGCTATGTTCGTTTGTAGGCTTGGAGGATTTACGGTATGTGCGCAGGGCTAGGTGGTGTTGGTTTGGGCATTGCAAACGTTGGCGATTGGCTCTGGTTCAGACTTCTTCTGTATCAACGTTACCTGTAATTTCTCTAAATGAAGAATGTGTAATTACTACACTAGCTAGTTTGAGTTTGTTTTTGTTACAATCCAATTACACAAGTTTCAGTTGCTATGTCTAAGTAAAATTCATCTGTACAGTAGTATACAATGATGCAGGCACATACTGTAAATTTTCCTCTTTTTTTCCTTTCATAAAAAAAAGAGCAGTGATCTGCAAAGCCAGAGTTTTGTTGCTGGGGACTGGCGCGATGCAACCTAAGAGGTGAAGATATATTGCAACTACTTTAGAGGAAGAATATTCTATAGTAGATCTAGTGTTTCATCATTGCCAGGCAGATTCCAACTTCCCTGGAAATATGATATTGCTTAGTTAATTCCATGCTCCCTTTTAGCACAAAACTGTGCGGATACTTGTGCATCTTGTGGTTAAATTAACAGCTTATAGAGAATCACCCCCTCTAGTCATTTTAAGAGAGCATACAAGCACCTTCATGTCCTTGCGCTTTTCTCTGAGTGGAATGGAATCTACATTATGATTGTTTGTTCCTTCAATGCATACTTTGCATCTGAATTGCTTGTCTATATGTTGCTTTCTGAATGAATTCCTGTTGCAATAATTCGTATTTGATTGTCAAAAAACCATTCTACACAGGAAGAAGAGAAAAGAAAAGAATACTACTCTTAAAACTGCTTGGCCAGCCAAACATAGCAAAAGCACATGTGTGCACTCTTTGTTGGCTGCAAATTTGTGATTCCCACACGCTTGCCAATATTAGGGAAGAGAGACAAGAACCAACAACAAAAATAGGCAAGCTTCCACGGATCCAACTCCCTAATTTCCCTTAAGTCTTCCTCCCTGCTCTCCTGCCCCTTCCGCCATTACAATCTTTTCTTCCACAAAGGGAAGGGAAGGTTCTGGCCTAGGGAGGGTGGGAGCAGAGGAAGGAAGAAGCCACCACAAACCAATAAAGAGGTAGCGAGAATGGCGAGCAAGGCCCACCGCGCCTTCCTGCTCCTCTCGGCCGTCATGGCATCCCTCGTCGCCGGCTCGACGGCCGGCGCATACCACATCGTCGGCGCCGGCAAAGGGTGGCGGATGGCTCCCAACAAGACCTACTACGAGGACTGGGCTCGCACGAGGAACATCAGCATCGGCGACAAGCTGAGTAAGTTTCTGCTAGCCAGTAACATTCTGATCCTGTGTGATCTTTGCCGGCATTTTGCACTATGTGTTCTTCACTTGTTGGTGCGTGCAGTGTTCCTTTACCGGAGCGGGGTGTACAACATCGTGGAGGTGCCGACCAAGGAGCTGTTCGACGCGTGCAGCATGAGAAACATCACCAACCGGTACCAGAACGGGCCGACCATCATCGAGCTCACCCAGCCAGGGCCGCACTACTACTTCTGCGGCGTCGGCGAGCACTGCGAGGGCGGGCAGAAGCTCGCCATCAACGTCTCCGCCGTCGCGCCGCCGCCGCCCGATGCGCTCAGCACCAGCTCGGCCGCCGCCGCCGCAGGCACCGGCGCCGTCCTGTTCTACTCCGCCGGCCTCGCCGCGTGCCTGGTCTCCGCATTGCTCATGTAAATTGGCACGTCGCAACTGCTGGAATCGGAACTGGCTGCGTACGTGCAGGTTGTTGGTTTGGTATACATGTCTGTGTCGTGTGATTGTCGTACGTGGTGGGACTAGGAACCTTTGGCTTCGAGGACGAGTGTACCTGCAATTTTGCATTCGATCGTTCGTCCGCTGCTCTCGTCTAAGTCTGCACTGATATCTAATGTCTCAACCACAAGATCTTGACAAGCTCAAGCAAGAAAAACGGCTCGTTAATGTTTTCTCTCAAAATTTTAACAGACCAAAGCATGCTCTTGAATCATGCATAACGCCAACGCATGAGCAAATCTTTCCAAACGACAAGCTTCGAGCAAGGTTACTGTGCAAACCTTGAAACAAACAGAGCAACACTATATCCAAACACATGAACTACATACAAAAGGTTAGACAGAGAACTTTACGCCTTCACCACCAGCTGATGGGACCGTGAAGATAGCGGCTTTGCCCTTTTGTTCTAACAACCTCAGATCACGCATGAGAACACCGCGATCGATAACGGCGAGTTCTGCAAGACGGACAAAATGATAAAGATACAGATGGAGCATCCTGGGTTTGCGATAAACTTATCCATGCAGGTATGTAAGATGGAACCATCTTTTGCCTGAGGATGGTAAGATTAAGTTAAAAGCAAACATAGCCCATTAGATCCCGAGTTCTTGAACCCTTAATGCCCAAAGGGAGATTGCATATTTGCATGTGACTGTAGTGATTTGCGATGTCTCAGTTATTCTCATGTGAGAAAATATACTTACACTGTTAAGTTCTCCTGATCTACTTAATTGGTCCGTAACTCTATATAAACCATGCGATCACTGAATTGTTACAGGTTTTTGCTGAACAAAAGAAATCATTACAAGGCATAACACAAGTAGGAGTAGTAGCAAACAGTAGCTGCGTAAGCAAGCAAGCAAGCAAGCAAGCGTGTGTATATATATATATATATATATATATATACACACCCGGGTGTAATTACACCCTATGTTGTATCTCACAACGTATGGAGTATCTCGCGTAACGAGGAGTATGTACATGTAGTATACGAGTATTTAAGACTATATAGGTGGTATGAACAATTTTTCAGAAGTGGTATGTACATTTTTTTGAACATACTCCTTTTTATGTACGTATATAAAGGTATTTACAAAATACGCTAAAAACTATGAACTCGCTTGCAATTTTTTCGTGTGGTTCACATTAGAATATCTTATAATTAGTATATGAGTATACCTAAAGTGATAAAGGAGTATTTCAAATTTATTTAGGTGGTATATTAGAGGTGGGTGTAATTACACCCAGGAGTAAAAAGTATTTTTCATATATAAAGTACTTTTTACTCCCGGGTGTAGTTACACCCACCTCTAATATACCACCTAAATAAATTTGAAATACTCCTTTATCACTTTAGGCATACTCATATACCAATTATAAGATATTCTAATGTGAACCACATGAAAAAAATTGCAAGCGAGTCCATAGTTTTTAGCGTATTTTGTAAATACCTTCATATACGTACATAAAAAGGAGTATGTTCAAAAAAATGTACATACCACCTCTGAAAAATTATTCATACCACCTATATAGTCTTAAATACTCGTATACTACATGTACATACTCCTCGTTACGCGAGATACTCCCTACGTTGTGAGATACGACATGGGGTGTAATTACACCCGGGAGTAGAAAAGAGGCTTCCTAATGTATATATATATATATATATATATATATATATATATATATATATATATATATATATATATATATATATATATATATATATATATATATATATATATATATATATATATATATATATATATATATCTTTACTTTTTGTGTTGCTGCGTCCAAAAGATATATCGATGGTCGGGTTCATGAGAACCGAGGACCTCGTGCTGATAGTGGTGCCATCGCCCTTGTTTGTACTGGCTCTACTCGGGCATCTACGAGGTGTTTGGGAAGACGGAGGCCACGGAGAAGTACAATAGCACCTCACATACAGTTAAACTAGGATACTACTGCAAAACATTATCGTTAAAGTAAAGAGAGAATAATAAAAACAACAATAGAAATTATAAAAAATTAAATCCTTAAAGGTACTTTATTTAGATAATCAACAGAAACTGAAATAAATGTTTGAAATATAGGACCAGTCTACTTCTAATCAAATGAAGAATAAAATAAAATAGCAAAAGTAGTGGCAAGTCACAGTGCTGAAACTCGAGTGCTCCCACCTATGCATATCGCTCTTATTCCACTGACCCTTTACCTGAGAAATAAAGGAGTAAGCGTAAAATTGGAAATCTCAGCAAGTACCCAACAACGGTCGCAACGCAATGAGTAAAGACAGGTAATGCAACTAAGATAAGTAACGGACAAGCAATGAAAGCAAGCAATTGACACAGATTAAAGGCAACGAACATAGTTTACCGGAAACACTGATATAGATTGGAGATAGGTATCATAGAAACTGTGTAATTAAAGATATTGTTATTTGACAAGTTATAGCAAAGACTCTGGCGATCTCATCTCACATACCCGGTTATACGAGAATAGTCAGGCACAACCTTATCTTTGACTGTATAACTGCCGACAGAGTGTAATATCCTGTGTAACGAGAATATACAGCCCCCTGTACGTTACCAGGTTGGGTGAAAATCTCCCCTATATATGGATAGTCCTGGGTCAGGCAACCATCATTTCTTTATTTAATGAATTATCCATGATGTAATTAGAAAGTCGTGTGTAAGTAGAGGTAAATTTATGAGAATGATGGTGTGATACAGTTGAGACCGGAGAGACGTGATTTGTGATACAAGCGATGGAGAACTAAGATTTGATGATGATGTACTAGAACCAGCCTTAACAAAAGGATACTAAAAGGAGTCACACAAGATTGTCAATCAACAATTCTTATTATGTGATAAGTGATTATTAGTCAGATTAATCTACCACAACTATATCAGCTAAGGCTCGCCATTACTAATGAACAATTAAAGAATTACGAAAGCAAAACATATAACAAGCCGCTCAATATTAAAAGATTACTAGTAGTTAACCTTAGATTTGAACATGCTTATACGCCACCTTATCCATAACTTAAGCATTTATTTCAATCCTTAACTAAGTATGAATTATATGGCCGAGCGTTATACCAACTACAAGCGTTTAACACTAACTAGCCCAGTATATTAAAATCTAACTAATTCTACAAGTAACAGACAACTGGCAATCAATACAGTGCAATAATCGAACACCACGCTAAAGGCAACAGGTAATCATGAAATAGAAATGTGCGAAAGAACAGGTTACGGCCGCGAGGTACTTGTCTTGAGCACACTCGACGGACACGCTGCACGATGGATCCAGAATGCACAACAACCCAGCTGCTCCCTCAATAGCTGTGTGCGAACCTACACGGTGGAATAAAAGGCAATCGATCAGGTAATGATGCATTTAATAAAGGTACGACAGGAGATGAATTGACTGAAAAGGAAACAATTGTTCGGCCGCACGAAACACGTTCGGCCGCACCTCTGCCCCCAGCCACCAACCACCGCCGTCGGCTATCGGAAAAACTGTGCGGGCGGGCGTGTGTGCCGCCGCCGCCGTGCCATGGCAGCCGTGCGCGCAGGCATGTGCGTGCGAAGCGTGCACCGCCGCCGCCACCGCTGGCGCCGGTGCCGCCGCCATCAGCTACCTCCATGCGGCCGCACGGGAGACAGATAGATTGGAACCTGGATACCCCTTCTGCATGGCACCCGGTTGGCGCGCCGACGCTGCCTCCGACGCTGGCGAGGGCTGCCGCGGCTGCCAGCCTCACCACTGAGGTGAAATCGCTTCGGGATTTGAGTTAAAAGCTACAGTTTAATTATTTTTTAAAGTTCAATTCCCTTCCAATTGAAAGTTGAATATTTAGTGGGCTTTCACGATCTTTCAATTCAAAGTTTCAATCCCGAAATGAATGTTCCCCGAATCCCAAATTGATACCTTCCTAATTCGAAGTTTCTCAAATTGAAAGTCTTTCAATCCCTGTTGAAAAGTTGAAAGTTCGAAATCTCATTTCGAAAGTTCGTGCTGAGAGGATGTGGAGCTGAGAGCGAGTCTGAATTTTCCCCCCATCACATCTGGTTAGGTTGTCATCACTCGTTTGGACCGAATTAATTGTACAGTCCTAGATGGAAAACTTGGAGAGACTTAGCACATCATCAAATTAAAGTAGTCGTGTAGTACTGGTAGACTTTGTACAGTTGTAACTGTAATACATGCCTAGTCTCACACTTAACAGTATTCCCTCCGTCCATAAATATATATTGTTTTTTATTTTTTTAGGTCTCTAGTACAACACTTTAACTATAATTTATTATTATAATATACTAGCAATAATTATAAAAATATATATTATGAAAGAATTTTGTAAGACAAATCCAATGATACTATTTTTATGTGGTTAATCTATATACTTTAACATATATGAATGATTAAATATTGAAAAACTTTGACTACATGGAACTTACGACGACCTACATTTATAGACAGAAAAAGTGGTCGTTAACAAGACCCTGACCCTGGAGGAAGGCTTTCTGGAGAGCTTAGGTAAGCTTTTATTCCTTCTGCTTCCTCGTGTTTTCTTCCTTTTCAATTTTCACCATAGTCAACGTACAATGCTGACCATTAAGTTTTATGGCCCCGCTCGTTTGGGTTGGGCTTCTAGCCCGGTTTATTTTTCACTATTCCTAAATTTTGATTTTTTTTCTGATTTTTCGGATTTTTGAGCTTTTTTGCCGATTCTTTTTTCTCGTATTCGTTTGCATTATATGTGATGGGCTAACCCTTTTTCCATTTTTATTTTTTTAAATTTAATTATATCAAATAAGCCACTATCAGTTACAGTGTAATTTCAGCTAGCTACAGTAAAAAAATTCAGCCATAAGCCACAAAAATTCAGCCCAACTGAGCACCACTTATATTAGTTTTTTAGGTACATTAAAGTTTATAGTTGCATGATAAAAAGGTCAAAACATTCTAAGATCATTTAAATAGTTTTGATTGAAAATTTTCAAGACTAGTTGCCATAGTAGAAAAAGTTTGACTACTAGACTGAAAAAAGTTTTACTACCACTCTCCATCTCCTTAATTGCAAGTAGCTTCGTAAAACCTCAGTGCACACTGCACAGTACTGACACTTGGTTAACTCGGTCTACCTCTATATAAAATGCTAGCCATCGATCGGTCACCGATCGTTAGAGCGCAGGAAGCAAGCTAGCCAGAGACACTAGTAGTAAGAAGTTGCCATCTTGATTCTACTCGTGTACATTTGATTTCAGTCGCTGAGTCTCAAGATGAAGTCTCAGCTTCTGGGAGCCGAGGAGTTGGTGCTAATGCTGGCGCCGGCCGCCGCGTACTGGCTCTACGCCGGCGTCTACGAGGTGCTCGGCAGGACGGAGGCCGCGGAGAGGTACAGGCTGCACTCGAGGAATGACGAGGAGACCAAGAACCTGGTCTCCAAGAAGGACGTGGCCAAGGGCGTGCTCCTGCAGCATGCTGTCCAGGCTGCCATCTCGTTCGTCGTGCTCAAGGTGTTGATACTTCATTCCAACGTGCACTTAAAATGTATTCCTGCTTGCACGTGTTTGCACTGTATCCTTTTTACCATGACTTTCAATTCAAAAACTAACAAGTGAAATTTCGGTTATATAATGTACTGCATTATTTTCTACTATGAATTTTGCCAGGATGAGTAATTATATTTTCTACTAAGAGTTTTGCCAGGATGAGTAATTAAGATCCAGCTCCAAATAGAATTGGGCTTGTTCTTTTCAGCTTCTAAAAGCTACTTTTCGGCTTTTCTACATTAACTAGTTTTTAAATGGAGTATCTTTTCAAGATAGAGTCTACTAGTTAATTGTAGTACATTCTGTACCGACTTCATTTATATTGGTAAGAACCGCACGTGAGTTTCTGTTACTCTATAATCTCTCACACGAACAGCTCAAAAGTCACAAGCCGCAGCCAAAAGTCATAAGCTTCAGCCAAAAAGAACAGGCCCAGTTTGAGATTCTGTTTTTTTTTTTGGTTTATTTAAGTTAGAAGTCATTTGAAACACGTCGTCTTCTAATTTTGGCTTTTTTTTGTTTTTTTTTTATTCCTTTGCATTGTTTGTAATGATATGATGATTTTTTCATTATTTTTTTTATTTTTTAAATTGAATGACTAGGCAAAAACTAAGACGCTATAATTCAATTTTAACCAAAAATCAACGGCAAAAGCTAGAAGCCAGACATTTAAGCTCTTAAATGTCTGGCTTCTAGCTTTTGCCTGACAATAGCTAGACGGTAGATGGTAGGCCAGTAAAAGGTGGTGCTCGTCAATCCAAACAGGGAGACAAAACTATTTCCAGCTCGTGTTATGGATATGGACTTAAAACTTTACAGCTTACGCGTAGCATGTTAGTGGCGTCGATCAAAGACACTAGTCGATACTGACAGTGTTAAGGGCATGCAAAATTAATCTTGGAGTACACTCTTTCTGGTAACGTTTAAGGTGTTGCTCTGCTGATCTGTGGTGTCGGCAGCTAACATGGTGCCTTGGAGAGCCGGAGTTGCATGCCTAGCTCAGATTAAAAAGACGTTTTGTCTCAGTCACGAGGAAGATTCTGACGCTGGCGAGGCAAATGTCCCATGTAAATAGGAGAACCTAGTACGTGCAATAAGCGCGAGGCTCCGGGCTTTTCTAACTGATACAGTTGCATTGATACGTTGCAGATTGTGCTCATTTATGAGGTCGCCTTCGGCACTACCTAGACTGCAGTTTGGTCAGATAAGAGATGTCGAATCTTTTATATGGTCGATTTAGACAGGCAACTAGCCAATATCAATTCTTGTCAAAGAGAGACGAACTCACCTAGAATGGTCGGTTCAGATAATTTGTTGCTCAAATTGCATTCAGACAGTTCACTCTCCTTACTTGAATTCAGTTGCGGTTCAGTCTGACCTAAGCGAATTCTGAAATCTGCACTCAAATTTGTCGAACTCTTGGTGTATGTCCACAGTTAACAGCAAGCAAAGACGGCAGCGAAGTCGAAACCGGCGCAGGCTACTCCTGCTCGGGCCGCCTCTCCTCCTTCCTCGTGGAGGCCGCCCGGTTCGTGTTCGCCATGTTCGTGTTCGACACGTGGCAGTACACCATGCACCGGTGCATGCACTCGAGCGGCTACCTGTACCGGCGCTTCCACTCCTGGCACCACCTCGTCGTCGCGCCCTACGCGTTCGCGGCGCAGTACAACCACCCCGTCGACGGCCTGCTCACGGAGACGCTCTCGGGCGCAGCCGCGTTCCTGCTCTCCGGGATGTCGCCGCGCGCCGCCACAGCCTTCTTCGTGTTCGCCACCGTCAAGGGCATCGACGACCACTGCGGGATCATGGCGCCGTGGAACCCGTTCCACGCGGCGTTCCGCAACAACACGGCGTACCACGACGTGCATCACCAGCTCGCCGGCGCCAAGGTCAACTTCTCGCAGCCCTTCTTCGTCGTGTGGGACAGGCTGCTCGGCACGCACGCCCCGTACACCGTGCAGGAGAGGAAGGGTGGTGGGCTTGAGGTCAGGATCGTCAAAGACCAAATGTATTAATGTAGTAGCCAGTTTTCTGTATGTCATAGGCTCATAGCTCATCTTTCTGAACCAGGTGTCGTAACAGAGCAAACTCTGTAATCTACATACAGCGTAGGACTGCAGTAGCCAGTATTGTTGAAGTTGTGAGCTGTGGAGTATTCTGCAGCAGGTTTACTACTCTCTTTTACCTCTTAAGAACTTCCACGGATGACATTTCTTTTGTACCACTCATATTCTTGAAATGTCTAGGCAAATGTTAGCTCTGAGTTCTGATTAAATAAGTTGAGGACGCATAACAAGAAATCTTTCCAAACACAAGGCAAAAGCTTACTTCAATCTAGCATTTTGCATACAGTGAGCAGGAAGCGCGATACTACCATCATATATTCATATTCAGAAACCAGGTCACAATAACAACATGTTGACTCTGGCACAGATTTAAATTGAACTGCTGACTGACCATAGAGGAGACTACTGATCTCATGTACAAAAAGAAAAGGTGGCACATACTTTTCTTGTCAGATGGCTATAGTATAACATTGTAAAGTATCACACTGCATGCTAGATGATACCGGGGTGATCAAGATGATCGCTGCAGTTTGTCGATGGAACTGCAGAAAGCTCGAGCTTCCCTGTCCACTCCTCCCCAGGTTTCAGTGTTTTTGATCTCTCCACTGCAGCCGCATCAACACACAGCATCTGTTTGTACTCCTCATCACCGAAGTCCAGCATAGTTTTCGATTTCTTTTCCCACGGATTCCACACAACTGACAGGCACAAAATGAATAAGATGGAAAATTCCAAAGTATTGTTACCGTGGTTTTGCTGGAAGGTGGCAACTTACCGATGTCAGGAAGTCCTTCCTTACTTATGACAAACGTGCGTTTCTTCTCATGGTCAAGAACTGCTATTACATTTGGTGAGCTAACATAGACTCGATCAACCTGCAAAACATTTGCACATAGATCAGGCGTTACCACCAGAAATCTTAAGAATCTCAGTCTAAAAAACCCTAAGAATCTGATATTCTAATAATAGTACAAACGAAGATTACAGCCCAAAATTATGTCTAGTTTAGTGAGTACGGAGCAGTGATGCTTTCCATATCCACAAATGCAAGCACATAGTACACGCATGCCCCTACTGAAAACGCATGCCGGAAAGACCAATTTTAAATCCTAGCCATCCATCTTAGGAGGTTAGCAATGGAATTTTATGTCATGGCTTTCCACCAAGAGTTATGAGGTCATATCTAAATTAAGAAAGTTTGAAATCGAATGTGAAGTATGTTTCTTTCTCTCCTTCGTTAATTCCTGCATACCATGAGTAAACACGAGACTATTTACTGAATTTGCACATTCAGTCGACAGTGTTTGTGTTGTGTTTTTTTTTTATAGTAAATTTCAGAAACCCCTAGGTTTTGTGATCCATGTGGCAAAAAACCATAGAGTTTTTAGCATGTGGCAAAAAAAAACCAGGTATTATGATCTTATAGTTTCATAAAACCCTACCCCTAGTAATCACCGTTGGTGAAGCCCCCCTCGCCGTCGCAGTCACCCCGCTGCTGCTCATGGCCTTGCCCATGCCCCTGCTCCCACACCCCCGCCCATCGCGTCATGGATGAACAGCTGAGCACACGCCTAGCCAAGACACCACCGCGGCCACGTTTAGGTTCGTGAGCGCACAGGCGTCGCCACTGGAATGTGACATGGGAAAGGCTATGGTGGGGTTGATGACGGTGGGGGACTCACCGGATTTGACAAATTCAGTGGTGGCAATACTGTGACAAAGATGGATTCGATTCCAACAAACGGCTATGAGAAAATAAAATTAAATTAGGGTAGTGATGGTCAAGACTTGGGAACATGAGATGACGAGGTTGGAGTCCACAGAAACTCACCAGAAATAGAGATCGAAGTGGTAGAGTGGCGGTCGGAGCTCGAAAAGACAATGGTGTTAGGGATGGGGTTTTGTGAAACTACAAAATTATATTACTTATGGTTTTTTGCCACATACCGAAAACCCTATGTTTTTCTGCCGCATGGACCACAAAACCTAGAGGTTTCTGAAATTTGCTCTTTTTAAAAATCTCAATAGAAAATTTTTTATGTGCAAAGCATACTGAAAATAACCAGCCATTTCAAGTTTGAAATGTAGAAATAATTACTCATCAGTCATCATTTTGCTTCTTTTACCTTTTCCATAGTCTTTTATTTGCAGGGAACTTTGCCATTGTTGAATAAAAGACGAGAGAAAAAAGCATGATGTGTAGTTGTAGGTTTTTTTATTAGAATCACAAGTAATTCTAAGTTTTGCTTTGCAATTTTTTTCAACCGTTCTAATTTCATGGAATCCTGAGGGGAAAAACAAATGAGGCAATTTGGAGCATGCATGGAATCATTAGGAGAAAAAAATATTAGTTGGCACCATCAGTGCTTTCCTTATGTACGATTGCTCTGTAAATGACAAATATTAATGGTATTATTTGCTCAGTAAAAAGTCCTTATTAACCTTGATAGCGCCAATCTTTTACCTCCTAAATGGTAATAGTGATATCATCCTTTGGATCTTACGGAATCAACGGCCCATATAATAGTGGGTGTACCATAAAATCTCCCAAGTAGTATACATTACTGTTGAAGTATCTGTAAATATTCACCTCTGATTCAAATGTTATGGCATCTCCTTGTTCTGTAAAACGTTCTCGCTGACTAAGATTGTCGAGATAATCAAGGGTCTCCAAACCTTCGATCCTCACCTCACTGGAATTAGCGAGACATAACATATCATCTTTTGGGAATCATATGGCATTGATGAAAAGTAATTAGATAGAGAGGTACAAAAAAAACTTCTGTTGGGTAAACAAAGCCTGACCTGATGTCAGAAACAGAGAGATATGTGTGATAAGCAAATGAGAAACTAAATGGCTTCCCATTAACATTTCTGACGCGCGATACTAGTGACAGGTCCCCATCCTTTGAAAGAGAGACTCTCAAGCGGAACTCAAAACTGGAATCAAAATCATAATCTATCAGGTAATGCATGTGAAGGAATACAAGTATGAAATACAAATGAGAATACATCACAAAAAACCACTCTACATTCTCATAGCCTCAGCCCTCAGCATCTCTACTCTTCTTCTTCTTCTTCCTTTTTGTTTTGAAAAATCAGGAGGAGCTCTGCTATTCTTTATAGAAGAACAAAAGTAACAACTCAAAGGGCATCAAACCCCAGGTCCAGAATTGCTATATGTTATGCTACAATGGGTACAGGATACCATTCTCCATAGGAGACATAACATTAAGAGAGCTAGAGAGAAAGTTGGTAAGTAAGAATGAGTGGATCTGACCTCTTCATATCCCTCTTAGGGGTTTATATACATGAATAAAATATGATGATAAATTTCTATCGTACCGTTTAATAATTACTATTAGGCCTATTACATATTATGCCAGTTGTAAAGTCCAGTCACGGGAGATTGGACCATCCCTGCTACAACATTAACCATATTCGTCACAGAATTAATCTCTTTATTTGGTATTGATCTACTCGGATTATCCGCCTCTAATGCTGTAAAGGTAGCCTTGTTCAGATTTTTTCCACTCAATAAGCAAAGCCATATGTGTACTGTCAGAGAACTTTGACATCTCACGCTCATTTAGTTGTAACAGAAACTATGTACTGTCAGAGAAAAGCAGGTACAAGTCAGTCAAAACAAATGCATACCAATGTGGCCAGTACTTCAGGTCATCTTCAGATGGCTTTAGTATAAGGTCAACAGAAGTTTTGCTGCGGTTATCATTATGATTTAATGGTGGATGCTCATCATCTAGGGTCCATATCCTGTTCCTTGCAAATCCATGTCGCTCCAATGTCCCACAATTTCCAAACTGCAGGTAAACATGCAGTTATCAGAATACCAAGTGGTGTAGCACTAGCAGCTCCATTCTCAATTGACACCTAATATTTGTAATCTCTATAGCATGTGTGCAATCTGACAGAAACCTTCGGTGGTATGGAATACTGTGGTACCTGTGGAAAGCATATCGGAATTCCACCACGCATCGCCTTCGGCGGCTTGAAGATTGCCTGCACGTCAAAAACAATACTCATGGAAGTGCTTAATAAAACCATTGGAGCAAATAGTGGACGATTACAGGCCCACATGTGAATCAAGATGAATAAAAGGGCAGAGCTCAAGAACTATTAAGAAAGTCATTTATGATTTATGAATTTTTAGGACCACAAATTAGACCCAGCACAAAGGGACCATAGTGAAAATAATTTCTACTTTGTCTTCTCCAGCCATCATTGTAGACCATGGAAAGGATGACAGGTGTATGAATCCAATTTTGTGTTTTCAGTCTATTTAAGCACTCGTTCTTCCTCCAATGTAAATTTCAGAAAAATACATACAACTCCCACAGGAATGATCCAAGAACATCCACCAGATTAGCAAGCAGTAAATGACAACTATGAGATGAGCAAATGGTCCCCTGAGGATGCCGGGATGGGTAATCCGATTGCCCGATAGGCTTCCCAACTCAGACCTCCTCACCAAAAAAAAACCCCCCAACTTACGACAAGCAGCACGGATTACTTAAGAGTAAAAAAAACCTCACCTTGCTGCTGGTGAAGAGAAGCTCCTCGCCGCGGTCGTTCCTCCAGGAGACGACCTGCCCGCCGTGCAGGCTCACCTGCAAACACCGCGACGGCAAATTAAAACCCCCCATCAGAATCACACCAAACCAAGCAATGCCAAGCCATAGCTCGATATATATATTAAAAAAAAATCCACAAATCCTAAGAGGCGCACCCGCGCGGAGGCTCCCTTGGGCGAGCGGAGCACGACCTGGGCGACCCCGTTGCAGTCCTTGACCACCTCCAGGTCCGACCTCGGATCCGTCGAGTTGGTGTAGTGCCCCATACCCATCCACAGCAAGAAGCAGCAGCGCGAGAGAGGAGGCGTGAAGAAGCAAGCACGCACACCAACAGAGGCGCGCGATAAATAGAAACTGCAACCTAATGCGGCGGAGGAGAAGCTATGGCGGTCGCCATTAGGACAGTTCGGATGTTACACCCGCGCGGCGGCACTTTCCTTGTGAGTAAAAAAGGAGGCCTAAAACCCGTGAGCCACCACCTAGCGCGCGCTAGTGGCAGGCAGCCTTCCTCCCTTGCTTTGCTTGTCCTGAAGCCCTCCTCCTCCGCTCCTTTTTCGCCCAACCAACCACACGCAGGCCGCAGATCAGCAGCAAATCCACAAGGCACGGCAAGAAACCGCTGCCGCGGCGGCAGAAATGCAGGTGTGGAGACAGAGGTCAGAAGCGCAGCAACCACCTCGCCTCGCACGGTCACATTGCCATGGGAAGAGGGGGAGGGAAGTGGCGGAATGGAGCTAGCTATCGCCGCACGCCGGGCAAGGATCCAAGACGAGAGAGATGGTGAGATGATGAGAGCTCTGCTGCACGATGGAACCCGCGAACCCGGATCCCGCTGAAACCCAACAGCAGCCGGTAGCGTGCATGTGGAGCTAGATTCTTGTCTTATCGATTTTTTGAATCTGATATAATTTAATTTAATATTATTTTATTAATAGTTTGAAAGTATTTTTAGAACCAACCTAATGAACCAAACCAAACTGAGCCAAAATTTTTTAATTTATTTTAAAATCAATTAATTTAATGTATATTTAAGAATTTTGAATCAAGCCAATGATACAGGCTAATAGTTTTTTTCCAATACCTAGCGGCCAACGTCGTGGACACGTGTAGGGAGGTTTAAAAAGGCACCGCTTTATGCAGAAAAGATGAGGACAAAACACTTTAAAGGACTATGTGAGAAGGTTTATGGTATTGTTGTGATGCACTATTGTAATATTTGTGGAGTAGTCAATTAATTTTGTAAAGATTACATTTGATTTGGACTGTTTTCTAGAAATGTCAGAAAAATCAGAAGTACCATAGATATTAGTACGGTAGTTCCGCTTTGTGGAAGTACCGCAAGCATAAGTGCGGTAGTACCGCTCGGTGGAAGTACTGAGTTGAGATGTGGTACGTTTTTTTCAGAGAGGTCTAGGTGAGGTTTTCAACATACGGAAATACCGCTTTGGGGAGCGGTAGTACCGCAAAGTGGAAGTACTGGCATAGCAAGTACGGTACTTCCGATCTTCTCAAAAAAAATAGGATTCTAAGAAATTGAGTCAGGGATTAAATTGGTTTGACCTAAGTCATTGGATTAAGGGTGCATGATGCATGTCTTGACTAAGTAGATCAAGTTGTGAAGAACTTATGTCTGGAGACGATTTCTTTGTCTTTGGATATGCAGGGTCGATTGGAGTCAACCGTGGTCAATAGCGGTGTCGAGGCTAGGCTCATGAAGGGGTTGAGGCCCAGAACGGTTTAGGATGCCGAGTAAGATGGTGAGCTCAAGCACGGCATGAGAAAGGTGGAAAATGTTAAAGGCGAGTTCGAACGACGGGATGGCGCCATGTAACTTGCACGGGCCAAGTAAGCTGTGGTTCGGCGGAACTAGGATGGGAGAGACTTGGCGACGCGTGGTAGGCTAGTGGTGTACCTATACGTGGCAAGTATAGTAATTGCTTGCATTGGTTGGTGATGACCGGGTCAAGGAAATGTATTTTGGTAGTTTGACCAAAATACCAGAAACTACCTTGGATCAAAATCGTGATGCGTGGGTAATGTGTTGGAGAATAGTTTAGGTCAAGGTGGAGCTGGTAGGATCAAGACTAAGGGTTTAGCGAATGCACACTTATGCGCTTTGAAAAGCGTGCATAAGTGAACTTGTGATAGTAGAATCCATGTATGTGGGGTTAATGGGTTTTTTCCGTTGTAATAGTGGATAGGATCCATTAAGAGCTGTAGATGGTTGGTTGCTTACCTATAAAAAGGGTTAGGATGGAGACATGTAAGGTTAACTATCCAACCTATCTCTTGTGCTCTCTTCTCTAGGGTTACGGTTTAAGAGTGACTTGTGTGCTCTCTATCCTCTAAGATGGAGTGGCTGTAAAATCTACCTTCTCAAGTAAGTAATACATCAATCATTTTGTATCTCTTGTATCTCTCTTGTTTTCGATTGATGTGCTTGACTTTTGATTGGTTTTGATCTCTCTTCTTTCTCTCTTATGATCTTGCTACGCCAAGAACATGTAAAAGATGGAGATAATCTTTGGGTATACATCACCACCCATCTAGCAACTTTGGTAGCAAGATTCGCTAGAAACTCTGGTTTTACTTGATTTTGGTCTCTTTGGTCCATCTTTTGATCCGAGGATTTTTTGTTGGGATTCTTCGATGTACTAGCTTGTTGTGGCATATGAAAATACATCTAGAGCCATCTTGGCCATCATCTACCCACGAACAAGTTGTATTCACCATTTGGGGTTTTGGGTCGCTTTTGGTGCAACTTTCCAACAAACTGAAAAAGGCTTCAACTTTGACCATAATTTTCATGATCGTTTATTGAAATAGGTTCCTGATATTTTAGAGAAGATCTTTGCAAAATTTTATATCATTTGGATCTACGAATCAAAAACTCTCGCGGTTTTCGTTTTTAGAACCGTGCTAAAAATATTATTCACCCTGATTTTACTGTAACAGCATATTGTGGTTACTGTAGCGGTAGTATTGCAATTACAACGGTGGTAGTTCCGATTTTGCTGATTTTTTGAGTTTTTAGTGTCTCAAATTACTAGTTTTTGTAGTGACCTTTCATCATAATCTTTATAGTTCCGTAGCTATTGAGGTGAAAGATTTGTGAATACTTAGGGGGATTAGAAGGCATCATTCACCCCCTATTGCCATATTCGATCTTTCACACTTAAAATTGGACACATGCAGAGTGCAGATTCATGGCAAGATTTAGATCCTGCTCGTTTGGGCTTGGGCTTTTGGCTTCCGGTTTATTTTTCACTATTCCCAAATTTCGTCTTTTTTTGACTTTTTAGTTCTTTTTGTGTGTTTTTTGCCAGTTCTTTTCTTCCTGTATTTGTTTGCATTATACGTGATGGGGTAACCCTTTTTATTTTTAATTTTTTAAATTTAATAATGCCAAATAAGCTGTCATCAGCTACAATATAATTTCAGTCAGTTACAGTGAAAATTCAGCCATAAGCAACTAAAATTCAACTTAACTGAGCACCACCTTAAGAGGCTAGCTTTTCTTGATGGATTTTGACTTTGGCTTATAAATAGTATCAGTTTATAGAAAGAGACTCACACGTGATTTTATCTAATGTAAATGAAGTCACTATAATAATATTATAATCAATTAATAAATTTATCTTAAAAGACACTTTATTTAAAAATTAGATACTATAAAAACTTATTTATTGTATAAAAATGGTTTTTGGAAACGAAGCGAAGGTAGCCTATTCTCATCCTTCGTGTAAAGAAGCAGAGGCTAGTCAGCACGCTAATCGTCCCAACGATCCAGTCGCTGTCCAAGACTACGAAAGGTCAAGTGCCTAGTACGTTATTCCCTTTTCTCACCTTTTCCCTTTCACTCCGAGCAAAGCCTGAGAGAGAGGACGTTCTCGTACCGACTTCAGTGACTTGTCGCTGCTGTCCGTCCTTTTCTCTTGGTCCAATCTCCTACTTGACTGTAACTAAGCACTAGCTAAGCTAGGGCACCACTGCATGAAATGCGGTCATCACATGGATACCAGGACAGGACAGGTACATGTCATGGCGAGTGCACCGCTGCTTGTGCGCACATCACGAAAGCGCTCGAACACCCAAAAAAATACTGCCGCTGGTGTGACATTGAACTGACTGCAGGATAAAATAATCAAGCATGTTGATCCTCTACGAGTTGGAGTGTTACACCTTGCTGGTGAGTAATCCATGGAGATGGAGATCCTAAAAGGTTTCCAGCTCAATCTTGGAATAAGCTGGCATCCATTGGTCAAAGTGGATTTGGATATCAGCTGCCGTTTGATCCGTTTTGCAAGTTGACCGCTTAAATGTTAACAAGGGGTTGTGGGTCAAAAGACGTACAGCTACTGTACAAGGACTAACTCCAATTAACAAGAGCATATCATCATCATCGGATCATAGGGATGGCTATGTACGGAAAAATCAGCACCACATAATATACATACGGTTGCATCTACTATCCTCAGCGTTAATGCAGGTTTAAGATTCGTGCTACCCAGGCAAAAGTGATGCGCTTTGCAGGTGACATTAGCAGCAGATAATGGTGGATTATCAGGGCGTAGCCCTGTGCATGCACCGATGCCACCGACATCTCTCTTTTCTCTCTCCATCGGTGACTCTCTCTCCGTTTTCTCTTTCCAGCAGTGCCACCCCAGACCCCCAGTGGTCGGTGACATGGGTTCAGATCAGCCGGTACACACAACGACTGGTGACGTGGAGCCTGGATTCAGCGGTGGCGCGGAGACTGGCAGAGGACGAAGCCGGCCTAGAGCTCGAGAAGAAGTCGTGCCGCATCACAGGACGACGGATTCGGCGAGATAACGAAGAAGCCCCTCGGATTCGGTCCGGCAACTTCCCGGCGATGGAGAAGACTGCCGGAACAGAGCCGAGCACCGTGAAAACATCTATACCTCTAAATTTTGGTTCTGGTATTTAATGATAATATTAAATATAGGACTAACATATACGCTAAAATGTCTTATAAAGTTTTAGTCCCGGAGTATTGATGACAACGCATCAATGGCAAGCAAAATTATGAAGGATAGATATGGTGCAAGAACAAAGGTAAAAATTAGCTTTAAGTCTCTTATATAATTTTACCAAGCTCGGTGTTTGGAGAACACGTCGTACTATAAAAAAAAGATCATGGCTAATAGCTTAAGAGTTAAATTTGTACCATTTTGCTCAACAAAATCATGCATGCATCTTGGACAATTTTTGAAACTCAACTGTCAGAAAAAAATTGGTAGCACTGCCTTGGAGATGCGGTACTACCAACTGACTGGTAATTTTTGAAAATCAACTGTCCGTTTGATCAACAAAATCATGCATGCATCTTTTGACGTAATTTTCAATGAGACTCTGTTTCCATTTGCAAATACAGCAACCATCATGTCCTCTTCACCAAACACATCACACCATCCTACAATTTTGCCTACAATGTCTAAGTCTTCCCCGTACACTGAACAATCACTCACTAACACCACTTCAGCTATAAACTCTTCTGCTAGCAATCCAACAATAGATGATTCTCTTGAGGGCAATAGTCCAACCAAAACTGTTACTGATTTCTCTGGTAATGGTGTCTAATCTACAGGTTCAAGCTCAGTTTTTAGTCCACAGTCCTCAAGGTTTCGAGTTCAGAACCAAGTTCAAATATTAGTCCACATGTTGCTATCGAAGAAATCTCTGCACCTAGTGTTTCTAATGTGCCACGACAACATCCCATGAATACGAGATTTAGTGACAATACTTGGCAACCAAAGGAGTTTAAAGATGGGACAATGCGGTATCCAGAAAATGCCAGAAGCTTTGCTGCTACTATCGCCGGTCAAACCACTGTTGCGAATTCAACAACGTTATCTGTCGCCGGTCAACAAGATTGATAGGATTCTTCTCTCATTTTTCACACCATATCAACCGATCAAGGTTGCATGCTGAAAGACTCTTCCTCTTCCGGATCCCTCCTCCTCCCGGTTTCGCAAGCCTTCTCCTCGCCGTCGCCGGAGCGCGCCACCGGGCGTCGGTGGTCGCTAGGAGGGCGGCGGCGGGGCTTTTTTCTCCTTCCCCAGATCTGCTCGGTGGGGAGAAGTTCTCTGGTCGCGTGCTCCCCGGCAGCGGCTCTCTTCGCCGGCGTCGGATCCGGCGGCCTGGTGGCTTCAGGACTTGGTGGAGCCGCAGCAGGATCCCGAGCGGCAGCTCGAAGGCGGCCCAGCGGCGCGTGCGGGGGCGTGGGGGCGGAAACCCTCCATAGGAAACCAAACCCCAGACGGAATCGATTCCCCCCGAGGAGCCAGGAATCCGGGGGGATCCGGGGCGCCGGCGTCGAGGCGCTGTCGCTGGACCTTCTCGCCCACGCGATGGCCGGTGTGCGCGAGCCGCGGGACTGCAAGGCCTGCCAACTCGTGAGCCGAGCGTTCGCTCGCGCCGAGGCCGCGCGGCGGCGCGAGGTCCGGGTGCTGCGGCGTGAGGCGCTGCCCCGGGTCGTGCGCGCCTTCCCGGCTCTCGAGCTGCTCAACCTCTCCGCGTGCGCCGGGCTGGATGACGCGTCGCTCGCGGCCGCGTTGGCCGGAGTGGAGCTGGGGGTCCGGCAGGTCTGTCTCGTGCGGGCGAGCGGGGTGGGGTGGCGCGGGCTGGAGGCGGTTGTGGCGGCGTGCCCGCGGCTGGAGGTGGTAGAACTGTCCCATTGCGTCGGGGCCGGCGACAGGGAGATGGCCGCGGTGGCGGCGGCGGCTGGGCTGAGGGAGCTGACGCTGGACAAATGCCTTGGCGTGACGGACATGGGGCTCGCCAAGGTGGCGGTAGGGTGCCCGGGGCTGGAGAGGCTGAGCCTCAAGTGGTGCCTCGAGATCTCCGACATTGGCGTTGAGCTGCTCGCCAAGAAGTGTCATTGAGCTGCTGGGATGGCGGTGGGCGACTTAGTGCGCCGACGGTCGTAGGCTTGATCTGTGGCTCTTGTCCCTGGATCTGTTCTATGGTGGCGCATAGGCGTCGCATAGTGGTCTCTTCAATGGTGGTCATTGCAGGTAACGGCTCGTCGTGGAGTTCAAGGGTGGCTATGCCATGGCCTTGAGGCGTGCAAGACTCCGGTGTGCTGGTGGGGGTCTATTTTGTGTGTGGGTAGTGCGTGGGTTGCTGTGGAGGTGCTGGCGAAAGGAAAATTGCACATGTACCCCATAGTTAGTAGGCACTTATAAATTTGCCCCACACTTAAGTGGCCTTGTAATTTTGCCCCATACTTGACATGCCCCCTTATTATTTTGCCCCATTGCCCATTTAGCTCCTATTTTAATTTCGTTTTTCATTTTTTGGGACAGAAAAAATGCAGTAAAAAATATTTTTCCACAGGCTGAGCAAAGAGAATGTTTTAGGCCGAGCAAAGAGAATATTTTTTACTGCATTTTCCTGCCCCAAAAATGAAAAACGAAATTAAAATAGGAGCTAAATGGGCAATGGGGCAAAATAATAAGGGGGCATGTCAAGTATGGGGCAAAATTACAAGGCCACTTAAGTGTGGGGCAAATTTACAAGTGCCTACTAACTATAGGGTACATGTGCAATTTTCCCGCTGGCGAAAGCCTTGCCGGTGATCCTACCGATCTCGACAATTATGACGTCCTTGGACGCCATTTTCCTTCCTGGAGGGTTGTCATGGCACTCCATAGCCCTCATGTATTCTGTTCTCCAGGTGAAAGCCTTGTCTCGGTGAGGCGGGCGGCGTCGGCGACCCTCGTCGCCTCCTTGGAGACGTCGCCTTGGAGGTTCATCTTCACGCAAAGTAGACCGAAATTTGGATGGCTCAGTTGGATGAGGTTAGGGGCTTGGTTGAAAGCAAGGACGGAGAAGAAGTTCTGAAACTTAGTCTTTCTAGCTTTTTCATGGTCTTAAAGCTCTCTTTCTTGTTGTTTTGTGTTCCTCAGTTTTGAGGCTTCGAGCCTAAGAGCTCGTGTAACTTTTGGCTGTGTATATCCCAAGTGGATATAGAGGCCGGATTTTGTATCCTTATCTAAAAATAAAAATAAAAAAAAATCTGTTGCCGTCTCTGAACCTGCGACTTATCAAGAAGCATTGCAACATTCAGAATGGGAAAAGGCCATGGATACTGAATTTTCTGCACTACTCCGAAATGACACCTGGGAGCTTGTGCCACCAAAGAGAGGCATAAATCTCATAGATAGCAAATGGGTGTTCAAGCTCAAAAGAAAGGCCGATGACACAGTGGACAGATTTAAGGCACGACTGGTGGCCAAAGGATTCAAGTATTGTTATGGGATTGACTAGTTTGATAATTATTGTCCAGTTGTTAAGCCTACCTTGGCTGTGTACATCCAAGTTGAATGTAGAAGCCGGGTTTTAATCCATTATCTAAAAAGTTGTTAAGCCTACCACTGTGCGAGCTATCTTGTCACTTGCGGTATCAAAAGGATGGCTCATGCATCAGATTGTCATTCAAAATGCATTCTTACATGGAGAGCTCCAAGAAGAAGTTTATATGAAGCCACCTACGGGGTATAAAGATCCTTGTCATCCATCCAATTGTGTTTGTCGTCTCAAGAAAGCTCTGTATGGACTCAAGCAGGCTCCATGTGCCTGGCATTCTCGATTGACCAGCAAACTACAAGAACTTGGCTTCAGTTCGTCCAGGGCAGATGCTTTACTCTTTGTGTTCAATCAAGGTGGTGTGACCATATATATGCTCATCTATGTAGATGTCATAATCATTGTGAGTTCTTCCTCCAGTGCCACAAAAAAGTTGTTACAACAACTGATAGATGAATTTTTTTTAGATAAAGGATTTATATAAATCCGGCCTCTATATCCACGTGGGATATATACAGCCAAAAGATACACGAGCTCTTAGACTCAAATCCTCGAAACTGAGGAGCAACAAACAACATACAAGATAGCTTAAGGACTAAGAAAAAAAGCTAGAAAGACTAAGCTTCAGAACTTCTTCTCCGTCTTTGCTTTCAACCAAATCCCTAACCCCATCAGACTGAGCCATCCAAACTTCGGTCTACTTTGCGTGAAGAAGGACCTCCAAAGCGACGCCTCCAAGAAGGCGACTAGGGTCGCCGACGCCGCCCGCCTCACCGAGGCAAGGTTTTCACCCGGAGATCAGCATACATGAGGGCTATAGAGTGCCATGACAACACCTCCAGGAAGGAAAATGGTGCCCGAAGGCGTCATTGTTGTCGAGACCGATAAGAATACCGGCAAGGCTTTCGCCAACACTTCCACAGCACCCCACACACTACCCACACACAAAATAGACCGCCACCAACACACCGGGGTCCAGCTCGCCTCAAGGCCATGGCATAGCCACCTACAAACTCCACGATGAGCCTCTTCCTGCAATGATCGCCTCTGAAGAAACCACTACGTGACGCCTATGCGCCACCACTGAGCAGATCTAGGAGCACAAACCACGGATCCAACCTATAGCAATCACAAAGCGACAACTTCGCGCCATGGCCTCCTGCAGCCTCGCTTTCAATTCATCTCCGCCCTTACCACCAATGTCCAAACCAAAGTCCGGCTCAGCCAAGCACGTAACACCCATGACTATCCGGCACACTATGTAGCACTGAACAGGCACTGCAGAGGAAGCCGCCGGCTGAAGGCGACCCGCCGCAGCCAAACGAAGCCACGCCCGCCGCCGCCCGGCCTTCCCCATCGGCGACGCCGCAACGGCACCAGCGAGGCCGCCCAAAGCCACCGCCGACCGCTCAGCTTCACCCGCCGGCAACGGCCACCGAGCCCTCGCCTTGCCGTCGAGGCGACCCGAAGCCGCCCGACCTTCCCTATCCCTCGGTGTCGACGCGCCCGATGCCGCACACCAGCCGCCTCCACTCGGCCAAACCCTCCATGGGCGCCAACACGCACGAAGTCACCGCATACGCGGCCGAGGTCGACTCCGCGCGCTCGCGCCCTAGGCGCACGCCTCCAGCCTCCACAGCGCTGACGCGCCCCAGACCGCCCGCCGCCTCTCCACCCCGCCGATCTGGGCTGAGAGACGCCAGATCCGGCCACCAGGCCGCCGGATCCGCCGCCGGCGAGGGGAGCCGCTGCCAGGGAACACTCCGGCGACGGCGAGGAGGTGGGATCCGGGCAGGGGGGAGGAGAGTATGGTTTAGGTTTAGAGCCCCTTCGCCACCTTCATCGCCCCCGCGCGGACACCCCCCGGTGAGCTCGGGCAGCGGAAGGGGAGGAGAGGGGAGGGAGGGAGGAGACCGGCGGCGGTGTTGTTTCTTGGGAAGAGGAAGCGGAAGGGGAAGAGGAAGCCTTTCCGAGGGGAAGAGGAAGAGCCGCCCCGGTACAATGTTTTTGCCATCAAAGAACTTGGTTCATTAGAATATTTCTTGGTTATTGAGGTTAAACAGTACAGGAATGGATTGTTGTTGTCACAGAAGCGATATGCTCTTGTTCTTTTGAAAAGAGCAGACATGGAGAAGTGTAAAGCCATCTCAACACCAATGGCGACCGGAGAGATTGTCAAAGGCACATGGCATACCTACAATGGAGTTTTGCAGTATAGGAGTATAGTTGGTGGCTTACAGTATCTAACCGTAACACGACCTGATATATCCTTCGCAGTAAACAAGGTATGCCAATTTCTTCAATGTCCTACTGATCATCATTGGACAGCCATGAAGCGTGTTTTGCGTTATGTCAAAGAAATTGTGAGCATGGGACTGAAACTACAGAGGCCATCTTGGTCAAGGTCTCCGTTTGGTTCTATCTGCTGCAATCTCAACTTGCAATTTCCCAATTGCAATTGAAGGGGACTATTAGAAATATTACACTAATGTGTGTGTACTGTTGTAACGTTGTGTTTGTTAAAGTTTGGAGCTAGTCTTTCAGCTCCATGCCATGTATGTAGGCACGTTCCAGTAACAAAGAACACTAGATCTGATTTCTCTCTTCATAACTTGTTGCCTGTGGTGATCGTTTGGGTTTTTTTGGTGGCTTATGGCTGAAAAGCACTGCAGCTAGCTGAAAAAACATTGTAGCTAACAGAGACTTATTTAGCATAATTAAATTAAAAAAATATAAAAAATATGTTAGCCCATTACGTATAATACAAACAAATACGGGAAAAAGGAACCGGCAAAAAACCTCAACAAAAAGCCAAAAGTTTAAAAAAAGATAAAATTTATGAATAATAAAAAATAAACCGAAAGTTAAAAGCTAAAACCAAAACGATGGTGAACAGAAACATCCCAAGAGCCAAGAGGATCGGTGTGTGTTCTGGCAAACAACCTTCATTTGTTTTTTTAGTACTTGTGTACCCTCGTGTGTCCTATTTTTTTTTTGGACCAATCAGTTGCACGCATCTTCTTTTCTGCATTTAAAAGGGACTTGTTGACTTTTCTATAATAATTAGCTTTAAATAAAATATCTTTTTAAGACAGAATATATAAGTTAATTGTAGTACACATTATACGACTTCAGTTATATTGGCCAAAACTACATATGAGTTTCTGTCACTTCGTATTCTCTCTTACAAATGACTAAAAACTATTAAGCTACAACCAAAATTCATAAGTCGGAAAAAAAAACAGACCCGTACTCCAGATAGCACGAGGAGCATCAGAACGATTTCAGCTTCTGCCTGCCCGCCCTTGAATCCGCATTGCAGTGGTCCAGTGTCCTTATCAGATAAGGATGCTCAGACAAAGCTTGTTTCTAGCTTCTATAATAGGCCCCTTTCCTTTTAGAGATGGTAGAAACATATTGAATGGAGTGTACCGTAAAAGAGCTCGAACACTTAAAGCAGATAATTATGTTCCCATAACCCCTTGCATACTGTCTTCACAATTTCAATTTGTATAAACCGAAAAGGTTTAGAGATCTCAAAAGGTTTAAGGTTGGCATGCAGAACAACACCCCTATGTTACAACACTGCTAATTAAGCCCAAAATGGAAAAAAAAAATCCGTGGTACATGAGTCTCAGGCACTCGGCATCCATGCCTGAGAGCGTAGTTGGAAACCGCCATCTGCAGTAGATCACTGGTGTTCCTAAATATACTCATCAATACCTACACTGTAACGCTGATGTTATGTGAGCAGCATGAGCTTGCAAAATCCCCAGGCCACGTGCATATATTAGTCTCCTCTATGCCAGGGAAAGGCAGACCAGCTTTAGCTTGCAGCTACAACATCAGTCGCCGGACTGGAGCCGAGGAGCTGGCGAAGCTTGGGCTCACCGTGCTCAGTGTGAGTGCCGATGCCCGGCTTGTTTGTGTCGTCGATCATCGACAAGAAATTCTCCACAACACGAGGAGAGGACGATGCAGCTGTTTTCTCCAGAGACACTTCTACGTTGTTCGGAGCCGCAGTGTCCTTCAGTTTCACCTGAGAAATGATGTGCAGTTCCATTAAAGGTAGACTGAAATGCTGCAGTGCGAACAAAATATAGAACATTAAGTATATCAATGGCATCACTAAAAAGGTTCGGTACCATTAGAGCGGAATTCTCTGATCTGAGCTTCTTGGAGCTTTCTGTTAGCCTGCTGATTTCAGATCTAAGGGATGTGTTCTCTGCCGTAAGGGATTCTACTTGTGTAGCCAGCTCCTCTGCCCCAGCCTGCACCAAGAGCACAAATATCATACAACTGATGCATTCTAGTATTCTACTACGATGCAAACATTTTTATACAATTGTTATAAGTGATAAGCCAAATTGGGTTTCATGTCCATGTTTCAGGGATATTGCTCCCTTCTGTTAGAACTGGATATTGCTCGTATTGCAGCTGTTGATCAAAGAGTATGAGCAAGAGAGCCTCTCCGGTTAATTACAATGAATAAAATGGCCAATACACTACACCTGCTTTCTCAGCCTTGACCGCCTAGCAGATTCCCTATTTGATTGCTTCCTCTTTTCACGTTTTAATTCCCTCTCGTCCTGGCATGGAAGAATTCCAAAAATGTTAATGCCTGGACAAAAAAGGTCTAGTATAGACTGTCGAAGGATCAACAATACCCTCCCTAAAAAAAACTTCTTAAAATTTAATTGTTTCACGCAAAAAAAATACTTTTCATAATTTTCAATTTGCTAGCAGTTCTAAACAACAATGAATGGAATATACCTTGATTGATAATTCAGTTGATACTCCAGTATGACTTGAAACCATCACACCAGGCGTCGGACATATTGGTGTGCCCATTGCCCTTGAATTAGCAGCATTAGTAGCACTGGGCTTAATTACTGGAGCTGGAAAGCAGTGATTTGGCGAAATTGCTGTATTTTCCAGTATATGGTTAGGAGCTAAAACATCTTCCATCTTTGCAGATGCGGCTGTTTCTGCGCCTGGAAAAAGATTTGAATGGTTAACCAGTTTATTGCCAACCGTGATGCTTAGAACAGGAATTGATTAGTCACTGTTCTATGAAGCGACCGAACGGCGCAAGTGTGGCTATTTGTCACACACAAAAAAAGATGCAAGTTAAGACCACCATAGAAGGCTTAAGAGAAGAGTACGAGATGGCCACTGAAGCACAATACTAATCAAAGTTAGGTACCACCTATGTCTGTAACGTGAACAAGATGCATTAGCATTACACATAAGAATATTAAAAAAAGTTGTTAGAAAAGTGAACTACCGGGTCCATCATCCAAGCTCCGTTTCCTGGGAGTCTTGCTCACCTGAATAATGAAAAAAGACAGTTTATTTAAACAAACTTCATACATATTCAATGAACAACGTCAAACAAAATATGATGCATGTGCACACGCACACACTTGATACCTTCATATCATTTACATCACTGGAGCCTTCTGCACTGTAATCCCCACTGAATTGACCATCAGAAGAGCATAACTTCAGTTTACCAAAAGAGTAACAGATAGGGAATAGTAAAATCCACAAACAGAAAAAAAATCATGTCAATACCTGGATGACATTGTTTTTTTACTGTTACCACTGCCAACAGATACTGCAGTGCCATCAATTTCCTTAAGTTTCTTATTGGAACTTTTCTCCTTACTGTTTGCAGACTTGGCTGGCTCCATGCTCAATGGATTTGCCATCTGGAAAGCATCAAGATAGACCAACTTAATATAAGTTGCAGAACGAAAAAGTTAAAGCACATCAACTTAGTTCTGCTAAGAAAAGATCAACATGAGAGGGTCAGATGCAGTAAGTAAAATAACAATTAAAGAAATGAGTATGGTCCAAGGGCATGATGAGTCAATACGAATGCGAATCTGAATATTGTACACTACGGATATTTTCTTCTCATGAGCTACGTAGTATACCTTTCTTTTTTACCCAAAAAAAAAAGATCTGCTATGCAATCAATCCTGAAATAAGGTGCACCTAAAAGAACATAGCAGTAGTCTGATAGCATCAAGTTTTGTTTTCCCTTTGCTACACTGGATTGTCTCGATCAGCCATGCTAAGCTTTTTTTTTCTTCCAAAAGCGCATTGTGCTGGAGCTTTTTTAATTGAGACTCAGCATGATGGAACTCGATTATCCTTAATTTCCTTCAAACTACAATGTCTCGCCATAAAATTAATGCAAGACTGCAGATGGTGACAACAAGAGTCTCCTTTTTTTTTTTTTTGAGAAAATGGTGATAACAAACATCTCATGTTTAGTGCTTCAGCTACTCAGTTTACTTGCAGAAAAAGAACATAGAAGCACACATGATTGGATATTTACCATGGGCACAAGGGGATGTGGGTAAGCTCCCACATGTGGGTACATTGCAGCATATGGTGTCCCCAAAGTGGGTGGCATTAGAGGCTGCAAGATGCGGAGAGGGAATATTGTGGGTACTTTAGATTTAATGTAGTATGTGAACATTGTTGCATACAGAGATGGAAAATCAAATACCGGAGGACCCCACATATATGGTGGAGGTGCACGGCCTGGAGCTATTCCTGGGGTAAAATATGTTGCCGGCAAGATACCAGGGCCATAGTATGCCTGTAAAGATTCGTATTTATTGCTTAAATTACTACACTCCAATCTTTGGGAAGTGCGGGCAATAAGAGAATGGAAAAACACTCAACCTGCATTGTCGACCAATCAGGATATGGGCAAGGAGCCAGTTGATCCTGCAAATGGAGGTAATTGATAAGATATTTATGGTAAATAGTCCTACCCTCCTCGCGATTGATAAAGTCCAGTGAGAAAATACAATATGTCATCATTCAATGTACGATCTCAAACTAGCCGTAACGGGGACAAGCGGGCAAGTAGTTCACTGTACATATCATATTGACAGATCGAGGACACTGCATGTAATCTATAAGGGCAGTAATTTAAGTGATGCCCTTTTTTCATTTTTTTTAGGAAAAGTTCAAATTGTATGCATTGATCGCTCGCTGATTTTGGCCATGGATAGCTTCCAATAATCATACAACTAGTTTCCACATGCTATAAAAGATCAGGCAATATCTCAGTAGCCACTAGTCAGTACTACTAAATCAGAGATTCTTACCTTAGGAGGTGAGGCTGTTTTCCCAGTCTTCTGGGTAGCCACAGCTTCATCATGTGCCATGCCTTTTACGAATACCTGCTTATCTGTCAGTAGAACAGTAGAAATTCAGATTATCACAGCATACAGTCTAGCCAAGTAAAAGTACTACCGTATTGAGTCTGAAAAGCGAAAACATACTGTTTTCACCTAACATAAGGTTTGGCATATGCCGTGGCATGATTTCACTGTTTCAAGTTCAACTACCGACCGGATTGGTCCTGCCAACGACGAGAATACCTAGGAGGAACTAGGGAATCTTTTTTTTTATTAAAAGAATAATAGGTACCCAAATCCGAGCCGACGAGGACTCAAAACTTGGGTGCTAGTGGTGTACACCCACACATCCAGCCAACCGAGCGACACACAGTTTCTTTCTCAAATACAATCTCAAGCCTTTCATATGATGCAATTCCTTTCAGACAAAAGGTAAAGGGTGACCGCGAAAACAGACACATCCAAAGTTCAGAATTTTAATTTTAGAACTTCACACGCAATTATTAAATATAACAGTTCTCTTTTTCTTTCTTTCTACACCAAAGCAGCATCAAACATGCTCCCCCGTAGTACCACCAATTCACTGGGGAACGCGGCGAATACATACAAAGATGAGCATGTCTCAGCAATTTCAGTCAGGCAGCGAGGCGAATCAACGACTGCACTGTCACGCGGCCCGATATAATCTAATTTTCCAACCAATCTAGAACGCCCCTAACGACTCTATGAGGCTATGACCATCTTTGATATCCAACGAGCAGGAACAAACGAAACCAAAAGGTTGGATGTAAGGACAGACTCCGATCAAACTCCCTTATTTCCTTCTCCCGGGCACGCACGAATGCATCATGCACCGAAATTTTCAAGAGCATCCTTAACGGACACGTCAAGAACTCGAGTTCCCCCCCCCCCCCCCCCCCAACAACTCCAACACACCAACTACGAACACATCGTAGCGAGTATAACAAACTAAACGATCTAAAGATACAACACTACCACGCGACAACACACGAGGAAAAAAACCGGAAAGAAATTAACGAGCATTGCGTATGAATTGTTGAAGCAGGGGGGGAAATTTTCTCACCCAGATCTTTCTCTGGGCGGCGAGATTTCATGGATCAGCCAGAGACGCCAAGCAGATCGATCTGATTCAGCGAGGTGGGTAGCGAGAGGGAGGGAGGAGAGGGGAGGAGGTGCGGAAGAGAGGGGACAGGGGGGAGCGGTGGAGTTGGAAGGGGAAGGAAGGGGCGCCAAAGGCTGGAGCCACGTCACGAGACACGTGTCTATGATAAGGACTGGGCCACTGGGGCGTGCCCGGCCGAGCAATTGGCTACGGGTACCTTGGTTCGCATCCCGTGCCTAGTAACGTTTGTTAGCCGGAGACAGTTCTAGATTTGGAATAAATATATAATTCAGAGTATTTTTCTTTCCAGCTTCCCGTGCCAAATAACGCTTGTTAGCCGGAGACTGTTCTAGATATGGAATAAATATATAATATAGAGTATTTTTCTTTCTAGCTTCTAAAAATTATTTTTTGATTTTTACAGTAATTAACTTTTAAATAAAGTGTATTTCTAAGACAGAGTCTATAAATTAATTGTAGAACATATTGTAGCGACTTTATTTATATCGTCCAAAACTGCACGTGAGTTTCTGTTACTACGTATTCTCTCTCTATAGACCAAAAGCTATAAGCCACAGCTATAAACTATAAATAAAAGCAAAAAAGAATAGGCTCATAAAAATACAGTACTATGAAGGCTTTGATATATATAAGGAAAAGCATGTGCCATATGAACAAGGAGCCATATTTGCTGCCATATAAAGTTGCAATGGTTAAGTACGGTGTTTTGATAATACAATATATTTTAATTTTTTTTAAATGTGCTATATTACTTTCTATAGGCAAACATCTGAAAAATTTTATCCTTTTGTCTTTTCTAAACACTTTACTTTCATAATTCTATGGTTTATCTTTTCATGGTAGGGATTTAGTGAAAGAAAAGCATGTGAGCTCGCACACGGTGCATGACAAGGAAAAGAAGCGCCGTGGCCGTGTAAGCTCTGGGGTGCATGCTGTGTTTGAGGGGGATATGGGCGAGCCAGCAAGTGGAGTGTGACCTCTCCCGGTAAGTGGGTGGGGGCCATTTGTTTATTCCTCGTCACCCCCACCATCGCGTACCATCCGCTCACGTGTCGATCACCTGTCCGGTCTACGCGTCGCCGCCCAGCGTCCTTCGAGGGCCAGCTTAGCATCCCAGTCATGTAGGTGAGTGGTGGTCGCATCCCCTCGCGGGCCCCACGCCCGCAAGTAAAATAACTTTCAAGGCCCGTTCTTTCCAACATAAAGAGTGTGTTCTTTCTATGCTGCGGTTTTTAACCGCGTTTATCAGTTTAATAAACAATGATTAATAAGAGAAAATAAAAATAAAAAACTGTTAAAAAAGCCAAAAATAGGATATTTGGCTGATGGCATATGGCTTACTCCACATAAATTAACGGGACGACTTTTTCGTCATTGTTTTGAAGCGGTTTATCAGGATAAATTTTTCGAAACAGTTTACCGGCATTTGATTCATTAGCACAAACACTCCACTAGGTTAAAAGGGATAGAGCTTCTTCTTTCCAGCTTCTAAAAACTATATTTTTGCTTTTCTATAGTAATTAGCTTTCGAACGAAGTCTTTTCAAGTTGTAGTCTATAAGTTTATTGTAGTATATACTATAGCAACTTTATTTATACTAGGTAAAATCATATGTAAATTTTTATTACTCCATACTTTCTTTCATAAATAGCCTAAAATCTATAAACCACGTATAATAACGGTAAGCCGAAAAAAAAGAATAGACCAATAAGCAATCAGCCTTAGAAAAAAATCTTCCCCGCTTTCTACACGCGCACGTACCTTCCTGGGTCGTGCGTGGGCCTCGTGCGCCCTGACGGCCCACTGCTTGGGCTGGCCGTGCTCGAATATAATAATAATAATAAAAATAAAAATAGATAGATGCGAAAAAAAGGAAAACATGCGCGCCAATTTGCCACGTACGTACGTGCCCATGTGCGCGTACATAGCAGTCAGGACGCGATTGAACCACGTAGCCCGCACCGCACGGGGGTGTGGGTCCCACGGGAGGCGAGGATACGCCCTGACCTGACTTGGGGGGCGCACAGCGTGATCCCACGCGTGGTGATTGGGCTGGACAAGAGCTGGCCAATTGCTTCGCGTACTCAGCTCCTCCTCCGCCTGGTCCCCAGAAGAAACGCGGTTGGATGGACAACGCAATTGCATCACACACCGAACGTGGTACACCGAATGAGAACTGAGAAGACTTGCAAAGCAAACCAAAATCAAAACTAGATGCAAAAGAACGGAAGTGAACGGAAGGCAAAAGAGAAAAGGTAATTCTTTATTCACCACCACAAAACTTTTTTATCCCAATATATCATCCTATCATGTAGAAGTCCATATATCAGTGAGAAAAGGGATAACATATTGAGAACTTTGTGGTGGCTGACCATCGTTTACGACCCACCTATTAGGGACTCTTAAGGACAACCGCCGAAACACTTGCGGGAACAGGCAACGGTGCGTAGGGTGAGCATTCAATTTTTTTGATAAAAAATATTTTAATTTTTAAAGTTGATAATTGAATTAACTAAACTAAAATAAAACATCAAACCTAATTAACCGAATTATTCTGATTCGGTTAATTCAGTTTTTCGGTTAACCGAAATATGCACACCGCTTTAACATATAATAACATTCTTTAGTCTAGTGTTATCATGCCATATTTATTTTTAAGTGAATAATATCTCTACAAGCTACTAACGTTCTTTCTTTTTGAGATGTTGAAAAATACCTATAAAATTAAATGAGAATAGTCTTTGTTTATTACAAATTCACATAAAGAAAAATAATATTTGGGTATTTCAGTTAATTCGGTTTTCATGAATTAAAAACCGCTCTGAAAACCGAATAGCATAAAAATATAAGGTGGTGATCGGTTCGGCTGAAAGCCTCATAGCTTATGGCTGAAAACACTGTACCTGGCTGAAAAAAGCACTGTAGCTGACAGAGGCTTATTTACCATAATTAAATTTAAAAAATTTAAAAATAGAAAAAACATATTAGCCCATCACGTATAATGTAAACAAATATGAGGAAAAAAGAACCGGTAAAAAAACTCAAAAAAAGCCAAAAGTTCAGAAAAAGACGAAATTTATGAATAGTGCAAAAATAAGCTGAAGCCAGAAGCTGAAGCCATATTGATCAGGGCCTAAACCGCACCGAATACCATACACCGAATAAACCATAATTTTTTATGTTTTCAATTTGGTTCTGCATATCGATTTCGGTATAAAAATGCCCACCCTAACGGCGACCCTTTATCTCACGGGTTGCATGCAGGGCTGCTCATTTGGGCTTTTTATGATTTATGGCTTATTTTTACTGTTTAGCACTATATCTGACTTATTTTGTACTGCAGTCACCAGTGGCTTTTTTGGCATAAATAAATTTTTAAAAATAAAATAGAAAAAATATGTTAGCCTATCATAGACATGCAAAGAAATACGGAAAAAAGGCAAAAAAAAAACCAAAAACGAAAAAAAACGAAATTAAAAAACTAGAAACTAGAAGACAAAAGCCCAACGAAGAATCCGAAATGAGCAGGGAATACCAGCCAACGTGGCGACCACCATTAGCACCTCCTCTCGTGGGCTTTTTTTCATGACCAGTGCCAAACCAAAGGAGGCAGGGGAAACATCGAATCCAACAGCGCAGGCTAGATGAACAACGCAGATGCTGTGAAGCAGATGGTGCGATTCATTTGCCAGGGGCCGAGGAAAAGGCCAACGAGATCGTCATCTCCAGTGAGGAGGTCAGTTCATCGTCGCTCATCTAGAAGCTTCCATAAGGCTCTAGAACCATGCTTGAGTTACCTTATCACTCATATGCCTTCCTCCACCTCGATCTCGAAGCTTCTAAAGGCTCCCCCACCCCGCTCCGGGCATTTCACTGCTTAATTGGTCATGTTCTTTTTGGCTTTTTAGCTTCTGTTTTTTGCTTCTCTGGAAGTTAAAAAACTAAACATCGAAACGGGATGACCTCTTGAAGCAGATTCTTCAAACGGTTTTCCGAGACTAAAACCGCGTGCCTCATCCACGTCGATGCCTCTATCATCCGTTGTCATATTGAAAAGCACGAACCAAAGCCATTAGTCGCTGCCAAAAGTTATTTACTGTAGCCCAAAAGAACACCTTCATTTACTTGATGAACAGGCTATCTACACCGCGATCTCCAAGTTTCTAGATGGATTGGGATGCTTCTAGGTACGGGTTAAGCTTCTAGATTGCGAAGTCACCAAGCATTTGAGCTGAGTATAGAAGCTAAAGGGTTGCTAGGTTTTCATACTCCCCAAACTGGGCAGCAAACGACCTGCTATTGTATGGTCAATTCAGTCTAGGTAAGAGCACAAGCTTTTGGGTCATGGGACCCAAAACTACCGGTTGTTTTGAGTTTCGACGATGTCTTTTGGTCTGATAAATAGTTCTATCCGATAGAAGTCAAAAAGAATGAAGCCTAGGTGTATGTGGTTCTAGAAGCAAAATTGGAGCTTCAAGTAGAGAATTGGAAGCTTCATGCAGAAGAGCCCATGTGGCACTTGGTCTATTTCTGCCCCATTCATTCCAGCTTCTGGCTTCCAAAAGCTGGAATGAACGTATTAACTTTTTAATTTTGATTTTTTTATCTTTTTTCCTTTGTATTATATATGAAAATATAACAATTTTTCTTATTTTTTAATTAAATAATTTAGAAAAAATTAACAGTCACTATAATATAAATTCAGTCAAAAGCAATAGCCAAAATAGCTAAAAGCCAAAAGACTTCAACTTAAACCAAAATAAACGAACCTGCGTCTGCCACTGTCAATTTTAGCTTTGGCGGATTCTTCCAGGTTCAACTGGAAGCTTCACAAGTGCATGCTTTTTGTCGTTTAGAAATTGTCTTTTAAATAAAGTAGTTTCTCAGTATGATTCTTATTAATTATTTGTAGAAGTTATTATAGAAGATACTTTGAATAAAGTGACTTCTAAACACGAATGACTCTTACTCCTTTAATCTTTTGCAATTAATCAAAAATCTAAAGCCATAGCATTTTTTAATAGAATCATAAAGCTTACTGATAGTAGAGTTTTTAATAGAATTATTTGTAGAAGTTATTATAGAAGATACTTTGAACAAAGCTTACTGATAGTACAGTGCTTATACGTTGTGAAGCTTATAGAAAAATGTGCAGTGTCGGAAGTCATTGGATTTTTTACTGTCTTGGTCGTTTGTTGGTTCCTTTTTTGTAGATCTGACCGCTTGCGGGTTTTTTTTTTTTTTTTTTTTTTTTGCATTTCCGGTCCTCTCAGACGGCTTGTGGCCCCCTTCCACTGGCACGGACATGACGCGGTGACATCGCTCGCACACCAGGCTGTGTTTTATTGGTTTTGCCTATAGAATTTGGTCCTATCCTATGGCAGGCTTCTTAACAACAATACTTGATTTTAGCCATAATAAGCATGTCTTAATAGCCATACTAGTATTTCCTTACTGGTCTTGTTTTGCATTTTAAGTGAAAACATCATCTGAATTCTGCTAAAATTGTTGTGGGATGTGCAGTAAACTTTGAACACCCGTGGCAACCTCACTACATTGTCTTGGCCTTCTAGGGCGGAGCTATGGGCTTGTTCGTTTTGGTTGAAACTTAGGGCCTGTTTGGAACAGAGGAATTTCACAGAAATTTTGCAGGAAACAGTTCAATTCCCGTAGGAATCGGGAAAAATTCCCGCATTCCAAACAGTGCCATGATTTTTAGTTGTAGTTTGTGGTTTTTGGGTTATTCGTGTGAGAAATTACAGAGTAACAGAAACTTATGTGTGGTTTTTGTCGATATAATGAAGTCGGTATAGTATATACTACAATTAACTAGTAGACCATATCATGAAAAGGTACTCCGTTTAAAAACTAGTTAAACATTTTTTAGAAGCCGAAAAGAACATGCCCTATAGCTTTTCGTAAGCGCAGGGGCCCACTGCGCCACCCCTTGATATATTTTTTGATAAGTTGTTTTTCCTGATTTTAATAGTACCCGTTTTATATGTTTTTGCAAGGAAGTGTATGGTTCGAATCCGCAATGCATAGGAAAATATGACGCGAGTATAAAATGACAAAACGGTAACCAGAACTACTAAGTTTTGACGCAGTACTTCTAATTTGAACGGCTCAATGTCCTGTGCAAATATACGAGTAGCGCATGCCACGGGTTTTTTTTCCTACTTGGCCCCTTGATGCGTTTTTTTTTTGCAAATATATCCGCTGGCGGTCATTTTTTTGTGGAACTGGCAAATATACAGTGTTTTGAGAAACTGTAATAGAAATCCATAAAGTATACTACATTTGAATTTTTTTCTACATGGAAACAAATATGAGCAAGTTAAACATATAGCGAAGAATATTTTCATAAATTAGGAGATAACTTCCTGATTGGATTTTGTTTTTAACAACACTACTATAAGTGTACCTAGTGAAACATGCACTTGGACCACGTAGGAATGCACGTATTTTGAAGAATGAAATAGCTTGGCTACAAAATGGCTTGATCTATTGCGTGGATCATGGTCATTTGCCCTTCCTCCTAAGGTCGACGTTATAATCCTTGCCGACTGTCCTGACCTTGGCCACCAATTCGCGCTCCTCCTCCGAGCCTCACGCTTCCTGTGTCTGCACGCCTCTAGATAAGCTTGCGTCTCCCGCCAGATATGCTCACTTCGATATTCGCTGCATCGCCGCTCCTCCCTCCTCTCACATGCCGTCTCAGTATCTCACTCCTCACAGTTCAGACACCACTGGTTGACTAGTATGCTGCGGTTGACTAGTAAGCTGCAAAGCTTTCATCCTTACATAGCAATTATATTAACCCCCTATCTCTAGGATTATGCCTAGAGCTAGAAGTAATCAGTATTAGCATGGTTAATCATACTCTGTAAAGCCTTGTCAGTTCTCACGTGTTATCTGAGACTGGACTGAAGCTTTTTCACTAGATTAGCTATGTGCAATGTGATTGGGAACTGGGAAGCATGCTTTTTGGGTAATAGAGCTAAAATAACAAAGTATATACAACTAAAGAAGAGACTTTGGTTGACGGATTATAAATTAGAGGTGATGTAGATGTTTGTTTTCTTGAATGTGTAACAAACAGTTGGCAGATGTCCTGTATGTTGTAGAAATTGTATTCATCAATATTACTTTCTATATAAATTCCTTTTTTTATTTTTCAGTGAGTACTTTGTGCAGCTGAATGCTTCTCGCATAAAAGTTCTTCAAGCTCAAGATGATTTGGTCAACACATTGAACGAAGCTGCCATGAAGGAGCTCTTCCATGTTAGCCAGAAGGCCCAAAACCACCGTGAATATAAGCACCTTCTGAAAGAGCTGATTGTTCAGGTGCATTTCAATACCACCTAGTAACTAGTGATTATTATGGTGCTCCTTGATTCCCGGCTTCCCGCACTTCCAAGAAGTGAATGTCTAAATGAGTTCCCTGGTAGGAGTCTCATATGCCTGTTTTAACCTTTCTCCATGGCTCATGAAAAATTATTTGATCGAACCAGTAGAATTGGGTATTAATTAGCATATCTCAGACAACAGTTAGTTTCTTGCTGCTGTACCCTAAAGGAACATTTACTCATATACATTTCTTCTGTTATCAAATACAGGGCTTGCTTCGATTGAAAGGACCAGCGGTACTTCTCCGCTGCCGCAAAGAAGACCTCCATCTTGTGCATTCAGTACTACATTCGGCGAAGTGTGAGTATGCATCAAAAGCAAGTGTGCATGAGCAAGAAATTATTGTTGACAATAATGTGTACGTGCCACCAGCTCCAAGCCACCACGATACTCACACCTAGTTCTGGTATGACATCTTTGACTCTAGTCCAGGCTATTTCAGAGTACCATATGATGTTTCCTGTATATGCTTAACATTTAGTATCATGTAATGTACAATATTGAACAAATGCATGGCAGTGTTACAAGCGGTTTAAACATTCAGCTTGATGGAGAGTTGTACAAAATTGAGCCTTACTGTGACATTGGCTATAGCTGTTATTTTGTTCGACCATATGATTTTTCTGTAGCATAATATTTGATCTTGATTATGCAACATAAGCTAATATTCTTTGTTTATTCAGCTCTGGAGGTGTTGTGTTGGCTTCCCGAGATGGAAAGATTGTGTGTGAGAATACACTCGATGCAAGGCTGGAAGTTGTCTTCTGCAAGAAATTACCAGAGGTGCTAGCTGTGAACTCATTTCCTGATATTTCCCCCTTTTTGATGAATACTTAACTTTGCATCTTGCGTAGTAGTCTTACAAAAGCAAATATCATGATGCCGGTTAGTTTAGGTAGTTTGCAGCCTCTCTACTGCATTTAAGTAGGCTTTAGTGCAGTGCCATGTATTCAAGCACTCATTCCTGCACAGCACGTATAAGAGTATTGCTACCAATGACAAGATATTCATTCATATACTAACACAATTAGCCAAAAGAATAGGGTGAACATGGCTATACATGTCGAAATACCTGTGCTTTATGAAACAAATTTGTGTAGATCCTCTCATACCTCATCAGTATTTCAGCTGAGCACATTCCTCATTTCTTTGGAGTTCCGAAAGCTCCTCTTTGGTCAGGTTGCGGCGTAAACTGATCCTGTATTTTTCTCTTAGTTCTGGTACAGTTGATTTTATGATGATTGCTGGCTTATCCAGTGGCGGACCCAGGATTTGAATCCAGGGTATGCCTAACTAAAAAAATATTATCCTATGTTGATATAATCTAATACAAAAATTCGGTAAACGGTTCGGTAAAAAACATATATATCTAAAAGATCTCATAATACCTTAAATTCAACAAATAAGTTCGAAATTTGCATAACTGATAATATAAATTGTTCAAATGTAAAGAAGCATGAAAGTGTCTTACATAAATAGAAGATTGCAACACTAGTTTAAGGCTTTTGCTTTCCGCTTCTTCATGGCCATGAAAATGTGAACTATGTCATCCTCGTCGACATTGGAGAAGATATCACGCTCAATAAAAGTGACCAAACAATCATTCAATAACTGATCACCCATTCTATTTCTCATCTTATTCTTCACTAGACACATTGCAGAGAATACTCTTTCAACAGTTGCTGTTGCCACCGGTAAGATCAATACCAATTTGAGGAGCAAGTACACCAAATCATAAAGATCATGCTTCTTTGTTTCAACAAGCTTAATAGAGAGCTCACCAAGATTATTCAGGCCTTTGAATCTATCATCCTCTCTCATATCATCAATATATGTATCAAGTTGGAGTTCAAGTTTCATGAGATCAGAGCTTGCAATGTCTTTGGGATAAAAACTTGCAAGTCTAAGTATTTTTTGTGCATCAAAAGAGGCAAATGAATCGGAGGGGTTGAATGCCGACATACAAAGAAGCAACTCCATACTAACCTCATCAAACCGATTCTCAAGCTCTTGATGAACTCTATCAATGACACCAATATATACCTCTCTTCTATAGTGGTCATCAATTGTTTGTTCAGGGTAAAAACGATGGGATCTTCCATGAAGTTCATATTTAGCATCCATTGCAGGAACATCAATGGAATATTTGATGCAAAATGATGTAACCTTTCCTAAGAAACCTTCCCACCCATTAGACCTCATCTGTTGCATTCTTTTCTTTGCCAAACCCACAAGTGTCATCGCATTAACAATATCTTGGTCTCTCTTTTGCAAAGAATTAGACAACTCATTTGTGTAACCCAGAATGACAAGCATCAAGTGTGCATTGAAAATAAACTCAAATGACTCAAATGTAAGAACCATAGCATGTATGTTAGGCCAATCATCCTTTTGGGTGTGATCATTTCCAAGAGTTATGAGTACTTCCCGGATTGTATCATACATGTCAATGATATGCAAAATAGTTTTGTAGTGAGAACCCCACCGAGTGTCACCGGGCCTAGCCAATCCCATCTCTTGATTTAACCCACTTCCACTTTCTATTTCATCCAAGTCAAGTGCCTTCTTCAATTGTTGAGCTCTAACATCTCGAAGCATATCATGACGTTTGCAAGAAACACCAACTATATTCAGCAAGCGTGAAACTTGACCAAAAAAGGTTTGGCAACCAACATTTCCCTTGGCAACAGCAACAAGAACTAACTGAAGTTGATGTGCAAAACAATGCACATAATAAGCAGAAAGAGACTCTTTCATAATCAATGTTTTCAGCCCTTTAACCTCTCCTTTCATATTACTAGCCCCATCATATCCTTGCCCACGAATTTGAGTAAGAGTCAAGTGATGACTAGTAAGCAAGGACTGAATTGCTGTTTTAAGTTCCAAAGAAGTGGTGCCAGAGACATGAACTACTCCAAGAAACCTCTCACAAACCCTCCCAAGTTTATCAACATAACGCAAGCAAACAGCAAGTTGTTCTTTATATGATATATCACTAGATTCATCAGCTAGGATTGCATAGTGGTCATCTCCAAGTTCTTCAATTATGTATCTAGTGGTTTCAATAGAACAACATCTAATAATTTGCTTCTGTATACGAGGGGAAGTCAAAATGCAATTACCTGGAGCATTTTTCAACATCAACTTGTTAACCTCTTCATTATTTCCAGTAAGCCACTTCAAAAGTTCAAGAAAGTTTCCTCTATTGTTAGATTCTTCACTTTCATCATGTCCACGAGAAGCCAATCCTTGATGCAAAAGATACCTCAAACATCTAAGTGAATAAATCAATCTAGCCTTGTACTCAACTCGATCCTTTTCTGACACCTTGACAATGACAGTATCAATTTTTGTACCCTTTTTCACAAATAAATTGTATTTGTCTTGAGCAAACTTGTGAATAGTTGAGCAACAATGTTTGTCAAGTGATTTAGCTCCTATGTTCCAATTATGCCACCCATCCATTACAAATTTTCCACTCTCTTTGCCAAACAAATAGCATATGAAGCAAAATGCTGCATCCTTCTCAACACTATATTCAATCCAAGGGTACTTATGAAACCATATAATAATAAAGCGGCGATCTTTACCATAAATTTTTCTAATGGGGTAATTATAGGCCCAAAGTTGGCATGGACCTTTTAGAATGTATCCTCTTCTGGCCGCATCTTGATCATTGACATCATATCTTGAAATAGGCACCCTTAAACCTGGATCATGTTCAAGGCAATCAACATTATAAACCAAAGGTGGTTCTTCTTCATTTTGAGTTGGCCCTTCATCCACCACTGGATCTGCAGGTGGTGTTATTACATCTTCACCTGATCCTTCAGTCACCACTACAATTGGAGAATTATCATCTATAGATGGCCCTTTTTCAATTAGAGAATTATCATCTACAATAGGATCAGACGGTTGTTCATCTAAAGCTGAAATTGGTGGTGGTGGAGCACAAGATACATTCTTTTTTGCTTCATGTTTCTGAAAAAGCAATGCAATACTTCCGTTCTTCCTCTTCATGCCTCTAGCCTCTCAATTCAGTGCTAATGTGTGTTGTAGATCTAAAAAAATAAATGATCATATTAACCATTTAGCATGTAAAATATTTAGATTTTAGTCTAACAATGCAAGACTATAGCCCAAATTAATGCAGACCGCAGCTAAAATCTAAAATCTAAATTATTAGTCTAAAATCTAAAGTCTAAATTACTAAATTGATAAAAAAACAAGTAGAGAAAAATTACCCTCAAGCACCCAGCTCTTTTTTCCTCATTTCCTCATTTTCCCCGGGATTGAAAATTATTAAATCGGCATCATCCTCATTTCCTCAGCTCTTTCTCGGCCAGTCGGCCTCTCGGGTCTCGGCCTCTCCGCTGATCCGCTCTCCCAGTCTCCCGACTCCTCCCTGATCCCTCCCGTCGGCCTCGACTGCCCTCAGCGGCAGCGGCGCAGCGCCTCCCTCTCCCTGACTCCCTCAGCTCTCTCGGCCTCTCGGCCTCTCTCAGCTCTCCCGACTCCTCCGGCCTCCCTCAGCTCTCCCGACTCCTCCGGCCTCCCTCAGCTCTCTCGGCCTCCCTCAGCGCCTCCCTCAGCTCTCTGACTCTCTCGGCCTCCCTCAGCGGCTCAGCTCTCCCTCAGCTCGCCTCGCTGGCTCGCTCGGAGGCGCCGAGGCGGAGGCGCCGAGGCGGAGGCGGAGGGCGGAGGCACGGAGGCGGAGGCGGAGGCGGAGGCGGAGACCCGACGCGGAGGCGGAGGCGGAGACCGGAGGCGGAGGCGGAGACCCGAGGCGGAGGCGGAGACCGGAGGCGGAGGCGGAGACCGGAGACCCGAGGCGGAGGCGGAGGCGGAGACCCGAGGCGGAGACCGGAGGCGGAGGCGGAGGCGGAGGCGGAGACCCGAGGCGGAGGCGGAGGCGGAGGCCGGAGGCGCCGACGCGGAGGCGGAGGCCGCGCCGAGAGAGCCTGGCGGAGTGGAGGCGGATGGGCGCTGCGCTGCGGTGCGTCGGCGGCGGAGCGTGGGGCGTGGCTACTGGCTTCCGCGTGGGTTAGAGGCTTAGGGAAAAAAAATTTTGGGCCAAATTGTGTACTGTTGCGGGTAGTCCTGGGCCTATATGGACTACCCGCTGGGCCCGCCCCTGGGCTTATCCCTGCAGCTGTAGAAAATTACACCCATTTTCGTAAGTCAATTGTTTAGAGGTATTCATCCTCAATGTATACACCACAGTTTATTCGTTATTATATGTTTCAGAGTCAGCTACGTGTATGCAATATGATGTGAACAATGCCAATAAATAATTTGAACATTGCCTCATGTTGCTAAATTTTGTATTTGAGCCTTTTTCAGGGCATGGTTTGCCATGAAAACAATTATGCAAGTAATGCGGATACTTGTGTTTCAATTTTATACAATATGTTCAGCGTTCAGATTTTAAGCCTGATGAGTAATGGATTGCCAAGTTCTGTGCCTCCTAGCTCACAGTGTCGTAATACAGATGCTCGTAACGTGCAAAGAGCTGCTATAAGTTCCCAAAATTGGTTACCCAAAATCATGGCTAGTAGCGTCTTGAGCCCGTTGAATTATTACAAATGAATTTTTTTATACATGATCCCTTTGCTCTTGTGGCACAAAGATGGAAGAGAATTAAGCAAACCTCCTTGATAATAGATGTGGAACGGCTTCTACACTGTCGATGTCTTCCCCCATCTCAGGGGAAGACATGCTTATAGACTCCAAATTTTGAGCGCTGTGACGGGATTAAGGTCCTCCCAAGTCCCAAGTATTGTGTTCTCGATGTCTTCTCTGCTCACGGCATAGCTGAATCTTCTGTCCACATCCTTCTCAAGATTTCCAGGACTGCTTTTCATGTACCTGATTCGAGATAACATAATAGGGTTAGTAATTGAATCTTCGTACATAATTCAGTCAATGACCAAAGGATTCACATTTCGTAGTGATTTGGGGCTATAGTTCAATCATGGAACAAAGGGTCAGGGTGCTTAAGAAATTAAGTTAGGATTTGTGCTGACAAAGGGTAGGGTTGAACCAAAAAAACTGTCAGCCCGGCTTGATTTGCATAATACAATGAAGAATGCGGAACTAGTTGAAAGATACTTCCATAGAAAAAACCAGTTGAGCAATCTGTTGTGTGTTTATACAAAACAATGAAAACTCAACAATGAAGTATACACACTGCATATTGAGTAAGCATATTCATTTCACGCACCCACATAGGTTGATTATGGTAGATAATACTACGTTGCAAGAACAAATTGGTGACATTTCGGTTAAGCCATGAGCAAGAATTGAAGCAAAATTTGCTTTTCAACGCTAGTGTCTACATGTCGTCAAACTAGCGAAAATTCAGAGAGTAACAAGAACGAACCTACCTGATGTGGAGGTCGGCGACGTCGAGGCTGAGGCGGGCATGCCAGAGCGGCATCTCGGCGACCCAGACGGCGCGGTCCTCGATGCACGGCAGGCTGTGCGTGTACAGCGGCTTCTTCTTCTCCGGCAGCCACTCCGCGTCCGACGGCAGCGCCGCCGCCAGCACCACAACCCCCGCGCCCCTCCGCCGAGGCCGCCTCCTCGCGTGGACTGCCGGGGCCGCGACTCCGCTGAGCCAGAGGCGAGCAGAGAAAGAATCGAAGGGGAGGATAGGGCGGGCCAGGGCACGGAGCGAGCTCGACAGAGCCATGGACATGGTCGCTGGTTTCTTTTCCCTTTTTCGTTCTCCTTCTTCCCCCGTTTTATTCTGAATTTTCTGTTTCTTCTTCCTTTTAATTATCTGTTGGGCCCCAAATTACTGCTCCACATAGTTGGGCTGGGCCTTGTGCCGTTGTGCGTAGGAGCCCATGAGCAGCATGAATAAACCAGAACTAAGGCCCTGTTTGGAATGCGGGAATTTTTCCCGATTCCTGCGGGAATTGAACTGTTTCCTGCAAAATTCCTGCAAAATTCCTGTGAAATTCCTCTGTTCCAAACAGGCCCTTAATAAGCTCACTGTACCTTCCATTAAAAAAAAAGGCAAGACACTGTATTTTCCTCTCTCAAAAAAAGCAAGATATTGTGTTATATGGACAGAAAATAAGCAGTAAAGAACACGAGTAACTGGGCTGAATAAGAGTCTGAAAGTTCATAGGGTGTCAGCCTGAGCTTCAGAACGCGATGTCTCTTGTTTCAGGAGAGGGAGCACCCTTCAGTCCAAGCGCAAGCAACGCAGAGCTTACCATTAGTGTAACAACCCACGTCGTTAATTAACCCTAATTAGCAAATTAGAACATTAAGTAGGATTAATTACATAAATGATAATATAAAAATACGAGGGAATTTAAACTTTTATACGTAGTCGTATAAATTGAAACCAACGAACGATAAACGAATACGTTATTACCGTAATTCCATCGACGAGGAAGCAGACCAAATTGTAAAGACTAGAGCCAGATAGCATATGATTGCACGGCAATTAGAAATTTTCAAGTCAATTAGAATATATATATAACCGTCCGTAGTACAACAGTAATTAATTGCAATCCGTATATGGTAGAATCGATAACATTCATTGAGCAACAATTAGAACTTACATCAGGTCAAATAAAAATGCTACAATTTGTATTACATAACCAGGACAATAGTAATTACAACAAATATACAATTTCATCTCCCAACCAAATAACCACTTCAAAGACTAAGTAATTGTAATACAACCGTGTTTAGTCAGGAAGTGTGTGATGTAATTTACACCCAAGTCCATCTCATACATAAATGTTACATTCGGGAAATAAAGAACAGAAACTACATTATGTTGTATACCTCAATATTAAGAGAAAGCCCTATTACATTCCAATCATCTCATACATTAGAGACTATCGTCGATCGGCCACCACACCATTATTTCATTTGTGAGCGAACTAGTAACTGTAATACCGAAAAAGACCGAACAAAAGAAAATAATTAAAAGAAGAAATCGCCGTCAGAGCCCTAGAGGTTAGTTTCGGGCAGGGTAATCCGTTCACGGAGATACCTGATTGTCCCGGCCCGGTCGGCACCTCTTTCACGGAGATACCTGACTGTTCCAGGGACAATCGGCACCTCTCACAATTGTAGGCTCATCACACGGCATATACAAACCTGAGTTGATTTAGGGATCAAACAATACAAAGCCAAAGCCCATAATCCCATTTTATAAGCCCAAGCCGCAATAGGACTCACACAATATGCCAAGCCGACACAGTCCAGAAAATAGAAATATCTCACGGCCGCACGAAGGCACAGCCAACCAGAGAGAAGTGAGCAGCGAGAAGGCACGGCAGCACATTCATTTCCCCAAATCCCCCAACCATTCCAAAGCCACAGAGAGGCCATCCACCGAGAAGAGTCGGCAGCAAGGAGACAGCCCAGGCGAGCCAATCCGGAGCCAGGCGACGGCGACGGCAAGAGGCAGACCGCAAGCCCCACATCATCAACCATAGGAGGCCATCATCAAGCAACAGTTCCATCACCGAGAAAGCGATAGCCACCAGCAAACCCTCACCTTTCCACCATACATCAACCAGCACCGGTGAAGGTAAGCCACAAAATACTTCTACCCTAGTATCCATGTCACAGTAGTAAACACTGCGTAGTTAGAGCCAAGAAACCACCGTTAGTTGTCACAAGCATTTCTAGTGCAGCAAAGAACCATCACAGAGGGTGTTCACTGGAAGTAGAATAGGAGCACATCTCCATGCCTTCTAGCATAATAGCAAATCTCAGTGAATCAAAGCAAAATAGCCCATAAATCACCATTAGCCAACCTCAGATTTGGGGGGGGTGAGAAGCCAGGCGTCGGATCTGGGCCTAGGCCACAGATCTGGCCGTGGATCCCGTATGGCGTCGAGAGGCAAGGCGGCGGGGGCGGTCGGGCCACCCGTGCGGCGCCACTGGAGGGGCGGCGCTTGGAGGCGGCGAGACCGGGGCGGAGGCGGCGAGACCCGGGCGTCGGAGGCGCTGAGACCCGGGGCGGAGGCGCTGAGACATGGGGGCGGCGGCAGGACCCGGGCGCGGAGGAGATGAGGCGCGGCGGCGCGGCACCGAGGGAGCAGGCGCGGTGGTGCGGCCGGGTGAGGGGGGAGAGAGAGAGAGAGAGAGAGAGAGAGAGAGAGAGAGAGAGGCAGCCAAATGAAATGGGGAAGGGGAGGAGATAAGGAGGCGTCGGCGGTGGTGAGGGGAAGAAATGAGGAGGCCGGCGGTAGGAGCAGAAAAAGGGGGACCGGGTAGGAAAAATAGAGAAGGAGAGAAATCTAAAAAGGGAAAATAGGAAAAATTGAAAATGTGAAAGATTAAAACGTGCGAGATTTAGAAATATTCATGAACATGCAGTATGACAACTGTGCAATAGCAAATTTGTTAAAGTTAAGAAAATTGGCTACAGATACCTAGGAATCCTGTATATGATCATTAGCCGTATAAACTCGATAGAAATTCTTTTAGGAATTAAATGAAAACCTAGAAAAACATGCAGGTGTAAATACAATACGCAGATAAATTAGTTAAATCCATCTAGACAGCAGAAAACCATTAATTAATAATTACGATAATTAGAATAAATAAGTTGTCATCTGTAGAATAAAAGTATAACGCGTACCGATTAAATTAGTATGTTACCGTTTAAACTCCTGGCTAGTCATATTAAATTGCCAAACTTGTCTGATAAATATTTATAGCGATGATTCATAAATTAGGTGACATCCATGAATAATTAAATGCTAGTATGCGTATGAATGAGGTTACTATAATATCACTTAGATTGCTCTGTCGTGAAGTTAATTGCAACTAATTATTATTAGTCAATTATAAATTGTAGAAACATCACTAATAAATATTGATAATTACCAGAATAAATTAATAATCACATTCTAAATTAATATCAATTAGAAGATGTCAAATTCTTAGAGGCAGTTAGAATAATATACCCCAAATCACAAGACTACATGAGGTTATAAAGTCATGCGCACCAAATAACTTGCATATAGTAATGGAAGTAGTATAAGTCGTACAATTTGCCGGTAGTTACAGTAAAACTTAGAAATCATGCAAAGACACTTTAGTATAGTTTAATTAATATTTACTTAAGAATTAATACCAGTAGTTTAGATAAGTAATCACAAGCGTGCTAGTTACGAGAAAGGACCGGTACCAAGAAGAAAGAATTTAGTTAAATAACCCTAATACCTAAAATGATTAGAGAGGTGAGTATATACATACGCACATATGAGGAATCAAATTGGTATAATTGTATACGCAAAGATTGATTAGGATTAATAATGGCAGTTATCATCGTATAGGATTAATATGAGCCGTTATACTTATTCACGCCTCTAGTAAATCCCGTATAATCGGAAAAATTGTTAAGAATAAATAAAATGCTAAGCATACCTAATAAATCAACCATATCTCATGACGTTAGGGCAATAATGTCGAACGACGAATAGTGTATCGAAATTAACCTCGACTACTGCGATTAGATTAAATGGAGTGACATCTTACCTTAGGAGCACAAACACATCGATACCTCATATTTTATTATACTTTCGTAAATTAAATCGTAGCCAACGTATTTTAATTGCAGACGCAAATCCAAGCTACGGGGGTGACTTCACTTGATCCTACTTGAATCCGAGTTTATGGTTGAAATTCAGGCAAGCATTCCTTTGAACACCTCTGCGGAGTATATTCGTAAAACAAGTATTTTGTATTAATCTAGTATCACTTGCATGAAAGAAATAAAAAGGGTTTTAAATCAAGCAATGGCTATATGTGAATGAAAAGGGTTAGATGGCAACTGATGGAGCAGTTGGCCACTAAAGTTAAGTAAAAAGGTGGGCAGAGGTTGCCAGGGGAGGCAGTGAGTGGGCAAGGGAGGGACCTCTGCATAAGAATAGAATATAAGGGACTACAAACTTCATTTGTATGAACAGACCGTACCAACCGTATCAACCATCGTTCCGTCTTCACGGGCAGTCGGTACTCTAGTGAGGTGTTATGTTCTCCACAGGAGTGATTTATTTAGGGAATAGGCCCAAAGGAACCGGTATGAGACCGGAGCGTAAAAACCCACAGGCGGGTTACGCATTGGCGTTATATACGCGAGAGTGGGGGCTGGGTGAGGGTTGGAGAACCCTACCAGCCAACGGTTATGTCGCTTTCGGTGGGTCTGCGCGGCTCCAGGCTGCCGCTTGTGAGTAACCGGGTGGAGATATAATTACTGAGCTAGAGATAATTGTACTGTACTCTGTTCTGGGCGCCGCTTCAAAGGAATTGCGGGTAATCCCAAGAGCCAACACGAGCGGAGTAATGATGGGTAAAGTGATACAAGCTTGCGCAATGCTATTAAAAATCATGAATTCATGCCTGTCTCCGGGAAAGGAGAATTACGGAAACTTATGGGGGTTTTTGCTGTTCATGCGTATGTTCAGTAGTTTTCTAAATTAATAAATCGGACTTCTTTCAAAACCAACAAACTTTATTTTCTATGTCATGGGAAGGAAATTGAGAAAGGAAAAGAGTATAAAAATGAGTAAGAAATTGAGAATAGGAATTGAGATTCCTAAATGTGGAAAGGATAATCATGTTGTGCATTTTTGTTAATAACGCTTGCTGAGTACTTCTGTACTCACCCGTGCTATAAATCTCCCCTTGCTTAGGAGCATGTCAGTTCAGAGAATAGCAAGTCAAGTGGAAATTGCTTGGATGGAAGACCGTGGACTCGGATTGCAATAGGTGCAAGGTGGGCCTCCCGTGCGAAGGTTGTGTTGAGAATGAGATATTCAAGCCTTTGAGGCTTTGTAATAAAATGTAGCCCTGCGTGGCGATATTCTTGTAATATCATCTTGTGTCTCTAATTATTGTTCTGCTGCAATACTCTGATAGGCTTATTATTCGTTAGAGCGATGTTTTATCAGCTAAAACGAATAATAATCCGTTGACTGGCGTTATTACCCCATGGTAATAATGCGGGTCGTCACAGGTGGTATCAGAGCAATGGTTTGAGGGCCACGCAAATAATTAGAGACGGTTTTTAACTTAAGGATGTTGTCCTTGCTATATGGCAAATATGTATTCTGTAATACTACTCATCTTTAGGTCATTTCTTAGTGGTTAGCTAGAGACTTCGGCATTGTTACTTTTAGACCACCCGATATATCAAAAATGGGAGTGGGTAGCGAAATGGGGAATGATGACAATAATAGTTGTAAAGATCTAAATTAGTGTTACTAGTTTCTTTTCATTGGTAACAGTGTAGTTTACAAAATTCTAGTGGTAGTTTAGTTGGTATGCAATATAATTTTAATTAGGAACTTAACATTTAATTTTGCTGTAAGTAGATATTCTGCATTTAAATTATTGCATTTCAGTCAATGTATGATTGTTTTATTTTCTCAACCGTAGCGACATAGATTCAATTGTAGCAACATAGGGCAACTTAGGACAAATATTAGCAGTTACAATGGTTTAGAAGTCAACCAAAACTCTGAGACCTCATCTTTTCGCTCTTGCAACTAAATGAACGCATCCGCCATCACAAAATTTAGTAGAGGTAACCAAAGAAAGGAAATATTATAACTATTCCTGATGGCAGATGAACCAAAATAAAATTGACTTCTCTCACTTCTGCATATGAGATTTCCCGGATGAGTGGTCCGTGGCGCTCCCGAACGCGTAAGATTCGGGCGTACTCAGGAACGAAGTCCTGGGCGTACTCAGGGATGAGCCCTGAGCGTGGTTCCAAACGCGAAAGTTTTGGGCGATCCTGAGAGCGAGTTCTCAGGCGTGCCTGGGCACGGAGATCCAGGGTAGTGTAGGTTCGCACTCAGAGGCAAGCTTTGAGCGTGGTCCCAAACGCGAAAGATTTGGGCGGTCTCGAGAGCGGGTTCTCGGGCGTAGCTGGGCACGTAGTCCCAGAGTAGTGTAGGAGCTGATTCTTTTTGCATCTCTATGTTTCTTGGGTTTTATTTGCCTAATGTGTATGCTGTAATGAGAAGATCAACAGTAGAGGGGAAGTAATGCTGTTTTCTACTATTTCAACATAAATAAATTCTCATCTATTGGCATGCTGAACATTAATAAGAAAACCTGGGTCTACAACATGAATAAAAGTTTGTTCGTACCTCTTGTAACAACTTGCTGCAGGAAATTTAATAATATGATATGCAGGTATTTCCAAAAATATAATTTTCTAAATTGAATTACAACTTAAAGTGGTGTGACTAAGTGTATAATGATCAATCGAATTAAAACAAGTGAAAATCTAGAGCCTAGCCGTAATATAGGAACAGCGCTTAAATTCATTATTATTTCTAAAAGCAGGTTATATAGAAATACCAGGACGAATAGACCTAGACGAGTATTACGAAACCAACCGTAGATAAGTTATCCACCACCATTCATTTTCTACGGAGTACGTAACTTAGGATGAGACGTCTCTAGAGCGTAACAGGATTAAATTAAGCTACCTATTCTTCATCTTTCGGATCGTAGATAGTCCAATCGTAATGGGATTATTCGAGTCTTTTCCGAGTGGCATATCCTTAAACTTTCCAAAGAAACATTCCTTTAATTTGTCCTAGCTCTCTTTGAGTGTATGGCTAAACACGTAACCACTCTGGTGTCAAACCGAGGGAATGAGTCCATAATTACCTGTGCATCTTTGGTTAATTCAGACCTGGACCATCAATACCCAAGCTTCTAAGCTCAAGACTGTCGCGGTATTAATTACCTCGACATCCATGAATCGTTTTAAAGCATTCACCGAAATATTGTTATCCATATCTGGTGCATTTCCCCAAGTTCATAAATATATGGTTTCAGGAACCTTTGTCATAGTCTCCATGGAGCATAACATTGACCATGAATTTATAAAATGAAATTCTGCAAACGAAAATGTTTCAACACAACATTAGGAAATAAGTATTTTCACAAAACTCTTTGCATCATTCTATATGAATATTTCTTGCACCATAGTGTTTAAAGTTTTGGAAAAATCTGTTTCATGCATTCCATGAAGACATATATTATGAATAGGGGGAAATGTCCACTCTTCCAATATCAATGACCTAACAGCCATTGAACCTAAACTGTATGGCGATACCATACCTCTGAGTTTAATCAATAAATCTCCAGGCCTACCTATTAATCTAGAGAGATTTGTTCAATCCCGAAAAGCGAAACCATGATCAAAAGGCTAGTATCCTAGACGTAGACTTTTAAATCCAAAAATTTCGGACACTATAATGCCATTCCCTGAATATCTACCCACTAGATTCATGCCCAATCCACTCTTAACATCCCATAAGTATCCATACAAATCAATAGAACCGATTGAACCACCGTAAAATGAGCAACTAAAATTCAACTAATTTCGATCATACCATTCAGTCAGGACATGCCTATATTAACCAAACCGGAAGTACCCAACCCTTAAATAGCCAAAGTACAATTCCAGGAAACTAGGATAATGCTAATCTGATCCTAAATCTTCCTACCGTGAGATTTCTTTTCAACCCAATTGCTTTAAACAATACCATCCCCTTGGACAACCCTACTAAATTATCAGCCATAGCACTTCAGTAGATCGGTTAAAGGAATCAAGTGGTAGCTAAAGAATTAAGGAGGGAAGGGGCAATGGTTAAAAAAAAAAGAAGAAGAGGAAGTACTAATCGGTGCACCATAGAATAATTGAATGATTTCCTACCTTAACATGAATTAATCCCGATCCTAATGCTACCAAACCCCTAGTGACGATAATCGACAACTGTAAGCCGGATTTAAAGTTACAACGTTGAGGTGTGAGGAGTCGACGAGAGATTCAAGCATAGGCGGTGTGTCTACCAAAAGGATGTTAAATAGGTATATCTCAAAATACGTTTCGTACGGAAATCGATAAGAGACCTACCGCAACCTTCCTAGGTCATTTTCGATTTCGAGGACGAAATCATTTTTAAGGAGGGAAGTATGTAACAACCCACGTCGTTAATTAACCCTAATTAGCAAATTAGAACATTAAGTAGGATTAATTACATAAATGATAATATAAAAATACGAGGGAATTTAAACTTTTATACGTAGTCGTATAAATTGAAACCAACGAACGATAAACGAATACGTTATTACCGTAATTCCATCGACGAGGAAGCAGACCAAATTGTAAAGACTAGAGCCAGATAGCATATGATTGCACGGCAATTAGAAATTTTCAAGTCAATTAGAATATATATATAACCGTCCGTAGTACAACAGTAATTAATTGCAATCCGTATATGGTAGAATCGATAACATTCATTGAGCAACAATTAGAACTTACATCAGGTCAAATAAAAATGCTACAATTTGTATTACATAACCAGGACAATAGTAATTACAACAAATATACAATTTCATCTCCCAACCAAATAACCACTTCAAAGACTAAGTAATTGTAATACAACCGTGTTTAGTCAGGAAGTGTGTGATGTAATTTACACCCAAGTCCATCTCATACATAAATGTTACATTCGGGAAATAAAGAACAGAAACTACATTATGTTGTATACCTCAATATTAAGAGAAAGCCCTATTACATTCCAATCATCTCATACATTAGAGACTATCGTCGATCGGCCACCACACCATTATTTCATTTGTGAGCGAACTAGTAACTGTAATACCGAAAAAGACCGAACAAAAGAAAATAATTAAAAGAAGAAATCGCCGTCAGAGCCCTAGAGGTTAGTTTCGGGCAGGGTAATCCGTTCACGGAGATACCTGATTGTCCCGGCCCGGTCGGCACCTCTTTCACGGAGATACCTGACTGTTCCAGGGACAATCGGCACCTCTCACAATTGTAGGCTCATCACACGGCATATACAAACCTGAGTTGATTTAGGGATCAAACAATACAAAGCCAAAGCCCATAATCCCATTTTATAAGCCCAAGCCGCAATAGGACTCACACAATATGCCAAGCCGACACAGTCCAGAAAATAGAAATATCTCACGGCCGCACGAAGGCACAGCCAACCAGAGAGAAGTGAGCAGCGAGAAGGCACGGCAGCACATTCATTTCCCCAAATCCCCCAACCATTCCAAAGCCACAGAGAGGCCATCCACCGAGAAGAGTCGGCAGCAAGGAGACAGCCCAGGCGAGCCAATCCGGAGCCAGGCGACGGCGACGGCAAGAGGCAGACCGCAAGCCCCACATCATCAACCATAGGAGGCCATCATCAAGCAACAGTTCCATCACCGAGAAAGCGATAGCCACCAGCAAACCCTCACCTTTCCACCATACATCAACCAGCACCGGTGAAGGTAAGCCACAAAATACTTCTACCCTAGTATCCATGTCACAGTAGTAAACACTGCGTAGTTAGAGCCAAGAAACCACCGTTAGTTGTCACAAGCATTTCTAGTGCAGCAAAGAACCATCACAGAGGGTGTTCACTGGAAGTAGAATAGGAGCACATCTCCATGCCTTCTAGCATAATAGCAAATCTCAGTGAATCAAAGCAAAATAGCCCATAAATCACCATTAGCCAACCTCAGATTTGGGGGGGGTGAGAAGCCAGGCGTCGGATCTGGGCCTAGGCCACAGATCTGGCCGTGGATCCCGTATGGCGTCGAGAGGCAAGGCGGCGGGGGCGGTCGGGCCACCCGTGCGGCGCCACTGGAGGGGCGGCGCTTGGAGGCGGCGAGACCGGGGCGGAGGCGGCGAGACCCGGGCGTCGGAGGCGCTGAGACCCGGGGCGGAGGCGCTGAGACATGGGGGCGGCGGCAGGACCCGGGCGCGGAGGAGATGAGGCGCGGCGGCGCGGCACCGAGGGAGCAGGCGCGGTGGTGCGGCCGGGTGAGGGGGGAGAGAGAGAGAGAGAGAGAGAGAGAGAGAGAGAGAGAGGCAGCCAAATGAAATGGGGAAGGGGAGGAGATAAGGAGGCGTCGGCGGTGGTGAGGGGAAGAAATGAGGAGGCCGGCGGTAGGAGCAGAAAAAGGGGGACCGGGTAGGAAAAATAGAGAAGGAGAGAAATCTAAAAAGGGAAAATAGGAAAAATTGAAAATGTGAAAGATTAAAACGTGCGAGATTTAGAAATATTCATGAACATGCAGTATGACAACTGTGCAATAGCAAATTTGTTAAAGTTAAGAAAATTGGCTACAGATACCTAGGAATCCTGTATATGATCATTAGCCGTATAAACTCGATAGAAATTCTTTTAGGAATTAAATGAAAACCTAGAAAAACATGCAGGTGTAAATACAATACGCAGATAAATTAGTTAAATCCATCTAGACAGCAGAAAACCATTAATTAATAATTACGATAATTAGAATAAATAAGTTGTCATCTGTAGAATAAAAGTATAACGCGTACCGATTAAATTAGTATGTTACCGTTTAAACTCCTGGCTAGTCATATTAAATTGCCAAACTTGTCTGATAAATATTTATAGCGATGATTCATAAATTAGGTGACATCCATGAATAATTAAATGCTAGTATGCGTATGAATGAGGTTACTATAATATCACTTAGATTGCTCTGTCGTGAAGTTAATTGCAACTAATTATTATTAGTCAATTATAAATTGTAGAAACATCACTAATAAATATTGATAATTACCAGAATAAATTAATAATCACATTCTAAATTAATATCAATTAGAAGATGTCAAATTCTTAGAGGCAGTTAGAATAATATACCCCAAATCACAAGACTACATGAGGTTATAAAGTCATGCGCACCAAATAACTTGCATATAGTAATGGAAGTAGTATAAGTCGTACAATTTGCCGGTAGTTACAGTAAAACTTAGAAATCATGCAAAGACACTTTAGTATAGTTTAATTAATATTTACTTAAGAATTAATACCAGTAGTTTAGATAAGTAATCACAAGCGTGCTAGTTACGAGAAAGGACCGGTACCAAGAAGAAAGAATTTAGTTAAATAACCCTAATACCTAAAATGATTAGAGAGGTGAGTATATACATACGCACATATGAGGAATCAAATTGGTATAATTGTATACGCAAAGATTGATTAGGATTAATAATGGCAGTTATCATCGTATAGGATTAATATGAGCCGTTATACTTATTCACGCCTCTAGTAAATCCCGTATAATCGGAAAAATTGTTAAGAATAAATAAAATGCTAAGCATACCTAATAAATCAACCATATCTCATGACGTTAGGGCAATAATGTCGAACGACGAATAGTGTATCGAAATTAACCTCGACTACTGCGATTAGATTAAATGGAGTGACATCTTACCTTAGGAGCACAAACACATCGATACCTCATATTTTATTATACTTTCGTAAATTAAATCATAGCCAACGTATTTTAATTGCAGACGCAAATCCAAGCTACGGGGGTGACTTCACTTGATCCTACTTGAATCCGAGTTTATGGTTGAAATTCAGGCAAGCATTCCTTTGAACACCTCTGCGGAGTATATTCGTAAAACAAGTATTTTGTATTAATCTAGTATCACTTGCATGAAAGAAATAAAAAGGGTTTTAAATCAAGCAATGGCTATATGTGAATGAAAAGGGTTAGATGGCAACTGATGGAGCAGTTGGCCACTAAAGTTAAGTAAAAAGGTGGGCAGAGGTTGCCAGGGGAGGCAGTGAGTGGGCAAGGGAGGGACCTCTGCATAAGAATAGAATATAAGGGACTACAAACTTCATTTGTATGAACAGACCGTACCAACCGTATCAACCATCGTTCCGTCTTCACGGGCAGTCGGTACTCTAGTGAGGTGTTATGTTCTCCACAGGAGTGATTTATTTAGGGAATAGGCCCAAAGGAACCGGTATGAGACCGGAGCGTAAAAACCCACAGGCGGGTTACGCATTGGCGTTATATACGCGAGAGTGGGGGCTGGGTGAGGGTTGGAGAACCCTACCAGCCAACGGTTATGTCGCTTTCGGTGGGTCTGCGCGGCTCCAGGCTGCCGCTTGTGAGTAACCGGGTGGAGATATAATTACTGAGCTAGAGATAATTGTACTGTACTCTGTTCTGGGCGCCGCTTCAAAGGAATTGCGGGTAATCCCAAGAGCCAACACGAGCGGAGTAATGATGGGTAAAGTGATACAAGCTTGCGCAATGCTATTAAAAATCATGAATTCATGCCTGTCTCCGGGAAAGGAGAATTACGGAAACTTATGGGGGTTTTTGCTGTTCATGCGTATGTTCAGTAGTTTTCTAAATTAATAAATCGGACTTCTTTCAAAACCAACAAACTTTATTTTCTATGTCATGGGAAGGAAATTGAGAAAGGAAAAGAGTATAAAAATGAGTAAGAAATTGAGAATAGGAATTGAGATTCCTAAATGTGGAAAGGATAATCATGTTGTGCATTTTTGTTAATAACGCTTGCTGAGTACTTCTGTACTCACCCGTGCTATAAATCTCCCCTTGCTTAGGAGCATGTCAGTTCAGAGAATAGCAAGTCAAGTGGAAATTGCTTGGATGGAAGACCGTGGACTCGGATTGCAATAGGTGCAAGGTGGGCCTCCCGTGCGAAGGTTGTGTTGAGAATGAGATATTCAAGCCTTTGAGGCTTTGTAATAAAATGTAGCCCTGCGTGGCGATATTCTTGTAATATCATCTTGTGTCTCTAATTATTGTTCTGCTGCAATACTCTGATAGGCTTATTATTCGTTAGAGCGATGTTTTATCAGCTAAAACGAATAATAATCCGTTGACTGGCGTTATTACCCCATGGTAATAATGCGGGTCGTCACAATTAGCTCCCGCGCCATCCACTCAGCTACTAAGATGTGCAAACATAGCATCAGTGTTCTTAGTACTCGAGTGAATGAGTCAGCAGCTAATAAACCCCACCGCTCCCTATGAGTGGACCGAAGGGAGCTCTCTTTGCAGCAGGATGCACCGGACTTTCAGAAGATCACCTTTCCCACACACACATACATGTATGTGAGTCTGCTTATTTGAACTAAAAAATATGGTTTATAGCTAAAATTATACTGTAGCTAGCTGAAATTACACTGTAACTGATGATTGCTTACTTAGCGTAATTAAATTTTAAAATTTTAAAAATAAAAAATATGTTAGTCTATTAAGGACAATGCAAACGAATACATGGAAAAAAAGAACCAGCAAAAAAGTCAAAAAATTAGAAAAATATAAAATTTAAGGATAATGAAAAATAAATGAGAAACTAAAATCTGAAGTCGAAACATATCTAGCGAGCACACAGCATTGAGAGAACGATACCAGAAGGTCATTTCATGAAGAGAAGAGTTGCTTCCATGAGCAAGTGAAGGAAGGATCAACAAAAGCAGCGTGGTGTGTTAGCGAGGAAGTAGGGGTGCAGAGCAAAGCAAGCGTAGAGGCGTAGCACAAGGATTTGGATTTGAACACCCGAAAGGGTTAGCCTTATATAGGAGTAATTAGCAGCCAGTTGATGCCCTTACAGGCTGACATCATTTCAAGGACTGCAGTACGTGGTTCTGCATGATTAAATCGAAAAGGCATTAAAAAAAATGAAAACTAGCTTTCATAGGAGAACGAGGCCTAAAACTACATGGTGACCAGCCATGCATGTCTCTTAAGGACATGTTTAGATGTCTCTTAAGGACATGTTTAGAAACGCATGAATTTCAAAAAAAAAACTTTGCAGAAATGTTTGCATGAACAAGTATTCATGTTGAATTTCTACATTCCCATACCAATTTCTACTACTACTTATAGCATGTATCGCTAGCCTCAACGTCATTTTCAAGGGATCTACTCCACAGTCCACATCGTACTTAGCCATCAAACGGTCTCTTTACGGGGCACAGCAAATGAGCCGCAGACACCATTATCGTCGTGCACATGAGAAAGTTCATTAATTAATTGAAGGAAAAGGCCGGAATAAGAAACCAGAAAACACGCATATACAAGTTCCCATGCAACGTTATTCACGTCGAGTTTAGACTTTAGAGGGCTGACCATCCGTGCAATGACTAGCTTAGTTAATAGCATCAGTATGTGATTATTATCCAATACAAAATTTTCCATTTTATCAAATAATTAATAAGCATATCAAGTTAAGTCCTCATCTTATCGAGCTTTTTTTTCAAAACTGACACAGTTTAATTTATCATTTTATGTATGATTTAGAATTATTTTTAGAAACAAGCTAACCAGCCTACCAAGCCGAGCTAGAGCAAAATGCAAATTCATTTGAAATTAATTCGTTTTAATATTTAACTAATTAACAAGTATAATTAAAACAAAATTGAATCAAAACCCTAGTAATGAGCTTTTTTTCACCCTCATATCAGAGTGTTGCAGTATAACAATAGCTAGAGACGATACCATATTATGGCCCGGTTCTTTTAGGTTCAAAATTAGCTTATACTTGTACTGTCTACAGTAGCTAGCTTTTAAACAGTGTTTTTTATTCAAGATAGGGTCAATAAAAAAATTGTAGTAAAAAGTGTACTGAGTTCAGCTGTATCGATCAAAATCGCATGCAACTATTTCTCTTTACGTACTGCCTCTCACGAAGAGTCAGAATTCAAATATTTAAGCCATAAACCATAAGCCATCAGCCCAAAGAACCCACCTAACCTCCGTCTAATAGGGCTTAACAAGTTTTGCCCCAATATTTCAACATATAAAAATAGAAATACCCCCATCTAGTAATTATACAAGGTCCAAGGTTAATAAATAACGACATTCTACAGCAATATGAGTCATGTAAGTTGAGCACTAAGGACCGACTACTCATCCCACGCTCTGTATAGGACATCCACATCATGCATGTCATACTCAGGGTCCATTGCACTCCATTCAGCATGGTGGTCATCGTCCATGTAGACTTTGTTTGAAGCGAATAAATCCTCATAATGATTTGCCTCTAAACAAAGAAGGTTAATAATAAAAGTGAGTAAAAAAGTACTCGACAAGCATTATTAGCAAACAAGCAATCCCATGATCGACATCATCATATCAATCATATCTCTTCTCATCATCATTCTTAAAATAAAATTTCATGTTACAAAATTGTTAGGTTTAACTATACAAATTTACTAGTCACTCATGTTCAGAGAAAAGACCAAATGTAGGCTTTCGTAGCCTGCAGTCTAGGAGATAGGTATGAATTCATGGTTTATTTAGCGTTGTGCAGACTTGTATCACTTTACCCATAACTGCCCCGACTTTGATTATAACAAGCTCATTTGCATTTCCTTATATGTGATACTTAAGTCAGAATTCAAAATATTTTTCTCTACTTCAATATATTATAACTTTACCTAGTTAGCACGATATTAATCAATGTGTTAGGGAGATGTATCTATCATCTAGCACATGCTAGGGAGGCATATCCATTACCCAGCACACACCGCAGTCCATATAACCGTCATGGGGTATTTGCCAATCTTGGCTTTACCCAATCCCTAGTATACTACATACCCATTTGGATTGTATAGTAACTTGATAAAGAAACATATTCTGCCTATTGTAAATAGGACCATAGCTGATATGGTAAATACGACTCGTTACATGAGTGGTAGTTGGTTAGTCCTTGTATTGCAACCATATGTGGAGATTCCCCATCTACCTCTATCTTCCAGAAGTCAGAAGCTGAAATTGAAATGAGCAGGACCTTAATGGTTCATGATGACTGATAATTAATTTACTAAGAAGAAGGCGAGTTGTTACACCAGATCGTTTTTCACGCGTATATAGTACTTGCATGGGCAATAGACTGCCCAGGTATCATCTTAATGCCCCGCTCATTTCGGTTTGAGCTTCTGGCTTATTTTTTACTATTCATAAATTTCATTTTTTCTGAACTTTTCCTTTTTTTGAGTTTTTTGCCGTTTTTTCCGTATTTGTTTGTGTTATTCGTGATGAGCTAACATATTTTTTCTATTTTTAATTTTTTTAAATTTAAGTACGCTAAATAAGTCACCTTCAGCTACAGTGTAATTTCAGTCAATTACAGTGTAATTTTAGATATAAACCACTATTTTTTTAGTTTAACCTAGTACAGCTGGTTCTGTCCCGGCTTTTTGGTCGTCCGGCGCAGCCGGCGACTTGTGCTATACCTTTTTACCAACTCATCCGGGTCCTGGGAGGTTGGGACCAACTTGTTAATTGCAAATTGCAATGTCGGACTACGTATTAGCACTAGCTAGACCATGAGACGACACAATTAAGCACAACAGCGCCGTGTTTTGTTTATGCAATTGTTAAGCTTTTGATGCGTGCAGCCACGTAGGTCCACGATGGATTGCTCCACACGACGAGATTCGCGTGGGAACCGATGGAATCCCGGTTTTCGCAGGTAATCGATCGAAAAGGTGCAAGACAGTACGGCACACTGAGAAAATCTGTCTGGGCCGTTGAACGGCCAAACAGCCAGTGACCTTTTGGCTTTTGCTATCACTTTTTTTTTTTTATCTCGACCGGCGACAAATAACCTTGTAGTGTGACGGTAATTTGCATGGCATGCAACGGGCACAAAATGACACCGTAGTCATTTTTTTTTAATTTAGTCTATGGATGTTCGTTTCTGTAAATCTAATTCTTTTCCCGAGCTTAGCAGCCGTGACACTATAGCAGCTGAAAATAGTAGCTGATGGTAGCTTTTTTAGCCTAATAAAATTTAAAAAAAATTAAAATATATATATCATCATAAATAATTTAAAAAATAAGAAAAGCTACGAGACCTTAGTTGTTTATGGCCTGTTCTTTTCAGCTTCTAAAAATTATTTTTTGACTTTTTTACAGTAACTAGCTTTTAAACGTAATATCTTTTCAAAATAGGGTCTACTAGTTAATTGCTAATTGTAGTACATACTGTACCGACTTCATTTATATCTGTAAAAATCGCACGTGAGTTTCTGTTGCTCTGTAATCTCTCGTACAAACAATCTAAAATTATAAATCACAGCCAAAAGTCATAAGCAGCGCGACCACTCTTCCTCCGCCCCTACCAGCCCAGCAGTGGCGCGCACACGCAACCACTGTTCAGCCATCCCATAGTACCAATCCGCGTAGCCTGCTACCCGGAGCATTTTCGACGGTAAAAGTGTTCGTGCACAGTCATTTCACTGATCAAACGAATTATATGAAAAAAAACTGAGTCTGGTAGAAAGATTAAAGAGGAGAACAAGAACTATCTTTATTGTTATATTAGAATCATAGTTTATTCTTGAAGAGCGGTTACAGAGAAGATACCATTACCTCATCTTTACTATTCCTTACTTCCGTTGTCATTTGCATGATTCAGATTGCTCCCTTTCGTCATCTCCCGTAACTCATAACGCGAGATGGTCGGGAATCTTGGAATCTAAGCACGTTGAAATCATACGCGAGCTAACTAGCTAGCAAAAACTGCTGACAGTATTGAACATGTACATCGAAAAGCCCTTGGCAACTGACCCACGATAGCATGAAAATTGAATTTGCACTCCGTTCTTTTTAGATGCAGATCTCAGTTTTTTAGTAGACTTTTGACTTCGTTTCTTTCAGCATATCATTATTTATCGTACTAATAAATTGTAACTAAAAATCACAAGTTGTACCCCAAATAAATAGACCCATAATTCTAGAACACATGCATTTAATACTTTAAAACTTGAATTGTTGATATAAGATATTTCAATTTTTCATGTGGAGATGGCATTACTATCGCCCTGATCAACTCGGCTTTGGCTTCTGGTTTCTGGCTTATTTTTCACTATTCATAAGTTTTGTCTTTTTCTGAACTTTTGGCTTTTTGTTGAGCTTTTCTGCCGGTTCTTTTTTCCTGTATTTGTTTGTATTATACGTAATGGGCTAACATATTTTTTTATTTTTTTATTTTTTTAAATTTAATTATGCTAAATACGCCTCTGTCAGCTACAGTGCTTTTTTCAGCCAGCTACAGTGTTTTCAGCCATAAGCCACGAGCTTTTCAGCCGAACCGATCACCGCCTATATTTACCGCCAAAAATATTTTTATATCATTATATTTTTAATATTTTTACTAACATATTATTAGGAAAAAACTATCAAAGCTACCTATGGAAGTACAAAACGCACGAGCTAGTGACGATCTGATATGAGCTAGTTAGGTGCACCGTCAAACAAAAACTCTAGATAAAAATGCGTACATATGACACGTTTGCCTTCCTCTTTGTCAATTTTTTTTTGTGTTCGTAGGAATGGCTAGACAGGTGTCCTTGTACTTTTATTTACATCACATACAGAGTTCCACCGTCCATTACCCTACCCGCATGATCATCCTATAACAGTAGCGTGGAAAACTGGGGAAAACATGCAACGGATAAAAACGAACAAACTTTTTGGTTGGGGGCAAATGCATATTTGTTTTATTATTGTATTTGAACGAGGGAAAAAATATTTTTTGAATCAATTTTATTTTGTTTCAAAATAAATTTTTCAACAAAGATTTCAAAACAGATTATGCGAATTGTTCGGCTGCAAGTGTGACACGGATCTTATCAATCAAGATGGGCCGCGCTACAGAGAAATGGAGAGAGCCCACCACTATGGCCTACCTTTCGATAACCACCCTACGATTTTTCGCTTCTTCTTGGGCCGGACCACCAATCCGCAACGAAGTGCGGGAAAAATCCTACCCCCAATGGCGCGCAGCGGCGGGAAAATATCCCCGATCTCTTCGTCTTCCCGAGCGGATCTCTCCTCTCTCTGCCCACCCCGAGCGTTCGATTCACCACTCCTCGCGCGATTCCCCCAGTTCACCTCCACCTCCCTCGCCTCCACATCCAGCTCCCGTTAAGCTCCGTGTAACACTCCGGCCCATAATGACCATATGTGTGTGCACATGTGGGTATAGGTTAGTCAAGCTTAACTTGAGAATCACTTTTGCACGAAGCGAGGACGAAAGCACAAGCGGATTGCTACGTGTGCATGACCTATCCAGAATGAGATTAGATCTAAGCTAGTTTGGATCCTAGGGCGTTACACTCAGACTCCCCCGCACCAGCCAGGCGACCAAACCCTAGCAGAGCGGGGATCTCGCCGCGCACCGCCATGAACTCGGTGGTGCTCTCGCTCACCTGCGCCGGCCTCGGAGCCCCGAGGAGGGCGACGACGGCGCGGTCGTCGGCTACACCAAGAGCGAGCACTGCAGAGGTTTCTGCGGCTGGAGGTTTTCAAGCAGGTGTGTGAGTGGTCGGTCGCGTCGAGAGATCTGGTGCCCATCATTGAGAATTACCAGGCCGATCTCACTCTGGCGATCACTGCAGGTAAGTTGTTTTTTCCTTTTGCTTCCTAGAATTCTGAAAGGGTTGTAAGGGGCATTTTGTTTTAACAGGATCCCCTACAGGGTTTGAAACTTGTGGTGAATTAAAGCAGTAATTTCGATGGCAAAGGAATTTGTTGATATAAGCATACTGTTTGTTTTAGTTTTACAAAGCAGACGGGCTCAAATGTCAACAACTAGGTCATCATTGCTCCTAGTCTTCATGACTGTGTATTTCTGTTTACAATCGACATTATTAAACAAGTAGTGCCCACATTTCGGATCCACTTATTACTAAATAACACTCTCCCCTGAAGTATTTTTCCGCTCTGTAGTCCTTTTTTCCCCTGAGGAAACCAGCTTGTAGTTTTCAACTTGATTTGTGGAACAAATGCAGACTTGGGCGGCAGGGAAAGGGAGGGCTCGGGGAGCTAGGGTGAGCTTTCGGAAATGGTTCTGGGGGTTTAAAGGAGCTAGGGATGAACACAATTGAAATGCTATTGGGTAAATTGAGGGGATTGATTTAGGGCTCACCTTGGGAAACTTCGGTGATCGCCGGCAGGGCTCTGGCTGATAACTCAATTGAAGTGGGGAAGAGGCTCACTACACTACAGTGCAGGCTCTAGAGGGGGTCTCGAGCTTTATATAGAAGGGAAAGGCGGTTTGGGCAGTAGGGCGCAATGGCGGCAGTGGCTATATGGCTGAGGTCGGGAAAGCTCGGGGAGGGCTGGCTGGGGATTATGTCTGGCGTCTCGGGCAGAGTATTGCGGCGGTCAAAAGGCACTGGCACAGCTCAGGTCAGCTGAGAGAGGAAATCGTGGGAGAGAGCAGAGGCGGCGGCGGGCACGACCGACGGTGGTGACGTGCGGCCAGAGCATTAAAGGGGAATTGACAGGGCGAGCAAGGCAAGGCGTACGACGTCTGACAGCAGGGCAACGGTGTGGCGGTGAGGGGAAACGCGAGAAGGTGCGGGAGAGCCGAGTGGCGACAAAACAAGATGGCGGCGGTGAAAAAAATCTGATAGTGAACAGTGCCAGTACGTGATCTCGTCGTTAAGGTCATGCAGGGGTGGAATTAGGGTTTGGGTGGCTGGGATTGAAGATGGATTTGGCTAGGATTTGAGAGAAATCAAATTCAGTACGAAAATCCAAAATTTTCAAATTTTTGATTCATTTCAGTTCTCTTATCGTGTGGAGGAAAACTGGCAGTCTTGCGATGCTAGCAAATGCAGTCAGTCGTGTGATGGTTGTATGGGAACAGTGTTCTTGTTTAGTTTACAAATATATTTTCCTCTAATTGCCTTGATTAGAGGATGCCCCCTGTTCTAAAGCCTCTGTGAGTGTGCCTCTCTTGCTGCCCTAGTGATTTTGCAATTGGAGTCTGTGTAGTCCGCAATATTTCATATCCTGAATCCTCAACCTGCCCAGTATGATGGAAATGTTCTATTTTCCAGTTTCGACAAGGGGATGCTGGCCCTAAGCTTGAAGGTCTGGTTGAGGCCCTACTGGCCTGGCTTAGAGTGGCTAGATGCAGCCCAAGTCTGTGACGGCCCAAATAGGAGAACGACGGGAGCAGCCCAAGTTGAAATAAACTGAAGCCCAAATAGGAGAACGACGACAGGCTGCTCCCTACATCCTTCAGCTCAGTAATTCTGAAGCAAACTGTACCGAGCTAATGGGGTTTCAGCATTTTGGTATCTTCAAAAGTTGAAATAAACTGAGTGGTTTTTGAAGTGAATTCTCTAAACAGTTTTTCAAGTCTAAAACCGCGTATGCTACCTGCATCGGTCTCTGTTATTCGCTACCATCTTAAAAAACATAATCAAAAATTATCAATTATAGCTAAAAATCATCAACCGCATTCTAAGAGAACATGACCACACCGATGTATGGTCATCGACGTACTGCTCGCGCAAAGCAGACGAAGTAAAGTCAAATTGAGCACCAATTGGCGGAAAGCATTTCCAACACTAGACATCGATCTTATTTGTCACCGACAGTGATGTGCAAGGACTACATGTTTCTGAATTCTGATGCTTAAATTGCAAGGAATTTGTTTTTAAAAAACACCTATCCACGTAGAAGAACAAGTAAAAACATATACTGCTACTACAAAATTATGATACACTTCTTTAATTTTTACAAGCTATTGAGGGAACCAAAATTACTAATTAATCATGCACTGCAAAAGCAACATAATCAGACCATGACACGAGAGTAAACGATCAGCAAGAAGACGCTACGTTAGAACGGATGATAGCTCCGCCGGAACGCGCCGGCGTTGTCAAACAGCCCGCCAAGATCCTGCTTGTACGGAAGGAACGACCTGCGGCTACCACCATTGCCGCCACCTCCTCTCCCATAATGGCTCCAGCCATGGCCGCCGCCACCCTCGCCGGGCCTCCCTTTACGCTCGGAGGAGCTCGTGTTCAAGAACACAAACTTCTCCTTGCCGTCGCTGTGGCTCCGCCCGATGAGCCGCTGGCGCCACCGGAGGACCGACCCAGTGGACCAGCTCTTCTGACATCGCGCCGGGGACACCGCCGCGGAGGACCCGGGTGGCCACAGGCAGCACGTCTCCGCTGGCACCCCGTCAAGCTCGCCATCCTCGTGCTGCCCCGACGTGGGGCCCCTCTCCTCCAGCAGAAGCTGCCCCAGTGGCACCAGCACGGTGGCCGTGTCCGGGTCCTCCTCGAGCGGCGGGTACCGCGGGCGGCCAAAGACGGGGTACACCGGGCCGATGCGACCGTCACAGAATTCGCCAGCACCAGCCACCCGCGGGACGGCGGCGAAGGTGAAGTCCTCCTCGTCGTCAGAGGAGGTAGTGGTGACGGATGTGGCAGGGGGTTCTCGAAGGTTCTTGGCGACGGCGGCGACGCCTCGGTGGTGGTCGCTGTCCGGCATGGCTGCCTTGTTGGGTCTGGAGTTTTTCTGGTCCGAGCTGGCCGGGGTGGCGGAAATAAAGGACGGGAGATGGGCGGGTGAGGGTGAGGCGGGCCACGGGCGGTTGCGTCAAGTTACGGCCGGTACGGCCCATTATCTAACCGACAGGGGGACCCGGTTCCACATTTCGGTTCGCTTGTCAGCGATTGGAGAGAGCTGGTTGGTCAGTTGGTGAGTGGGCCAAACGGGGCGCGGTGGGGCCGGATGACACGTGGCAGGCTCCAAGGGGAAAATTATATGGGGGCCTTGAATCCCCTCCTCTGAGTTCCTCTCTAGATTTTTTTGCTATGTGTGAGCCATGGATCTTAAAGCAACTCTCTTCATCTTCCTTCTTCACCACTCTATCCCATCTCTCCTCCTAGTGTCGGAGCGTAGCAACGCCTGAGTTACATTGCCGTCCGCCGTGCCTCACCGTGCGCCGCCTGCCGCGCCTCCGCCGATCACCCCACGCTGCGCCCAAGATTCGCCGCACAGCCTTGCGCCACCGCAAGTCTCACCGTTCCCCACACCACTCACCATGGTGAGACAACCACGTTGTCGTCCGCCGTGCCTTACCGTGCACCGCCCGTAGTGCCTCTGCCGACCACCCCACGCCACGCCCGAGCCTCACCACACAGCCTTGCGCCGCCGTGAGTCTCGCCGTTCCTTGCACCCACTCACCATGGTGAGACGGCCACATTGTCGTCCACTGTGCCCCACGTGTGGTCCGCTCATGCATTGCCGTGTGCCACGCACCACGCCTCCACTCACTACCCTGTGCCGCGCCTCCACCGGCCCGCCACACTTGAGCCTTGCCATGCCCGTGCCTCACCACGGCGAGTGGGTGTAGGGAACGACGAGGCTCACGACGGCGTAAGGTTGAGTGGTGATGCCACGTGCAACGAGCACTGCGAGGCTCCGACGCTTGGAAGAGAGTGATGAAGAAAGGAGAGATTGAAGATAGTTGATTTGAGATCTATGACTAACACATGGCAAAAATTAAGAGGGCGCCTCAAGAAGAGGGTTCACGGGCCTTCCCATAGAATTTTGTCCCGTAAGTTGGGGTTGTGGACTGGTGGTTCGAGAAGGGGAAGGCTGGAAGGGAATAGAATGCAAGCTGGATAGCAGGAATAATCACAGTGGAATGGAATGGATCCTATCCACGTGCTTTTCCTATGGTTTTGTTCTGTTTCTTACTTTCTTTTCCTTTCTTTTACGCTTTAATTTTGTCTATCCATCCATCTTGCGGCTTGCAGTTGCATTACATATCGTTTACCTAATTGTCTGTGAAAATATAATGATATTTTTATTTTTTTTTTCTTATTTTTTAATTAAATGATTTAGAAAGAGCTATTAAATATTATAGTTTAATTTCAGCTAACAACTAGAAGCCGTAGCTGAAAGCTGCAGCGAACGGCCGGTTGGAGCGCCAAGTGAAACAACAAAGAAACCAACGGTACTGGTTTTTGTTTAGTAGTACGTAGTATAAAATGCTTGTGATATTCGTGCTGTATGGCGTGTCATTGACGCCATGTTGCCCGGGTAATATGCTCCGTTCTAAGTAAAGTACTACGTTTACTTCAGCTGCAGGCTATGGTGACGAAAAAATAGTACACCTACTAGTACTGTAGCACATATGTTGCTCATCTAACAACAGGTTAATAATCTCTAAACTAAGTTGGTTGCTTCGTCCGTAGACCGTAAGTTCTTACCTGAATTATATATGACGAATCAAAGAAAGAAAGAAAAGACCAATCTATCGACCCGGGTATGGATGGCCTATCTCTTCATAGGCTGTTAATGGGCGAAATTTGTGCTCTGTGTCTGGTGCTTGGGCCGAAGCTCTTGTTTGTTTCATTTATTCTTCTTTTCCACTACAAACCTGATGGATTGAGTCCACCTTGTACTCCCCTATTCAGAAATATACAACGTTTTAGAAAATATACGGTCAAACTTTCTTACCTTTACTATTAATATATAAAAATATTTAGATTGGTAATGTAAAAATAGTATTATTAGATTAGTCACAAAAATTTTTCATAATATAATAATTTTATATTATTTTATGAAATATATTTGTATAAAAATTAGTGATCAAAGTTATATGTTAATGACAGTGTCAATATTCAAAATATCATATATTCTTGAATAGATGAAGTACATTCCTTGTCTTCTTCGAGGCTCATACTTCAGACTTGTACAATTACATTTATGCTGCCACAGTAGCGGATCCAAGATTTTTAGGATAAGTGTTCGGATTTTGGAGCTAGGTTGCTCAGATACGTCAATATCGACACGCTGTTACCATAACACACCATTTCCCTCAAATCACCGATACAACAATTTGTGTATATAGATATAATAAAAATACAAAAAATAGAAATTAACGATTTCTTATGAGGAAATAAGAGAGCATAATGGCATGAATTAAATAGTAAATTAGAGTGATTAATGATAGTTGCATACATTGCTAATCTGGCCTTTTTTTGCTCTTTTTTCTGTCAGCAAGAATCACCTATCTAAGAGAAAGCTGTATCCTTCCATGGAACAAAAGATAGCAAATATTAGCATGTAAACATATGTAACAAGAGTCCAACTAACTGTCCATTGCCCAAGGCAAAGATTATAGCCTTGTTCATATTGACTTCTAAAAACTATTTTTCTACTGTAAATGACTTTTCTATAGGAGTTAGCTTTCAAGTGCAGAAACTATGGCTACCACCCAAGTGCAGAAACAAGCCTCGGGTTAGGTGGGTTATAGCCTGAGGCTTGAAAACCAAAGTCTATAAAGAATAGTGACTTAGGTGTGAAAGGTTAGGAACAAAAGCCCATATTGGCCCAAAACTAGCTGGCCCAGCTCAGGGCTTGGGCTAAGCCTGGTTCCGCTCCTGCTACCACCTGCCAGCCTGCCGGTAGTTAAACGTGGTGAGTGGTGACCAGTTGGCCGTCTTGCACTAGCAGTAGCATTCTGCCTTTGCATATAACATTATTTTGTCCATCCTAATACCTCACGACCAGTATGAAGACAGAACCTAAGGTACGTACGTACTACGTTGACATTGCATGTAAGTAAGTAGGGGCACATGCAAGTCAATTTCATGGAAACGTGCGCACCGGCAAAGGTGCCGAGTAGCCGAGCCACCGCGGCCATCGATCATCCCTAGCCACCCGTCTCCGCGAAGAGTGTACTACTTTATATACGTACGCGCCGCAGCCCACACGGGCGGTGCACCCGACAAATCGTACATGAAAACTAGAAAACACCCATCCGACGACCCGCCGCCGGGCGTCGGCCGGCATCACGGGGCTTTCCCCGAGAAGGACACGCGGCCGAAGCCCCAGTGCCCCATCCGGTACATCTCCTCCAGCCACGCCAACTCGTCGTCGTCAGCACCTCCCGCCACCTCGCCCGCCACGCCGACGTCCAACTCCGCCTTCGCGGCCTTCTCGCGGACGTCAGCGTCACTCGCGGCGGTCGTCGTCGAGGATGAGGCGCCCGCGGCCACGTCGCGCACCCGCTTCTTGTGAAGCAGCACCCGCCTCCGCCTCCTGAGCCGCGCGACGCAGCGCCGGCCCACGACGAGCGGGGCCTTGACGAGCGCCAGGCTCAGCAGGCTGACCACCGCGCACGGGCAGCACCCCAGCGCGATGCAGTCCGCGAGCATCACCGCCGCGCACGACCGGCACCTGCACCCCGCGGCCGTCGTGGGCTCCTCGTCGTCGTCGAACCGGCGCCGCAGCATCATCGCATCTGCACCGCCGCGCCCGGTCACGACCTCAAGCTGCCGCTGCGCGGCCCTGTCCATCGTACGAGAAAGAAAACAAGAAGGTGTGTGTGTGAGCTAGCCGCACGTGGAAACGAAACCGGCGACGGAGGAAAATGATCATGACGCGACATGACAAGCGTTTTGTAGGTAGGGTTCGCCCGTGCGCTGCATGCTGCAGGCCGGACAGGTAAAAAAAAGCTTGGGTGTTGATAAAAAGCCGCTGCATGCTTTATTACTGCCAGTAAACAAGAAGTTAGCTTACACATAGTACAGCGGTATAGCAAACCATAAACAGCAACTTGTAAATGCCAATCGAGAGATGTTTCTCATTTCTGGCCGTCAACTTGCCGCTGCAACAAATTAAATTAAAGCAACAAAAAAGCAAAGCCGAATTTACTCTGGTAGCCAGAGGCATGCAGTAACTTTGGTCACCCAGAGAGAGAGAGAGAGAGAGAGAGAGAGAGAGAGAGAGAAAACCGTACACATGCACAGCTAGCTACAGTGCTCTGAAAACTGCAACCTTGCTTTTGCTCTCACGTACGCCGGCCTTTGGGTTGTGGTGGACTCGTGGTACCCGTGAGTTAAGGCCGTGCAGGGAGCCATTTTTGGACAAAGTTGCTGTGCATTTTAATCTGTCCACTGTGCCAACACGTCAGGGATTCAGAGATGAAGGTACAACTGGAACTGTAGCAACCGACACCTTCCGATCCCCTGTTTGATTCCTTGTAGTTCCAGGACCCCACATCACTTGCATGCCTGAGATAGATGTCATCAGAGCTCAATGTAAGATTTGCAGAGAGAGAGAGAGAGAGAGAGAGAGAGAGAGAGAGATGAAGAGTATGGGGGCCTGGCCTGCACCTTGGGATCGAGTGATCAGATTTCAGAGGGCTTTGGGACAAGTACATTGATCAGAAGATGACAAGGACAAGCGCAACTGTGTAAGCAATGACCTGTGTCTGCCATTATTGAAGCAATGATAAACAGGTGGGCTGATCTGGGAAAAAGGCTGGAGAGCGAGAGATATACGTGTATCCGAGCGGCCGGTGCATGTGTGGAACATGTCGGGAGTGGACCGAATCTGAATAATCCGATGATTCCGATCTCTGCTACGAGCTAGTTGCCTCGGCGTGTACCGTAAATTGTACTTATCTTCCTAGAATATATTGACAAGCAAATCTTGATTTAGCTCAAGAAACAAAAAAAAATCGTACTAGCAAACTGATCAAAGGTTTGACTATCTGAAACGTAGAAACATGGAGCGGGAATGACAGAACATGAGTTCACCGTGCAGAACTGGATGGAATATGCCACACTGAAGTGAAAACAGAAATCACGGTCTTATGTGAGCGCGTCCTTAGATTGTATCCACAAAGCTTTATTTAGGCCCTGTTTGTTTCCACTTAAGATTATTATAATCTAGCTTATAAGTGAGGGATTATATAAGCTAGATTATAATAAGCTGGTGGAAAATAAGCTGTCAAGTGTTTGGCAGCCTGGATTATCAGAGTTATGGATTGTTGTATTCGAATGTTTAAAGACTACAATGTCCTTGAGAGAGGCAAGGGAGTTGGGGGATGGATGAATGGCAAAGGTGGGTAATATTCCTAAAGTTTTATGGTCCTTAAGATAAAAGATGGATCTATAAGCTGAAATAAGCTCCTTTTTTGAGCTTATTAGATTACAATAATCTGGGCTATTAGATTATAATAAGTTACCTTATAATCTAGGCTGTTTGTTTCCACTTATGATTATAAGCTAGATTATAATAATCTTAAGTGGAAACAAACAGGGCCTTAGACGGCCTATATATAGCTAGGAGATGTTTCTCATATCTATCCTTTAGATTTATAATTAAGAAGAGAAAAACGAATACAGATATAGTCTAGTATACGAGAAAATTGGATTTTTGCCACCCGAAATATTAGGCTTCGCAGTTTTGCCATCCCAAACATTGGTTTCGCTAATATGCCACTCAAAACATGTGCTTCTTGATTTCTTTGCCATTTTCTCTATTTCTCTCCTTTTTCTCTTTTTCTCCTGGACTCAGCCACCGGAAAGGACAGTATTGCTCCTAAGCAATTGCACGTGTACGTGCATGCTCTCTGGCCGTTGGGAGCTTGCCGCCTGCATGCCCCTAGGAACAGCCGCTGGGAGCTGTAGATCTCAGTGAGTCCATAAGGGTTTGTGCTGAAGTCCAGTGCATATACTTTAACTTCAGGAACAGTGCGCTCATTGCCGAAACCATCGTAGTATCTGAGGATCACCAATAGCTTTCCACGCCATTCCACCATGTTGCAATTCAATGAACCACTATGCACCACAGGGGGCAGTGGTTTAGTCACGAAAATGTTCAACACGAGAGACCATGATCCCACAATCATCCTCCTCGAGCTCAAAAGCAAAGAGGCATGGCTTGAACCTCCAGAGCATGTACAGCTTCCCCTGGTAGAAGGCAATATTACTGCGCCCAGAGATGCAATCACCTTCACAAACACATGTACAGCCACTGGAGATCTACGCACTGTTCCTAGGGGCATGCAGGCGGCAAGCTCCCAGCGGCCAGAGAGCATGCACGTACGCGTGCAATTGTTTAGGGGCAATATTGTCCTTTCCGGTGGCTGAGTCCAGGAGAAAAAGAGAGAGAAATAGATAAAATGGCAAAGAAATCAAGAAGCACATGTTTTGAGTGGCATACTTGCGAAACTAGTGTTTGGGATGACAAAACTGCGAAGCCCAATGTTTCGGGTGGTAAAAATCCAATTTTCTCTCTAGTATACTAAATAAACCCAGACAAGACTCTCTTAGGTCATGTCATCGTGAAAGGAATGGTTGTCTGGATCCTCTGCATTACATGCATGGCCAGCGCGGTGGTGCCATTACAGTTGGGAAGGGACTACTGCTACTTGTCTATCTCCAGCGATCACACATGTCGATGTGCATGGGCAAAAGCTAGCAATTGCTGCATTTCTCTACCACAAAACCGCAAGTGATGTCATTTTTATCTTCTAAGTCGTTCGGTGGGGGAAAGGAAAGGGAATGAAATCCCAACAGTTCAGCACCACCATTACAAATGGTCAGATAGAAGCATGCATGCACTGTTGCATTGCTACCGTACAGAATCAATGTAACATTGGCAAACAAATCAAATCGAGTTGAACAGCTAGGTAGATAGGAAGAGTATGATCCACTTACTTGCACTGGGAGATTTCTTTGACTGCGGTTTCTTGATTCATGGACGTTGCTGCCGTCAAAGAACGGAACTGAAGTTACTGAACACCACCTTCAGCTTCGATCCGTCCAGCTCCGTCGGAAGCGGAGACGCCTCCGCCATTTGAGAGTGCAACGGAAAGAAGAAGCCGCGTTTAGGGGAGGAGAGAGAGGACTCTCTCTGCTTTGTATCCTCGATTTATATAACGGTTCATTGGACTTTCTGCAGATAAGCCGTTAGGTGCTTTCGTGTTTGGGTGCGAAACAACGTATGCGTCTTGGACGTGTGTGATGATGCCAAGAGATAGTTTCAGTCAGGTTGTGCAAAGGCTGTCGATGTGATCAGAGTTCAGACATATCTTAGGAAAAAAATGGAGTATCTCCGGAATTTTATGGTTTTACTTATATCTTCTGTCTTAGGAACGAACTGTAGGTGATTTATTCTAATCAGTGCAAGTGAGCAAAGATTAAGTAAGATTTGCAGTGGGATTAGGGGCTTGCTTTGTGCCCTGCCGACTAGAAGTCGGATCCAGATCCAGGTGTGGCGCTGTCAGATTGGTGCAATGTCTGCGGTTCATCATGTGAAGTGCTGCTTCAGACATGAATAGTATAATGGTGCCCTGCCTTATCTGTTAATTGTGCTAGACAGGGCTAATATTTTGCAGCCTCAGCCTGCATGACTGTGACAAGGGAGAGTAGGTGCTATAAACAGCGGAAGATGCTATTCTCTCACCGTTGTGCTTGTGGCCTTGTGCGGTTGTGCCCCTCTTTTCTCTGTTATTGTTTTATTTTCTGAATCGAACTCTTTTTTTTTTGTATTTTGATGAAACAAATTGCAGTATTGCATATCTTGATATTTTTACTCGTGGTGATACTTTATATTGACAAATGCCTTAACACTACCGATACATTTCAAGAATGATCATTGGGGTTTGTATTATGTGTTGCATGGGAAAGTAGAGCTTTTTTCGCAGTCGATGAGGCAAAATATTTCTGCCGTCCGTAGAGTTCGGAGTCGATCATACCTCTTTATCTTTCAGCAGCAGAAACAATTTTGCAGTGCAAACAATCCTGCATCTAATTTGAACCCGATTCATAGGTCACATTCGCAATCACAATTTCATATTTACAGTTGTCACTTTTCAATATAAGCCTCAGCAAAAGGCCTTTCTGTGGCTGAGATTTTAAGCAGAGGATGGGAAAGGATGAGAATAATTTGGCTCCTAAAAGCAAATGGCAAATTCACTGTCAAATCTTTTTACAATGCTTTGAAGAATCAATCTGTAGGGAAACCTAATAATATGTTGTGGAAGTTAAGGTGGTGATTGTAACACTCCCATTTCTGGGAGCATTATGAATCCCTCGCAACTACCCAGCTCAAATTCAATTCAAACTCAAACTCAGTTTTGATTATTTAGAATTCAGTTTTGTTTCAGTGATCATTTGGGCTTTTTTTGTGGCTTATGGCTGAAAAGCACTGTAGCTGACAGATGCTTATTTAGCATAATTAAATTTAAAAAAATTAAAAAAATATAAAGAATATGTTAGCCCATTACGTATAATAGAAACAAATACGGAAAAAAAGAACCGGCAAAAAGCTCAACAAAAAGCCAAAAGTTCAGAAAAAGACGAAATTTATGAATAGTGAAAAATAAGCCGGAAGCTAAAAGCTAAAGCCAAAACGATCACAACCGACTCCCCTGGTTGGTGCTCAAGAGGTGCATTCTGACTAAGGAAAACTTGATTAAAAGAGGGCGGAAAGGTGAAAACAAGTGCCAATTATGTAGTTTAGATGAAAACCTTGATCATTTATTTCTGGCGTGTCCTATGGCATGTTTTGTCTGGAATGTGGTGAAATGTGTTTTTTGGTTTTAAAAGATTACCTCAAAATGTGACAAGTCTGTTGGAGATCTGGTTGGCTGGTTTCAAACCAGCAACCAGAAAATCAGTTAAACCAGAAATAAATACCCTGCTGATCCGATCGTTGCTGTTATTCATGTTGCAATTGGCCGAATCATTGGACGCTACTACAGAAAAAGGAGGACGACACAGAGGTTTTGCGTTGGGTGGCCAGGCTGTAGGAACAAGATGGTGCGTGAAGTGTTCAACGCAAGAAATGGATGGAGGCCAACAGTGAAGGTCATCCAACAGATGTGAAAAAAGTGGCAAAGAAGACGACGATGATCAGAGGATGTGAACTTTTTTGAGGGTGTGCAAGAGAGCCGTGCATTCTGAAACAGCAGCTCAAGTGTGAAGGCGAGGGATAGGATAGATGAATAGGTTTAAGCCTTTATCCGCTTTTAGGGATTCATTTGAAATTTCTAAGGCTTCGTTTTTCTCCGGCAAGCTGCTAGGGAAGCATTTATTCCCAAGCGATAGGGCTTATAGTTCAGATTGGTGCCTTAGTCCACTCGGAAGATAGAACTAATAATGGAAAAAGATATGCTTAAGAACTCCAACAGTAAGTTGATCAGTAATAATCAATATTCAAGCAAGCGCCTTATCACGCCAAGCAGATGATGATTTTGACTAGGCAGTTCCGGCTCCTTGAGCGGTACCAAATAAATGATTACTCGAATAAGGGTTTTGGGCATAAAGATTCCCGTCAGAAGGGGTCCCACCCCTGGGGATAGGGTAATACATCTAAGAAATTATTCCATCGAACGTACTCCCCCTGGATCCGGGAATAGCGACATGAACTAAATGTCCTGTCCAAGTCAAAGAACTTACCCCGAAAAGTCCTAACAAATGATGATTTAGACGAGATTCCGCGTTTTTGAACCACGAAAGGCTTGGTTTCTATTTGGGTTGTAGATGTAACCAACCTGCTATTAAGGATAGCGTAGAAAGAAATAATAGAAACAGAGCACTTTTGTTTTCTAGAGGGCTAGTAAAAGAGTATCACTCTCTCTTAGGCGTTAATCTAGGAGAGATGTTTGCAGATTTTAATGTTTCATGGGTACTTTGTATGTAATGAACTTCTGTTAAGACTTGTAAGGTTTCTAATAATAGAAATTGGGTGGAGCTCTGCTCCCCTGTTACTTTTAAAAAATATTTCACAGTCGTCGAGACAAGTTCTTTTCACATCAGGATTACGAGGCTATGTACAGAACGAGAACTAACAAGCAACGAAGCAACATCTACGTGGAGGGGCATCTATCTTTGCGCGACGACCTAATCATGGCGCGGTCTGGTGAGCCGCGACCGCGCCGTCAACCGCCGGCCGGGCCTCCACCGACGTCGACGACGGAGCGGTGGCCACAATCTTGAGAATGGCCGGGCCACCGTGAGGCCCGTGGCCGCCGAACCCGCCCTCGATGTCGTCGTCGTAGTAGGCGACACGGTCCCTGCGCGGCCGCGGCCGCAGGTGCTTCTTGGTGCAGACCTGCCCCACGAGGCAGGAGATCACCAGCAGCACCGCGATCACGCCCAGCACGATGAACACCGGCGTGTACGACCCGTCGGCGCCGGCCGCCGACGCGCCCCACCGAGCCCGTGCGGCACGCGTACCAGCGAGAAGAGGCGTCGTCGTGGACGAAGACATCGTGCAGGCGCAGGTGCAGCTGCTTACCTTGGGATCATTGGACCGCAGAGTTAATAGCGATTTGGAGGGTACTTATTTCTTGGTGTGCTTGGGTAAATATGCTTGGAGTGAGCTTAAGGCTGGGGTTAGTGTGGGAGGGAGGATTGGAACTCGGGCATTGTAACGCTAAGGATCCCGCGCGTTGTGTCACTCTGCGCAGGGGATAATAGGTTTCGGTTGATGTAATATCTCAAAATTCTAATTATTAATTAATTAAATATTTCATGCTATTTAGACCTAAAATGATATTAATAGGCTAATTATTTATAACTTTAACCCTAATTAGTATGTGACATTTTAAGTATATGACAAATATGACTAAAAGAAGAAGAAGAACAACAACAAGAAGACGAATAAAAATGTCGGGCCCCCGGATTTCCAAACCCGGACCCTCTGTGTATTGCAGCACTAGTCCCAGATCAAAGCTAGTGCACACAGTTAAACAGAATGGAAAACATCACCAACAGCGATTTATTACAATAATTAAGTGTACTGACCACAAGGTCTTATTATTACAATAGAGGTTCAAGACCTCGCACACCAGAAATAAAGCGGAAGCAAAGATAACTCGAGGACGGCCCATCAATTCGCCACAGGCAATTGACTGGGGAAGCGCGACCTAGTCCTCCGGGAAGAATCCGTCGCAGCCACAAGCGAAGCAGTAGTCATAGTCACCTTCTTGAGCTTCAACTTCCTCTGAGATTTTATTTTTAAGTGTAGCATGTGAGTACATAAAGTACTCCGCAAGTCTTGGGAAAAATGCATAGATGCAAGGCATAACAAAGGAAGACCATATGGTTCTTTTGCACAAAGCAATATTTGAAATCTAAATTACTACTAATTATTTTCGAAGGCATCAATTTAATGAAGTAAATGTTTTAACAGAATTAACTTTCTAGTGAAGTTCCAACTACCAACACTAGCTAACCAATTACCATTGGTCAAATTTTAAACTGCGGGTTCCATCCACCCTCTCTGGCTCCATCCGCCAGGATTCCCTTCCGAGAGTTCCCTCCACCCTCGGAATACAAAACTTTTGATTTTAAAACAAAACCAGAAATCTACCATGTGCATGCATTCTTTGCCCGCCCTTGACCGTGGGCACGGCTATTCGAATAGTTTTACACTCTGCAGAGGTTGTACAACTTTACCCACAAGAGATAAATTATCCTAAAAGTCAACACGCTTCCTTTGGCATGAGACCCAGATAAAATATCACAAAGCCTTTACCTTACTCTAATCTAGATAGATACCACCCGCTGAGGTTTCACCGCAGGTAGGCTAACTGCCCGAACCGAAGCCCCCTCTTGCGCCATATGAGTACAGTAAATCCCTGTCCCTCACTGTGGATAGCCAGTCCATCCCTGGCACCCACTTTCCACTGGTGGCACCTAAACTAGACTGTCGTAAGTTAGTCAGCTAGGTCGTACCCATATAGACTTGTGGTTGTACGGTTAATGCTCAGTTTGGACAAACACAAGCGTCGGTCCTTAATTGACTAGGGTGGAACATACACATTACAAGATCTCGTGCTTCCTGCACCAATCCAAACCAACCATCCACCCTAATCTAAACCAATGTTCACATTTTATTTTATTTTAAAATCACAGTGACAACTCCAATTGCCACTTCCTTAACAAACACAAGGGTTCAACAATAAATCATAATTTTCCCCATTTTCAAGATTTTCCAAAGTTATTAGATAGCATGACTAAGCATTATCCTACCATTATACTATTCACAAAGATTAATATTAATCTCATTATTGAGACAAAGGGAGTTCTAAGGTGACAAGGTACATGGCAATCAATGTCAAAGGAGGACATAACAAAGTTGAAATAACTAATTCCTAAAGATTTGAACTAGTGATTTTATGTAAATAGCAATGCACATAATTTAAAATATTTAAAACATTTCAAAAGCATAGGTTCAAGATGATCAAAGGAGACTTGCCTCCTTGCAGGGTTTCTGGGTCTTCTTGCTGCTGTGAAGAGGGATCGTCGACAACGTTGGAATCTACGCGAGAAAAGACAAGGCAAACAAAGCAAATAAATACAAATAAAATTAAAATAAAATCCAAAAATTCAACAGAGGCCATAGCTGGATAGGTTATGATTTTCGATGAATTTAGAAATTTGATTGGCTGAATTTGGAGTTAAAATGAGAAAGTTATGCTGGTTTGAAAATCTCAGATTTGAATAAATCCAGAAATTAGGAAATTTCTGACAGGTGGGGCCCACTGGAATATTAGATTTTAATTTCTATTTTTTATTCTGAGAGACTGACAGGTGGGGCCCACCGAACAGTAACCACTGGCGATCACTGACATGTGGGACCCACTGGACAGTGAGCCCACTGACTCAACCTCTGACACATGGGACCCACTGGACTCCGGGCCCACTTGTCAGAGACAGTACAGAGGGGTGGGGCCCAGACGGCAGTGGCCAGCGCAGACCGGCGGCCGCTGACATGTGGGGCCCACTTGTCAGTGCGAATTTTTAAAAGAATGGCTCGACCTCAGCGTGCGGAGCCGGGGGCTCGAACGCGCGCCGAGGGAGCCGGGGGAGGGATGAGATCGCGCTGATAACCAGATGGGCGGGGAGGCTTTGCCTACCCATATAGGGCAAGCAATTCTTTTGAGTTACCTGCCGGAGGGGAGGCCGGGGAAGGTGGCCGGAGGCAGGGTCGTCGGCGGCGAGGGAGTGGCGGAGGGGTGCGGATGACGCGTGAAATGCAAACCCGGAGCGGAGATGAGTCCAACGAAGGGGTCGGCGAGGCTCGGGGGCAAGCGGGGTGGCCGGCGACGAGGGGAGGGCGGAGCTGGCTCGGGTCCTCCGGTGCGACGGCGCTCCGGTGGCGGGGAGGGGCGGCTGAGATGTCGGGGAGGATCGCACGGGCACGGGGGTGCTCGAGGTAGCGGCGGCGAGCTTCGGGGAAGACCGAGGCGACGGCAATTACTCGCCGGAGCACTTACCGGACACGCACGGGGAGCTTCTGGTGCGACGGCGCTCGGGCTCAAGGGGAGAAGTGGAGGGCGCTGGGTGGTGGTGCGGGAGAAGGCGGAGCCGAGGGGGGGCTTTTATAGGGCGGAGGAGTGGACACTGGCGCGGAATTGCTCGCCGGAGATGGCGGCCGAGAAAAGGAAAGGCGCGGGGAGGAAAGGAAATAGGGGGCAGAGAAGGAAAGGGAGGCGCGGGGTTAAGGGGATTTGGTCGCGGCGGCGTCCGGGACTTCCAAAACCGAGGAGGGCCGGGTAAGGCAAGGCGGGATCCGGCGCGGTCTCGGTCGGCCGGCGAAAAAGGAAAAAGGGGGAAGGAAAAGGAAGGAGGCGGCTCCGCGGAGACGACGGGTCTGATAGGCGGGGCCGGGTGGCAGCGGAAGCGGAGCGCCTGCGGCTGACGGGCGGGGCCCGCAAGTCAGCGAGGTGAGGGAGGAAATGAGAGCGGGCGGCTGGATGGCCCGTGCGGGGACTCGGCTCATCCGAGCCGTCCATGCGTCGGGCGAGGAGGAGGGGAAGGCGGGGCCGCCGGCTGACGGGCCGGGCCCATGAGGCAGCGAGGGAGAGAGAGATGCGGCCTGAATGGGCCGAGTGGCGACGTGGGCGGTCCTGGGCCGTCCATGCGTCGGCTGGAGGGAGAGGGGAGATTTTTTTTTATTTTTCAGAATTTGATTTCTAATTTCAGAAAAGGCTAGGAAATTATTTAGGCCTCAGAAAAATATGAAATTACCTCCAAAAATTCCAGAAAAATTCACAGAAGCTCCTGGAGATATTTTGGACTTAATAAAATTATTTCCAACTACTGCTAATAATTAATTTTCATATTTTGAATTACTTTTTAAATTCTAAAATAGGTTTTTAAATTCCAGAAAATCCAGAAAGGCAAATAAAAACCAAGAAAAATCCAATTACCTTAAAATAATTAATTTGAATTTAAATTTTTCAAAAAGCCAAATTTTGGGATGTGACAAAAAATAACAACAACAGCAACAATAATAATAATAATGATATTGACAGTAATAATTAATTTGAAAGTATGAGAACCGGATGGGCTAGTCCATCTAAACCTTGCTTTATAAGAAAAAGTTGTACTCGGATTCCTCTAGGGCTATCTTAAAGGTATCTGTCATTTTCCTTTGGGGGCGCACCCCTCTTTAGGGCTGCTTCTTCTTTTCCTTACAGTTTTACCATGGCTGCTCTAGGAGATAAATAGAGATGCAAAGGAAAGATTAGGAAAGAGGAGAAGAGTTCACATGATTTCTTCGTTAGATCTTCTTCAATGCATAGGTAAATCTTTAACACTTTTACCATGTCCAGTAGATGAACTTTTTTGGTGGATTAATTTAGTAATTAGGCCATGATTAACCCTATAGGTCATGCTAATTCTCATTTATGATTGCTAGAGTATCTCTCATTTAGCGTAATTTAGATCTAAATGATTTTCGAGGGTTTTAGAGGTCGAATTAGGAATGGTGATGTACTAAAGAGTTGTAAATAATTTTTTAATATTTCCAACAAGATCAAGATCGTTAAATTTCAATGGGGGTAGATTGAAATAAATTTCAATGGGGGTAGATTGAAAGATATGGGCTTTAAAATATGCTATTTTGTAGATCATTACAATTGAGTGATGCCATGATGTTTGATGATTTAATCCTTAAAGATGATCGAATTAAGTTTTATGTTGATAGTTTTATGTTCTTTCCGTGGAGTCATTAATCATGCAATATGGTTAGATATATTGAAATATATGAATTTTGTAAGCATGTTGTCTGAAGGGTTTTCGTCAATTGGTAGTGCTAAGGTAAAAACCTAGAATAAATATATTAGATGGCTTAATTATAATTTGTGATCTATACAAAAGTTGTAGATAATTATGTAAGGTTTTGGTAGAGTACAAGAACACATCATTTGGTTGAGTGGCTTAGGAGTTATGTCCTCGGGGAGACAACTGGACATAGTCGTGGTAATATTTAATTTGGGGCTAGTAGATGGCCGAATTAAATTATGAGCACAACTAAAAAAGGTTAGATAATATTCTTAAATTGTAGAAGTGGTATGGTTTATCACATTAGGACCAGTAAATTAATAGATATAAAATTATTAAACCTGTTGTCTGGTAAAACAGCAGAACAGACTTTAGGGTGAAAAACGATAACTTAGATGGATTAATCATGGATGTGGTGTAGGGGTCCCATAGGCAGCGTGATGTGGTGTGGGGCCTCGCGAGAGGTGACGCGTGGAGGAGATGCACACGTGGCGGAGTGGTGGCCCCACGAGAGCTGAGAATGGGGTTTGCCCAAGGAAGAGATTATCGCTGAGCAGTTGGGCTTCTATTGGGCCCAGTTCGAGGTGAGTGTTAGGCTTTTCTAATTTATGGGCTATTGCCTGTGGCCCACTTCTAGCCCATCGCTTCGTCCCAATTATGGGCTTCCGCTACAGCGTCCATGTGCCCTGCTAGTTCGCTGCTCCTACCACCGGTCCACCATCCACAGCGACCTTATCACTGTCGTCAGTCGTCTCCATCTTCGTCACCTATTAGAGCTCTGTTGATCAGCAACCGAATAGTCGAATGAATGATACCTTCGTGAGTCGCAGTAATTTGTAATCCGTTGACCGTCCGGCAGAGTAGAACTCCCGACAGGACATATCGCATCCTGGAGTTCAGGAATCTTGTGAGAGAACAGCCGGCCCATTCTGATGGCTCTGTTTCCTTTTCTAGATTCCTGTTCTCTGCTCGCCACATTGGAACCGAATCCTTCATGAAACCTCGGTTCCTCCCAAGAATCCAAGTAAGAGATCGGGGTATTCTGTTCTCCACGCCCAAGCTGGTAAAACCATTAATTATTTGCCAAATTGAAAGCAATTGAAGTGTAGGTGTTCTATGGGTCACTGTTTGCAACATGGCAGCCTGGCTAAAGGCTAAGCACAGCTAGCACAAGTACGCGAGTACTGTGCGTTCTTGAATCTGCCAACTCGTGTTCGTGCTGTTCACTGTCCTTTCCGACCGACCGAGTAGGCAGCGGAGACCCTGGTCCTGCTAGTTAATGATTGATTGAAGCAAGTGATTATATTCCAGCTTCATGCCTACAAGCAAACATCCCTGTGTTGTTTCTTTCTAACAGGGTTGGTGCATCTAGAAGTGCTATCTACTAATTGTTGGCTCACTACAGCTATTCCCATCCGTGGATTGAGAAAACGAGAGGACATTTGGTTGGTTGATCTGAAGTGCTGAAAAGTTGAAATTGAATGGAAGAAATGGAGATCATCAGAAATTCGACGAAATGTGCGTGAAGCTAAGTTTTTTTGGAAGACTAAGCTAAGTGAACTTGGATATAGTAAGCAAAGCCTAGTGTCCTAGAGAAAGTCTAGGGAAAACACCGCTCTTCGGTCAAAATGATATAGTAAGCAAGCCAATGACAGGTACCTTTGTAACCTATTGACCGATCTGCATGCTCTCTGACGACTTTGAATAGCGTTTTAATAAGTGTTCATCTATCCAGGAATAGGAAGCGATGGATCGTTGAATTGCTATCTTCCAGTCAAGTGTTTATCTATCCAGGAATAGGAAGCGATGGACCGTTGAATTGCTATCTTCCAGTTTCAGGTAGTCTGAATATTCCAGAAACACTGAAGCTACCACCAAACAATTTGCATCTTGGCATTGGGTCAACGAATACGTGATTGCGAGTTAAACCTACAACGTCTTAAAGATTTGTCAAAACAAGCATGATGGCACTTACATCTGACGTACGTAGGTTGCAAAGCTTCCTGATATGTATCTTTCAAAAAAATCTTTCTGATATGTGGTTGGCCGAATCGTTGGTCCAGTCAACCGATTCACATTCGTGCACGGCTAACTAATTATTTTCTCATACGTTGATTTGCCGTCCTTTGTAGAGGATTCGGTGAGACGTCCATTTCAGCATCGATTCAGACGTCCGTTTCAGCAGCTTTGCACTGGCTAACTGGATCCTGCCATCTCAGGGAAAAAGATTTGCGAAGTGAAACCTATTTTCTAATGATTAACGATACGATGCAATAAACTGTTCTAGCAAATTCTGGCTGACCTGCGCTCACTTCTGGACTAAGCTTTCTTGTATCTTAAGCTCCGAGCAAGTGTACGGCGACTAACTAACCGTATCCCCATTTCTTTTCAGTCAAGATTGTCGTATAGAACCTAATAGTGCAAGTAAGCCTTTTGTTTAAGGCTCCACATGCAGGTGAAATATTTAACTGAAGATTGCATGACCTTCTCTCTTTCAGCTCAGCCTTTTTTTAATATATCCGAGAGGAACAGCTCATGTTGCAAGTTGCATCTCACCTAAAGTTACTTTATTTCAGAGTGCAATGACATGTAGCGTGTGCAAGATGAGGTGCCATTGCAAGATCGATGGGGCATTGTCTCCGAGAAGTAGGCCTGAATCTTTCGCACATGCCTGGATGCCTGATGCTGGTAGCTAACCGGGCAGTTTCAAGATCATGTACTCTAAACCGACAGATCTTTCGCTAGAAAACTTGCAAATAGTGCAAGGGAAATTCGGGCCGCTTTTTCCTTGCAAAAGTCGCTTTATTTACCTGTACAACTATTTGTTGTATAGCAACAGCAGTGAGGAGACAGTGGGTCCAAAAGTAGGCACATACAATGCGTTTACAGTCATACAGTGCTTTCTGATGTTTCTTCAGTTTTGAATATTTCTCAATTCATTGAGTTACAGTGTTTCTCATCCTTGTTTCTGTTTAAAAAAAGAGTTACAGTGTTTCTTAAAGGGCTGAAACTGTAAACGAGTAACTTTTTTGCAGTATGACTATGAGGGATCTGAACATTTGATCCTTATTTCACAAACCATTTCAAAGTGCGGACAGCATAATGAAGTATGCCATTGCTTTATAGTATCACACTGCATTATTACAATCTGATTGCCAATTGGTCCCAAATTGGTATAACAAATCATCTGAAATGCCAGACGGGCATTTTAAGGATGAGCTTGCATGATCAAGAACATGCTCCGAATTGCTTTTCTCCACATGTAGTACAGTCTGTCAAAGCTACCGACTGCTCGTAAATCGTCCTCCAAGTTCGAACAGGGCATGCGGAAACATACCGCACTTGCTTAATTATAATTGAGAAGATTACTAACTAGGGTAGCCTGCATGGACCTCAAACCTCAGACACTAAAGGTCTGTTCTTTTTGACTCCGGCTTGTGACTTTTAGTTGTGGTTTGTGACTTTTGGGCTGTTTGTACGAGATATTATAGAGTAACAGAAACTCACGTACGATTTTTGCCGATATAAATGAAGTCAGTAAAGTATGTACTATAATTAACTAGTAGACTCTATTTTGAAAAAAAATACTCCGTTTAAAAATTAGTTACTGTAGAAAAACTGAAAATCAGTTTTTAGAAACTAAAAAGAAGTGGGCCTAATATTCATTTCCTGACCCAAAAAAAATCGTTTGATGGGTACACATGCCTGATCTTGTAGTACTACTGAATGTTTTTGCACACCAGTAAGCTAGTTGACCTTTGCATTAGTGCGAAATAATTAGGGCCGCTATTCTTTGCTTCTTGCCCGGATGGGAGGTTAAGACATCTGTCTCAAGAATAAAAACCAAAGAGATGGATCAAATATCGGAAAATCTGTAACATCCCAAATTTGAATGTTTGAAAAAAAATAAAAAAATTTAAAACTTTTGGTTTCATTTTGGTGTTATCTGAATTTTCTGGGTTTTCGTTTCAGATTTTTATTGGATTTTTGGATTAACCAAATAGGTAAATAAAGATAAAAATAAAACTTCGAGACAAGGGCCATGTAATTTAAAACAAATCAAAAGAAAATTTTGAATTGAATTACCAAGCTTTGATTGAATTTAAAATCTAAAAAGAAAAGGGAAAAAAGCAAAAGAGTATTAAAAAATTGCCTTTGAGTAGTTGAACCAAGAATGCAAACGTAAGATGAATTTAAGCCACTGGAAAATTGGAGTTGCGTACCCTTTAAAATGTTTGCCAAAAGAAATTCAAATTTGAATCCAAATTCAAAACCAAAATCAAAACTCCACATATCAAGTCGGCACACATCAAAATCAAGAATAGAAGAGAAGAGATCAAAGCAACAAGAATAAGAGCAAAGCAACCAAATCAAGAAAACACCATAAATGCTGAACAAAGTTAATCTATTGCTACATGAGAATGAATGTTTTGCAGTCACTCCAGATAGAGAACAAGAGCGCATACCATAGCACTCACTCTTCTAATCATAACCCTAGAATACAAGATTGGATGGTTGGATAACTAGATGGTTAGTTTGCAAGTTTTCATTGCTAACTCATTAAATAGATGAGACAATCAACCTACATCTAACTCTAATGGATACTATCTACTATCATATTTTGGAGAACCGTTAACCCCACACAACACAAGTTTTATTCACACACTTATCTCATGCATACTTTTTAAAGCACATGAGCCCGAATCTACTAAGTTCTTAGCTTTTAATCCACTTGATCTTTTCATCATTTCCTTAACCCAAACCACTTTCCTAAGCGCCTCAATTTTGATCCAACACAATTTTCGATATTTGGCAAATTACCAAAATACCCTCGTTTGACTCGGTCTTGATCTTCATTTGTAAGTAATCGCCATGCTTGTCATGTGTATATGCACTAATGGCTTGCCACGTATCGACAAGTCTATCCCGTTCTGGTTTCATGGGACCACGCCTAACTTGAATTTACCAAGCCATTTGGTGCAACCCGTTGCTCGAATCTTCTCTTCAACATTTTTCATCTTTCTTGTACCATGCTTGAGCTCAACCATTTCACCTGGCACCCTTGACCGTTTTGGGCCTCGGCTTCTCCCTGAACTAGCTCTAATCCTTACCGTTGGTCATAGTTAACTTGAAACCTCTCTGCACATTCAAAGACAAAAAAATCTTTTCAAAAATAAGTTTTTTTTATAATTTGATCTACATTAGTCAAAACATGTTTCATGCAACATAAATACACTGGCCTAGGTCCAAACTATGCAAAACACGATCAAATTCCCAAAAGATCAAATTTCCAGCTGAAAGCACACTCTGGCTAGTTAGACCACTAAAGCCAGCTAGTTTGTCTATTGACGGCAGCCGGTCATACCATTGATCCCAGTCGGTCTGATTAGTTACCAGTCCTGATCATCACTCGGGCCAATCAGACCGTTGATCCCAGTCGGTTTGACCGATTTATGGTTTGACCACCTCTAGGGCCGGTCAGTCTGAAAAGTATTTGAAAAACTATAAACAATGCAAACTTCAAAATCTAACTCTATAAACTTGGTAATAGTTTATCACATAATATTTTAGACTTTCTCACATGTTCTCTCAAGTCCATTAAATCCCAACGTCCTTTTCTTTAATATGCATGAGGAGGAAGAGCAAGTGAAAAAGAAGACGCCCTTGCTTTCTGTTGCTTTCTCTAAGTCGAAGATGGGTTAGCTGGAGGTAGGTTTAGTTGGTCAGTGGCATTACCAGTGGTTAATCCCATATAAATTTGCTGTAACTGTGGCCGGCAAACTGTCACAGGCTGCTGAAAATACAGTCTCTTTCTTGCTTGTCTCGTGATTCTGTGTTTCACTCCGGATAAGTACAGTAACAATCCACAGCTACACCTCACCAAAAAGGGTATCTTTTTTTTTCTTGTTTTGTTGCCCTCGTCCTGTTCTTCTCGACATGGCTGGGAATTCCAGAAGAGAGCAGCTGTATCTCACGGGAGAGGCCATCGCCTTTCTCAATCGTCATCCTCCACTTCTAGAACGAACGTGGCCACGGAAAACGGAGGCTTTTTTTCGGCCGGGTTGAATCGGACGATATATAGAGCCTGAATTTTCGTCTTTCAGGATCTAACTTTTAAACTACGGTTTATAATTTTATCTAATTAGACTAGAGAAGTTATTTTAAACCAAAATTTAGAAAATTAAAACGGGATGGTTGGTTTTCTCACGTCCATCTGATCAGACGACCGATGAAAATGCACTGTCACATTATAAACTAGCATCAACATCAATAATAGTAAAATGTTACGATCGACATGAACAGTATTTATATGGTGGGGGGGGAAAAACATATAGAAGATGCTATACGGCTTTACGTAACGTTGATTGACGAATTCTACTAGAGAATACACGCCATCCATCCATCCATCCATCCATCCATTAGACCTAGCAAATTCGCACTCCCCCTTCGTGACCGCAACGCTGCCGCTGTCGCGACCCCTGTTCATCGTTTTGTTTGGCAGGATCACATTCACGGCGGCATCTTCTCCTCACACGCGGCACCTTCTTCCTCGCATCCATCCATCCTTGTTGTCTTGTCACCGCGTGCTCATTTCCGGCCGCATCCCCTCCGTAGCTGCATCGCCCACGGCTCGCCGGCACCGTCGAGTCCGATGGCGACAAAACAGAGGCGGCCGAGAAGACGTCCGGGCCCACACGTCATCGCACGGCCCCGCCCGTGTATGCGGAAGCAGCAGCCGGGTGGAAGTGTAGGTACTTTTTCTCTTTTCTTCGATTTACAGTATATAGAGTACACGGAGTGACAGAAACTTATGTATAATTTTGGTTGATATAAATAAAGTTATTATAATATATGCTATAATTAATTTGTATATCTCATTTAAAAATTAATTTTTTTGAAAGTTATTTATTGTATAAAAGTCGAAAAGAAGGTTTTAGAAGGTCGGTACCTGGAGTGTCTGCTGCTTTTGTTGGGCAGAATTTTTTACTCCTGGTTTCTTTTTCGTCCTTTTCTTTGGCGTGTTTTCCAGGGTGGTGCAGTGCCTCCGTGCCGTAGTGCTGCTGCTACTGGAGTGGCGTGGGTGTGCTGACCGGCACGAGGGCCAGGCTGCGCACGGAACCGGATGCCTGGTCCTCTCTCTCTCTCTCTCTCTGGCTCGAGATTCTTTTTTTTTCTTTTTACCTTTGTGCCTTTCTTTTCAGCTACGTCCTGCTGACAACAGGGATTTCTGTGGGGCATCTCGTCCATGTCGAAAAAGGCTTCCCTGTCCCCGCGCTCCCTGTCCCCTTTGCGTATTCCCGCGATCTCGGCCGTTCGCTACTCATCCGACATCCAGATCATAAGTTTTTATATTTTCACCATTTATCTATTTTCACCTGAAATATAAAAATAAAAAATAGGTTAATCCATCATAAATAATAAAAAATACAGAATTTTTTTTTCACCTAAAATATAAAAATAAAAAATAGGTTAATCCAGCCGAAAACTCAGCCATCGTTGGAATAAAAACACAGTGGACAACATGGGATTGAATAGAAGATGATTCTCACCTTCTTATGACATCTCGTAGTAAGTTTCTCACATGTAAGTCAAGGATGGACTCATCGGAGGGTCAGTCGGGGCTGGCGTCCCCTCCACCGCTGGTCAGTCCGTGGATACCCTCTAACCGCATGCCTGTAGGAGTCAAAGTGGAGAAATCTTTGTCCTCTTTCCCAAGCTTTGATCCCAGCTTTGCAAGCTCGGCATCAGGATCCAGGTGCCGCTCGGGCTTCATGGGAGATTTTGGAGAGTCCAAGTGCGCGGATTTAGGGGTAGCAGGTGCTTGAATAGGCGAAGGGCTCAATTCAGATCTTTCCTCAGGTAGCGCCTTCGATTTGTGGGCTACTATACGTTGTGTTGTCCTTTCTATAGATTCAAATGCTTCCCTTAGTTTCTCAATCTCGGTAATTAGGTTCTTGACCTCTGGATCTGCTGAATAAATGTGTGAAGTTGCATGTTCCAATTTCAAGGAGTAAGGTGGTGATCGGTTCGGCTGAAAAGCTCGTGGCTTATGGCTGAAAACACTGTAGCTGGCTGAAAAAAGCACCGTAGCTGACGGGCTTATTTAGCATAATTAAATTTAAAAAAAATAAAAAATATGTTAGCCCATTACATATAATACAAACAAATACGGGAAAAAAGAACCAGCAAAAAAGCTCAATAAAAAGCCAAAAGTTCAGAAAAAGAAGAAACTTATAAATAGTGCAAAATAAGCCAGAAGCTAGAAGCCGAAGCCGAATTGATCAAGGTTACAGACGTCAATACCTAGAATTAGCCCCTTGCTCAAAATAAAACAACTTCTTTATGTGGTCGGCGATGCTGAAAGCAATTATGATATGAAAATATTGTTACTATCATCAGCCAGTTACACCTTTTTTTCTAGGAAAAGCCGAACAGGTTTAGAAGCCGTAAAACTAGAAAAATATGGAATGATTTGTTTGACAAAAGTCTATATCGCTTTGGAGCCTGCTTCAAGTAAGTTCAATAATATTATGTAAACGAAATGCGAAAGCACGTGCAAGAAATATACTGGTAAAAGAAAAACAGCACTTGAAATTTGTAAAATCAAGCTTAAACTAAGTGGCGGAGTGGGACCTTCTTTTCAGTTTTCAAGTATTCCCCCTCAAGGCATTTACATGGGTTTGTCTTCTCAGATGCTTCACCATCTTCATGTTCTCTAGTCTCTTCCCTACCAGAAAAGTCCAAACCCTAATTATGAAGCCAATTGGACATTTCGAGTACATGTGAGAGATATAGAGTATAGAACGAAATTGAAGTACCTTGAGTTCAAGACCGCCAAGTTTTTCGAGCTGGGCAGGTTCTTCGAGCTGCAGGACCTACTCAAGGCAACAACGGAGGTGCTTGGCTGCAAGATCTGTTTAAGGCAACTTAGCATTCGATAAACCGATGAGCAAGTCTTATTAGCCTCTCTAAATTTTGATTCTGGGCCCGCCACTGATGTAATTGATTTTGTAGTACAAATTGCTTTGATAACCCAATTCACCCACTCCTATTTTGAACACAGGAATTTTATTGGAGTTTTGCAAGAATTTCACAAAAAAAAGAACATTACAATTCCCACATGATTCTCCTATTTTAAACACAGAGATTTCATAGGACTTTTGCAAGAATTTCACAAGATAACATTACAATTTCCATGGGATTTTATAGAAACCTCCATTCCAAATAGGTCAAACCTGTGAATCATGGTGCATCACTCTTAAGTTTAAACAAAGGAAATTCGATTTTGCACATGTTCAATCCAAAATTCAAGTAAATCTCAATCGGAGAATCTAAATTAACATTATATATGTTTATCGTTTCTCTAATGCAGAGGACTAAGGGGATGTTTGGTTCTAAGACCATCCTACCAAATTCCGGTAACTTTTATGAACTTTAGCACATATTTGGTTTGTTAGCAATCAGTTACCAAACTTGTAAGATTCCTTTTTGTAGGATCGACTATTTCAATCAAAGGGGGGATGAATGATTGTTGCTGTTTTTTGGAGGATCTGTCTGACGCTTGACTTGATCGCTTTGCTCATTGTCGTATGATCCAAACACCAGCAATCACCAGCACACTTCAAGCAAATCAAGAACCAGATTGATTCAAGACTATCTTTATTGCTGGAATCTTGTGGATTTTACAAAGTTTCCTCACAAGCATCCCTAAAAACCTTCTTGACGAAAGCCCTCTCAAAACCATACTGAAACTTTTTCAAAAACCATACGTTAGACTTTGGCATCTTCTTGCTTTTATAGGCTATCGTCTAAAGCGTATCTGCCTCAAACACGAACACAAAATTCTATCTTTTCCTCAAATCAAGAGATTCGAAACCCATCCTAATACATGTTTTATTCAAATCACTATCTTTTTCAAGTTACAGATTCTATCCATAACTCTCTCAATCTTCCCAATTATGGACTCCATCCATAACTCCTAACTCAATACGTGACGAAGCCTTCAGGATAACACATCCTGTATCTTCATCACGCACCATTACCTTTCATGCTGAAGCCTCTTGGGGTGCATCGCTCATAGCTTCTCCATGAATCACCACTTTTGATTTCCACGTGTTCTAGCGTGAGCCCGACCACCTTGCATGACATCCTCGCTCGCCTGGACCTCAGACTTCCCATCCCAGTCCTGATCCTCCTCATCATTGGCTATGATTGTCTCCACATCAACCTGCACATCTAAGACCAAAGAACGTTTTTACGACACAAGTTTTTCACAACATGACCGTCATTAGCGCACACACTCAAACCACACCTTTAACCATCCATGAATACCAACCAAATTGTCCACGACCATAAATTCCATCGCTTTCCACAAATTAGCCTTAGACCACTCAATACAACCGCTAGCTAAACGAGTACTCGAAAACAACAAGTATTTTGGAATTACCATCGCTCTGCTCAAAACACTCGGGAATAACAAGCATCGCTACCAACCATAGAATCATCGAGTACCGACTACCGAGTACCGATCGCTATGCCTTCGATAATCAACTAGCAAAGTCTACGAGTACCGAGTCGTTTTGACTACTGAGTACCGAGTCCTTTCAACTACAGAGCACCGAGTCATTCCGACTACAGAATCTTTCTTAATACCAAGTACCATGACCATCTCACCACCGAGTACTTCCATCTTCTGAGTACCGTATCCTTCAAGTACTGTTCACTGATCATCGACCACCATGCACCAGTCAGTCATACCGCTGGCCTAACATGAGTACTCGGAGTACTAAAAAAAGTAAGAATTTAAGCACTCATACCGACCATGAAGTCTACGAGTATCGACCGTGAAGCTTACGACAACCAATCACAAAAGCTTAATACTACCGATCACGAGGTCTACGACAACTAATCGAAAAGCTTAAGACAACAACAGTAGACCTCAAAGTCTACGAGTACTGATCACAAAATCGTCGACTATCGAGTACCAACCAGTAAAGTCCACGTCTATCGAGTATCAACCAGTAAAGTCTACGACTATCGAATATCGACCAGTTACTATAGCTACCACCATTGACAAAAGCACTGTAGTTACATCCATCAAAAAGTATTATTGCTACCACCATCGGAAAGTACTGTAACTTACCATCTTCGATCAGGTATGGTCGTTCTACCGTATTCGATGTTTCGTGGACGAAATGTCATGATTGAAGAATGACGAGGTCGAAATACCATGGTCGGATTGCCGTGGTCAAAGCTTGATGTGGTCAAAATATTGTAGTAAAAAAGATGTGATAGAAACCATACTTGGTCGAAGTCGGACATGGCCGAAGTCTGATGTGGTTGTAGTCGGACATGGTCCAAGTCTGACATGGTCAAAACCGGGCGTGGTCGGAGCCGATCGTGGTTGAAATCCGACGTGATCGATGCCGGATGTGGTCGAAATCTGACGTGGTCGAAGCCGACCGGGCCATCCATCCACTCGAACACCGTCCGACACTCCACTGCCATTCGAATGCCATCCGATACTCCAAAGCTACTCGACTGGTGTCCGATACCATATGGATCCGACCGAAACCATTCAGAGCAGACCAAAACCACTTGGACCTGACTGAAACCACTCGAGCACGATTGAACCCACTCGGATGTTATCCAAAACTCCTTAACCTGGACCGAAACTTTCATAAACGCAAATTTCAATAAAATCAAATGTCAATTATTCTTCATCAATAACATGCACAACCATCACATGGTCTCACACTTTTTCATTATATCTTTAGTTCATTTTGTTGCCAAAATTTGGATCAATAATTCCATGACCACTGCTAAAATTTGATGCACATTAATAGGGATCGTATGGGTCATCAACCAAACAGCCTCCGGAGTCCATTACCATTCCTCGTTAAGGGTCTATTTGGAACACGAGAATAGAAAATAGTGGAATTGGAAAAAAAACACAGAAAAGTCATAGGAATGTAAAGACAAAACAGGGAATTAGAAAACACAAGAAAAATATAGGAAGAGGCATTTGAAACGAAGGAATGAAAACTCGAGAGGAAGATACATAGGAACAGTATAAAAACATTATTACCAAAGAAAATTCTATTTAATCTCACTGACAGATGGGCACTCTAAATGTTGAGGCATGTTCCTCTCAGCCTCTCCCCCCTCTGCTTGGTTTCCAAATCGAAGGAAATTTTCCAAAGAGGTTTGGGTGGAGTTTTATTTTCCTGTGAAATCGTCGGCTAGCAACAGTATTCCAGAGGAAAGGAATTGTCGTTTCTTTTGATCCAAACGGGCAAATGTTAGCCATTCCGTAGGAAAGGGAGGGAATTCATGTACTTTTCCTCCAAAATCCCTCCAATGAATCCAACCGAAAGTCCAACCCAGAGTTCAGCGAACTAGGACGCAAATCCCATATACTAGGACGAGGAGGGCGCCCCTGCAAAATCCCCTGTAGGAGTAGGACGGAGCACAAGAGCCAAAACGCCCTCCTCCCCCACCCCTCGCCATTTTTTATCCCTTCCCCCTCTCCTCAACGAAAACCGTGAAACAATGAACGGAGGCATCGCCCGACCGGCGGCGGCGACGCCGAGCCACCGGCGGCTGCCGGACTTCCTCCAGAGCGTGAACCTCAAGTACGTGAAGCTGGGGTACCACTACCTCATCACCCACCTCATCACGCTCTTGCTGCTCCCGCTCATGGCTGTCATCATCCTCGAGGCCGGCCGCACCGATCCCGACGATCTCCGTCAGCTCTGGCTCCACCTCCAGTACAACCTCGTCTCCGTGCTCCTCCTCTCCGCCGTCCTCGTCTTCGGCGCCACCGTCTACGTGCTCACCCGCCCCCGCCCCGTCTACCTCGTCGACTTCGCCTGCTACAAGCCGCCCGCCCACCTCCAGGTCCGCTTCGAGGAGTTCCTCCGCCACTCCAGGCTCTGCGGGTTCTCCGACGACGCCCTCGAGTTTCAGCGCAAGATCCTTGAGCGCTCCGGCCTCAGCGAGGAGACCTACGTCCCCGAGGCCATGCACTCCATCCCGCCCCAACCCACCATGGCGAATGCCCGCGCCGAGGCCGAGTCCGTCATGTTCGGCGCGCTCGACAACCTCTTCAAGTCCACCGGCGTCAAGCCCAAGGACGTCGGCATCCTCGTCGTCAACTGCAGCCTGTTCAACCCCACGCCGTCGCTCTCCGCAATGATCGTGAACAAGTACAAGCTCAGAGGGAACATCCGGAGCTTTAATCTTGGAGGGATGGGCTGCAGCGCCGGCGTCATCGCCGTTGACCTCGCGCAGGACATGCTGCAGGTGCACCGCAACACCTACGCCGTGGTGGTCAGCACGGAGAACATCACCCAGAATTGGTACTTCGGGAACCGCAAGTCGATGCTGATACCCAACTGCCTGTTCCGCGTCGGCGGTGCGGCGGTGCTGCTCTCGAACCGCGGGGCCGACCGCCGGCGCGCCAAGTACTGCCTCAAGCACGTCGTGCGCACGCACAAGGGCGCGGACGACAAGGCGTTCAACTGCGTGTACCAGGAGCAGGACGGCGAGGGCAAGACCGGCGTGTCGCTGTCCAAGGACCTGATGGCGATCGCCGGCGGCGCGCTCAAGACGAACATCACCACGCTGGGGCCGCTCGTCCTGCCCGTCAGCGAGCAGCTGCTCTTCTTCGCCACGCTCGTCGCCAAGAAGCTGTTCAACGCCAAGATCAAGCCCTACATACCGGACTTCAAGCTCGCGTTCGAGCACTTCTGCATCCACGCCGGTGGGCGCGCCGTGATCGACGAGCTCGAGAAGAACCTGCAGCTGCAGCCGGTGCACGTGGAGGCGTCCCGGATGACGCTCCACCGGTTCGGTAACACGTCGAGCAGCTCCATCTGGTACGAGCTCGCCTACTTGGAGGCCAAGGGCCGCGTCCGCCGCGGCCACCGCATCTGGCAGATCGCGTTCGGCAGCGGGTTCAAGTGCAACAGCGCGGTCTGGCAGGCTCTGCGCAACGTCAAGCCGTCGCCGAACAGCCCGTGGGAGGACTGCATTGACCGTTACCCGGTGGAGCTCGTCGACGGCTTTCCCACACATAAGCAGCAGCAGTAGCATCCACCACCTCCATTGCCATTGGTGCTCCAAATACAGAAATCTTAGCATGGATCAAATCAAATCCACATATGGTTAGTGAGTGACATAATGGGTCTGCTTTTTCTAGGACATGATTGCATTGGGAAAAAAATCTCTAGGCTTGCTGCAAGTCTGCTCCGTTCTTTAACTCTGTTCAAGCTTTATCATTGGACTGATGGTCTGTACTTCATGGATCATCAGGTTTGGGAGAGTCGGGTACCCCTGCCCCTGTGGTAAGTTTACAATAGCAGAGTGCTGATGAGGATAGCCTATTGTTGTATGTACACTTGTCTCTGTAGCCATGGCTGCCGATTGTCATTTATGTTAGAGATAGCATGCCATCCGTTAGAGATAGCATCTAATCTCCTGTATTTGGAATGTACAGATTGCATTGTAATCTCTCCCGGTTATCCTCTCCGGGTATTTAATTGAATCTGGCCCGTACTGTTGTACGTGTGCTGAGCCAATCTCTCTCTTCCTCATCTCGTTTGCTTGGTATCAGAGCAAAACAGATCTCGCCGTTTTTTTTCCCTTCCGCTGCACCCATGGAGAATCTTTCTTCTCAACTTCCACCACCTCCATCTCCCCAGGATGCTGCCGCCGACCTCGCCGCGGCACTTGCTGCCGCCCATGCCGCGGCTGCCGCCGGCAACAACAAGGATCTCCTGGCTGCCCTAGCTACTGCGCAGGCGGCCCAAGATGTTGTGACGGCATCAGCCTCCACACCGTCACCAGCTCTCTCCACGGCCATGGTGATCCCGACGCATGCGCCGAACGTCGCGCTCGCCGGCGCAGCACCTGCGTCCTGTTCTTCGACGGCCGGCGCCCTCAGCATACCCAACGTCAAAACGCATGTGCCCGTCACCCTCGACATGAAGAATCCGAACTACACCAAGTGGCGGACCTTCTTCGTCGCCTTCCTCGGCAAGTTTGGCCTGCTCGGTCATATCCTCGGCCCTCCTCCTCCGGCCGACGCCACCGGCACTTGGGCGCAGGAGGACTTCGCCGTCCTCACCGCTCTCTACTGCTCCATCGCCCATGACGTCCTCGACATCGTCATGGAACCTACACAGACTGCCCGTGCTCTGTGGATCGCCACCGAGAACGTCTTCCGCGACAACCGCGAGACGAGGATCATCTATCTGGAAACGGAGTTCCGGAGCCTTCGTCAGGGTGACATGTCGGTAACTGACTACTGCCGACGTCTCAAGAACCTAGCTGACTCTCTCCGGGACCTCGGCGAACCCGTCTCCGACCGCACCCTCGTCCTCAACCTCATCCGCGGCCTCAGCTCTCGTTTCGCCACCCAGGCGGAGCTACTGCCTCTTCAAGTTCCCTTCCCGACCTTCGCCAGCGCCCGTTCGTCCCTTCTCCTGGCAGAGATGCGCCACCCCGCCAACGGCATCGCAGTCGACAACAACGCCGCTCTCTTCGCTGCCGCTCCTTCCAACCAGTCCGCCTCCCACAACAAAGGCAGGACCAGCAAGGGCAAAGGAGGCAAGGGGAGGAACGGAGGCGGCGGCAGCAACGACCGCACTGGTGCTGGCGCTAACCGCAGTAGCGATCGTTCGGGTGGCTCGAAGCAGACGACGCCTCCACCGCCTGGTCCATGGGTTCTGATGGCCCCGTGGTCTTCTGCGCCGTGGGCCGGTCCGCAGCCGTGGTCTGCTTCCTGGAAGCCTGCCGGTGGCCCCGGACTCCTTGGACCCCGACCCAATCTTCCGGTGCAGCAGGCATTCCACATGCAGCAGCCTCCCCAATCTTCGACTGCTGAATTAGAAGTGCCGCTCCAGCCCAATTGGGACCAAGCTGGCCTCGTTGCTGCACTCAATAACCTGCACGTGCAGGGCCAGCCCAGCGGCGGCTGGGTATTGGACACCGGCGCCACCTCCCATATGGCTTCATCCGACGGTATCCTTTATTCTTCCCGAGCACCCGCCTCACCCATGTCTGTTACCGTCGGTAACGGCTCCTCAATTCCAGTTTCTCGCATTGGTCACACTATTCTCTCTACTCCATCCTCTTCTTATGCCATCAACAATGTCCTTATTGTTCCATCGCTCATACAAAACCTTCTTTCTGTTCGTCAATTTACTCGTGACAATTTTTGTTCCGTTGAATTTGACTCCTCTGGTTTTTCTATTAAGGATCCGCGTTCGGGGACCGTGATTCTTCGCTTCAATAGCTCTGGAGATCTCTATACCATCCCAGCCGCCTTCGCCTCTGCACGTCCACATGCCTTCTTGTCGACTACAACTCCTCCAGCTGTGTGGCACCGCCGTTTGGGTCATCCTGGCCGGGATGTCATCTACCATCTCCAGAAAAGATTTGCTATACCTAGCGCTGCTCCCACTTCCAATTGTCATGCATGTCGTTTAGGCAAACTTACTAAGCTTCCTTTTGCTCGCTCCCGTAGTATCTCCACTGCACCCTTTCAGTTGTTACATTGTGATTTATGGACATCTCCCGTTTTGAGCAATTCTGGTTTTCGCTATTACCTTATTATTGTTGACAACTACTCGCATTATTTTTGGACATTCCCTCTCCGCCAGAAATCCGATGTGTTTTCTATATTCCAGACTTTTATTCCGTATGTCCACACACAGTTCCAACTTCCCCTCAAATGCTTTCAAGCAGACAATGGACGCGAGTTTGTTAACTCCGATGTCCTCTCCTTCTTCAATACTCATGGCATTCTCCTTCGCACATCCTGTCCTTACACCTCGCAACAAAACGGCAAAGCTGAACGATCCATTCGTACCACCAACGATGTCATACGATGCCTTCTTCTTCAGGCGTCTATGCCTCCCTCCTACTGGGCGGAGGCTCTTTCCGCTGCCACATACCTCCTCAACCGTCGGCCTTCCCAACCTCTTGGTTTCCTCACCCCTTTTGAAAAGCTCTTTGGCACCACCGCCGATTTGTCTCACCTTCGTGTCTTCGGTTGCTTGTGCTACCCTAACCTTTCAGCCACTGCATCCCATAAGCTTGCTCCCCGCTCCACCGCCTGTGTTTTCCTCGGTTACCCCACTTCCCAAAAAGGCTATCGGTGTCTCGATCGCCGCTCTAACCGAGTCATCACTTCCCGTCACGTTGTTTTCGATGAAATGGTTTTTCCTTTTTCTACAGATGACTCGGTGACGGTCTCCGCCGATTTCGACTTCCTGCTTGACGACGTCGAGTTGCCAGCGCCCCTTACACGCGCACCCGTCACGCGCGAACCGGCCATGCGCGCGCCTTCCTCTCCGCCTGGATCCTACGGCTCGGCTGTGCCCGATGGATGCGCCTCTCCGGGGACTACACCACCTGTCTCGCGCAAACCAGCCATGCGCGACTCGACCACGCCTTCCTCTCCGGACGGGCGCCATGCTGGGCCGCATGGCTTGCCAGCGCCTCTTCAGTCTGGGCTGCACGATGGGCCAGCTGCCTCGCCTCCATCTCCACCTGCGGGGGTCTGTGCGATTTGGCGGCCGGTCTCACCTTCCCGCTCGCCCAGGCCAAGCGACGCTGTACCAGTCTCGTCTGCGCCGGCCTCACACGTGGAACTCTCCTCTGGTCCGAACTCGCCCGAGTTCCCAGAGGCGACGGCGTCACTTCACCAGCGCCATGCCTCGCCGGTCTCCCGTCCTGCACCCGGTCTCCACCCCATGATGACCCGCGCCAAGGCTGGTATAGTGAAACCGATTAACCGTCTTAATCTATCCGCATCTTGTTGTCCAGCTGCTTCACCACTTCCAAAGACGTACCGCATGGCTCTTCAGGACCCCCAGTGGCTCCACGCCATGCGTGACGAGTACGAGGCTCTCGTTCATAATAAAACATGGACCCTCGTACCTCGTCCCCCCGGTGCAAACATCGTCTCCGGCAAGTGGGTCTACAAGCACAAGTTCCACGCCGATGGCTCCCTCGCCCGTCACAAGGCTCGCTGGGTCGTCCGCGGCTATTCCCAGCAACCCGGCATCGACTACGATGAGACTTTCAGCCCCGTCGTCAAGCCGGCAACCATTCGGGTCGTCCTCACCATCGCCGCCGGCAAGAGCTGGCCTATTCACCAGCTCGATGTGAAGAACGCCTTTCTTCATGGCACCCTCGACGAGACGGTCTACTGTCAACAACCGTCCGGCTTCATCGACCCCGACCACCCTGACTACGTCTGTCATCTCCACAAGTCTCTTTACGGCCTCAAGCAAGCTCCACGTGCATGGTATCATCGCTTCACTACCTACGCCCGCTCCATCGGCTTCGCTCCATCTCTGACAGACACGTCGCTGTTCGTCCACCGCAACGGCTCCGACATCGCCTACCTTCTCCTCTACGTTGATGACATCATTATGACGGCCTCCTCCTCGCGTCTTCTTCGCCACCTTTCGACGCGACTCCATGCCGAATTTGCCATGACCGACTTGGGCGACCTTCACTACTTCCTCGGCATCTCCGTCAAGCGCACCGCTGCTGGTCTTCACCTTTCCCAACGACAGTATGCGGTCGACCTTCTTCAACGCGCCGGCATGACCGAATGCCATCCCACGGCTACACCGGTCGACACCAAGTCGAAACTCTCCGCTACCGATGGCGTTCCTCTCCATGACACTGAGGCGACCGAGTACCGTAGCCTTGCTGGAGCACTGCAGTACCTCACCCTCACCAGACCGGATCTCTCCTACGCCGTCCAGCAGGTGTGCCTCCATATGCACGCGCCACGAGATGTTCACATGGCATTGATTCGACGCATCTTGCGTTACATCAAGGGCTCGCTGGACCAGGGTCTGTTCCTTCATGCCTCTCCGTCCTCCTCGCTCACGGCCTACACCGACGCGGACTGGGCAGGATGCCCAGACTCCAGACGCTCCACTTCTGGCTACTGTGTCTTCTTCGGCGACAACCTGGTCTCTTGGTCCTCCAAGCGCCAGGCCACCGTCTCCCGATCTAGCGCTGAGGCGGAATACCGAGCTGTTGCTCATGCCGTCGCCGAGTCGTGCTGGCTTCGTCAACTCCTTGGAGAGCTCCACGCTCCCCTCGCCTCCGCGACGGTAGTCTTCTGCGACAACGTCAGTGCCGTCTACCTCTCGACTAATCCCGTACAACACAAGCGCACGAAACATATTGAGATCGACATTCACTTTGTTCGTGAAAAGGTGGCTCTTGGCCAAGTCCGCGTTCTACACGTGCCTTCCTCGCATCAGTTCGCCGACATCATGACCAAAGGGTTACCTGTTCAGCTCTTCGAGGAGTTTCGATCCAGTCTCTGCGTTCGCGAACCTCCCGCTGTGACTGCGGGGGGGTGTTAGAGATAGCATGCCATCCGTTAGAGATAGCATCTAATCTCCTGTATTTGGAATGTACAGATTGCATTGTAATCTCTCCCGGTTATCCTCTCCGGGTATTTAATTGAATCTGGCCCGTACTGTTGTACGTGTGCTGAGCCAATCTCTCTCTTCCTCATCTCGTTTGCTATTTACTCCTGGATAGTGGTCCATAGGAGGGGGCCAATCTTATTTTTTGTTTACGAGGGATTCATGTTGATGACAAGGTTGTCTTGATTTTGCCGACGGAACGATGGAGTTCGTATTTGTTCTGTTCAATTGAAAATTTTGCTTCCTTAGCTATATTACTACTGACCTTAACCTGTACATTATATTGTTTTCTTGAAGTAGTTTCGTCCCTTGTTTCATCACATCCTTTGCCGAATGAAAATGAGCTCGCCATGCTCGCTATGGCCCCGCTCAGTTAGGTTGAAAAGCTGTGATTTATGTCTGAAAGTGCACTGCAGCGGCTGAAATTTCATTGTAGTTAAAGGTGACTTATTTGGTGTAATTAAATTTAAAAAATTTAAAATAGAAAAATATGCTAGCTCATCACAGACAATGCAAACGAATATGGAAAAAAAGAACCGAGGAAAAACTCAAAAAAGCCAAAAGTTCAGAAGTTCAGAAAAAGACGAAATTTATGAATAGTGAAAAATAAGTCAGAAGCCAGAATCTGAAATGAGCTGGACCTACGCAATCTGAAATCTGTGTCTGCTTCATCCGATATTCAACTAAGGGTGAATGATATATTCTCTTTTATGTGCTGATTTAGCTGCTCGATATTTTACTTTCCTTTCGCCGTTCCTTTTTTCTGGGTGCATAGAAGGTACTGCTACTGGACTAGAGCTGGAAGTTGGGCTGGGCCCTACTGGTATGGCCTGGGTCCACCGTGCTTTAGGCCGTTTCGTGCTGTGCCGGCTCGACCCAATCATCTCGTCGTGCTATGCCGTGTCAGCCCACCTCGCCTATGGTCAGGCCCAAACACGGCCAAAAGTTTACTGTGCTGGTGTTCATGCCATGCCAGCCTAAACCCAACCCCAAGTAACTATGTACGACGAACGCGGCAGCGACGATGGTGGCGGCGACCGCCATCTTTCTTTATCTCGTACCCACCTCATTAAAAACTAGTTGAAATTGAATTAGTTGCATAAAAACATAGGCACGCAATGACGTAAATATTTCAAAAAAGTGAAATTTCCTTGATATTTTAAAAATACAATGTTACTGCCTCATTAAAAACCTTGCGCTCCAGAGTGAGGTTACCTGAGTAAGGAAAATGGTACAGTAATAATATATGTACTTACTAACTATAACAACTTGCGTACATAGTATCTACTCATCAATATCTAAGTTATTCATGCATTTGAGGTCAGCGTAAGCCTGCATGATTTCAGGATCCTCTAGTTGATGCTGTTGTCGCTCTTTAGCTAATTCTTAATCTTTGGCGCATGTGATTATCTCCACCATCCTGGGTGTGAGGGATGATCTTCTTTCTTCGATTATTCTCCTTACCTGCTTAACGTTGCTTCTAAAGAGACGGTGAACACTGGCACCAGGAGAACATCCTGTGCAAAATGTGACAACACAGTAAATATCCGCTTGTTGTTTTTCCATTACTCGAGTAAGTCTATCTTGTCTCCACCAGTAAGATCAGGATCACTATTTGCAAAATCATGTTCCAAGTAGTGGTTCAGCTCGGATACAGAATTCCACTTAGAGGCCTCCTGAGACTGAGAGGACGGAGAAGTAGACTTGCCCTTTAGATTCTTCCATAAGTGTGATGTCAAACTTGTCTTTTTTTTGTTGTGTCTGCTATGAGGCTTTCGATCTTCCGCTACTGCCAAATTTGTCATGATACATACGAAAAATACGAAAAAGACTCCTCTTTGACATGTACAAAAGCTTCCGAATAATCAAAGCTAAGGCGTTCACCTATTCCCTCTATGCTAACCTGTAAACCTGCCAACTTTTTCGTATGATACAAAATGATAGCAAAGATATACAAGTGTGAAATAGAACCAAAATATGTAATAAAATTTTCTTCCATTGCTACGACAGTACGGACTAAAAGGGATCCTCCCTAGATTTAGCAATTTTGTCTGCAATTAACCAAATAAATTTTATAACTAAGCAAGAGGTCGGATAATAAATACCAGATATAACCTTTGTTGAATTATTAAAAGGTTTTCGTAGCCCTCTATATTGTCCATATGATAGTCATCTATGATGTAGTCTCTCATGTTTGGCGAGAGACGATGAGCATCAACAGCAGCCGGAGCCGAAGGATGACTAGAGGAGCGATGACGGGAGCTTACACTAAGTCGCCCTGCTGCCCTTTTCAACCTTCTACTACTCTACATACTGCTTGGGAGCTCCTTGGCACTTTGATTTCTTAGTAGTATAGTGGATGAATGGTGATTGGTGAATAAATGGGGACTTGGGGAGTGTAGAGGAATGTTGAAGAAATGGAGAGTGTAGAGGGATATTAAAGAAATAAGAGATCGATTAGCCTCCTCCCTCCTCCCCCGTCCCCCAGTTGCCTCCCTCCTCCGCTCACCTCCCCTAGCCGCCTCCTTCTCCCCCACCTCCCTGGCTTCCTCCCTCCTCCCCTACCTCCCACGGCCACCTCCTCCTCCCTCATTTCCCCAGCCCCCTCTCCCCGTTCCCCGATCGCCTCCCTTCTCTCCCCACCTCCCCGACCTCCTCCCCTTGCCCCTCCATCCTCCACCCATCCCTCAGACACCTCCCTCCTCCCCCACCTCCCTCGACCGCCGCCTCCTCCCCCGCCCCCAGCGACCCCTCCTCTCCCTGTCCCTTGGTGCCTCCTCTTCCCTGGCCCCTGGTGACCCCTTGCCTCCATCCTCCCCCGACCCCCCCCCGCCGCCTCCCTTCTCCCCAACACCCAGACGACCCCTCGCCTCCCTCTTCTCTTGACCCCCTCGCCTTCCTCCTTCCCCTCCTCCCTCGACCCCATCGCCAGTGTTAGCACGCCGCCGCCCTCCAGCTTCTTTCCCACTGGTTGCTTCGGCTTTCAGGGCTTTCACGATGTCACCACCAGGGGTGACCGGCGTCGACATCGGTGGTGTGGGCGTATGCTTCGGCTTCAGTGGTGCTGGGGCCGGTGGGCCGCCCGAGCTTTTCTGGTCTGGGCTTACACGTCATGCAGACTACGGCGATCGGCGGCGCCGCTGTCACAATGAGGAGGAGGAGGTAGGCAAGAAGCGGTGGCCTCACGACATGACGCCGAGCTCTAGTATGCTCCTTTCCCTCTAGTCCTGTACTCCCTCTCTCTACTCTATGATGGCTTGTGGGGTGGGAATCCATGGGATGATGGAATAGCGACGGGAAGGTGGTGGAGGCCAAGGCCAAGGCGGCTGCAGGTGCTGGTGTGTCGGTCGTGCCCCCCGTGCTGGCTGTGCTCGCCAGGCCGGGCCGACCTGAGCACATCACAATATGCCGTGCCACCTGACGGGCCGACTTTCTAGGCTCGGTTTGGCCCGCCATTCATGCCGTGCTAGCATGGCTTGCCATGTGGCGTGCCCGTGCCGTGCTTGGGTCGTGTCGGGCCAGCCGGGGCCTTAGGCTGGCATGGATAAGCCTGGCTCAACTCCCAGCTCTACTACTGATTGATGTTCAACAAGGGAAGATGCTTTTTTTAACGGAAATACGGGCCGTAACGGCCTAACTGTGTTTCATTATAGCAGTAATAGTACAATCCCCAAAGATTACAAAGAAGGACAACAATATTAAAAAAATTTATAACCATACCCTTCTTCCATGGCATGACATCTGACTTCACTGATCGGTGAAAAAGTTGGAGCACATCACCAAAATTGTAGAAGTAGGTCGACAGTAACCTTAAACAAACCTCTTTGTTGGTGATACGGAGAGTAGCCCGCTTGAACCTTCTGTTGTGTTTGCTGGAGGTAAAGTGTGCAGCTGACAAGGACCCTAGCTTGAAACTGCACGGAGATATTAGGGATGGCCAGCGTGAATCAGATGACGAAGAGTAGGAGGTGTAGCTCACCTGGAGACCACCGTACACCAGCTTGATGGCACCTGCCTCCTTTGTTACATTGAGCGCTTAAGGAGGTAAAACTCGTTGATTATGTCGACGAGAAGGTTGTTGAGGCCAGTAAGAAACCGGTGTTTAATTATTAAGTTCTTGGCTCTAACATAGCCGGATCTGGAGAAGAACTTGCAATCTTTGCGATGGATTTGAAGATCAAAACAAATTTACTGCCAAGAAACAGAGAAGAAGCAGAGGGGGCCATACATAGTAGCCGAAAAGGTGGCACACTAGCCAGCACACGATAAACGCCAACACCATAGGGGGAAAGATGCAAAAGTGATGGAGCAAACCTTAGATTACCGACACGGGGAGGGGAAACCATCGGAATGGATGGCGACGGCTGTTGTATGTGTGAAACCCAAACACAAGTGAGGGGGTGGACATCGGCCGTCATCCGCAAGAATAAAAATGACATGTAAATTTATACAGGTTCAGGGCCCAAGAGGACTGCCCTACTCCTGTCAGTGAGCCAACAGGGGGGGTTATCTCTGGAGATGGATCCCCTATGGGCTCACTAGTTTGAATATACTTCTTTATTGCTTATAAGAGCTCAAGAGAGCTCCCCCTTACAAATGTGGGATACATGGGGGATTTATAGGCTCTTGGACCTGTACAAATAACTAAAAACCCCTTAGTGATATAGTTAATCTATGAGTACAAGAAAGGGGTATTGCTATCTTTTCCAAGTATAATTGTGGTTCTTCGGTATGTATATTGCATGACTAGTCACTGGTTATACTTATGGGACTTGCTGGATTGAACCCATCATCTTGATGACCCTAGTCCTAGAAGGTGAGGAATATTCTTCCAACAACGGCGAGGATCTCCTACTGTACAAGCAAAAGAGGAAGAAAACTAGGAAAAAAGAGGAATTACAAGCTACTTCTATACAAAAGGGATGGGACCCCTTTCTGCTCGTGGCCAGTGACTCCGGCAACCAGAGCTAAAAGAGGGGGCCAAGCTTGGATCGGGAGGAGGGGCGAAAGAGACAAGGTGTGGAGTGATGGAGGTTTTGTGAGTGACTAGTGACATCCTAGGTGGCCGCCTTGGGCGCCTAGGCGTTGGGCTTAGGTTGGTCACTGTGACTCAAGCAAAGTCGACCCCCTAGGTGCTCGGCCTGCCTAGGCGATCAACGCTGGTCCTAGGTGGAGTTAGGCAGGCAAGGCGTGGTGGCGCTAGGTGGTCTAGAGTGGCTCGAGGCGGCTCGGGCGCTCAGAGGTGGTGCTCGCCTTGGCTAGCCATGGCACCGGCAGCCAAACCAAGGAGGCTCCATGGAGGGCAGCGCTAGGTAGCCTTTTGTCGAATCCGAAGGTGAAGGCGGGTGCAGGGGAGGCGTAGAAGCCGATGAATGGCTGGAGCAAGGGACTAGCCACGACAGCGTGGTGGCCAAGGCTAGCCAAGGTGAGCACCAGCAGGAGCCAAAGCAAGGCGGCACAGGCGCCTCGCTATGGCTGGAGATGGGGGGGGGGGGGTTGGTGACGTCAATGGGAACCAAAGTAAGAATCGGATGGAGCAAGACACAAAGCCAGGAGTAGGGAAATGTAAGAGAGAGGAGGAATAAGAGATAAGGAAAAGGAGAAGGAGAAAGAAAATAGAAAAGAAAAGGGAGTGGCCAAGAATGATTCGGCCAAACAAGAGAAAGGAAATGGGAGGATAGAGAGATTAACCGTGCGCAATAAAATCATATTCGCGAATGTTTAACTTTGAGCCTTCCATTGAATGCTAAAATTACTAAATAAAAATTTGCTAATCATGTTAAATTGTTTGGAGTGACTAGAATGCTTGCTATTTTGTTCGGCCGTCTAGGCCCCCTAGGCGCTAGGCGGCCACCTAGCCCGCCTAGCATCTAGTGTCTAGGTGAATATTGTGAGTGACCAGTAAAAACTCTGGTTATTATCGCAGAGAGAAGACGCTTGTAATCAGCATCAGTTTGATCATGTGCTCAATGAATTTGCCTGCTTTCATGTAGGAGAAATATGATTAGAAAACCTAGGTACATGCTGGCTGCAGTAGCACGGACTCGGTTCTATTTTTAGACCTTGTTATTGCCATGGTCTTCATTCAGAAGAGCAATGCTCTCCAAGTTGGTGTTTCAGGTAATGAAAATTTTGGACCTAAAAAAAAGGTAATGAAAATTTTGACCATGCAGTTCAAAATCAGCTGCAGGGGATTTTGTACCCACATAATTCATCTCTAATAACTTGTCCTACTGAGTTATGATTGAGATATCTACGCTACTTGAACTATCATTGTACTTTGTATGTTACAGAAAGAAAGCTAAGTTGTACATTGTTGTGCAAAAAATAAGCAGCAAGCGTTCTGTCGTTATGCACATCATCTATGGACCTGAAGGTGCTCAAAGAGTTCATCATTGCATCAAGAGACGCAGGTTGGTCTTTAACAGAAGTTGAAAAGTGAAAAAAAATTGCAGTCAGATTGGACAATGAATTCCGTGTGCAGCAATCATCTCATATCACTTTGGCACTGACCTTCTGCATACACATATTTTTTATAAAAGAAAACAAGATCCTGCTTAATCTGCATCATCTTCTTTGTATCAGGTCACATCATACTGAGCAGATGCCAAGGTGGCTCTGTCAAATATACTATTTCTTATGGTACTAAATGGTAGGTAACCTCCAAGTCGAATTTGTAATCCTGTCTGGCAAAAAGTACTGACGAATTGTTGTACTTGTCTCAGGTCATATCATACTGAGATAATGGCAAGGTGGCTCTGTCAAATGTATTATTTTTTATGGTAATTGGTAGGTAACCTCCAAGTGTAGTATGTAATCTTGTCTGGCAGAAGTACGACTGATTGTTAAGCTAGCAGTACTAAACTAGTAATCAGCAGTACATACCAGTGAGTGGTGGGTGCAGCGAACATCCAAGAGATGATGCACATTAACTGCCAATATTGCCAACAGTTGTTTGATATATCCAGCATGGGAAATTTTTGTACGGATAACTCATTTTTTATTCGAAAATACAGAAATATACCTGCGACAAAATTTTTTACACAAATAAGCTCGAGTCGCCAAACCATTGGGCAATTTACGCTTGTCGCCCCACCAAAACGCGACTTATAAAGAATCTGGTAACCGTTGAGCGATTAAATGCAATCGCCTCCCCGTTAAGCGAAATTGAATCGCCCCCCCGTTCGGCGACATAAAGAAGAGTCGCCCAACGGGGGGGGCGACTGCATGTGAATACAGCCCGACGGCCGAGCCCCTTTTCTTCCCCACGCCTGCTCGCCATTCACTCTCTCCACCGCGCGAGAAGACAGAGCAGAAGAAGAGAGGAAGGAAGAGGAGGAGGAGAGGGGAAGAAGAGAAGGAGAGGGAGAGGAGAGGGAAGAAGAGAAGGAGAGGGGGAGGAGAGGGAAGAAGAGAAGGAGAGGGAGAGGAGGAGAAGCCGTGGGATTTGCAGGTATTTTCCTAATTGTAGAAAATTTATTTTAGAAAATTTGTTTAGATAAATTTAGTTTAGAAAATCTAGTGTAGATATTTAGTTTACAAATTTAGTTTAGATATTTAGTTTAGAAAATTTAGTTTAGAAAATTAGCTTAGATATTTAGTTTAGATATTTAGTTTAGAAAATCTAGTTTAGAACATTAAATTTAGAAATGTAGATGCAATTTACAAATTTAGATGTACAAATTTAAATGTAAAAAAATATAGTTTTTTGTATAATATTTGTAATGCATTATTGTGGAAAATTTACTTTAGAAAATTTGTTTAGATAAATTTAGTTTAGAAAATGTAGTGTAGAGTGTAGATATTTAGTTTACAAATTTAGCTTAGATATTTAGTAGAGATATTTAGTTTAGAAAATTAGCTTAGATATTTAGTTTACATATTTAGTTTAGAAAATCTAGTTTAGAACATTAAATTAGAAATGTAGATGCAGTTTACAAATTTAGATGTACAAATTTAAATGTAGAAAAATGTAGTTTTTTTATATAATATTTGTAATGTATTATTGTGGAAAATTTACTTTAGAAATTTATTGTAGATCATTCAATGTACAAATGTAGATGCAGTTTACAAAATTGAAATTAAGAAAATTTAAATGTATTATTGTAGAAAATGTAGTGTACGAATTTACATTTAGATAATTTTACAGTTATGGCGGGTGACTGGCGATACACGCTGTTGGACGAGCACTTGGACCGCGTGCACCGTGCTTCCCGTCGTGCGCCGCCACCGGGGAGCACGGACGAGTCGACTGAGCTGGGAGTGGTCCGGACACGCACACCTCGTGTGGCCTGGGGACTCGACCCCCGTTGGACTGTCAGGTTTGCACTATGCCAACGTTTTAGTATTACCATAAAAATATTTAATGCTGACCTTCACTTTATTTGCAGGCTGCGGGATGCCGGACTTCTCCCTCTTGCCCGGATGGTGCAGGCCACGGATGAGGACGGAGGTGCCTTGGCCGGGGAGGGGGACGAGGCGGGCGTGGAGCGATCACGACGCTTCCCGTTCGACCGTTCCCTGCTGACGGCTTTGGTGGACCGTTGGCGGCCCGAGACGCACACTTTCCATCTACCAGTCGGGGAGATGGCGCCGACCCTGCAGGACGTGTCCGTACTCCTTGGCCTTCCGGTCGCGGGAGACGCTGCCTTCCTACCGGAGGCTCCCGCCGAGTGGCGCGAGGACCTGCTCGGCAGATTCCAGGGGGTCCTTCCACCGGCCGATCAGCACCACATCTTCGACGAGAGACAGAAGCATGGACCGACGAGAGGCAGAAGCATGGACTTCCACCGGCCGATCAACACCATCTATTTGGTGTCGTCGACGAGTGAGTTTTATTTTATCGTAGTCAACTTATTAACGATCGTCGTACTAAAATAATTTGCCTTTCTTGCAGGTACAGTTCGCGCACGTGCAGGTCACGCGGGTGTACCACCCCTTCGTGGAGCAGTTGGACCGCCTCGCAGACTCCAACGTGCGCTGGGAGCCTTACGCAGCGGAGGCAGTGCAGGCCCGTGCTCCTGACGGGCTGTCTGCACTGTGCTGGCGTGACCAGGCTTTCTGGCTGACCCGCCGGAAGCTCGTGTACGGCATCTACGTGGAGGACTACGCACCGCAGCGAGTCATGCGACAGTTTGGGCTGCGGCAGGCACTTCCTGTACCAGTCGGGCCGCCGATTCCGCCCCGCGTGCACGCGTGAGTGATCGCTTCTGATATTTTTGTACGTACTTACTATTGTGATCGCAAGTACTTACATTACGTAATGGTTCCATAAACAGGCACACCACGAAGGGCGTCAAGAAAGGCACGGACTGGTCCAAGAGGATGCAGCCCTGGATTGCGCAGTGGGAGGGTGCGCTGGATGACCGCGTGGAGGAGGACCGGCCATACGACATAGCCGACTACGCGGAGTACCTCATCTGGTACCAGGGGCGGACTCGTACCAGGCTGGTACATGTCGTAGACCCACCTGCCCCACACGTCGCCGCACCGACAGACGCGTACCCTGCGCACTTCGCACACGACGCTCACATCACGGTACGTAACTTGTAATTTCAAAAATTCTCAAATGGCAATATCGTTTCGATGATGGACCATTCTATGTCTTTTTGTCCAGGCTGACGTCGGTGCCGCGCTGTGGTCGGAGTCCTCCGCACTAGTGCAGAGGTGGGGCACAGGTGGGGAGTTGACCCGCGAGGAGGCCGTCAGCTTTGCGCGATGGATGGAGGTAGGGTGTAGACGTATCGTCAGCCTACTGTCCTGCACGAGGCTACCGGTGGTCTCCACACCTACGGCCAGTGCACCCTGACCACCAGTGCCACCCCGACCAGCGTGGCACTACTCCGGAGGTAGTACGTGGACACGTCCACCTCTCCCGGAGCAGCCAGGGAGTTCTACGTGGACACGTCCACCTCCCCCAGAGCAGCCAGGGAGTTCTGCTTGGTCACGGCCTCCTACGTACATCCCCGGCTTCCACACGGATGATTTCATGGCGCCATGTACGGGTACGCATCGTCCGAGCTTGTTTTTATCCTAAGACGACATGCAACGAACTAACGATATTACTATTGCAGGTCCTTACCAGCAGCAGGGACGCTTCTCCCCGGGCCACATCGAGGTGGACCAGTTTTTTGCGGACTGGCCTGGGCCGTCCTCCGACGCAGCACCGGAGGTTATCTCCGGCAGTGGCCTCCCCGGTGCACCGGAGGCCACACAGCCGGAGGTGCAGGTGACTCCACCGGCGCAGCCGCGGGTGCGAAACCCACCTGATCGTTTTACTTTTTCGGACCCTCGTCACCCGCCGCCTCGTAATCCGTTGCACCGGAGGACGGCCAAGCTGGGCCGTATGGCAGGACGCGGGCGCGGTGATGGAGCACCTTAGGGCGGGGAGTGAGGGGTGTATGTCATGCATGTAATGGATAAATACGCGGCATGTTACTGCGTTATATTATAAAGTTCATTTAAATTCAAACAATGCTATTATCTCTTCTTTTCGTATAGAAAATTATTTCTATATCAAGTAATGTGACAAATATTAAATACCAGTTCTTGTGTGACTTAATTACGAAATTGCAAAATAATGTGACATATACCAGTATATGTGACTATACCACATTTTTTACGAGTTTCAAATTACAAAATTCACAAAACCCTTAACAGGATCCATGCAGTCGCCTAGAGGTAGATTGGCGAGCAGGCGTGGGGAAGAAGAAAAGAGGGCTTGGCCGTCGGGCTGTAATCACATGCAGTCGCCCCCCCGTTGGGCGACTCTTCTTTATGTCGCCGAACGGGGGGGCGATTCAATTAAATCGCTTAACGGGGAGGCGATTGCATTTAATCGCCCAACGGTTACCGGATTCTTTATAAGTCGCTTTTGGGTGGGGCGACAAGCGTAATTCGCCCAATGGTTTGGCGACTCGAGCCTATTTGTGTAAAAAATTTTGTCGCGGGTATATTTCTGTATTTTTGAATAAAAAATGGGTTATCCGTACAAAAATTTCGCCAGCATGGTACCCAGGTTTTCTGACTATGGCTAGAATTTGATTCTCACTGTGCACTGGGTGAGCCATTGGTTTCTACAGTACTTTCCAGGGCTTGATCCCATAACATTTTGCTCCAAATAAGACGACAAAGGGTCTGTTCTTTTTAACTGTGGCTTGTGGCTGCGGTTTATGGTTTTTGGGCTATTCATATGAGATATTACAAAGTAACATAAACTCACGTACGGTTTTGCCAATATAAATGAAGTCGGTACAATATGTACTACAATTAACTAGTAGACCACATCTTGAAAAAAATACTTCGTTTAAAAGTTAATTACTATAGAAAAGTCAAAAGCTGAAAAAGAACAGACCTAAAAACCAATATCGAAGAGAACTACTACCACGCGCCGTACCGTTGGGATGCGACGGCATAGCTCCCCCTCTGCCGCCGCTCCCCCTCCTCTCCCTCTATCTTCTCTTGAACTGGCGCCGTGGCTCCTCTCCCCTCTTCTCTTCTCTGACGCCGAAGCAGCTCCGCACCTCTACTCCGGCTCCCACGGCGGTCGACGGCGACCTCATCGCCTCGTTGTGCTGCCGTCTCCCCCTCCTCCACTCAATCTAATATTCAGTGCACCTCCATCGCTGTGTCTCCCTCCGCCGTCGTCTACCGCCGAACTACCGCCTCTCCCAACCTCTCTCTACATATGGGGATACAGAGAATCCGTTGTCTGCACAACAGGAGTTGAAGGTGAAGGAGGAGGGGAAAATAATGCCAGAGTTAAAAAAGGAGGTGAACGGGTGGCACTAGAGATAGCCATCTGATGGCCGGAGGCAACCGAATCCAACAACGGATCAGTATACCCTTCTCTAGTATTTCTCAGTATTGAAAGGCATACCTAGTGTTCCGCTTCGCTTCTCGGGTTCAGTACGGCCCAGCCCATCTGCGTTTAGCCTTCCTGGCCACTCTGCGCTGCTTGCTTTAAGAACGGCCGAGATGCGCTTGGAAAATCCGTGTTCAATCTAGACCGGCCCAAGAAGACGCTGGGTTTCTTTTATTGTTGGCGGTGGAGACCGCAGAAGCAAACAAGGATTGGAAGCCCAACATTCGGTGGGCTGTTGGATGTTCTCCAGTGGAATTGTCGCGTACACGGTGTTTCCCCCCCCCCCCCCCCCCCCCTCGAATCAGGAGCTTTACACATTCATTAATAGTAGGGTACAATCATCCCGTAGGCATTTCAAAGAAAGGTCGGTGCTTGTAGCCACGTACACCGATCGTTACCTACATAAATTTGTTTCGCACAAAGATCGTACAAAGGAAACTTGAAAAGCTACAAAAACCCTTACCCAGCTCCTGAATTTCATCGAGGACGGCCTTAATCTCTAAGTGGTGGAGGACAGCGAAGATATTGATATAGATAACGCACGTCGTTTGTTTCGGTTTTCAGAGAAATCAAAGTCAAAACCCAAAGACAAAAATAAAAAAAAATGGTCCCTTAGGGCCTGTTTGGTTGGAGGCTGAAAAAAGCTACCTAAGCCAGGCATGCATCTCAGGTGTTCGATTTTGGATGCCTAAGGCCAGGATGTGTTGCCTGGCAGGCATTTGCTTGCGAGGCCTTTAATCTCTGAGCGATGGTTATATCGGGCCTTCCACAAGTTGACAAGAGATAGAGAATCGGTTTAACAATCCCTTGTCAAAATGTCCTGCAGCTGCCATCCTGACCCCATAGCTTCGGCGTTCAAAACCGTTCGGCGGTTGAGACCATTTATCTGATCTCTTCTCTTTCTCTGTGCCATGAGGGTTGGCAGCCAAGACAAGATCAAAAGCTGTATCTTTACACCACCGGACTGCTGGAATTATAGGCATCGGCGCTTCTCCATGTCGTTTTCTCTTATTGCGTGCAATCCATAGAGAATACACGCCGCAAAGAATAACAGCTGCGTCATGGATTGGGCAAATAGATCCGTCGATCAGGTCTGCTGTCCAGGTGCTTGGGTGCAGAGATGAAATCCTCAAACTCACCAAGTCTTTCATAGCCGAAAAGAAGGATTTCGCATGCGTACACTCCATCAGAATATGACAAGAGTGTTTCATCCCTAGCACCACAAACATTACAGAAACCTATCCTTTCAACATGCCGGTCTCTCAGTTTTGCCCTTGATGGGAGGAAATCGTGTGAACTTTCCACCAGAAAACCTTCACCTTTGGTGGCATTGGAAAGCTCCAAATCTGTTTCCACATGGGATTTGCATCCCCAAAAGAGCTCGAAGCTTGCGAGGCTGCGATATCCGCTACTAAACAGCGATAAGCACCATGCTTTTCTAGTGCCCAGGCCCAACAATCTTCAGCATTCTTACCGATCGGAATAGAGAGAACCCTGTTCACATCCGGCAAAAGCAGGTTGGCATGAACAGCACCGAAATTCCACTGTTATGCACCATTGCAAGGCAAATCTCTCACCTTCTGTGCATTTGCACCCGGCATTGTTCCGATTGGCTTCGTTGTGACAGAGCCCGGTATCCAACGGTCATTCCAAATATCAATGGATTTACCATCTCCAACTCTTTTAATGGGCCCCTTCTCCAAAACCGACCGTCCACTCAAGATTGCTCTCCAGGTATGAAAACAATTCTTTTTTCGGCCGGCCGACATGAAATCACCATGAGGAAAATACTTCCACTTTAAGACTCGGGCGCAAAGAGACTAGTTTAGGATATCTCCAATAGTACTAATTTAGCTATCTCTTAACTATACCATATCAATAAATTCCTCTGTGGAGGAGAGAGGTGAGAAAAAAGAATATGTTATCTCTTATGCAAGAGACAATCTGAGCACACAAACCAACACAAATGATAATGAAGTGTAAGGGGGGTTGTGATAAAAATAATATAAAATAGTTAAAAAATTAATTTTAAAGATAAATCGTTGAATGTTATCTATTTGGCTAATTCCTATCTCCTATCAACCTATATTATGTTATGTTGCAAAGAATGTTATCTATTTGGCTAATTCTCCATGATCCGTTATTTAGTTGTTCACTAATGTTTTTTTTGTAAGATTTATTGTGTACAAGGTTAGCGATAGAGGATTCAACTAATATGAGGTCATACTTTTGTTTTCTTAGGTCAAACCATAGATAAAAAGAAGCCTTGCAACCAGGATCAGGAGTTGTCCAAGTGGGTATGTATCAACTGCTAAGTGGTATGTCATTTAAACTTTTTAATTTTCAAATATATGTGTACACACACACGGTAGCGCTATTCTGCATGCGCGTGTATTCTGTGTGTAGTTTTGCGCCCTAACAAGTTATCACCAGTTGTGCGAAAAATTATCAAGAAAGTTAATTATCACCAGCTGTATTGTTTACATTCAGTAGTCACTTCATTCGCTACCGGTGGTAACTTCATGCAGAATCAATGATAACTTTCTGGCGCTGTGAAAGTTTGGCAATAACTTCATTCAGAGCTGATGGTAACTTCATTCAGAAATATCAATAACTTTCTCAGGTATTTTACACCTACATACTGGTTAGTATCCTTATCGTATCGACGTATCCTTGTTTTTGAAAAATATCGTATCGCCATATCCTTGTATCCGTATCGCATATCCTAGCCGACCACTTTTGCATGTGCATATATTCTTGCTGTCATGATTGCTTCCCCACCAGAAATTAGAGACACAACCAGTTAAGCGTTTGCATGTTTTGGCTGACAGCTTGAAACAGCTCATAGCCAGAGCAACGGATTTGATTAGAACTTCCTTGCCAGCACTACTTAGCTTCTTCTCCGACCAGCCTACTATCAAACTTTTGATCCTAACCGGGATCTTTTCGAAGGCCTCCTCCGTGATTCAGCCCAAAGCTGTAGGAAGCCCCAAGTACTTCTCTCCCAAAGCTTCTGTATGAATCCCAGACAATTCGAAAACTTGCAATTTGGCTTCATCTTGGCAATTAGCACTAAAGAACACAGCCGATTTATCCTTATTTACCATTTGCCGAGATCCGATTCGGTATCTTTCCAAGATATCAGTTTCCGATGGCAATCATTTGCAAATAACAAGTGAGAAATCCACGGAGCATGAATTCCCACCCGTACTCCTTTAGCTAAATACTGATGCCCATTGTAATTTAACGTACCGGACAGCCCCTCAGCGCAAAGCAGGAAGGGTAAGATAGGATCTGTCAACTATCGAATCATCGATTTTACTAGAGAAATTCAAGCCTCATGAAAGAATGAACGGGAGAAATGAGATGATTTTTATTGCCATAATAATATTACAACTTGTTCTTAGCGAGCGATTACAAGCGAAAATGCTACTTGCACTAATACAAAATGATCTTCTTGTTGTTGTTCTCCTTTGTTTTCTTTTCCCCTTTGTTTTCTTCTCCTCTTCTCTCCCTCTCATGTGGTTAGGGCTTAAGTAGCATTGAAAGGGTGTCAGTTACTTTCGTGAACTAGCACCTTGTCAATTCTATCCGTCTGCCCGAGCAATCCATTGTATCAGCGAGAGAGACCTAATAAATAACCGTTGACCGCTTATTGTTAGTGACGGAGAACATCAGTAAATAACTACAAGACGGTTATTGTCAGAGGCATATCGCCGAACTTGGTGAGGTTGAAGGGAATAGAAACGCATGTGTTCTATGACTTGACTATACAAGACGTTGTTCAAACGGAGGCCCATATGTTACAGAGCTTCTGAGTAGTGGTTGGTTGGGTAGATGAACAATAATTCTTCGACTAGAGGGTACTCAGGATGTGTTATAGCATAAACCATTATAACACTGGTCTAAGGGCTTTGATTATGTATTAAAGTGGCTCTTTAATGGATTATCTAATCGGCTCTTTAATGGATTATCTAATCCTTGTTAGCTAGCCCCCCTGAACTTCATGTGAAATTAAGACTTGGAATTCTTTGATTGGAACACAGTCGAAAAATATATTCCTGTTGAGAGGTCATTTGACACTAGTCAAGAAAGGTTAAAAAAAAGTCTTTTCACTTGAAGTTAAAAAGCTAAGCAGAAGAGAAATAGAACTAAAAGGTTTATACCCGTTAGGCATGGTTCCTGTAACCGCTAACTTCAGGCATGGATCCCATGAATGATTATTGGGGTCATGTGACACCAATGGAATTTTCTAAACCCTATAGAAAATTATTGTTCATCGGTAGAGGTGTCTCCATGGTGCAATGGAGGTGATTCTAATGGTCTTCTCGCCTGGATTTGCCCTTGGCTAACTTGGTCGTAGAAGAGCCCTTATAAACCGAATCAGTGTCCATGACTCCGTATCATCCCACGCTTCTATAAGACCTTTGGTATTCTCTCGAATTCCTCTTTGTTTCCTTCGCCCCGGTGATTGTAGTCCTAGCTCTTTTCCCCTAGATTTTCTTGATCTTTACTAGACCCAAGCCCAAATATGCAAAGATGTTTGAGTCCATCTCCAAGTGGCCCAGATCCGAATTGGGATCAAAGAGACTTAGAGCATTAGAAGATATGGGATTGACCCCCAACTGATTTATAATCCCTTGAAGATCGATGGAAGGCGAAGGTTTTCCAAGTGATGAAGAGGGCAAGATACTGGTATTCTGGGCATATGTGGAATACGGTTTTATGCTTTCGGTGCATTTTTCTTATCAAAAGTGCACGAGTACTATGGGATCAGGTTGGTGAATGAAATGACCCTCACTTTTACATGACCTAACCATCATATTTAAATTTATCGACCACCATGAGAAGGAACTGACAAAGAACGCTACTCCGAGTGGGAGCGTCCAGTCGGAGGTTACCAAGGGTCTAAATAACCTATCAGTTTCGAGTTGGTGAAATCAGTTGAAAAGGAATTGAAAGCAAGTGCCCTAGAGTATGCTATAGGAAGATTCAAATTTAAGACCAAAAAGTCCAGGTATGTAATAGTTCTTGGAAAAATATTATCATACCTTTGATCTTGCGATACCTTGAATTTATCACTTCTTCCCCTCTTTTGTCTTGAAGTTTAACTGCTACATCAGGTGTTGAATTTCCGAGTGCTTCTAATGAAGAAGCATCCGAAGAAGAAGTGGTCGAGAGGGTCACTCCCCCAACACAACTTCACTTTCTCAAGATCAAGATAAGGGAAAGAAGTTAGAGGCGGCATCAATCATCAAACCCGCTCTTCAGTTGGTGCTGACTTCTACTGAAGAAGCGGAGGCTATTGTCATTGAAATTCCCTTGATGGCTCTGACACCATCGAGGAAAGAGATTGTTGCTTTTGAGGCGAGGACCAAACATGTCCCTGTGCCTGTCGGAAAGGCTACAGTTGAGGAGGAGGAGGGAACTCATATTCTTCTCCCATCCCTTGGAGGCCCGGTGGTTGGGAGCTCTTCAATGATCTGACGGTCTCCTCATCCGAAGGACATTCCTGATCAGGGCTACATCTTCAACAACCAGAGGCTCGAAGAGCTATGGTGGAGGAAGATGTTGGACCTCGAGTTAAAAATTGGATCGAGGAGCTCTACTTTACATTTTCTAGTAAGGCAGTCTCGGTAAGTACTCGAGACTACTCTTTACTTTTAGTTTTTTGATCTGAGCAAAACTTTTCTGAAATTTCCCTTTTTCTTTCTTTAGCACATGGTGGAGGTGGTTGCCTTGGTCTAAGAAGCGACCATGCGATCTCATGCTCTCGAGAAGGAGAGCTCACCTTCGCCGACAAGCAGACAAGTGGTAAGTTACTCAGCTTTTATGTTTCTTTTGAGGGTTCATTTTCAATGTTTTCCTGAGTTCCTTTGCAGGTTGGGGAGCATAATTATAGTGCTTGAAGAGACCCTCAAGAAGGAAAGTGAGCTGCTCGGTAGCGATGGAGAACAAAAAGTTCCTTCAAGATGTCGAGCAAAAAGACCTCAGACTAAGCAGTAACAATCCTTTCAACTTTTACTTCATTCTCTTTTTGTTTTACCTACTTCTCTTCTTACTTTCTTATCGGGAATTGATAGCACTCGAGAAACTTGATCATGAGGCAAAAGCTAAGGGTGCTGTCATTCGAGAATTGAAGGAGTTGTGTAAAATGAAAGATCGATCAATCCATTAAGAAGAACTGAAAGAGTTGTGCAAAATGAAAGACCAATCCATTAAGGATTGGAGGGGGAAAAACTCAGAGACAACACTTTTAAATATATATAAAGGATATTGAAGCGCATCGATTTTGTCTCTAGACAGCTTCTTAGTTTGTCGAAATGTCTTCTTGACTAATTTTATTTATTTATGCAAAGCAAGCAATATGACTAATAACTTAAGAAAGCTCTTTAGGGTGGAAGAGGAGAAGAGGGAGGCAAAGCAGGCCTCTCAACGACAAGTTTGCGTGGACACATGGAATCTAGGAGAGGCGACGGTTTGGACAAAGGGGCTGCCAGCACGACGAGTTTCACAGTATTTTGGGCGAATCTCACCATTTGATTATTGCTCTATCTCCGCTTCTCTCTCATCAAGACCGAAGGGACACCACCAATCTCTAGGCTAAACGCCGGCCGTGTCGGGACAACTTTTTGAACGCCGATCTCCTCGGGCGGATTGGCTGCACAGCAACAACACCAAACTGCATGCATGCATATTCCACGACTTTAAATCGATCGCTTTGTTAACTAGAGTCATCAACACGGAGCACGAGGCACACAAAACCCTGTCATGTAGAGCATTACGCTGATCGATAGCCTGATAAAATAGCAGCTAGCTAGCCACACGACAAATCACGGCAGGTATACTGCTTTCACCACTAGTACATAACCAATGTTTAACCATGCATCTCTGCACACTTTTTCTCCTAGTAAAGCTACTTGTTGACGCGATGCATACTATCGAATAAACCGTGCATTACTTATGAAACTACTACTGAGCTAGAAAAGTAGTACCGTTTTAAGTATTGGTTTAAGATGTATCCTATGGATCTGTTTTTTCGGCTATAGGTAATGATTTATAGTTGTGGTTGGTAGTTTTTTTAAGATCAAGTGATTGTGTGAATAAATCGAATGACGATACGTCGCTTTAAAAAATTATATTGATAAATCGTTTTAAAAAATAACAAAAAATGACCCTATCCAGTTGTTCCTATAATGTATAAGCCAGGAAAAAAAAGAGCTGCTAGTAGCAACAGCACTAGCTGTCACCGTCGTCGATGGGCTGGTGTGTCTGATCGAGTGTACTACTCCTACGTGCAGTACGTACGTGTGCAGCAGCCGGGGGACATGCAGTTCATGCACGTGCAGATGCAGAGGCAGACGCAGAGCTGACGGTGGGTGGCACCTCATTTGAACTTACAAACTCAAGTTTTTTTATTTTTTTTCTTTATTCTGACTAAAATATATTGTAGTTATTATTGATTTTTTCAACATAATTAAATTTAAAAATAAAAATTATATTATTACAAATAATATAAAGAAATAAGAGAAAAAAACGCAAATAAAAAATAAAAAGCTACAAAAAGATAAACAGATGTTCGCTAAAGGATACACTCGCGTGTATGTATGTACGGTGATGTATGTTCATAGAAAAAGATTAAAATGAACTGAGGAAGAGCCAATCATGAGGCTATAGTTCTTCAATCCGTTTCGGATCCTCCCTTGCTATTTGTATGGTCGGAATTGGTGCGCGCGTGGAGCTTGGTGCGAAACGGTGGGATCTTCTATGCCGGATTGAGAATATACGTACTACCGTTCATTCGTAACTTGCTTTGGCCGGCTGATTCGATCGAGCGGATTCGCCGGTATTCCGATTCGACCTGGGGCGTTTTCGAACGGGCGAGCTAGGGGCTCATGATGGCGTGGCGAAAATCCATTCATTCCATGCAATTATATATCTCCACGTCTTTTCTTGAGCTATCCGAGCTGCATGGATAGGCCGCGCGTTCTTTTGATTTCTTCTTTTCTTTTTCGCTTCTCTTCGATCTCTTCTAGCCCAGTCAGGGCTCTTGCTTTGTTGTTTAGACGTGCTTTGGAGGTTTTGCAGCTTGCTCGATATGATAGCGTAGCCAAACGTTGCGAGACACGCTTTTCATTTTTGCAAAGAAAAGCGTGGACATGACGCTCGGAGTATACCCGTTGCGTATGCCCAAGAAAACTTCCCCGTTTTCCGTTAAGGTAGATAGCTAAGTGAACCATGAAATATTACTACCACACTAGCTAGCTATACGTACACGTATACGTACGTGCCTGACAGAATATGCGGTGTCTTGTCACTGTAGCTTACCAGTACTTAGCACGTCGTACTCTCTGTGACGGATCGGATGGATCCACAAGAGGGGGAACAGATCGGACTGTGCGCCTCGTGATCGGGGAAGTGCGATTCTACTGTATGCTATGCTGCCTCACTCTCTCTCTCTCTCTCTCTCTCTCTCTCTCCTACTGCACGAGCACGTACACCGACGCCGGGCAAGGGCAAGGGCAAGGGGGCGGCATGTCGCCAGCCGTAGGAATGCATGGGAGACTGTTCCCCATTTCACGTGGCCTCAGGCTCTTTTTTGACCGCCCTACCTCCACACGTCTCTCTCTCTTGACCGCCACCTCTGCACTGCACGCAGTGCCACGCACACGCTGAGGAGATAACTGTTGACGCATGTGGAATGTAGTTTTTTATTTTAATTTTAAACATATGTTTTTATAAATCCAGCATTCTCTAAACTCGGTAGTCATAGTAGACATCACGTATCGGCTGTCGCGCTATAGTAGCTTAGCAGGTCCTACCGAGCCACAGAGCCTGGACTTATCGAGCAACCGTGGCTCGATAGATAATTAATTAGCGTAATTAAATATGATTAGCACTAAGTATCATATGTTGTTGTATACCTACCGAACGTAAGGAGAAAGATTATATTTACAAAATAGGTACTTTGATGTCAAAAGTTCAAACAAGGGGCGATTTGGAGACAGGACGGCAGACATGCGCACCCCTCACATAGGTTCCTGCGCCGGCCGGGCCTCGAATCCAAATCTAGCCATCGCGCAAAAGGCCAACCAACCCAGCTCTTCCCTGTCGATCACACGACGTCGGATCACACAACCAACCCAGCTATTTGTATGGTCGGAATTGGTGCGCGCGTGGAGCTTGGTGCGAAACAGTGGGATCTTCTATGCCGGATTGAGAATATACGTACTACCGTTCATTCGTAACTTGCTTTGGCCGGCGGCCGGCTGAGAGCAAGTACAATAAGAGCAAGTTTAATAAGGCTGACTGTGCTAGCTATAAAAGAATCCATATCAGCATAGTCCTATGTGGAGGGGAGAGAAAAGGAGAGAGAGAGTCAAGCCGACTCCCATGCAAGAGTCAGGCTATAGCACAGGAAAAGAGGCATTATCAATGTATGTACCCATAGAACTAATTGCTATACCCATGCATGTATTAAATTATCAATACCCATGTATGTATTAAATGATTGAGAGCTCTTGTGGAGACAACTTATAGCCAACTTATTGTATGAGTTGACTGCATCATTATCTTTTGATGACATGGAAATGTATTGGAGGTAGCAGCTATCTGTACTATTAAACTTGCTCTAAGGTTTAGTCAGCAGACTATAGCAAATATAATATCAATCAAATCTTACGTGGCAGAGAGAAAAAGGAAGAGAGAGAAGGAAGCTGGCTACTAAATTACAGCTAGCTATAGCACGTAAAAATATGCATTTCACTCTCTTACACGTGGGGTCAAATAGTTATTGTAATAGCTACCTTATTGTATGAATTATTTTTTTGAAGGCTATAGATGAAATGGATAAGTGTTATAGCCACTAGTTGGCTATGGGTGTGTTTGGTTGCCTGAATTTCCTTCGTCCTGGATGGGTGGATCCGTATAATCTGAGAAAGAGTCTGTTTGGTTGCCTGTATGAGCGGATACAGCCTGTATGAGCGGATACAAAAATACGCCCTCATCCTGGATGGGTGGATACGCTCAAAATGAGATTCACTGGCCATCCTGAATGGGTTGATGCAGTGTATCTTATGCGGTCCCACGTGTCAGCCTCTCAGGTTTGGTAGACTGTATCCGCTCATACAGGCAACCAAACAGCATCTCCAATTTTTTTGCATCCGCTCATACAGGCAACCAAACATCTTCTTTTTTTGAAATACGATTCCACTCAGCACGCATCCACTCATTCAGGATATACGATACAACCTTGGTTTCACGAACCAAACACACCCTATACTATTGCACTTGCTCTGATTCGATCGAGCGGATTCGACGGTATTCCGATTCGACCTGGGGCGTTTTCGAACGGGCGAGCTAGGGGCTCACGATGGCGTGGCGAAAATCCATTCATTCCATGCAATTATATCTCCACGTCTTTTCTTGAGCTATCCGAGCTGCATGGATAGCCTAGCCGCGCGTTCTTTTGATTTCTTCTTTTCTCTTTCGCTTCTCTTCGATCTCTTCTAGCCCAGTCGGGCTCTTGCTTTGTTGTTTAGACCGCCACCTCTGCACTGCACGCAGACGCTGAGAGAGATAACTGTTGACACATTTGGAATGTAGTATTTTTAATTTAATTTTAAATATTTATTTTTATAAGTCTAGTCTTCTCTCTAAGAGCAACTCCAATGATATAGATAGCATGCTCTCTATAGTATTATCCACGTAGGATACAGAGAGCAGTATAGCACACCAGTCTAACAATCTATTTATAGCATAAATTTCTAAATCAATATAGGGTCCACATCAGGGGCGGAGTTAGAGAAAAATTGAGGGGGGTGCGGCACTTTCTTTATGCTATGTATATGTATACATACGGTAGCAGAAGAGGTGCAAAAGAGGTGAAAGTTTAGAGGTTAGCACTGATTTTCCGATTTTCACGTGGGTGCGGCCGCACCCACAGTCTCCTACGTAGCTCCGCCCCTGGTCCACATGTCAGTATTTTTTTTTGTGTTGAAGAACGAAGAAAGTGCATGCATGGGCCCGTTTTGTGTTGAAGAACGTGCCAACGATAGTCGCTACCTGTAGCGATAGTTTTGTTCTCTCTCCTGTTCCTCCCACCTACGTGGAAGCCTGTAGAGAGCGCTAACGGCACCATTGGAGTTGCTCTAAGCTCAGTAGTCATAGCGGACAGCACGTATCAGCTACCGCGCTATAGTAGTTTGACAGGTCCTACCGAGCCATGAGAGCCTGACAGGACTTTGTCGAGCAACCCTGACTCGACATGTAATTAATTAGCGTAATTAAACATGATTAGCACTAAGTATCGTATGTCATTGTATACCTACCGAACATAAGGAGAATGATTATATTTACAAAATAGGTGCTTCGATGTCAAATTTTTTTTATAAAATATTGGTTACAGCGACAAATGTGTCAAAAGTTCAAACCATGGGGGATCTGGAGACAGGAAGGCAGACATGCGCACCCCTCTCACATAGGTTCCCGCGCCGGCCGGCCGGGCCTCTAATCCAAATCTAGTCATCGCGCCTAAAAGGCCAACCAACCCAGCTCTTCCCTGTCGGTCACACGACGTCGTTATAAGAGCAAGTACAATAATGATCTTATAGTCAAGTTAATCAGCATTTTTGTTGATGTGGAGGAGAGAAGAGAGGAGAGAGATGAGAGCTTGGCTCTCATGCAAGCAACAAGCTGGGCACGGGAGCCTATGCAGTGGTGAGGCTAGATAATAAGAGCAAGTACAACAATGATCTTATAGCCAAGCTAGTCAGCATTTTTGCTGATGTGGAGGAGAGAAGAGAGGAGAGAGAGGAGAGCTTGGCTCTCATGCAAGTAACAAGTTGCACACGGGAGCCTATGCAGTGGTGGGTCCAGATAATAAATGTATGTGAGGAGGAGTAGGAAAGAGAATGTGAGACATGGTACCATATAATAATAAAAAAATCTTTTGTAGACAAATAGAAGACAGATTATTGTATAACTTGGCTCTTATAACTTGGCTTATAGCCAAACACTTGGCTCTATTATTGGACTTACTCTAAATGTATATGAGGAGGAATAGGAAAGAGAATGTGAGATATGGTAGATAAATTATTGTATAACTTGGTTCTTATAACTTAACTTATAGCCAAACACTTGACTCTATTATTTGACTTGCTCTAAGATACCACGGCGCCTGCTCCCGGCGCCCGCTGCCCTTCCTCCCACATGCCACACCCGCTTCGCCGATCGCGACCAAGCGCTCCTTCCAGATCGTCGCACGCACGAGCGCGCGGAGGGAGCCAGGCGCGCGCCACAGTGGCCGCCGTTTCCAAGAACAGACAACCCCTCGATCCCCTCCCTCTCCTCCTCACTGTACTCCAGTCTTTATCCCGATATATACGACGATTACCACTATACCTCGGCTGCCCTGCCCTGCCCTGCCCGCGATCCATTCTGTTGTTTCCGCAACCACCTAGTAGCTTGCTTGCTACCTATAGCCGGCCTGTATCTGCAGGCGCAGGGAGTGAGAGAGCGCTACGTGGCTCAGGATGCTGCAGGAGCTGGCGCCATGTACGTGTGGGCTGCTCTATGGCAGCTGCGGCGGCGGCGCCGCGTCGGCCTTCTCGCTGTTGTTCCCCATGGCGGGCGGACAGTACTACTACTACAGGCAGTGCGGCGCGGAGGAGGAGGAGGAGGACGGGCCGGTGGACTGCACGCTGTCGCTCGGCACGCCATCGACCCGGCGGGCCGAGGCGGTGGGGCTGGCGTGGGACGTGCCGTCCGCGCGCGCGGGCGGCAAGCAGGAGGGTGCCGTGGCTTCTCGCAAGGAGGCCGCCCTGCCCGCCCGGCGGTGCGCGAACTGCGACACCACGTCGACGCCGCTCTGGCGGAACGGGCCGCGGGGACCCAAGGTGTGTGCCTTTCGGAAACGTCGAGGATACCACATGCATGCTAATACACAACCACCTTTTGCACGACACCGTTTGTGCAATCAAGCTTTGACGTTCCGAAATGATCCATTCATTTCTTTGCTTTCAGTCGTTGTGCAACGCCTGCGGGATCCGGTACAAGAAGGAAGAGAGGCGCGCCGCCGCAGCAGTGGCGCCGCCGCCGTCTCAGGACAGTGGGGTCGTGTACGCGTACGGCTACGGGCGACAGCAGCAGCCGCCGACGCAGCGGGGATGCCACGGCCCGGCTGGCGCGGCGAAGTCGGCGTCTTTCGCAACGTTCGGCGACGTCGACACGGCGGAGGTCGACGGGCCCTGCCTCTCGTGGAGGCTCAACATGATGCCCTCCTCGCCGGCGTTCGCCGTCCGGGAGAGCCTGTTCCACCACTACTAGTTAAAGAGTACTAGAAGTTTTGATCAGCTTAGTTAAGCAACGAGATCACCACAAAGTAGAGTGCTACATGACCAACATGCATGCGGAGTATGGAGGTTGAAGGCTTGAAGCTGCTGGTCGATTCCGGTAGATAGCTAGCTCGCGTGTCAATTTGTTCTTTACATTTCTTTTGTGATTTGACTAACAGTACTTTCCACTGTGCACTAATCATCATCATCATTGGATCGAAAAGGTCTAGTGGATATGTAGAGAGATGTTTTCACTTTTGAGCTGTGAGCTACTCGGTACAAACGATCAATCATCGCCGGTTGTGTAATATTTTTCGGGACACACAAACGGGTCGTCCTTTTGCTCAGGTCTACAAGATTCCATCTGATCTTGAGTTGTTTCCTGTTTATATTGACTGAACCTCAGAATACTGAACGCGCTGGTCCGACTGAATATTAAAATATATTAATATGAAAGGGATAGTTAAATACAAGAGAGGAAAGGAATTCAAAAACTTAAATGAAAGAAAAAAGCCCACATAACACTCAAAACTTTGCTCGAACGCCCTTCTAGTATCCCAAACTATTAAATCAAACATTTGATGCCCTGAACTTTACAATCCAATTCAAATAACACTTTGACCAAGTTTTGATAGGTGATATTACCCGCGTGACGCGATGAGCGAGCAGTTTTACCACGTAGAATGACATGCTAGTTTAGGTGAATGATATGTGGGGCTCATAAGATCTTCTCTTCCAAATTGAAACAGAGAGGGTGAGTACTACAGGGGGCAATGGCCATCGAAGCGTGGCTGGAGCTCGATGGCGAAGAACCCCTATGGGCACACATGTCATTGGCCCAACTTGACCAACGTGTCATTCTACATGTTAAAAATTGCTCACTCATCATGCCACATGGGCAATACCACCATGTGAAACCAAGTCAGGGTGTTGTTTGAACCAGATTACAAAGCTCGGGGAAGGGGGTTAAATGTCTCATTTTATAGTTGGGGATGTTAGACAAACTTTTAATCAAAGTTTAAGGTGTTATATAGAATTATTCCTAAAAGAAATTATCAAACCAGTCCTGAATGTGAGGAAAAATCCTTTTATTTTCCATACGAATAACCATGGCAAACTTCAACTTGAATTTTTTGCTTCCAGTTTTGTTGGGATGGATCGATATACTCGAACATTTTGTTATTTATGGTGATCCATAAGCTCCAGCATGCTAATATGATAATGGGCATGTTTGTATTGACTTTTGCTGATGGATTTTGACTTTAGCTAATGAATAGTTATAGCTTGTAGAGAAGCCGTACGGGGAGAGAGGCATTCGCGTGTGATTTTGACTGATATAAATGAAGTCACTACAGTGTTTGCTACAATCGACTAGTAGATCCCGCATTGAAAAGACACTTTGTTTGGAAGGTAGATATTACAGAAAAGCTATTTTACTTTAGAAAAAGCGGCTTGTAGAAGTTAATACAGGACTAATATCCATGGCAAACTATGGTTCAGCGAGAGCTTGATGTCCAATAAACTCCCCAAAGTTGAAAGCACAGATTGCCTATTAGGACACAACAAATACCAACAACTTCGAGTAAAAGGACATTGAAAAACAAATGATGCAACATTTCTTCAACTCCTTGTTGACAAAGGGCACAAGTATAATCTTCAAGTACTCGGTTCTTCCAACAAAGTAAGTTTCTTGTATTAGCATAGGAAAGGATCTTGATCCTTCATTTTATCAAAACAAGAAGTTTGAAGTTTCAATGAAGGTCTCAATCAAGTATTGACAAATACCAGAACTTCAGAACAAAAGCATTTACAAAGCAGGCAGGCTTCAAGGAATTTGCTTGAGAATGATCAAGTATCAAGTACTCTTGTTTACATTTTATTTTTGCAGCATCCCAGCTGGTCGCACAATGCTGAAGACAAAAAGGAAAGTAATTTGATGAGAGTCGCTGCACGAGCCTTTACAAGTCAGCCAGGACTAAGCGAAAAATGTTGTACAAGAATATACAAATAGTGTTGTATTTTGTAATTCAAATCTGGTTGGCCTGACCACTTGAAGTTTCTGATCAAGTTTCAATCAACAATATATTCTAATCAATAACTGGTTGGTAATTGAATCTGGTCAGGTCCATCAACTTAAAGTATCTGATCAGGTTTCGCTCAACAATATATTCTAATCAATAACTAGATGGTAATGCGAACTGATCAGAGGTTATGGTTAGGATCATCTTTGTGTTTGTGATGGACTCTGCATCGACTTGCACCAAACGTGGTGTCCAAAGATGCTTGTGCTGACTAGAATCAGACATGGCTACTCAAGGCACTTTCGACTACAATTCTTTACCATCGTCTTCTGAGACTATGTTTCATCTCCAAACGGGGTGTTATTCCCATCTTCGAACAGGTTACTATTCTAATTTTTGAGAAGGCCTCTGTTTCCACTGTTGACTAGAACCCAAGCCTATTCATACTCTATGTAAGCCTCGTGATAGATAGCGCGTAAAACATAAGTTATCTACACATGTAATACACCAATAACTTTATGTAACTTCTCCTCCATATAGTGATGTCATTGATTGTGCGTCTGTGATTTTTTCTGCAAGGGTTTTTCATGTTAAATCTTTGTCAAATGTTCCTGATTATTCATCATTGTTTCATATTTCGCCATGCATTTTATGACAAGTGATATCAGAGCTTACTTCTACACCTAATCAATCTAGGGCATACTTGTCATGGCATCAATGAAGTACGATCTTCCACTGCTGAATTGTGACATAAGTTTTTCTCTCTGCCAACTCAAGATGCGAGTTTTTTTTTGTCATAGCTCGATTTAAATGATGCATTATTGGGAATCGACACGATGCCCACTGCATGGTCCATTAAGGAGAACCAAAGGAAAGATCGTAAAGATCTCTCTCAAATTCATTTTCATTTTTCTAATAATACCCTCTAGGAAGTATGAAGGAGACCACTGTTGTTGCGTTATAGCTAAATTTGGAACAGATCTGCATGACCAAGAATTTGACTAGCAAGATGTATCCCAAGTAGAAGTTTTCTCACTCAAGTTAGCAGAGGGTGGATCGATGCAAGATAATCTAAACATGTTTAAAGATGTGGTCACCAATCTTAAAGCCATAGATGTCAAATACAATGATAAACATTTAGGTCTTTTTCTGCAATGTTCGCTGCCAGCTTTATTCTCTACGTTTAGAGACACAATTCTCTATAGTTGAGATAGTTTTACTCTGAAGAAGATTTATGAAGCTCTCTATGCAATAGAAAAAAATGAAATATATGGTTTCGAGTGAGAGCTCTAGTTCACATGCAGATGGTTTGTCCGTTTAGAGCAAACCAGTCGAGAGTTCTCCGAACAGTGATTCCAAATGCAGAAACTCGAGCAGATACAAAGGTTGATAGAAGTTGAATACCAACAAGTCATGTCACTTCCACTACCCATCTCAACAAGCAAACGCGCGGCGGGGAGAAGATGAATGGTGACAACCTCAGTGAAGAATAAACGACGCTGACGAGAAAGATCACAGGCAACGACAGTAAGGTGAAAGAGAGAGAGGAAGCAAATAGCTGGAAATGGAGTCGCCACAATGCTTAAATACAGAATGCGATAGTGCCATTTAATGCTGGCACGTCGGGTGCGAGAATCGAGGGTATGTGCGCGTCGCCATAACTATCACGATGACCCATGTCGTATGACCCGAAGAGAGACTATCGTCACCTATGACCCAACCTCGGGTGTCACACGTGCCAAAGCTGTCGACAGCAATTAGGCAATAGTTCGAAGAGGCGACGATTCAATGAGCCGAAGGGATGGAGAGGGCCAAGTAACAACTGACATGGTTTCAACCTACAAAAATCAAGACCCTTTAACCATAAGAGGCTACTGTTGGGGGAGTGGCCCTACCTTGGCCCAGTTGGCCCACTGCATCAAGAGTTTCAATAATCATGTGATCACTTGGCTGGCCCAAGAGGGCTGTCACAAGGGAATGGGCGTGAGTGCACCTATAATTGTAGATCCAAATAGGGGCGTTTACATAAACAACCTGCTCATAGTTATAAACATGTGCCTCAAGGCGTCACGCGGGGAGGGAGACTCATTTTTTTTCCAAAGACAAGCCTATGTAATGCATGCACCTTCTATACTCTATCTCCACGGTTTCTAAGGCTTCAAGTAGGGGTGAAAACGGATCGGATAGTTTCCGCCGGATCCGGACGGATACGGATACGGATTGTGTCGGATCGGATTTTTTTCGGATAGTTCTCGGATCGGATACGGATACAGATTTTTTTTATCGGATACGGATACGAATACAGTAAGCCTAGTATCCGTCGAATACGGATACGGATACGGATTATCTGGATAATACGAAAACGGATATCCGAGGGGAGGGGAGGGACTTTAATTTTTATTTTTGATTTTTGGATTTCAGAAAAGCCAGGGAAATTCATTTAAGCTCAGAAAAATATGAAATAAACTCCAAAAATTTCAGGAAAATTCACAGAAGTTTCTGGTGACATTTTGGACTTAATAAAAATATTTTCATCTAATGTTGGTATTTAATTTTCATACTTAAAAATATGTTTTAATTTCAAAAGTAGACCTTTAAACTCCAAAAAATCCAGGAAACCAAATAAAAGCCAAATAACTCTAAATAATTAATTTAAAGTAGGATTTTTATAGAAAATCAAAATATCATTTTATTTAATATCTATTTTTTGGTTTTCACTTAATTTACTTTTCAAATCAGGGTTTTTCAAAAACAGAAAATCCACAGCAAAACCCAAAAATAAAATTTAGGCAACAAAAATACTTATTTTAATTTTAATTTTATTTTTATTAATTTTTATTAATTAATTTATTTTTATTTTAATAAAAACCTGGGCTGTTACAACTTGATGGATGAAATGGAGGAATGAAATGCTCTTATGTTTGTTCAAATTGCTATCATGTCATCATGTGTATTTATGAATTGCATGTTGTTGTTACTTATGTAGTTATGTTATGATCGACTATTGGGCGCTTATTTAGATTTCATGAATGGTTTGACAAGATGAACTATTTACGTATTTTCGTTAATTTTGGACGTATAGTTTAAGATGTTTTCATATTCCGATAAATATTCGTAACCGTATTCGTTTCGATTCGTATTCGATCCGTATCTGTATTCGATATTATTCGTATTTGTATTCGTATTCGAGTTATCCGTATTCGTATCCGTATCCGAAAAAAAATGAAAACAAATATGGTAGAGGTATTATCCGTCCGTATCCGATCCGTTTTACCCCTAGCTTCGAGCAACCCCTTTGTGATCTCCTTATAGCTCCATTGTTTACTGTTTGATCCGTAACCATAACAATTATAATGATATAAAAATATTTTTGATGACTAATCTAGTGATATCATTTTCATATAACAAATTCTAATATTTTTGTGCATATTAATGATCAAAGTTAAAGATTGGCTATACGTATTCTAAAACAATGTATAAGAAAAACAGAGGTACTTTTTTTACTGTTTCTGGAGATTTTCTAAGAGTACAATGGAGTAAGTACACCACATGGACACTCCACTCACACGCCAGACGCACATGTCATCTGTGGAGACTGACTATGCGATATCCTATTCCTAACTAGTATGTTCCAAACTATTATGGCGAGACATACACATCATTAAAAGTAAACATTCAGCGTAACCTTGAAAAAAGTAAAACATTTATCCAAGCACACAAGAAAACCATAGGCAAGAAATGAAACTGTATGTCACAAAATACTATACGTAAGGCCAAATGGCTATATGCTGAGAGGTTGCACTGTACTACTGATCATGTAGACAACGATGATCAGGCTAAAATACTCGGAAAGCCTTTCTTGTAAGCATGTTGATCCGACGGCTACGACACATACACATAACTCGTTCATGGTCTAAATATTTCAGAAAACGTATTTTACATAATATCTTTACTATTATAAAAAGGAGTCAGTGGTTATAAGTTCATTCTCCTCCAATTGCTCTATTTTGTTAGCTTCTTATCATTTTTTACTTTCCAACCGATCAGATCAACTATCTTCTATAGCACGATTCTCTATATATTTAATGGGTTTCGTTGCAACGTATAACATATAGATATATAACTAGTAAATTGTCAAATTGGTGCCAACCTCGTGGTAGTTTGCTAGTTGCTCCCAGCCATGGGATGCATGTATGTGGGAGCATTTTCTGGGTTTCGTCTGGCAAAGCGTGTAGTATGATGACTCCCAGAGTCCCAGCTGAAAGTAACAAGTGCAGTGCAGATCGATCATGGCAATTCCATTTCCCCAGCTTCTTTACGCAAGCTAGTTAGTGAAACCGTTCACCTCTGACTTCCACACCGCTTGGAGCAAAGTACTCCGGTAGAAAGTCCAGGTGAATCACAGTGCTTTCTATAAAAAAATTTCATACAAGATTATTGTGAAATTCCCACGTTTCAAACATACGGTAAAATAGACAAAAATCAAGTTACAATACAAAACTACGAAACAACGGAAATGTGTTGGAATTTCGTACAGAAAAAGAACATTTGTGGTAAATGGTAAGCCATATAACGAAGGTTAAGTAAATGTCAAGATCATCCGCACTGTCACATGGGTAGAACTTTTTTTGGGGGAGGAACAACATAATTAGGATTCCATTCTTTTGGGTTTTTGACTTTTTCAAAAGTCAAAATAAAAAGGGTAGTTTTTTAAGCAGATTCTTGAATGGCTTTCCGAGTCCAAAACCGTGTGCGCCGTTCTCATCAACATCTCCACCATCTGTTATTGTCTCGAAAAGTACAGACAAAAAGCCATCAGCTGTAGCTAAGGGTGTAATCAGAGCAGTTATAGACGGATATTGCTCATCTTGTATCATATTCCGTCGGACATGGATAGTATCAGATACCCATTTCTCCATGTTGTATTTGTTCCATAAGCCTTCGATGGTCGGTCAGACGAAAATTATCCACTTCTTTTACACCCCTACATAGGATATTGGATAGTTGGGGTGCAATCAGAGCGAACATGGAGAGACTGATCGTCGAGATGTCAAAAAAAGAGCACTTAATATTCTTTATCTATTTAGATGTGGCAATCGATCTATCTGTTATCTTATTTCTATGTGAAGTCGCAACAGACTTTCTTATATCACTTGACCGGTGTACAAGAAGATGGCCTGGGCGGCTGCCTAGGCGCCACGTAGGTGCTAGGAAGCAAGGTGTCGCCGCGCCTTGGCACCTAGTCGGGTGGCTGGACGACGAGGCGGCAAGGTAGTCTAAGGTGGGACCAAGGCGAGGTAAGACAACCTTGGCGTGGTGGTCTTCCAGGTAGGCGCGACGGCCATGCAGCGTCTAGGTGCATGAGACAGCGGCAAAGAACAGGGGAAAGGCAGTGACCAAGAGCAGGGGAAGAGGAAGAGGGACTGAGGGCCTACTAATAGTTCCCTTCTGCCTCGTCAAAATCAGCCACGCCGCCACCGAGGTTCTTTTCTACCTCCGCCTCCTATACCCTTCGTCGTCTCCCCTCCACCATCTTTCCCGCCGATGTGTCCTCTGCCGTCTCCCCTTTACTGACAACTCCGCCGGCCTCACAGCCCCACTCCCCTCTGCTTGACAGATCTGCGGGGAAGGTCGGAGGTAGGCAAGGCAGTGAGAGGTGGCGAGTAAAGGAGGAGGGTGACGGCGGAGGGCAGAATTGAGGGGCCGAGATCTGTGGGGGAGATGGCAGCTAGGGAGGAGAGATAGAGGTGATGCTTGGGTTAGATTTATATAGAATTTGATGACTCGATCTGGGACATTAGATTTTCATCAGACGGTCTAACATCTGACTAATTTTCTTGAACATTGGTTATAGGATTTAATAGCTCGATCTGGGATGTTGGATCTCCATCAGACGGTCTAAAATCTAACTAATTTTCATCTAAACATCAAATATCTATGCATGTTAGCTTATCTTCTACTTGTTGTCCTCATTTTTAATTCAGCTGCCTAAGCCCCCTAGGTGCTAAGCTTCACCTTACCGCCCGCCTAGCGCCTAACGCTTTTTTGAACATTGCACTTGTTATATGAATAAAATATGGACGAATATCTCTCATCCCGTATCATATTTCGTATTTTTTTCTCAAACTCCGAGTCAGATACGGATAGTACCGGATATTTATTTATATTTTTTATATTCATTCTATAAGCCTTTGATCGATCGGACGAAAATTATCCTCTCTGTTTACATCGCTAGCCGCTGCCAACTTGGAAGACCTGGCTCAGGTTACGACAAGGCCCGGCCCAAAGATTGCGCGCCGCTCCCGGGCCGCCAAGACTATGACCAACCCAACTGTACTTCCAACCGCTTCCCTCCACGCCACGCCGTCGCCGACTACCCATCGCAATGGCCAAGACCCGGTCGGCGGCGACGCCCCACCCCTCCGCCGCCGCCGCGGCTACCACGACCGCTAAGATCTCCTTCCGCTCCCGCAAAATCGTCGAGAAACCATCCGCCAAACCCCTCACCGCGGCCACGGTGCCATCACCGGCGCCGCCCGTGCTGTCCGCCCTGTCCTCCCCGGGCGCGCTCGCGGCCGCGCTCCGCCACCTCCACGCCGCCGACCCGCTCCTCTCCGTGGTCATCGACTCCACCGACGCCCCCACCTTCACCTCCTCCCCACTCCCTCCCCTCCTTCCACTCCCTCGCGTGCTCCATCCTCCACCAGCAGCTCGCCCCCTCCGCCGCCGCCGCCATCTACGTGCGCTTCCTCGCCCTCCTCCCCTCCGCCGCAGCTGCCGACGACGCGGTCACCCCCGCCGCGGTACTCGCCCTCGCCACCGCCGACCTCCGCGCCATCGGCGTCTCCGCCCGCAAGGCCGCCTACCTCCACGGCCTCGCCACCAGATTCGCCGCTGGGGACCTCTCCGAATCCGCCGTAGCTACGATGGACTAGGCCGCGCTCCTCGAGTAGCTCACCCGGGTGAAGGGCGTCGGCGAGTGGACAGTCCACATGTTCATGATCTTCTCACTACACCGCCCCGACGTGCTGCCGTCCGGCGACCTCGGCGTTCGCAAGGGCGTGCAGGAGCTGTACAAGCTGAGGGCGCTGCCCAAACCGGAGGAGATGGCGGCATTGTGCGAGCGGTGGCGTCCGTACAGGTCGGTCGGCGCCTGGTACATGTGGCGCCTCATGGAGAGCAAGGGCGCCGCGGCCAAGAAGACAGAGCAATGCGAGCTCGTAGCTAGGTATGGATCATGCTGTATATGACGGTCGTCTGTATTTGTTGTCCTCAAACTGTCAAATTTAGATGACAATGTGGCAGATGCTGCGCTGATTAGTGAAATGTTGTGTTGACTTGTGTGTCTGTGCACACTACGTTTATACAGTGTGCGGTCCTTGCAAAGTTGCAATTGGAACTCTGAATAGTTTCAGATTCAAATGCTACTATGGTTGCAAGCTTGTACTCGTCTTAGATATGTGCATTGTTGTCCTGATACTTGTGGAGAAGAGGGAAAGTTTTGTGGTTGGAATTGATATGATATCGCCGTCTCTCCATGTCTGTGCTTGTATACCATTGTTCAGTCCTGACTTGATTGTAGATGTTAGAGCTAGTATCATATATAATCACTTGAAATTTGATCATGCTGTTTTTGAAAGTGTCTGGAATAATGCTTGTATTTTAACCAATCTGTAGACTGTTCTTGATTCTACCGTAGTACTGCCCTCGATTATACCGTACACTAATGATTCTTAACAGCGAATATTGGTGGGCTCAAATGTGGACTATTCTGGCATTAGATTCTTTCTGTGGTTCTCGAACACAATTTAGTGACCTCTCTTTTTTTGAGCACGACGTTTGAAATGGAAAGTGGCGGCGGCGAGGATTCTGTGCTTTCTGAACTTGTGGAGTTCAAACTGAATATAGTGGCCAGCTAAACCAGTTATTGGAGGCAACATAACGCTATCAGGCACAACTCTTTATAAATAACACAAATACACGAGTTTACATGACAGTTTACTTCAGAACTTAGTTCAAGGGGACAATGAATACATGCAGTTCATGAATGTAGATGAGAATCTACGACAGCATGGAGACTTAGCATTGCTCACAACCTAATACTATATACACAGAGCACTCACTTTTCTTCCTTGTATTCTCCAAACAATGCTGGATCACTTTGCTTCCTCCTAGAACTTGGGTCCATTCTTAGGGATCTAGTTTATCTACTGGGTGGGTATATACAACTTTGTTTTCTGTGTACTGGAGCTTCGAATGCTTCGTCCTGAAAATGATAAGAGAACACTTCACTGTAAGTTTATCTAAACTCTGAACATTACTAAGATAAACTGTTGTTTGTAGATACTCAAATAAAAGAGAGCTGCTCTTTCTTTCTTTTGCTTTGTTGTATGTAGACTGAGGTTAGGCTAATGGGTGCGTAGATAATGCGGAGGCTCTACAAAATCTAGCCAAAAAATGGGCTAATACTTCTGCCTTCTAACTTGTAAGATGTACGTTTGTTCATTTTTTTAGTACTACTTTAGTTGATCTCACTGTAAAGCATTGCATATGCAAAATTGCCTAGTCAAAAAAGAAAAGAAACAAAAGAACAAGAACCCACCCAAAGCATACCCACCCGCACCTCCTCAAAAAAGCATGGGAAATCAACCTTTTGGCAATCAGCTGTGACTTGTAAAGGAATAGGAGAAGTGCATGTCGGCTATGGTAACTTCTTTTCAGTTTATAGCTTATGGCTTATGGTTTTCTCCGAACAAACAAGTAGAATAGTTTCTCCACTGGCTTTTTGAAGTAGCTTATCGGGATAGTTTTTTCGAAGCGGTTTATCGGTATTCAATTCGTTCGTATAAGCACATGTTATGACCAAAAATCATTAACCGCAGTCGAAAAGAATCCACCCTACAAGCTGGATGCACAAGGGGATAGACTGCAAGATCCAAGCTTTTCTTTTGGAAGTAGGAGATTATTCTGGTAGTGCTAGGATTAGATCCCACGTGATTAGTGGGCGTTAAGAGGATAAAGACCGATAAATTAGAACCAGGTCCCTTGTCTAAGTGCCAAAGGATGCAATTTGGCATATAGAAAGTTTGTGATATCAGTCATGCATGGTGGTAACATCTACAGAAAAGAAAAATACTTAATGCCCCTGCATGTTGTGCGCTTGAGTTCAACCATCTGCGGCACAGTGATGCATGGCCGATTCTTCATCAGTGTTTAGAAAAGCATGACAATAGTTACTGACCTATGACACTAGCGTGCTTATACTCAACTGAAAACTTATCTGAAGCAAGCAGGTCATCTCATATTTTTGCAGCTAAAGATTGCTTGGGAGAAGTGTCATGAACTTTTTACCTTAGGTCCAGAATCCCTGCGTCTTGTACTTGGGGTAGGGCACTCGTGCGGACTCGATCGTCTTGACGTCGTCGACGAGGACTTCGTAGTGGCAGCGCACCTCCTCGGCGGACTTGCTGCCCCCCATGGCACTGGACACCTTGTCCCACAGGTTGGGCGTGCCCTCGCCGTAGTAGGCGAGCGCCTCCTCGAACATCTTGTTCTCTTTCGTGCTCCACGCCGAGATCGAGTTGGAGGAGGAAGACATCTTTGGTAAGATGCTGAGGTGCTACTGCCAGTACCAGTGCTAGTGCTTTCCTGTATCTAGTGTCTTTTGACTCCGAAGTTTTTTACTCTTGAGAAGCTCTGGTGGTTTGGTCTCTCTTGTTGCAAGGGCTGCTATTTATAGGCCATGGTTGGGTGTACCCGTTGTGCCTGTGCGTGCGCTGTAAATTGAGGGGCCTTCAATCCGGCTTCGGCTACGGCTTTCGATTTTTAGTTATTAGTTTTTATCAAAATTATATTATAATGATTATTATTTTTTCTGAGTTATTTAATTTAAAAAAGAGAAAAATTGAAAAGTACTATTATATCTCTACGCACAACGCAAATAGAAAAAACAAAAAAACTAAAAGTAAGACAAATTGCAAATAAAAAGTACACAACATACTACGATACCTCGAGAAGCTCCACAAAAAATGTCGTAATTTTTTAGCACATTTTTTATGTTTAAAAATTCTAAAAACTATAACATAAAATTACGAATTTAGGTAGTAATTAAGCCAGCTAATTAGTTAGCTTAATCACTTATCATTTTGTGGGCAGGCAGCAGGTGCCTGCCGTCTACTGGCCGGGTGACAGGCACCTGCCTTGTACTGGTCGGACGGTAGGCGCCACGTGTCGATTGTTGGACGCTGCTGTCTGGTGACTGGAGGGTGGAAACGTTATTTTTATTAATACCATTTAATATACGATTATTTTTGTAAGTCCGTGTTGAAAAGGCGGTATATATAGCAAAAACTCAAAATTTTGCATATTCTGGTCCTTGCTGGACTGTGTCAGTCGAGCTAGAGCTGGCCTAGTTTGCGCACCAGATGCCAGCATCGCTATGCATGGTACTGCGGGTACAGCCAAGTGCAAGTGGTTCGTTTCCACGGCTATAACTAGTTTTTAAACAATATTTTTTTAAGATAAGATCTATAAATTTATTATAGTAGACACTGTATCAATTTCAGCTATACCAGCCAAATAATATACTACTATATCTCCTTTTATTCTCTCTTACGAATAGACAGAATTCAAAAATCATAAACCAAAATCCAAAAAGTCACATCCTAAAACAACCCTCCCGACAATGCACTGAGCATTTGAGCCCATTGATGCGATCTAACAACCGTTCATCACTACGCACGCATGGACAGACATGGAGTGCCTCTTACAGCGAAATAATACTACTACTGGCATGTTTTCTCAATCACGTTACTTTCCCAAGCATTAGCATGGTGAAATTGCCAATTGAGCTTACGATTTTTGGTAAGACAAGGCGAAATCTTGAAAAAAAATGGTGGTAAAGTGAGGTAAAACACCCATGTTATGTATGGCTCCTTTTCTGATCAAATCTCGATTCTCCGGTTGGCCTCTGCTCGCTCGAGCTAGACCATAGAGCACCGAAGCAACGGTGTTGAACTCAAACCAGGCTCAGAAATAGGCAGACAAGATAGACGGTAACATCGAATCAAAGTAAAGTACCATCAAAACTATGGATCAATCTATCAAGAGGTATTACTATCCAGCCGCTGTTTTGTCATCCTTGGCCCTTGCAGAGAATACAGGATGGAGTATAAAACATTGTGCTGTGGATGCACGCGCCCTCTCCATGAATTCCAGCTAAGTTACTAGCTGGCCTATCTCTCCTGGTAGAAACTTGTGAAGCCTTCGTTGACCTTGCATATCCTGTTTCTCTCTCCTCTTAAGTAGCAGCTGCAGGTCCATCATATCGATCACATGTCTGCTAGGTTAGCTTAACAAGTTTGCAAAGTGTTAAAACTTTTGACTACTGCACCATGGTAGGGCAGCCTGGATGTAAACAATTTACGTCCCGCTTATTTTGACTTAAACTTCTAACTTCTGATTTATTTTTTACTATTTTTAAATTTTATCCTTTTCTACCTTTTTAGCTTTTTTGCCGGATTTCTTTCCTATATTCGTTTGCATTGTCTATGATGGACTAACCTATTTGTTCTATTTTTAATTTTTTAAAAATTTAGTTACGTTAAATAAGACACTATCAGTTACAGTGTAATTTCAATCATAAACTAACTTATTTCAGCCATAAATCAATTTATTTCAGTCTAACCTTTTTTGTACAGCTGAATCTTGATCTGGGCTGTATGCATAGAAGGTTGGAAGAATATGTGCCAAAGCAAAGGCCTCTTGAGCCCTCATTTGGACGAAATAGTACGTATCAGTTATCACTATCGATCACCTGCAGCTATGGCCTTGGAAGATGGGATTGCCTCTGTTCTATGGTCCATGCATAGTCATAATTCTGAACATCTTGTTCAATAATAAATCCAAAAAAAATCCTGATTATGCCATGCATACAAGATGCTGCCGTAGCAGCATGGAGACTGCTCACATCACGAATGAAGCATCTGCGAATTGTGATCTCAACTATGAGACTGACATGCAGGCTGACGGCTGAGACAGTGAGACCTGAGGGCAGAGAGCTCGTAACGTGTGCGTATCAGCCAATAGGCTGTGGCTTTGCCAGCAAGGTGCAGAGAAGGATGTGCTTCCTCAGAACTGCAAAGGTGCGCAGCCCAAAACCTCTAAGTTCAGTTCTTCTTCCCTCTCTCTCTCTCAATGCTCCATCCCTTCGTGTACCAACCACCTGATAGCATATGAATTACTAATTCATCTCACACATATCTCTCAAATGATTACTAAGGTGGTTCAAAAAGAGTTCTTAGAACTTCATAGTAATTAAGTTTCAAAAAGAACTTCAGTGTAATTTACATGTCCATGCGTTAGGATTTCATTGGAAGAATAGCAGGATGTGGGCTAAGAGCATCCATTCTCTGCATCGAATCGACGCGACATGCGCACTCTCCGCTATCCGGTGTACTATCCATAGAACTTATTCCAATGGCGATAGGCAGCTGGTGAAGGGCGAGCACCCTGGGACCAAAGGAATATACATATATGCACATACTTCTATTTTAATATACCACTTAAATGATTATTTTATATCTCTTTATCGCTTTCAGTATACTTAAATAGTAATTCTAAATACTCTAATACGACTTGGTTGAATTTTTTTTACCGGAGTCCTTTATTTTTTTGCTATATACACTTTTTTCACGTATAAAAAGAGTACATACATAAATTATGTTAAAAAAATGATTTTTTTATAAAATTTTTTGTAGAACTCACTTTGGAGTATATACTATTATTAGAGTATGCTCAAATAGATAAACATATATAACAACAATATTAAATGGGTATGCTCATACACACACAATAGATAGAGAGAGGGGGGGGGGGGTGTAGGTGTGTTTTTCCTTCTCCAATGACCCTGGAAAGGGAATTGACTACATGCATTCTTGTTCCTGGCTTGTGGCTGCTCATGGAATCCTGGAAGAATTCGCATATTGCCTGTCCTGGACAGAGAGGAAGATTTGATTTGCAGCCACTTGACTTGTCCAAAGGCTGCCGTCTCTCGGGACGAACTGGCGTGGAAGATTCTGGTCCATCAACTGCGTTGGACCGGGGCGGCAAGCGCAAGTTGCACTTGCGTCTTGATTCTTGCAGCATGGATCGAGCCACCCGGAGATCTCTCCCTAGGAATCATATCTGCTTAAAGGCCATCGGAAAGATGCAGAATTCCCTTTGATATTTTGAACCATCCGAGCAAAGCTTTTAGGGAGATGCTGGCTAAGTTGCCAGTGAAATGAAATGCAAGCTTCTTTCATGTATTTTGGAAGCATTTCCTGTTGATTTTGGACTACTGTTATGCCAGTTTAATTCTGTTGTTCACTGTCATGCATCAACTCGAAATAATTCAATTTTGGAGTTCTTCTGTTTGGTTATTGTATAGGTATCCCCAAAAAAATGGAGAACCTGGATTGACTGCATAAAGTAGTCTTCAAATGAAAAGGGGGAGAAAAGAAGGCATATTGTGTAGAATACATTATCTTGCACTAGCTTTTGATCTACAGAGATGTTTTGGTTCTTCGAATTCTTCGGACGTTGAAATTTCGGGACATACACCAGTCTGAATTATACGGTCAACTTGTCCCTTAACACATCCTTCAGTGTTACGACATCTTCAGTACGAGCTAAGCTAACTGTACTGCAGGTACTGCTTGATCTGAGCCATCGCTTGCTGCTGCTTATTCTCTCAGCCAGAGGCGGAACCCCCCCCCCCCCCCCCCCCAAGGCACCATCCGACCAGCACATGGGCTTCGATGCCTTCTTTGTTTGAGGGCTACATAGGCTAGGAGCCTAGGACGCGACGTGGACTGCCATCTAGCCCAGTAGAAGCATCGAGCAAAGCAAAGCAGCAGCCGAGTGAGCGAAGAGACTTAGCAAGTAGAGCAACCGAGTCCGAGCCAGGCCCAAGCACGAGCAGCAGACTCACAGTCTTGCAGACATAGTCAAACCGATCTCGAGCGATCAGATCAGCTGGTTCTCATGATCAGACCAGAGTGGTCGAATGTGATCTTCAACCAGTTGTTTCCTACGGTCAGATCAGCTTTTCAAGAGACTTTTGATCAGCTTTCTTTACTCGTTTATATCAGTCAAGGGACGGACTAGCTTTACCTAAATAGTAGGGTCGTTTTCGACCAATGATGGCCATGTGATCCGACCGATCAATGGTTAGACCAGCTCTGCTGAGGAAGTTAGACTGCTCCATGGTCGAACGAGCTACTTAATGACATCTGGTCGAAATCTATCTGATACTAATACTTCACATAAATCTTTATCAGTGTCTACTATTGCTCATGTTTGTCGTGTGTCACAGTACTAAATTCTTAAATCTTATTTCACTAATTCCAGCACTGTAAGATGAACGCTTTCTATGAAGTAAGACCAACTAACGTGGGATGACGAACATGCGATTGATTGGGTTCCAGTCTTTTACATCAACTTGACTGGAATACTTGATGGTTCTTTATTCCGTTTAATGGCGTCCAAGAGTTTCATCTTCTGGTTAGACCATGTGAAAAGGGTGATGTTATCCTCAAGTGGTCTTTTACAAGTGGTTTTTGGGTCCCTCTTATAGATTACTAATTTTCTCTCGAAACTGTTTGATTCTTCTCTTTGTGCTCAGCTAAGAAGTGAATTGGTTTGTTACATCCATTGGGGATTATTCTGAGGAGAGCTTGGTGTTTAAATGTTTCGAAAGTTGTGTCTATTATACTTGTCAAATAATACATCAAGTACAAGTCTTAGAAATCAAATGAGTAGTAGAATTGTCTTTATCATATTTACTCATATATTTTGTCGCTTTGATCATGACTGGGTAAAATCAATTTGCTCTACTTGAACTAAAACATGATATGGCTAAAAGATTGTGACTAGATTGATTACAAATAGCACCTTGTGTTGTTCATAAAAAATGATTAGCTTGATTGCGAGTTCTCTTTTAAATCTTGGTTATGAGACTCGTATGTTTCATATTGCAATATTTTATATTCACTCGAGTTGGCATGTTATGACAAAAATAATAAAAAAGAGAAAAAGATGATTGGAAAGATGTATACTTCAAGCATGCCATGGTTAAACAAAAAGAAAAGACACAAAAGTGCATAAATCAAAAGAAGTATATTTCAAGTATGCCACTATTCAAAAGAAGTTTGCTGTCAAGATGGTATTACGAAAAGAAGTATGCTACAAGCATGCCACATGCTTAAAAATTGACTATAGAGCAATGGGTTGCTTTATGAGACTGCTAGCTCGTCTAAACTTAAAGTTTGCTTCACTTTTAGGCTTATGCTTTTCGGTGTGATATCCCCTGTGCTCTCTGTAGATCTGGTTGGCCATGGACGTGATGCTTGTCATTAATTTAACTGGCTTAATCATGTTAAAGACATGTTTCGACTTACTATATGGTATACCACTTTATATGATCTAAAGAGCTCTACTCAAAAAGATGACTTAGGTACTTTCTTAAATCAATCAAAAGTGACTTGGATAATTCTCAAAGTTTCTTGATGTTTACTCTCTCTTACTCTTTTTTAGAATTATTCTCTGTTTGGAGCCCTTGATGATTTTATTGTCAAAGGGGGAGAAATTAGAAGCAAGAGGGAGAATTTGGAGAAGAATTTTCTGAGAGTTTGGAAAAATTTGAAAAACATAGTTCTCAAGTATTGAGGGGGTGTTTTCTAAGCTTTTTGCGAGTTTTCTTTGGTCTGCGGCTTTTGATTTCTTTTTGTTGTAGGGGTGGCCCCCACCTAAACTCAGCAGGCCTGGTAGAAGGTTATAAAGCCCAGAATGGGCCATGTGTAATGACATAAGTGCCCCTGAAGGGGATGCTCAGATGTAAGGGTATAATTGTAAAAGCACTCCCCACGTATATATATATACAGAATACAGGCCATGGGGGAGGACCCAAGCCATTACCGATCACACTCTCCCAACTCTCCACTACACATCTCTCTGTTTGGTCTGTAACCACAACAGTTGGCGCCGTCCGTGGGGAGGACAGGAGCTAGCCTGAAATTCGAAGAAGGATGGCACCGAAAAAAGCTTCGTCGACGGCGGCGAAGGGGAAAAAGGCGGCTGGGTCGGAGCGTCGCATGGGTACCAGGGCTTCGGCATCGGCTGTTGCGGGCGTGAGTGACGACGCAGGCGCGGTGGTCGAGGACGTCGACGCTCGCGCTGTGACGACCGACCCCGCCACTGCCGCTGCGACGACCAACCCCGCCACCAGCGCTGCAACGACCAACCCCGCCACCGGCGCTGCGACGACCGGCCCCGCCACTGCCGCTGCGACGACCAACCCCGTCACTGCCGCTGCGACGACCAGCCCCGCCACTAGAGATGGCAACGGGTAAATACCCATCGGGTATTGCCATTCCATACCCGTACCCGCTAGGTGTAAATTTACCCGTCGGGTTACCCGTATCCGCACGCGGGTAGGAAAATTTACCCATACCCGTACCCGCGCGGGTATTACTACCCGACGGGTAACCCGTACCCGCAAGCATACCCGGTTCAACACATAAAAATATCATCAATTTAGACATTCATTAATCATACATGCCAAGCACAAAAGCGTCTAATGATCAAAATTAGTACATCACATAAACATACTTGACATGACCATATCAACATATGACAAACAAATAAACAATCAACAACAAGTAGATAATAAAATTAACATTTGAGTGGGATGTCTAGTTGTCTAATGCGGGTATTCATTACCCGCGGGTAGGCGGGTATGGGTAGTATATACCCACACCCGCACCCGCCTACCCGGCGGGTGGAGGATTTCGTCCAATAACGTACCCATGGGTGACCACCTCAGCACCGTCGGTCCGTTCGGATCCTGTCTCGACGACCGCCACGGGTGACGAGACTTCTCCTATCCGGCTGCTCGTGGCAAGCCCGCCGTCCAGGGCACCCGCCGAAGATCCGTCGCCCCCGGCGTCCGCGCCATCCAAGCCGGAGTTGGCGTACCTCGCCGAATCCGACTGGGCGTCTGCCGTGCCATCGGGAGCGCGGGCAGCGACACTGGCAGCTGCTACACCAAGCACGGCAGACGCTCCACCTCGGCCCCTCTTGCGAGACGGCGCCTTCCTCGTCGCGCCGTCGTCTTGATGTGGTGAGGCCGGCTCAGCACGCTCCGGCACGGCAAGGCTCAGGGCCTCGCACACGCGGTTTATCCGCCCCAGCCCCGCCTCGGCGGTAGCGGACGCGCGCTGCTCGTGCTCCCTGCTGGTATACGGCCCCAGGAATACGCGCGTGGCCTGCTCTGCATTCTCCAAGCGAATCCCTAAAGCAAAGCAGGAGATAACATCAACCTATAACGCGTTCCGCGTGAGCTAAAAGGAGATACGGTCGAGGCTTACGAAGACCGGAGGGTGCCGGCAGTGAGCAGACCCACGGCGAAATATTGTCATCTCGACACTTCTCGGCGGCAAGGCGCCAGTCACTGGCGAGCGGCGCCACGCCGTACATCACGTACTCCTCGGCGAGGTCGCGCATGTTAAAACGGGCGGCCACGCCTACGAGCCGCCGGGCCCTCCGCCTGTCCTCGTCGTTGAGCGTCCGGCCGGGCGAGGTCTTGAACGCGATCGGCCGGCCCGTGCACTCAAGGCCGCTTCCGCTCTCCACACGGTGGTAGAACCACCGCTTCATCCAGTGAGACTCCCACTTCCCGCGAGTGGAGTTCGCAGGGAAAAGCTTGCTGCAAGTTGACCGAAGAATAAAGGTGACGCTGCCGAAGCTCGACAACGTCCCGCCCTTCCGATCCTTGCGCTGGCACCGTGCCTCGTGCAGGTAGGCGAACAACGAAGCACTAGGCCAGCACGCTCCCGAGCGCAAGGCCCAACTGTACACCGCGAGCCGGGCCACGACGTTTGGAGTCAGTTGCGCCAGCTCCAGCCTGAAGGTCCGCAGCACGTCGCCCACGATCGCCGCTGCCGGGATGCGGAGCCCCGCGTCGAAAAAGGCAACGAATACGAGCGCCTCCGACCTCTCGGGGCGCGGTTCCGCCTCATCGGTGGCGGGCAATCGTACCGCCTGGCGCTCGGACAGCTTCCCCGCGCGCAGAAGCGCTTGGATTGTCTTCTCGGTCACGAGCGACGGGCCTAGCTCACCGGAGAACGCGCTTTCCTTCTCCGCCGCCAGCCAACACTTGTCCGCCGCCGCCGGGTCGCGTTTGCTGAGCGAGTACTTCACCTCTAGCGGTGAAGATCGCCGGCGAACGCCGCAGGCGCTAGCCGCCTGGCCATGCTTGCCACCAGATGCCATAGCCTCTCGCGAAAGGGGTATGGCGGCGAGAATACTACGGGAGTATGGAAGGCGATGCAAGCAAGAAGAGGGCGTAGAGCTGCGGGGGCGCGGTTCCGAGGGCTATTTCAAGCCACCTCGCCCCGATGCCAAAGCGTCGCGACGGTCCGCGTACCGGACGTGACCAAAATTATACAAAGGCCCGTCCCGCACAATCCCCCATAACCAAAGACGAGGGGGCGCGACCACAGCGGTAAAGACCGTCAGAGCACGACGCTCCAGTGGCCTCCCACCGCGTGCCAACCCCCGCACGAGATAGCTGGAGCACACGAGGCCAGGCATCGACACGACTCCAGCCGTCATTAAAAGCGCACTAATGGACCATGGGATCACAACAACATCGAAGCCGCGCCATTTCGCGCCCGCCTCGTGTCCCCCTTCCCTAGGGAAGAGGCGAGCGGCCGCGATCACGCAACCGTTCACATCCCGCCGCGCACCAGTAACAAACCGCCACGTACCCTACACGCGCCGAGACGAGTCGCACGGTACGACAACCTAGCCCTGGCAAACCAGGGGCCGGCGCTATTCCAGGAACCTTTACAGCGCATGACCGCGTCGCCAGATCACAATCACCGCATGCGTGGCGATGTTCGTGGTGTGAAGTTGCAACTCAGACCACCGCTGAGCCTCTACCGCGGCAGGCTCCAGCCGCGGCTTCGGCTTCAAGGATCGCGCGCGTCTACCTCGACTAGGCGTCAGCTCCGCTGCCACCCGTTCGAAGGGTAGGGGACGGAGCGCGCACGCGTCTACTTCGGCTAGGCGCCAGCTCCGCTCCCACCCGTTCGACGGGTAGGGGACGGAGCGCGCGCGCGTCTACCTCGCCTAGGCGTCAGCTCCGCTGCCACCCGTTCGAAGGGTAGGGGACGGAGCGCACGCGCGTGCCTACTTCGAATAGGCGCCACCTCGGAACGGAGCGCTCGCGCGTCTACCCCAACCACCAATCAAGGCGTTGGGTTCGGCTACGGCCTCAGCCTTCGGTCCGGTTCAAAAAAGTTCACAGGCCGCAGGGACGGAGGGGGCCAAAGGACTCGGCAACATGGCTTCGGCCCTGTGAAGCCCTTTACCATGAGAGGCTCCTGTTGTAGGGACTAGGGGTGGCCCCCACCTAAACCCAGTAGACCTGGTAGAAGGTTATAAAGCCCAGAATGGGCCATGTGTAATGACATAAGTGCCCTTGAAGGGGATGCTCAGATGTAAGGGTATAATTGTAAAAGCACTCCCCATGTATATATATACAGAATACAGGCCATGGGGGAGGACCCAAGTCATTACCGATCACACTCTCCCAACTCTCCACTACCACATCTCTCTCTGTTTGGTCTGTAACCACAACACTTTTCCTTCACAAATTTTCTCAAACGCGTTTGCAGTGTTGTCGATGTATTCATCAAGGGGGAGATTTGGTGGTCGTACATTTGAGTGATGATGAATAATTGACATTTGGGTTTCATTGAAATTTGCGTTTGAGAAAGTTTCGATCGATGCATGTTTGTTAAAACGGGATCTCAGGTTTAACGGTCTGACCGCTCTGTATTGGGCAGTCCGACCGGCTGGCTTCGATCACGCACAGAAGTTGGTCGTTCGAACGACTTCGAATTGGGAGGTCCGATCAGCAGACGTCAACCACGGTATTTCAAGCATTGCAGCCTCTCAATGCAAATCAACCATAGTAGATAATCAAGCAAAATCGACCACGGTAAGTCGAGCACAACAGATCGAGCACGGCTGGGTGACCAAGACATTTTGACCACGGCAGTCTTCGACCATGGGTTTTCAACTACGGTACTTCGACAACGGCATTTTGACCACGACAAATTTTGTGGACGTTCAACTTCGACCACGTGAAGTTTTGAACATGTCAAGTTTCGACCACAGTGTTCGACTATGGTATTTCTCTTATGTCCGATTTCAACCATGTCCGACTTCGACCACGTCTGGCTTCGACCATGTCAGACTTCGACAATGGGAGCCTTCGACTACAACTTTTTGACCACAGCAGAACGACCACGCTAGGCAATCGGTAAGCTTCAATCTTGACCAGCCTACTGGTCATAGTTACAATACTTTTTGATGGTCATACTACAGTGCCTTGTCTATGGTCATTACTATAGTAACTGATCGATAGTCAAAAACTTTACTGGTCGATAGTAGTAGACTTTACTAGTTGATACTCGATAGTCATGAATGATTGTCGCCGCTTTTTGGCACCTAAAAGCAAATCTCAAACCAATAGAAAAACAATATAACTTACAGAGGTAGAATTCGACTGCAAGATGCTCCGTTTGATCACTCGCTTGACTATGCATAGGCTCGATGAAGGTTACGACCACTCAGCATTGCTCTGCAAAAGGTTACGACCGCTCAACTGCTCCGACTGCTTGATCTATTGCTCTGTTGCAGCGAATCAACACCTTTGTACGTGGTCGTATGCTTCAACCCACTCGCAGTCACTAGCAATCTTCAACAAAATATGAACCAGATTGATTCAAGATGATCTTTATTGCTGGATTTCGGTGGTTTTACAAAGTGCCCTCACAAGCATTCCTAAAAACCCTAGCATAAAAAATATCGCAAAGTCACGGTTAAACCCTTAGCCTCTCCCTTGCTTTTATATGTTAGAACCCTAAATTGTGTTTACATCAAACACGGACATCTCAAACTGTGTCCTTAACAATTTGGACACGTAATCTTATCTCTTTCGAAAATTAAGGGATCTAAAACCCTTCCAAACATGGGTTTTAACTAAACTCTACCTATTCCAAGTTTTGGACTCCTATCCACAACTCCTAACTCAACACGTGAGAAAACCTCCAGGACAACTCCTCTTGTTTCTCCATCATGCTTCATCAACTCCCGTGTCGAAGCCTCTAGGACCGCAGCTCCTGTAGCTCCTCCACGTATCATCATTGCTTGTGTCGAAGCCTCCTAGATTGCACCGCCTGTAGCTTCTTCACGAATTACCACTTTTGATATCCACATGCTCCAGCGTGAGCCTGACTATCTCGCGTGACATCCTCGACCGCCTGGACCTCAGACTTCCCTATCCTAGTCCCGGTCCTCCTCGTCACCGACCATGACCACCTCCATGCCAACCTACATATGCAAAGACCAAAGAAATATTTTTTCAGCACAAGTTCTCCACAACTTGACCGTCATCAGCACACACACCCCCTCGTGTATCCAGAGACAAGAACCAAACCATCCACAAATACCAACCAGGTCATCTACGACCAAAATATCCATCGCTTTCCAGAAATCAGCTTCAGACAACTCATTACGACCACCAATTCTATCGCTATGCAAAACGACTACTCAATACGACTACTAGATTAACAAGTACTCAAAACTAACAAGTACTTAAGAATTACCATCACTCCACTTAAAACACTCGAAAAAACACGCATTGCTACCAACCACAAATCCATCGAGTACTGATCACTGAGTACCGATCGCTTTGACTACGACTATCGATTGCAACGCCTCCGACAATCGATCACTGACCATGACCATGAAAAATCACGACTATCGAGTATCGAGTCCTTCCAACTATCGAGTACTATGACCATCTGCCCACGGAGTACTTCCATCTTCCAAGTATCGAATCCTTCGAGTATTGTTCCCCGATCATCGACCACCATGCATCAACTAGTCATACCACTGGCTAATCACGAGTACTCAAAATACTCGAGGATAGCAAGGATTGAAACACTTGTACCGACTATGAAGTCTACGAGTACAGACCGTGAAGCCTACGACAATCGATTACAATGTCTTCGACTTCCGATCACAAAGTCTACGATTACCGAGTACGACCAGTAAAGTCTACGACATTGCATATGACCAGTAAAGTCGACGAGTATCGAGTATCAACCAGTAAAGTCGACGAGTATCGAGTATCGATCAGTAAAGTCTACGACTATCGAGTACGACCAATAAAGTCTATCGACCGGTTACTGTAGCTACGACCATAGATAAGGCAATGTAGCTACAACCATCGAAAAGTACTATAGCGACGACCAGTTCGCTGGTCGAGATTGAGGCTTACCGATTACCTGTCGTGGTCATTCTGTTGTGGTCGAAAAGGCCGTAGTTGAAGGCTGTCGTGGTCGTAGTTGGACATGGTCGAAATTTGACGCGGTCGAAGCCAAACATGGTCGAACTCAGGCATAGTCGAAATACAATAGTCGAATACTGTGGTCGAAGCTTGACGTGGTCGAAACTGAACGTGATCGAAATCTGTCATGGTCGAAATGCCGTCATCGAAGTACCGTAATCGAAAACCCGTGGTCGAAGACTATCGTGGTCGATCTGTATTGAACGCCTGTTGTGGTTGAAATACCATGGTCAACGTCTACTGATCGGACCTCCCAACTCAAAGCTATTCGAACCACCGAATTCCATACGTGGTCGAAGCCAGCTGGTCAGACCACCCAATACAAAGCGGTTAGACCGTTAAAGCTGAGATCCAGTTTTAACAATGCACATCGACCGAAATTTTCTCAAACGTAAATTCTAATAAAACCCAAATATCAATTATTCATCATCATTCAAATGCACGACCACCATATAGTCTAATAGGAATCTTGCCACTTGGCAGCTGCTTGTTGCTATCAAGTAGCCTGGATTCTGTGGCCGTCACTGCATCAGACGGATCCCAAATCTTGTCACACAAAGCTTGGGATTCGGATTCGGCTCTACTCTGATCAGCAAGTTGGGGAAATGCGAATCCAGGGTGGTCTCTGCATCGCGGTGTTGGGAGGGATTCAAAGTGCTCGCTTCTTTTCCTGTGAAAAGGAATCGCGTGTGGTGTCCAATCCCGCAAGAGATTCGCAGGCTTATTATGATTCCCAAAGGCCATGGTTATCTGGTGCGTCGTCACACATGGTTAGCAGTGATACCGCCATGCAGGCAGAAGTCGGTGAAAAAGGCGAAAATGTTTAACGTTTGGATCGTCCGTTGATCATTCGTATGTACGGCGCCGTAACTCTCAGCTCCAGGCACCTGATCCACAGTCCACACGGTACCGTGTATCTGAATTGAAGCCTTTGTAAATGCTCATGCAACTTCTCACTGTTTCCAGCATTTTTGCCTATGACAATCCTAACTCGAGAAAGATAGCTGTTTGGTTGTGAAATGTGATCTGTGAAACTGAATTAATCACTAGTTTTGACACAAATTGAAATGTGATCCGTGAAACTGAATTAATCACTAGCATTGACACATTGTTTGCCCGCCGATACAATATTACTCACGCTACAAAACTTTCTGACACACATCAATTCGCTCATATAACTTATAACAAAGCAGCTAGCTACCGACATGCCGGCTAGCTGGACAGACAAAAATTCAGCAGCTGAACTACTGAACAGGCAAAGCGGCGGCGTGCCAGTCATGTTCAATTGCTCATGCGTGCCTTCTTAAGTTACTACTCAATTCGGGGCTTTGCCACCCTTCCCTTTCTTCCCTGTCCCGCTGGCCCTCTTGTCCATTCGCCGATCCACCAATGCCTTCCCTTTGCCAGCCCTCACCTGAACCCCCTTCTTTGCAACAACGTACTCCTCCTGGGGCTTCTTTGGCATAGCCTTCTTGTAAATCTGGTCAATCATCTTCCTCTTTGGCCGCTCATTTACGTCATTCTGTTCTGCGATGGCATCTGCCTTCTCCAATTTCTTCATGGCAACACGCTTCTTCCGAGCCTTAGCCTCTGCTACTTTCTTGGCTGGCCGGGCATCAATCTCCTTAAACTGAGCCCTCATGGCAGCTACTTCCTCACGTGTTACAGGCTTCATAGGCTGGCTATGCCTCTTTTCATCTTCAACAAACCATTTAGGTAACCTTTCACCATCGAACATGTAAGGATCATCAAGTATCTGCTCCCTCTGCTTGAAGCTATTTTTATCCAGCACATATAAATCATCACAGAGATTTTTTTATCTGGCACACAGCACACAGTAAGCAGTCAGTAGCATGACTATAAAAGATGGGAGACAAGCTAGGCAGTAGGCATACAGAGCCAAGGCATTACTCCAATAAAAATACCTCATCTGTAGTAAGCTCATGATTCTTCATGGGCAGAGATGCTGGATCATCAAATGAAATTGCATTGAAAGAACCAAGAAATAGTATAATTTAGAAATAGTGGTGTCTGGGCCTCCGACCATATAAAATCTGACGCCAGACCGACTTTCCGCAATGTCGTATTTCCTTCTTCATACCTACATAACTAGTATAATACAGAAATTTAAAATATTGTATCTCCCACCAAACTGGACTCCATATAATTAAAAAAATTGTAAAGCTACAAATCCTACAGAAAAATATCAGCACATCCAGCAAATGTTAATTCTTGTTTACTCTTTACACAAAAAGCAGAAAAGGGCTCAAAGTTAGCAGGCCCAAATTTGAAACGCTTAACTGATTATATGACTTAATCTAGAATTGGCGAGAACAGGCATCAAAATAATGCTCAATTAGATTATACCAATCACATTGTGACTGGATTAACTTCCAAGATATGCAGAGCAATATGCGTACACAAGCGGTACAATACTGCAAAATAGGTTGTTACACAGAACGTGAAAAGTGGACTGGAAATGGCAGAACTAAGTTAAATATTTTACTTCCCTGTGTTGTGAACACTCGTAAACACACCAATAGAACTTCTATAGCGAAGATTCCCATAAAGAACTCAATGGAATATCTTATGGGATTTAATCAATAAAAGAGCAGGAAGACATACCCATCGCAGTTTCTCTTCTGCTTTTGATTACTACGTGGATCCCTAGGCTGCAGAGCCCACAAAATTTGCAACATCAAGGGGATGCTAGAACATAAAAACATGAGAAACCTAGCATGTAACTGGGATAAATGTTTCAATGTACCTAACCAGTGCTTTATATCAAGAAGTTCTGGTTGAATCTTTGCGGAGCTTTATATCTCAAACAGATTGTAATACCTGGGCCGTATGAGCTCAGCCCGGCCCACCCCACAAATATCTATAAGAGAGAGAGACAGAGGGAGAAGCCAAACCCGGTTTTGCTCCCTCTTCCCGTGCCTTCGCGTTGCTGCTGCTTCCCTCGCGCGTGCTGCCGCTGGTGCCGCCGGGTCTCGCCGTTGCCGCCCCCGTCCTGCGTCGCCGGTGCGCCACCGTCGCCAGGCCGCTAGCCCGCCGGCGCCGCCGCTCCGCCGGCCGCACCTCGCCGCCCCTACTGCCCGCGCGCCGCTGCCGCCCACGCGTCGCCGCCCTGCCCGTGCGAGCTGCCGGCGCCGCTGCTCCATCTCGCACGCGTCGCGCGCCGCCGCTCCTGCGCCGCCGTCGCCACTTCCTGGCTCCACCGGCTGCGCGCCGAGCAAGGGAGCGGGGGAGGGCCGGGCTTCGGCGTGGAGGGGAGGGGGCGCGACTGAGTGAGGGAGAGGAAGAAGAGCCGCCGGCGGGGGAAGAAGAAAAAGAGGGAGGCGTCGGCGTGGGAAGAAGAAGAGAGAGAGAGGGGCTGTCGGCTGTGCAGAAGAAGGGAGGAAGAAGAAGAGTCGCCGGCGTGGAGAAGAAAAAGAGGGTGCCGGCTGGAGGAAAAGGAAAAGAAAAAAAAGAGAAGAAAAGAGGAAAGGAAGAAAGAGAAGAGAGAGGGGAAAAAAAGGGAAAAAGGTGATCTGCCGTCAGATTCGTTAGATCCGGCTAAGAGTACCCCGATCCTGTTGCTCGGGGCTAGGGTAACGCCTCGAAACCTTCTCCCTGTTTATTTGCCGAGTCGGGCATTATTAATACCGATCATTATAATTGATGCATGTGATCAGTTAAGTATCGTTTATTAATATGAATGCCTGGACAACGAAATTGGTACTGCCACTGTTGATTTGGTCGATCTGCGGCAGAAGGGGGAGAAGGAAAGTATAATTTGAGGTTAAACAATATAACTGATTAAAATGAGATTAAACGTGTAGAAATTGATCGGCGAGTATAAATAATGTGATCGCTCAATTTATAGACTGGTTAAGCATCGGGTCAATGAGAGGTTGCCCGGTGAGACATGATTTGATTATGTCGATTGGACGTAAGAGCGACGTCATTTACTCGTAATTGAATGTATTGTATGAGTGAGGAATTGAGATGATTAATGCTTGTTCAGGTGGAGGTTCGAGTCTGGTGCCGGCTGCGCACCGTCCGCCAGGTTAACATGCAAGTGCATGGTAGATAGTAAATTGTGATGAATGTTATTCGTGTTCCCATGCCATGGTTTACAGTATTTATGAGAAGATGCCTGTGATTATGTGCTAATCATAGTTTGATGAGTAACATTTATGATTAGACATTCACATTTGGAGCATATTGCATCATGCAATTGCATAAGAGCCTGAGAGCCAGGTCGGTGAGAAAGTCTTACGACTAGTCCGGAGTGCTCTTGAATAAGACCTACAGAGGTAGGCACTCCACGGGAGTGGAGGTTGTGACCTCGTATGAAAGAGGACGAGGCGAGTGGTCCATCGACGGGTGGACACTCCGCTATACCGGTATAAGCTACAGTTACGGAGCATACAGATGCATTGCATGTTATTGCATTGCATTACAGTGACAGAAAGTAATACAGTTTACAGTTATAGTTGTGATTTACAATTTACAGACAGTTGTGCATTACAGTTTACAGTTGTGATTTACAGTTTACAGACAGTTGTGCATTACAGTTTACAGTTACAGTTGTGACCTACAGTTTACAGTTACAGACTTGATTTACAGTTTACAGTTACAGAATTGATTTACAGTTTATAGACATAGGGTTGAAATACAGTTTACAGACATAGAATTGATATACAGTATACAGTTACAGACTTAGCTTACAGTTTACAGTCATAGAGTGGATTTACAAATTACAGTTCCTGAAATTGATTGAATTGCTAAAGTGGTGTTACTGTTTTTATCGTGTGCTTGCTGAGTCTTCGGACTCACCCTTGCTTTGTCGTTGTTTTTAGGTGAAGAATGACGACATGCATGGAATGGGGATAGTCGTTTTGGCACTGCACATGTGAAATAACAGTTTAGACGTATACTGAGTTTGTATGGTGAATCTAGGGTTTAGTTTGCTAGCAGTTGAACCCTAAGCTTGTTTATATTATGGTGTGTGAAATACAAAGTTAGTTGTTATTGCAATTATCCTACAGTTAAATTGTGGTTTGATATCTGTGGGTAATAGTATTAAAACAAAATAGAAGTGCTGCTAAAAGTTGAATAGCAACACTTTTGAATTAGTAAGTGGATGGTGGTAGCATCTTGGGCCCTGTGGAGGGCTGGGGTGTTACACAGATAATATAAATTTCAGTAGATGTGGAACGACTTATTGTAGGTTTAGTCACCTCAATCTTCTCAAATAACTGCAAGTGGGTATATTTGATGCATCAATGAACTACCATAAAATAAATAACAAAAAATTGTAATAAAACCTGTGATTAAACACACCTGTTTAAGACAGTGCATAATAAAGTTGTAATCTTGAGACCTGAAAACCTGTTGAAGAAAAAAAAAGTGATTTAAGATGTGTACTGAAATACCTAGAGCAATCACCCTATTCCAAACAGGCCCTCATGGGGATTAGTCAATAATAAAAACATGAGAGCTCTACAAGAAGGCATCAGCCATCAAAACTGCCCAAGAAGACGCCAGAACAATTCATGCTTCTAGAGTGCTAATACAGTACTGAACTACTATGAATGCTTACTTGCACTAGCTTACATAAACGAAAAGGTTATTACTACACTTTCCTACGAAAAAAACTATGAAAACTGCACACCGCAAAACCCATGAACAACAAATGTGTATCGGCATGTTTGCAGTGAAGAAGATATTTTTACATTAACAATTGCCTTGCGAAACAAAACATCATACTTAATTACTAAGAAAGCCGTATCAAAGTATTCAACAATGCAACAGTTACGACTTCCCAGTGGAGGAGGGGACGGGGGAGCTAGGGTTTTGGAGGTGAAAAAATTGATCATATATCCTCCATTTAGATGGAAATTGAGGATTTACCCTCCTGACTCACGTGTCAGTGACTTATGATAACTCCACGTGTCATTGAGATGTGGAGGGTAAATCCTCAATTTCCCAACTAAAGGAGGGTATATGATCTAATCTCGCTTTGGAGGTGGTTTTGCTCGGGCGCTTCGCTGCTTTGGTCGTGGGCTCGGAGGCGGTTAAGCCATCATGGTCTAATGGGTTCGTGGACCTGGGCCTGTTTTAGTTTGGGCCGGTGCAAGATAAGAGAACGTTTCGTCGTCGTCTTCTTCCTCGGTTCCTCTCTTATCCCCTCTTCTTGTGTTGCAAGCGCGCACGAACACCGGCACACCGCACTGCCACTTGCCAAGTCGCGGAGCCTTCCCCTACCTTCCCTTCCTCTCCGCATGGAGCTCGGCCTCGCGCTCCGGCTCGTCGCGCCGCCTGCTTGTCTCTCTCGTCGAACGCTTCCTCTGCAGCCGCCTTCTCTTTCTCCGCGTGCGCCCCGAGGAAGCCGCATCCGCGCCTCGAGGCTCGAGTGCTGGGTTGGGGTTATGTCAAGTGGGAGTATGACCTATTCGGTGGTAGAAGAGGAGGAGGAGGAAGTGGGCGAAGGGGAGGGCGTGCAGGTGGAAGAGGACGAAGCTGCAGCGGTGACGACGAGGCCGCGCCTGGAACTCATCGAGAAGCCGTCCCGGAGCCTGGCGCTGCTCAACGAGTACGAGTCGGAGGAGCTAGGAACCTCTCATTGCGCCAACCACCGCAGCGGTGAGGCTTCTGTGCTTGCTGTGTATATAATTAGTTGGAGTTTAGTACTGGCTGAGTAGACTGTGTGTTCCCCTTGGTCTGGTAAGTGTATATGATGTGTGCTAGTTCTAATCTCTAATCACCAAATACTAATAGTAACAGAAGACTGCATAGGGCTGATTTTGAACAGGCTTCAGGGAGAAATAAGAGGAAATAGCTTATCTATTTTAGAATTTATAAATAAAACTACTCCGCAGCTGAACAATCTTCATGTAGTAATACTGTAGCGTGCTTCCACAGGTTATGTTGCTGTGTTGGGGAAGCCAAATGTTGGAAAGAGCACCCTTATAAACCAAATGGTTGGTCAGAAGCTTTCAATTGTAACAGAGAAACCACAAACTACACGGCATCGCATTCTTGGTATATGTTCTGAACCAGAATACCAGGTACCTTGAGTCTGTAAAGCACTTGTAGAATTCAATTCAATGCAATGCAAATTAATATTCTCAGAGGTTTCTGGTCTCATAAAGGGGATCGTGTTAATTCCTCACTGCTAATCTGAGTTATCATTTAGTTTGCAGATAATACTTTATGACACACCTGGTGTCATTAAGAAGGAAATGCATAAGCTAGACTCGATGATGATGAAGAATGTTAGGAGTGCTATTGGCAATGCAGATTGTGTGCTTGTTGTTGTCGATGCTTGCAAAGTGCCTGAAAAGGTATTTGCCAACAGTAATAAAGAAATGGATGGATCTTCTTATTCGACCAATCTACCTTACATACTGCGTCCTTTTGTGTTTTTAGATTGATGAAATGCTGCAAGAAGGTGTGGGAAACAAAGATACTGAACTTCCTGTTCTGTTAGTATTGAACAAGAAAGATCTCATAAAGCCAGGAGAAATTGCAAAGAAACTTGAGGTAAGGGACGTTTACAAAATTGAGGAGATGAATTTTGTGCTTTCCTCAACATTCAAACGATACTTATTTCCTGACAACTTTCTTCACAGTGGTATCAAAAATTCACTAACGTTGATGATGTTATACCAATAAGTGCTAAATTTGGTCATGGAGTGGATGATATCAAGGAGTGGATATTGTCAAAGCTTCCGCTGGGTCCTGCTTACTACCCCAAGGTATCAGCACATAAGATTCAAAATTTTCCTATGGCACCTTTGCAAGCGGTTTCTTGAACTTGGACGAGCATTTTCTCTATTAATGTATACCCAGCAAATCAAGTAAAAATGTTCAATGCATTTTAGTGGTATGCACAAGTTGTTTTTTCGTCCTTAATCTGCAATAAATGAACACCTTTTGGTAGTGTGAGTTAATCAGAGATCTTATCACTTTGTTCTAGAATGTGAGCCTGCTTGCTGATGTGCTCATGCCAAATTTGGAACCTACAAATCTTGTTTTGGTCAGTCTTTCTTTTACTGATAGAGGTACTAATAAATCAATTTTGTGTAGGCAGCATGCCATATCCCTTTTTCTCTCTATTTTGCACACTGAATTATCATGATAAATTATGGTAAATTATTGTATGAATGCCATTGGTAGCGTCAGTTGCAAACTAACCATAGTCCTGAGACAGTTTGTAAGCTGACACTGTAAAGTCAAAGCCAGGAATAACTTAATTAGCACAGCTTGGTTACTAACTTCCTGCTACAAATCAAACAGTAAAAATTGAATTAGCACAGCTTGGCTACTAACTTCCTGCTACAAATCAGTCGTGTGGAAATATTTTTCAAAACAGAGAATAAGGACTTCCACGACTTTTCAACTTAAAGTCAGTATGATGCTAAAATCATAGTGTTACACCCTTTGTTGATTAGATTTGGATATCATTTTTACTGCTTTGTGCTTTTATCTGTTAAAGGAAGTTAGAAACATATGATCTATGATATACAACTTGTGTGATGTGTTCTTGCCATGAGCTTTCATATTTGTTTATTGGATGCTGTACTACTACGAATTTTCTAAATTTTCACTTTGATGTTTTGCTACAGCCAATAAGTCCTAAGATTACAACACATCAAATATATTTATACATGTTGTTCTTGTTCCAGGACATAGCTAGTGAGCACCCTGAGAGATTTTTTGTGGGGGAAATAGTGAGGGAAAAGATTTTTGTTCAATATAGGCAGGAAATTCCATATGCATGCCAGGTATATCTTCTGGTGCTTTTCCCTGTCAGTTTAGTGCAACATCTTCTCCTTTTGCTAGCCTTTGTTTCTGAGACGTAATTTTGCTTGTCACAGGTTAATGTTGTAAGTTACAAAAGCAGGCCTACTGCCAAGGATTTTATTCAAGTTGAGATACTTGTCGAGAAGGAATCACAGAGAAGCATTATACTTGGGAAGGTAAAACAGATAATAAACCATACCTATGCATGCTTGAATATTTCGGGATTATCATGATTATAAATCCAATTGAATTGAACATAACAAGAAATTGAAGGATTGCATGTAAATTATCTGTTTGGAGATTTCGTGAATAGCTAAATGTAGGTTGTTTTCTCCAAACTTTTGGATTAGATGAAATAGAAGTAAGGTTTATATTTTTTTTCTATTACAGATTAAATCGATTATCAGAAAAGGAACTAGGTCATAAATTGGGATATGTATATATATAGGAAGCCTCTTTTCTACTCCCGGGTGTAATTACACCTTATGTCGTATCTCACAACGCAGGAAGTATCTCGCGTAACGGAGGGTATGCACATGTAATATACGAGTATTTAAGGCCATTTGGGTGGTATGAACAATTTTTCAGAGGTGGTATGTACATTTTTTTGACATACTCCTTTTTATATGCGTATACGAAGGTATTTACAAAATACGCCAAAAACTATGAACTTCCTTGCAATTTTTTCGTGTGGTTCACATTGGAGTATCTTATAATTAGTATATGAATATACCTAAAGTGATAAAAGAGTATTTTAAGTTTGTTTAGGTGGTATATTAGAGGTGGGTGTAATTACATCCGGGTGTAAAAAGTATTTTTCCTATATATATATATATATATATATAGGCAAAATAACAGGGGCACCATGGTGCCCAAGCTCCATAATTAAAACTTTCCATCCATGATTAATACTTTCCATCTATGATTGATTCCTTTCCAAATTGATGCATTTTCGAATATATATATATGGGAAAACGAAACAGTTTTGTAATACCAGCCTAGCTTAAATATTTTAATGAACAAAATGTTCATGTACTGTGTTTGGCAAATGCAGGATGGGAAAGCTATAAAGATGTTGGCAACAGCATCAAGGCTTGATATTGAGGATTTCCTTCAAAAGAAGGTTTATCTTGAGGTTGTAACTTCTTCCCTTGTTTAGTCGTGGTCTCCCCTCGTGCAATTGTTCTTGAGAAGTTTCCAATTGCGAAATATTGTGTCTTTGACAGATAGAGGTCAAGGTGAAGGAAAACTGGCGGCAAGATGAACGACTTTTGAAACGTTATGGCTATGGTGGGGAGATTCGAGCGCTATGAGTACAAGCGTGATATCTCTTTCAGTTGTTATTTTTGAGAGGAGGAAACAGCTTGCATTCTTTTTTCTTTTCTTTTCTTTTTCTTTTCCCACTTTTCCGTTGCGTTGAATGAGGTGTTGAATGAAAGTCGAGTTAGGTCAGTAGTGAGGTCCCCTTACCGAATCTTGTGTACATTTGATGTATCATGGGATTGTTGTTCCTACATACAAAGCATGTTTCGGCTCTTATCTATCATGGTAGATAGTATGCGATAGTACAAGCCAATTCAATCCTCTCTTTTTCAAATGGGAAACTGCATACTAGCACTGCAAGTGCATAGGAACATGATGCTTCTTTTGAGAGCTATTTTATAGTACCTTACAATGAATATGAGTCGTCTATTCTTTTTGATCCGATGGATCAGATTAATTACAATCTAGTTCTACTATTACTGGTAGTACTATTAGTAGAATCATAAAAAGGGTAAAATTGTAACTTTTCTCCCCTCAACTTTGCCACGCATGGGTGTCGCGGCCAGTGGCGGAACTGGGGGGGGGGCTAGCAGGGGCCGTGCCCCCCCCCCCCCAAGCGGCCAAATTTTTTTGGACCCCGCCTCAACAGCCCAGCCCAGCACGGAAGCAGAAACGTCGTAGAGAGGAAACATCGTAGACTCAGCGCCTCGTGTAGTCGCGTGACTCGCCAGTTGTCACTCGCGTCGCTTCCAGTTCTCTGCGCGATCAGCGGACAGCGGCGGAGAGCAGAGGCGTCGCCGCGTCAGACCGCCAATCGCCATCCCATCGGCCGTATTTGTCTGGCCCCCCTTTATCATTTTACTGGTTCCACCACTGGTCGCGGCCACGGCGTTGGGCAAGCTGCATGTGAAGGGTCAGGGTCAGTGGCCGAGGTCAGCAGCCTTGTCCACGGGGCACGCGTGTTGGTGGTGGTAGGTCGAGCCTGCTCACTCTCAAGTGTGCAACTGCTCACGACGTGCAAGAGGTAGGCACGCACGTTTTGGCTTTGCTTTCGTGTGTTTGACTGTGGGGTTTTGCTTACGCGATTTGTCGTTGTTCAAGTGAAGAGGACGTCGTGCATGCCCATTCTGACCACCCTAAGGAAGGAGAATGGGGTGCTGCCCACGAGCAGAATAGTGAGCACCGACACGGATACAGCAGGCGGTACACCGACGAGGTCACACCAGAGGCAGAACAGCGTCCCTCTGAGATAGCGTCATTTCAAAATAACTTATCAATTTATTGATATTAAATTTATTCATACAAAAGCCCGTATTAAAACTAAAAATTATCCAACCAGCTATAAACCATCGGCCGAAAAAACACATTGGTTATAGCAGCAACTGATCTGGTCGGTACGAGAAGTCGACCAACAGCGGTGGCGAAGATATCCAGAAACATTCCTTTGCCAAGTTAAAACGGACGGACCCATCCCAGGTCTTACAAAGCATCACTAAAACATGTAGCAGCATATATATACACAAAGTGCCGGATAAATACTCAAGTTAAAAGCTAAACTCTTCCCCCGGCGAATGCGTTCGCCTCGCTATGAGGCACCTAGCGTCTTCTTTAGGCCGACTTTGCGAACCCAATCCTCAGCTTGCCGTAGTCAAAGACGGTATGGTAGGCTCCCATGAAAACATCGCCCAAGATCCTGCGATTGTAACATGTATCAGTGTCAGAACTCTCCACGCAGAGAGAGAGAGCTCCGAAGCAGAGATCAAGCATGAAGAGAACCAGTAACAAGACCTAACAGGGGATTTCTAGCATCCTCGGTAAGTATACCGGATTTTGTTAAGCATGACATTATTGGCATAGCTGGTACAAACAAAAAGATATTGAAGGGACAAGAACCACGAGCTTAGAAATGCATAGATTACCAGAGAGGACCACGAGGTGGAGGGATGTCCAGAGCTGTGAATCCACTGATGCATTGGGCAGCAGGTCCTTCACCAACCTTCAGAATATACTGCACAACCAAAGAGAACAAAATCAATTACAGGCTAAACAAAGGAGTGGGTGGACTTTTAAGCGTGTTGGTAATTTGATGTGCAACAGTTAAACATATAAAAAACCAGATGGTTGCTAACCCTGTTAGCTAATCTGGATGCACAGAAGGAAACAAACAGAAGAAGTTGCACCTGTTCTGGTTTCAGCGCAAACTTTTTGCCTCCAATGGAAAATGCAATGTTTGGCATGGATGCAAGGCTGCCACAGTCCACAGATGATTCTCCCATGGGACTTGGAAGGCGGTCACACAGCTGCAAAATTGATACAGTTATGCAAAGCAAAAGTATCACTGTAGTGGTAGAACGGCCTGGGACAGACGTTACTAAGCTCACCTGATTAATGTACTTCAATACGAGTTCCTGGGTCTGGTTCTGTGCAAGTTGGTTCTGCATCCATACAACAGCCATCTCACAGGCATTGCACATGGCATCGCTATGGAGACCATTCGATTTCCCAGCTTCATCATCTACTACGCTCTGAATTCCAGCACTGTGTTCACATACCACATGGAGAAGGAAGAAAGTAGTCATAATAGTAGCATAATGCAACTACAGAATGCCTAGAGAACCACTTCCAACAATTTGCTCGATCATAACAAACTTTGGTCGCAGTGGTAATAACTAATAACAGCACTTGACATTACAACTAGTCACCCAGTCAAAGTGCAGATATTCTATTTTACAAATTCAGACACTTGAAATAGTATTTGCAGTTCTCACCTAACACCATGAGTTCCATCAAAAGTACACAGACCAACCTGAGAGCAGATTTTTGCTGGCTGTGTCTGCAACAGAATCCCAGAGCAAGTTAGTTACATTGCTTGTAAGTGGTAACATAATGGATCAAACCAGCAACCAAAATAAAGAACTTAGGCGATTTGGAAATATACAAACCTCTGCTAGCAACAGGTCTAGGATCTGTTGTCCATATTGAGAAACAACTGTCTTGCACTCTTGGCTGACAACCCCAGTAGCGCCAATCTTCTCATTGATTTCAGTAATTATGGCCTACATTGATGATATTAAATTGTGAAAACCATGCAATGGAACTCGATATAAAGCAAAGAAGAGAATGTCAAATAAACAGTGTGGATTCAGATTGCCTCCTACACAATATTCAACATGAAGTGCCTCTAGTGTAAGCATTTTCTTTTCTTTTCTTTTTCAAATTAAGCTTGGAAGGTTATAGTTCTCAGGAATGGCTGAGATTGTACTTGCTAAATTTATAACACTTCATATGTACCAGAAAAGATACATGATAGACAGAAGGATTTAAAACAAGGCTAAAAGTTTCTGAAAGGCAATTCAGAAAATCAGCGAAGTTAAAATTTGTCACTGTTGTTATGAATACATAATAAGCATCTCATTATGAATTTGTAAACATTTGGGCAAGGTGTGGTGCCATATTATCATCTTTCTTAAGCACCCGGACAGGTGTTCAGTCTCAAAAGTTTAAAGCTCATTAAGGAAACTTAAACCATGTCCTGGATTCAGCAAGGATCATCACTAACAACTGCTCCAAAATAGATCAATTGAGAAGATTTGTGATATTTAGTAGAGATAACCAAACAATACACTGATTTGAATCGCAAAAGTTGATGCCTTCACGATTACACAGACAAACATAAATACAAAGCTCATAATGCCTTCACGATTGCCACGCATGGGTGTCGCGGCCAGTGGCGGAACTGGGGGGGGGGCTAGCAGGGGCCGTGCCCCCCCCCCCCCCCAAGCGGCCAAATTTTTTTGGACCCCGCCTCAACAGCCCAGCCCAGCACGGAAGCAGAAACGTCGTAGAGAGGAAACATCGTAGACTCAGCGCCTCGTGTAGTCGCGTGACTCGCCAGTTGTCACTCGCGTCGCTTCCAGTTCTCTGCGCGATCAGCGGACAGCGGCGGAGAGCAGAGGCGTCGCCGCGTCAGACCGCCAATCGCCATCCCATCGGCCGTATTTGTCTGGCCCCCCTTTATCATTTTACTGGTTCCACCACTGGTCGCGGCCACGGCGTTGGGCAAGCTGCATGTGAAGGGTCAGGGTCAGTGGCCGAGGTCAGCAGCCTTGTCCACGGGGCACGCGTGTTGGTGGTGGTAGGTCGAGCCTGCTCACTCTCAAGTGTGCAACTGCTCACGACGTGCAAGAGGTAGGCACGCACGTTTTGGCTTTGCTTTCGTGTGTTTGACTGTGGGGTTTTGCTTACGCGATTTGTCGTTGTTCAAGTGAAGAGGACGTCGTGCATGCCCATTCTGACCACCCTAAGGAAGGAGAATGGGGTGCTGCCCACGAGCAGAATAGTGAGCACCGACACGGATACAGCAGGCGGTACACCGACGAGGTCACACCAGAGGCAGAACAGCGTCCCTCTGAGATAGCGTCATTTCAAAATAACTTATCAATTTATTGATATTAAATTTATTCATACAAAAGCCCGTATTAAAACTAAAAATTATCCAACCAGCTATAAACCATCGGCCGAAAAAACACATTGGTTATAGCAGCAACTGATCTGGTCGGTACGAGAAGTCGACCAACAGCGGTGGCGAAGATATCCAGAAACATTCCTTTGCCAAGTTAAAACGGACGGACCCATCCCAGGTCTTACAAAGCATCACTAAAACATGTAGCAGCATATATATACACAAAGTGCCGGATAAATACTCAAGTTAAAAGCTAAACTCTTCCCCCGGCGAATGCGTTCGCCTCGCTATGAGGCACCTAGCGTCTTCTTTAGGCCGACTTTGCGAACCCAATCCTCAGCTTGCCGTAGTCAAAGACGGTATGGTAGGCTCCCATGAAAACATCGCCCAAGATCCTGCGATTGTAACATGTATCAGTGTCAGAACTCTCCACGCAGAGAGAGAGAGCTCCGAAGCAGAGATCAAGCATGAAGAGAACCAGTAACAAGACCTAACAGGGGATTTCTAGCATCCTCGGTAAGTATACCGGATTTTGTTAAGCATGACATTATTGGCATAGCTGGTACAAACAAAAAGATATTGAAGGGACAAGAACCACGAGCTTAGAAATGCATAGATTACCAGAGAGGACCACGAGGTGGAGGGATGTCCAGAGCTGTGAATCCACTGATGCATTGGGCAGCAGGTCCTTCACCAACCTTCAGAATATACTGCACAACCAAAGAGAACAAAATCAATTACAGGCTAAACAAAGGAGTGGGTGGACTTTTAAGCGTGTTGGTAATTTGATGTGCAACAGTTAAACATATAAAAAACCAGATGGTTGCTAACCCTGTTAGCTAATCTGGATGCACAGAAGGAAACAAACAGAAGAAGTTGCACCTGTTCTGGTTTCAGCGCAAACTTTTTGCCTCCAATGGAAAATGCAATGTTTGGCATGGATGCAAGGCTGCCACAGTCCACAGATGATTCTCCCATGGGACTTGGAAGGCGGTCACACAGCTGCAAAATTGATACAGTTATGCAAAGCAAAAGTATCACTGTAGTGGTAGAACGGCCTGGGACAGACGTTACTAAGCTCACCTGATTAATGTACTTCAATACGAGTTCCTGGGTCTGGTTCTGTGCAAGTTGGTTCTGCATCCATACAACAGCCATCTCACAGGCATTGCACATGGCATCGCTATGGAGACCATTCGATTTCCCAGCTTCATCATCTACTACGCTCTGAATTCCAGCACTGTGTTCACATACCACATGGAGAAGGAAGAAAGTAGTCATAATAGTAGCATAATGCAACTACAGAATGCCTAGAGAACCACTTCCAACAATTTGCTCGATCATAACAAACTTTGGTCGCAGTGGTAATAACTAATAACAGCACTTGACATTACAACTAGTCACCCAGTCAAAGTGCAGATATTCTATTTTACAAATTCAGACACTTGAAATAGTATTTGCAGTTCTCACCTAACACCATGAGTTCCATCAAAAGTACACAGACCAACCTGAGAGCAGATTTTTGCTGGCTGTGTCTGCAACAGAATCCCAGAGCAAGTTAGTTACATTGCTTGTAAGTGGTAACATAATGGATCAAACCAGCAACCAAAATAAAGAACTTAGGCGATTTGGAAATATACAAACCTCTGCTAGCAACAGGTCTAGGATCTGTTGTCCATATTGAGAAACAACTGTCTTGCACTCTTGGCTGACAACCCCAGTAGCGCCAATCTTCTCATTGATTTCAGTAATTATGGCCTACATTGATGATATTAAATTGTGAAAACCATGCAATGGAACTCGATATAAAGCAAAGAAGAGAATGTCAAATAAACAGTGTGGATTCAGATTGCCTCCTACACAATATTCAACATGAAGTGCCTCTAGTGTAAGCATTTTCTTTTCTTTTCTTTTTCAAATTAAGCTTGGAAGGTTATAGTTCTCAGGAATGGCTGAGATTGTACTTGCTAAATTTATAACACTTCATATGTACCAGAAAAGATACATGATAGACAGAAGGATTTAAAACAAGGCTAAAAGTTTCTGAAAGGCAATTCAGAAAATCAGCGAAGTTAAAATTTGTCACTGTTGTTATGAATACATAATAAGCATCTCATTATGAATTTGTAAACATTTGGGCAAGGTGTGGTGCCATATTATCATCTTTCTTAAGCACCCGGACAGGTGTTCAGTCTCAAAAGTTTAAAGCTCATTAAGGAAACTTAAACCATGTCCTGGATTCAGCAAGGATCATCACTAACAACTGCTCCAAAATAGATCAATTGAGAAGATTTGTGATATTTAGTAGAGATAACCAAACAATACACTGATTTGAATCGCAAAAGTTGATGCCTTCACGATTACACAGACAAACATAAATACAAAGCTCATAACGTACTGTGGGGCCAGCAAGCAATGAGGTTCCAGAATCTGCAATCGCTGCACAGCCGCCAGCACAAAATCCTGGTAATGACAGAGGTGTGACAATGTGTAAGAATATTTCTCATTTACACACAATAAAATTGAACATAAAAACAACCATAGCAGTACCTGTGGACTTTCCTCCAATCAGTACATCGCCCATCTCAAACTGCAGAAAGTAAACACATACGTTTTATATCAAATATCCAAAATATTACTTGACTTACACAAGAAACACGACCAACCTGCCAGTATCCCTTCTGAGTGACTGCGACAAATGTATGATTGCCCTCATAGTGGCTAGGATCCATTCCTCCAAACACAATTTCACCACCTTCTCCTTCATCAGCATGTCGGTTGAACCAGAAAGAGAAAACAGGGTCGCCGATGAGACCTTGCTCTACCATGTTATACCTGTAATTTGTCCATATCATTAGGGACCATAAATCTGCTATGAACCCGTAGGACGTGCAAAGTTTAAGTACAATGTATCTCCATCTTATAAGACAATTGATTTCCATCAGTAAAACAAAATAAAGAAACCAACGTGTAACACAGATTCACATGCATGAGCATAATTATACCTTAGTTGCAAGGCTAACTATCATGGCAAATGCAGCAAAATCTCCAATCAAATATCATGATAAACATAAAACAGAAACATGCAACAAAAATCCAGCTAAATATCACGAGAAATGTGGTGACAAAAACTCCAAACAAAATGAGGGTAACTTGCTACTTTACTCAGCAGGTCAATATTAAGGATGCTGCCACCGCTATAGATATATTATACACAGATGAATTATTTAAAACTGATGTCCTTGGAGCTAGTGAAAGAATAGTAGTAACACAGAAAGCAGTATGTGCAAAAGAACATAATTGGTTCTACTGTACTTGAACTAGCAAAGATAAATGAACAAAAACGATCTTAAGGCCACGTTGTCTTACCACACAGGTACTGCATTTCCAACAGATATTTCCTGAAATCCGAGCCCAAGAATGCCATCGAATTTTGCAGCCATGAAAGTAATACTTGGCTCCCTTGTAGCTTCAATAAATTCCTAAAATAGTAACCCAACATTATAAAAAAAATCCAAGTGGGGTGCATGTGAACAGAGACAATCAACAAATTTACTTAGAAACACATAGACACAAACCTGATCTTTCACAACTAGATCACCTACTGTAACACTATCCTCACTGAAAAACCCAGAAATTGCACCAGTGCCATAGTGAATGTCAGCAGGTTTTCCTGGTGAGATGAAATAATACAAAACAGCATTGTCAAAAGGAGAACACAATTTGGAAAGTGATACAAAACAGCTGAATTACTCAAATCAAATTAAAAGAAAAACAATGAAGAGTATGCTAGAAGAATACACAATTATACCACTTTCCAAAAAAGATAAGATTTACTCCATACCACAAAAAAATTAAGGTGGCTATTTCCTGTATAATATGTGAATAAAGTTGCAAGTGTGAAGTTAATATAAAAAATTGGGTGTATTAAATTTGAAGACTTGGTATGGTACATCTAGATAATAAATATGCTCAACAAAAACATCTGCCGTAAAATGTCAGCAACATTGTTGTATCCTGACTGCATGTCATTGTAATGTCAGACTAAACCAACGGGCACTATGACTTTGTTTGTTTAGGCTTAGACTTTTTGGCTTATAACTTAAAACCAGCCTTTTAGTTTAAGTAGCTTAAAGACATTTCACTTTTAAGCCAAGCCAGACTGTTTGGCATTCTAGCTTTTTTGGCTTTTGAGTGATGGCTTATTATTGAAATGTCAAAAATACCCTTGTTCTAATATCAGAGATGAATTCCATTACGATCCAATAATTCCGAAGTTCGTCGTGGCCTCATGAGATTTGACCAATAACAGCATAAATCATTCAAAGAAAAAATAAGTCAAATCACAATAATAATTGGTAGAACACACAATAATTAGTGGTAATTCAATTTATGACCATAAACTTGATAATCATATTTCAATTCAGAAAAAGAAAGAAAAATGTAAAAACATCCGCGTCTTCGCCGGTCACCACTATGGCGTCTCCATTGCCACCGAAAAACCATCAGCCTCACGGGCGGATTATCGCTACCGTCTGGACACCATCACTCTCACCGTCAGGATCTAGAGATGATCCATCGAGCGGTTTGATTTGGCGGAAGGGAAAAATGAGGAGAAAAAGAGAAGGATTGGAACTAAATAAACAATGACATTGGTGGGTAATTTCCACGAAGTTGAGTGGTAAGTCATATTCCCAACCCGTAAAAGCCAAAATAAGCACCCTTTCCTGGCTTTTGGCTTATAGTTGTAAAGTGGCTTATGGCTTTTCAAAAACTTAGTTAAAAAGCTATCCATTTGTTTAGACTTTGGCTTTTTTGCTTTTAAGCCAAAGAAAAAGCCTGAGCAAATAACTAAGGGATGTTGCACCTAATGGCCTGAGCAAACAGGGCCAACATCAGCTATTTTTTTAGGATCCTTTTAAGGGATGTTGCACCTAATGTGAACCACAGGTTTTGCTTGATGCTGCCAACCATGCGGAATGAATTTCCGTTTCATCATACATATTCTGTAACAAGGTAACAACAAAGTAAGGCAGGCACCAGAATTATCTACGATAATAAAAAATGCAATCGACCAACTTGTGAGCAACAGGCAAGAAAGTGTGGTTTATGGTTCATCTATACATATATATAATATATTTGTGATTGGAGAATATTTTTCATTCCTTGGACCTGGCTCATACCTCTTTAATTCGATCATTCAATTTATGATTCACACCAGATAACCATTTTTTTATCTATACATATCAAACACCTCTTCAACAACAAAGGCCAAATTTTGCTTAACATTAACAAACAGGTAGATCTAGACCTCCAGATGATACATGAGATAAGCTAAGCCGCTAGCTTGAACTCAGTAGATAACAAAAAACAGGCAGATTTCAATTCAAGAATGGGGATGGCTATTGTACATACAACTTTTCGTAACAAATCGCACCCAGTTACAGGGTGATTAGTGGGTGATGGGAAACGTGTATGTTAAGTGCATAAATTATGTACACGTGTACCATAGTGACTCTATTCAACAATAAGTAAATTGACAGCGAGACGACCAGTCAGCCACAACACAAAACTAGCATGCTGGAGAAAGGTTTTAAGCCACGAACCGTTCTTCTTATAAGTGCTTGACTGCCCCGACTTGTAGCGCGAGTGGAGGTAACAAGCAATCTGCATCAATCACCACCAAAACAAACTCCAGCCTTTGCACCAGACACAAACAAAAAAAACCTTAAAAAACCACACCAGGGCAACTAACGAGGACACACCGAGAAGTAGCACTTGGAGGACGGCACCCAGAGGTTGGAGCTGCCGGTGTCGAAGATGACGGTGAACTTCTGCGCCGGCGTGCCGATGCCGATCTCCCCAAAGTACTGCGCGTTCATGTAGTTCTTCAGCGCGATCATGTCGCCCTCACCACCAGCGCCCAGGGAGTTGGCGCCGCGGAATCCCTGCCGGCGCTGCCCCTCCTCGCCGGAGAGGCGCGTGGCGATGCGGCTGTTCTGGTCGATCGGCCGCTTCTTCAGCGCGATCCGCACCAAACCCTCCGCCGACGACACCGGGAGGAGGGTTTGGAGCAGCACGGTCGCGAGGAGCACCAAGGCGACGCTGCGGGTTCCCATGGTTGCGAATCTGCGGGAAATCGGAGGGAAAACGAAGCAACTGCGTGAGATCGGACAAATCCTAATGGGGAGGTACTGGAACAGAAAGGAGTGCTCTTAACTGACACTATTGCGATTGGATTGGTTACTATATGTTACAGAAACACAAAAAAAATAATGAAATTAGTAGCCAATTTAGGAGATATTAAGGGGCATAACGAGCATACAAAAACGTAAAAAAATCAAATCGAGGGTTTAGTGCATGACATTGAGACTGGAAGGGGAACAAAAGCGAAAAATTACTCAAAATCGGAGCGGGATTGTTCCAGAAAACACGATGAACTAACTAACAATCGACGCCAAACATGAGCAGAAAAAAAACGTCGATTCGATCGGCAACACTGAGTAGAATCCGATCAAAACTGCTTCAAAAAATAAACCGGGAAAAGCTTGCTTGCATCTGCAAACACAGAGAAACAAGTAGATTTTGACCCAAAAAAAACCCACACAAGTAGTCAAGCCGAGCCCACGAGAAGCGCGGTAACTCACCAAAAGCCGGAGGCAGGAGGACGACGAGGAGCAACCGACGTGCGCAGTACAGCGGACTGAGTGCGCGGCGTGTATAAATAGAGCAGCCGGGGAGTAGGTATGCGCCGTCGGATCTTTGGACGGCGTCGAATCAGCCGTTGGATCAGGATAGGGGCCATCGGTGCGCGGGTGAAATTGCTAGCGTTACCCCGAGAAGTGGCGGGAATCGGTGCGTGACGGGTTGCGCACTGTTAGCACGTCGCCTTTGGTGTGACTTGTGCGTGTTTCAGTACCCGTCAGGAACCTGACGATTCCTTTGCGTTTAAGCAAATGAGGTTTCATAAAATCTGAGCAAGGGCGTTACATTCGGCCAAATGATACTACTAATCAAGTTTAGAAATACAATACTGTCAGAAGGTGCATTATCCACTATACATTATATCAACTTTGTTTTGTTTGATTAGTCTCAAGTGCATGGGTTTATGCTGCAGTCTTTCCCCCCTTTTTTTGAGATGAGCTGCTGCAGAAGCAGTCATATGAAGTATTTCGACATGATTTAGGCTTCAGAGGTCAGACTGTTTCTTTACACATCCATTCAATTCCGGTGTAAAGTTGGTAGCATGTGAAGCTTTCCCCTGATGAGATTTTGCTTCCTTCACATAACTATTTCTTCCATGACTATTTCATATTTACAGCAATCTGATACAAAGTAACAGGTGCAGATTATTTACAAATATCATTTGCATACTTGATAAAAATAGAGAAAAAATTAACGGATGGTATACCGTTCGCACGGTACCATCCCCCTTCTCTCTCTCTCTCTCATGCTCCTCTTCACTTCCAGCCGCCACTCCCTCCTTCTCGGGCTCCTTCTCGCTTCCGTCCGCTGCTCCCTCCCTCCTCGCCGCCGTAATTCCCTCACTCTCCTTCACCATCGAAGGAGAAAAATTCAGCTCCCCCGCTACGGTTCACCCTTACCCATGGGCATAGAAGGAAGTCAGGAGAGGCGGTGGGTGGCAACGGGGGCGATGGGTAGGATAAGAGGACGGTGGGTGGAACCGGAAAGCAGTGGCGTCGGCAACGGTAGCTGTGACAGTTAGGTTGGGTGGGGCGGGGCGACACAGCTGGAAGGAATCAGGGGGTTACGCGGCGAAGCGGCGACGGCGCCACCAGTCGCCGGTGGTGGAGGAGGGGACGAGGGTAGGCAGAGGAAGAGCGCGGAGTTGGGTTAGCACCTAAGAAGAAGGCGAGGAGGGTGGCGCTGAGAAAATAGAGGAAGGAGAGGGAAACAGTGGAGAAGAAGACGAGTAAAACAACATTGGTGGATGCTATACCGTTCGAATCGATCCACACGGTATAGCATGGCATAGTAGCCCTCATAAAAATAATATGCCAGTGGTTAGTTAATACATCCGAAGCAATATATTCAAGATAATTAGTGTAAATCCAACACTATGATTGATGCCTTTTTCTAAGAACAACATTACAGGTGGGTTCTTTTGGACTGGTGGCTTATGATTTAATATTTAAATTCTAACTATTTGCGAGAGACAGTACATAAAGTGAAATAGTCACATACAATTTTGGTCGGTACAACTAAACTCAGTGCAATTTTTATTGGAATTTTTTATTGATACTATCTTAAAAACATACCATTTAAAAACTAGTTAATATAAATAATATAAACATAAATCAACTTTAAACCCAAAATAATCGAACCTACCGTATCCCATATTAGGCCCCGTTTGGCACAGCTCCACCACCAGCTCCTGGAACTGTTTGGAGCCGTTTTGTGCCAAACGGGGTAAAACAAAATAGCTCCACCCAAGGAGTTCCTTAAAACGTGCTGAGACAAAAGATATGTACGAGATGGAGCTGAAAAAAGTAGCTCCACCCGGCTCCATCCGCAGGCCCGCATGCCACTGCCCTTGTACTTTCGTGAATTTACGCGATCTGCCACCGGTTTTAATGGATCATTCCTATGAAAAAAACGCATTAAATATTGGTTTTAACAGGTCATGCATATTTGTTTTAACGGGTCATTCCTATGCAAAAAAACGCATTAAATATTGGTTGCTAATACTTTGTGTTATTTTAAATTTTAATTTTTTTTTGAATTCAAATTTACTCGGATGAAAAATCATGTAGAAACATACAGCTCTTGATGTTACTACAAGCCAAATAGACAGGGGTATATTGGACAATTGACATCTCTCAACCATACATGATAAAACAGGTGGAGCTGTTTTGTCAAATAGTCTACCAAAACAGCTTCAGCTCCACCGGTGGAGCTGTTCGTGGAGCTGAAGCCAAAAAAAAAACAGCTCCACTTGTGAAGTGGAGACGTGCCAAACGGGGCCTTAGTGTGTAAATCCGCTCGTACGTCACTAAGTGAGTCATGACTACGACTTTGGATGACACGTAGATAACTTGCATGAGCACCTCGTGGAATCTCCTCGTCGAGCTAACGAGACACATGTTCACATGAAGTCATCGTGACACGACACCTGCACTTGGCGTACAAAACAATCATACTACGCCAATGACACGCGGGTCCCACTCTTTAGCGGAGCCCGGATGCCAGTGACGGTGTGTACCCGTACCTTTTGTCAGGTTCCTGTGAGGAGGCAAAGGCGTGGTAGGATAGCGTGTGCGCGAAGCGATACGTTGCTGCTCGGCGCGGGCTTTGGCTCCGCGCACGCCTCGCGTGCACGCCAAAAAGGCGACCATGTTCGTTCACACGTATCTGAATCTCTGATGGTCCGTGGCGGTGTGAACTCGAACGACAAAAAAAATGAGAGAAAAGCATTGGCTAATTGATAGATTATTGCTCCGTTGATTTGTACTTGGTTGAGCAGATAAGAAAAGATAGACAAATCATAGGTAGGCGTGCATTCTCCAGATACTGGCTCTGTTCTTTTCAGCTTCTAAAAGTTGTCTTTTAGTTTTTTTTACAGTAACTAGCTTTTAAACGGAATATTTTTTTAAGATAAGGTCTACTAGTTAATTGTGGTACATACTTTACTGACTTCATTTATATCAGCAAAAACCGCACGTAAATTTCTGTTACTCTGTAATATCTCGTATAAATAGCCCAAAAGTCACAAGCCGCAGCTAAAAAAACATGCCCACTATCATATCGCACGCGGATGACTTAACTATGTGCAAATAAAACATGGTGAGTTTAGAGAATCACGGACGGTTTTCATAAGGCAAATGCGCACAAAAAGTCTTACTTGTAGCTGCTCTTCGTATGTTTCATTATGTCCGTCCAATTATCTTTCTTATTGGTTTTAAAACTTTTAAGTAACTAGATGTGCGCTTTCTACCATTGTGCAAGGTCAACTTAAGCACATACGTAAATATATATTGCCCCTCCTGTATGTCACAAATGACGATACTTAATTGTATTATGGGTGATGGCAACTTGGGAGGCCCACCAAATGCATGGCCGGGTTCAAGCGAAGGAAAAAGAGAACCCTTTCAAACAAATCGATATCACGATACTCAATATACATTATCTGAATTCCAGTATGCCATGTTTCACTGGAATTTTGCTGTGGAATTTATGCATGATCGATGTGGTCAATACAAACCAGCTCTTCTAAAACATATATGCATGCATGAGAGTGATCACTAGTTGCTTTTGGTGAAGGCAAGAGACACTTTCCAATGGTGTTACTTACTTACATGGCTTTAGACGTGTCACGCAATAAAAACAAAATGAGGCGTTGTTGTGATATTCAGTTCAGTCTTTTTTCACTAAAGTGAAGGGAGGTTCCGTGCCCTACTGATGTCGGTCGTCATAGGGTAATGAAGAAATGAACCTGTGGCTAGCTCGTCTTGATTGTTCTTGCTATAGCCTAAGCTTCCTACGCGATACCTTTGCAAATGGCCAGGCGGCGTCGTATATCTCAGCATCTGAGTGTCAAGAGTCTGAATGACTAAAGATTGTAGATAACAACTTCCCGGATGAGATCGATGGAAGCCTGGCCGTGTACGTAGCGAGTGTACCATCAGCTCAAGTTGCTACGCTAAGAAACTTTCATGGTCGACGCAGCAATCGCATTGATGCTTGGAAACATCGATCCAAAACGGAATTGGAAAAGTACTCATCAGAGGTAGTGCGTACAGTACTGCCAAAAAGGAAGTTTAAAAGAGGGCAAACGAAAACCAATATCTATGTGCTGAACAGATCACGCAGCAGCATCAAAGTAGTGTGAATTCAAGCGTTGCCTGCGCCTAGTGGAGAACACTGGATCAAAGTCACAGAACTTAAGAGCACCACGATCGAAAAGCATCCTCTCTCTCTCTCTCTCTCTCTCTCTCTCTCTCTCTCTCTCTCTCTCACGCTTGGCATGAACGAAATTAGCAATGCGTCTTGTGAAATGTGAAGGCTTTCGCCGGTGCGGCTTGTTCTTGCCGGGACGAGAACGAGGCCAAAAGCAGACCGTCGCGTGCCTGCGGGCCGAGTAAAAATGCAGCGGCCTAGGCCTGACTCGTGAGGAACAACTGAACAGCCCATTTATAAGGTAACAGTGGGCCAGGCGTACGGCAACCCGACGCCAACTTCTCCCACGCCTTCAAGTTGCCCCAGCGATGGCCCGCCGACGTGATGCCGTGGGTCGGCACCACTCGCGAGATCGAAGCCGCCGTACGTTGCCGTTTATACCTCTCGTCTCCCCGTCACACGGTCACGGCAATCTGAGGCTCGGCCAGCACGATACGGCTCAAACATGACATGTGGTGAGGGTAGGCTGATACGGAAAACCGCCCCGTTGGGTGGCTAAGCCTAGCCCGGTCTGTCATACCGTGCTCGTATCAGTCCGGCACAAGAGAGGCATGATGGGCCGCGCAACACGGAACCACGGTGGCGGTGCAACAGCGGGAGCGACGTGGCGCAGCTGGGCATGTAATGTGGGAGTAGTTGGAGTCTGGAGAGTACCTGTGGCCTGTAGTGCGATCCGAGGAGGTTGGATTCGGCGCCGGTATAGCTGGGGACCGCTGGAGCCTATGGACGACGGTGGCGCCAATGCTGGGGAAGAAGCATCGGGTCCAGCTGGCATCGTGGTTGAGGACAGCTGGATCCTACGCCAGCCCGGTCGGGGAGGGCAACACGCGCTCGTGCAGACGTCAGGGAAGAAGCTGGCCGGACGGCCGAGAAGGGCATCCTCTCCTCGCCGCCCGCATCCTTCGCTAGCTCCTTGCCTCCCCCGTTCGGCACACCGTCGCGCTCACCGCTACTACACTAGCACGAGTGAGGAGAGGAGAGATTGAGAGATAGATAGAGTCACATAGAGGAGAGAGTGATGATTGATGAGAGACTGAGAGAGTGAGGAGAGCTGGAGAGAGTGAGGACGGTGTGGTGGCTTGGCTGATGGGACATCATCACATTAGGCATTATCAATCAGCATTCAACATAGCCATGGCCTGGGCAATGGTTGCCTAGGTCACCTGGCAGCTAGCAAGCATGAAGCCATCAATGATAAGACGGAGCAGAGACCAGATAAATAACAAACAAGGAGGGATTTAGGCAATGATTGGGAACCAGTGACAAGACGGAGAAGAGGAAGAAGACAACGGTGGTGGAGCTTGAGAGGCAACAAGCAGATACAATGTTCTCCTCTTCCATGGCTATAAAACCCATCTCCTCTGCTCATTTCTTCACCACCGAAGCACCAAACTTCTCTTTTATCTTTACTCTACTCAGTAGTCTTAGTAGTTTGTACAACAGAAAGCACGGTGGCGCCTAATGGTATGCTACCAAGGAGTCGTAGCATGAGGGTCTAAGCTCAGTAGCGGTATGCTATCAAGAAGTCACAGAACAAAGGCAATAGCTGGGCGCCTTGCTAGAAGCTCCCGTCGCCGCTCCCTAGTTCTCCTCCGGCTCTGACTCCCATTGATACTCGTCAGCTCTCACCAAGTATATGAAACTACAGTATGGATAATTGTCATATGGATGGTACGGAAGGGCTACAAGGAGTACCAAGGTAATCTGGAGCCAATGGGGACACAAGACTTCTCTCTCCTATCCACAAACGACAACATTGGTAGGTATGGGTCTGGCATCGACACAACTGGACAAAGGGCGCCATATTGGAAGCATATGACCTGAAGCCAAAAAAACCGAGATGGCCAAATGATAGAGATCATAATTTGTAATTATTTCAGAGCTTAATTAACTGCTCGTACAAGTGGAGGGACATGGCACTTGAACCGGTACTACAAAGCATGCTTGACTAAGATTGGGGTGCACAATGACGGAGAGGAGTACAGACGTAGTTGAACTTTGAGGTCAATAGCTCTATGAGTACTTAGGGGTACAACCCACTTTTCTGCCCATGAGGAAATTACTACACATATTATTTTTAAAGATCGACTGATTATGATGGGTAAAAGTCTCGTGTTCGAAAGAATGACCCAACGCGACTTTTACCCACAATACCAATATATCACTATGAGAACTAGTATATCTGATATTTTACGGATCTATCAAAATGAACTAGTAGAACTAAAAAACTATTCCGACAAGTTCAGTTCTTTTTTGTTGTAACTTCATATATTGGTCGGACTTGGTGTCTACAACCACGAGATGGTCAGACAAAGTATCGACCGCGAGGTGGTCAGATGAAGTATGTACGACCACGAGGTTGTCGCATGAAGTTTGGAACGCGAGGCTCTTGACAACGAGGCGGTCGGATGAAGTCTCGACCACGAGGTGGTCAAACGAAGTCTCGACAGTGATGCTGTCCGACAAAGCATCTACGACCATGAGTTGGTCGTACGAAGTCTCGACCATGAGGTGGTTGGACTTGGCGTCTACGACCATGAGATGGTCAGACGAAATCTCGACCACGATGCGGCTAAACAAAGCATCTACGACCACAAGGTGGTCAGACGAAGTCTCAACCATGATGCAGTTGGACAAAGCGTCTACGACCATGAGGTGGTCAGACGAAGTCTCGACCATGAGGTGGTCGACTTGGCGTCTACAACCATGAGGTGGTCGGATGAAGTCTCGACCGCAAGTCGGTCAGACGAACCGTCTATAATCACGAGGTGATCGGACGAAACGTCTACAACCCCGAGGTGGTCGGACGACATCTCGACCATGAGGTGGTCAGACAAAGTCTACGACCACAATGCGATCGAACAAAGTGTCTACAACCACGAGGTGGTCAGATTAAGTCTCAACCACGAGATGGTCATACTTTGCGTCTACAACCATGAGGTGGTAGGACGAAGTAGCGCGTGAACTCCCTGGTAAGACGCATGAAATGTGCGAGACTCACTATGGTTACAGTCTGTGGTAGAGAATCCCTGGTGGGATAGGCGAAGCACGTGATGTACGTGCGGCCACACAAGCTATCACGCACTACCATATTTACTCCATAGAGTTTGCGCAAAGGCTGTGGACTCCGCGTGGCCGTTTATACCCTGTAGAGGTGCCCACGACGGTTGAGTTCCCGACGCTTTATACTCCGTAGAGTACACTGGGGGCGTGTGGCCACCGTGCGATTTATTTTATACTTTGTAGAGTTACCCGAAATGGCTATGTTTCTGGTGCTTTATACTCCGCAGAGTACGTCGGGGCGCGAGGTCTCCGTGCGATTTATTTTATACTCCGTAGAGTTGCCCAGGAAGGTATGTTCCTGGTGCTTTATACTACGCAGAGTACACAGGGGCGTGAGGCCACCGTGCGATTTATTATATACTCTGTAGAGTTGCCCGGGAAGGCTATGTTTCCAGCACTTCATACTCTGCAGAGTACACTGGGATGCGAGGCCATTGTGCGATTTATTTTATACTCTGTAGAGTTGCCCGGGAAGGCTATGTTCCCGGTGCTTTATACTCCGTAGAGTACACCAGGTCACAAGCTACTGTGCGATTTATTTTATACTCCGTAGAGTTGCCCAGGAAGGCTATGTTCCCGATGCTTTATACTTCACAGAGTATGCCAGGGCACGAGGCCACCGTGTGATTTATTTTATACTACGTAGAGTTGCCCAGAAGGCTATGTTCCCGATGTATTATACCCCGCAGAGTATACCGGGGCACGAGGTCACCATGCGATTTATTTTATACTATGTAGAGTTGCTCGGGAAGGCTATTTCCCCGTGCTTTATACTCGGCAGAGTACGCTAGGGCGCGAGGCCACTATGCCTGGGAAGGCTATGTTCTTGGTGCTTTATACTCGGTAGAGAACGCTGGGGCATGAGGCCACTGTGAGATTTATTTTATACTCGAGAGAGTTGCCTAGGAAGACTATGTTCCTGGCACTTTATACTCCACAAAGTACGCCTGAGCGCGATGCTACCATGCGATTTTCACAATTACGACCTCGAGGAGGTCATACAAAGTTACGACCACGAGGTGGTCGGACAGAGCGTCTACGGCCATGAGGTTATCGGACAAAGTCTCAGCCGTAAGGCGATCAGACGAAGTCTCGACCACAAGGCGATCGGACGAATGTCTAAACGAACATGTACGACCATGAGTCGCTCACCCGGAGGTGCGGAGACCGCATGAAGTCCGATGGGGGTGACATCCACGTGGAGTCTGACGGGGGCGACATCCATGCAGAGTTCGGCAAGGACGACATCCGTGCAGAGCTCAGCGAAGACCGTGCGAAGTCCCGCAAAGGCCAAGCATAGTTCGTCAGAGATGACATCCACGCGGAGCTCGGCGGAGACCGATCTCGTGAACCTCGGGTGAAGTTCGTCAGAGATGACATCCGCGCGGAGGTTGGCGGAGACCGTGCGAAGTTTTGTGGAGGTCGTGCGAAGTCTGTCAGAAGCAACATCCATGTGGAGCTCGGCGGAGACCGTGTGAAGCCCGTCAAAGATGACATCTGCGTGGAGCTCAGTGGAGACCTTGCGAAGTCCTGCGGAGCCCATGCGAAGTCCATCGGAGGCAACATCTGTGCAGAGCTCAGCGGAGACCGTGCGAAGTTTTCGGAGATGACATCCGTGCGGAGCTCGGTATAGACATTGCGAAGTCTTGTGGAGGCTGTGCGAAGTCCATCAGAGACAACATGTGCGCGGAGCTCGGCGAAGACCGTGCAAAGTCCTGGTCCAGCACCCAACGCATTGCCGCCACTGCTGAGCAGCAGCAGCATGTCCCCTCGTGTAGGATCTCTCTAGGTTTTGATTTAGATGACCTAAAAATTGAACTCCCTCAAAGCAAGGCTTTAGTAGATCAGACAGCAGCCAGCATGCTAAATCGGCTGACGAGATCATGCGATGTCAAGGCATTTTTACAGTACATAATTGCTTCAATTACTTTCAATTTTAATGTGAACAATGCACAAAAGGTCAAGTAGGGGGTTTCGAGCGACATTCAGAAACCTAAGCAGCTCAACGGTCAAGAAAGTTTTTAGAAATCAGAAACGGCACCTGTTAGGTAATTAGGTCCCAAAGAGTTACAAGACTGCGACTGCTCCTCCGCACATACAGTTCGCTATCCAAACAAATCACAAAACTCATCAGTCTGACGGCACACGCAACATGTTAAACGCTCTCCTGAAACTGTTGAATGGCGTGGACCCTTTCCTCAGCGCTCGAGGCACAAGCTCAGCTAGTCCAAGCTGCTTACTACGCAGCAAGAGTTAGGACGCGCGCGCCAAACTTGGACCGCAACAGTGAAACGCCAGTACGCCACTATAACAAGTGTACAGGGCTCAGTAGGTGGTGTGCTGCTGCCAGCTCTGGTGAGATGGCTGCGACGGTGCAGCCTGGAAGCCGTTCAGGCTTCCCTCAGCCGGGTTCTGGGGGTGCTCCTGCGCCAGGCCGCTCTGAGAATGGTAGAACGCTGGGTACCCATGACCCCCAAATTGAGAGGGCAGCTGGGGCTGCTGTCCCTGGCGAAAGCCACCGTGCTGACTCTGTCCCTGGTAGCCATGGAAGTGGTTAGGCGGAAGCGCTGATGCCGCCCTTGAACCAGCCCCATGAAGCCACATTGCAGAGTTGTCACCCTGAAAGGAAAACAAAATCAACACTTCTGAATGAACTAAACATCAATCAGCAGAAATGAGATTAATTGGGCCAGAGCGCACACAAAATTCCCAAGGATACACAAGGACCGCATGCAATAGTTACCTGCTGGAGGGCCAAATATTGACTAGCTTCTTTGTATTGCGTGCTCAATGCTTCATCGAACCCAAGATTTGTTGATGCAGAGGCAGCAGTCTGATTAAGATTGAAATTTGCTGGAAGATTACTTGAACTTCCAAAGCCTCCATAACCAGAGATAACTGAAGAAGGTTGTTGTTGTAAGCTTGTAGCAGAGAGGTTGCTCTTGTATTGCGGCATCGAGTATTTCATACCAGCTCCAGGTACAGCAGCGGCAGACGGATGGAACGGTCCATTACTTGAGTATGGTTGCTGGAAGGCTGCTGATGGTAGGTAAGTAGTGTAGTTTTGTGGCAAATATGGATAGCCAATCATATTTGCAAAAGGCGCGAGAGGTAAAGTTGGCTGAGAGTAAGGGTGGACAGCTAATTGCTGAGGCAGAGGGGGCCCTGTCGGAATACTAGTACTTGGAAGATTTTGTGTAGATTGAGTGTTCGAGAAAACTCCCGGTTTCAGAGCCTGAAAAAATATATGTGTTCAAAAAATGTGAAGGAAAATAAGGCAAAGCTAAGACCAAGCAATCAACATCAAATTATCAGCACCTTGATGTCAATAATATACAATGATTAAATTCGGAAAACATCACCCCCACAAAAATTTAACAAGACAAGCTCAGGATATATACTGGATGTCAAGTGAACATTTTCCTGTTCAATTTTTAATCAGAATAAAATTGGTTAGCTACTGAAGATATCATTAAACTAGAATGCTTCTTCTATGGATTTTCTGGTTAACTTAATAATCAATACTGATTACACAAAATAAAGAACTATATTTTTTCTAACACTAGCACACCGATGCGATTCATCTTTACACAAAATAAAGGATGTCAAGCCTTTTTTAACTTCCTAAAGTTATACTTCTATGAAATATGAATCCGAATGAAGCACAGTGAGAAAAGTGAATTCAGATATTTAAATTACCTCCTGCAATGAGATGGCTGGTCCAGTAGTAGTTGGTGCCACTGAGTTATATTTTGTAGCCATTGATTGTGCTGCCAGCAAAGGTGATAAATTGAAATCCAAGTCCCGAAGAGGTGCAATATTTGACCCCAATAGGCCATTGTGCAACGAATTTGCTTGCTGGGGGAACAAATTAGTAAGAATTATGTGAAAGAATAGTGAGCTGGATTAAATAAAAATACATGCAGAAGACAATAATTTAGCATTAATATTTTTTCAGCAAGCAAGAGGTTTGTCGCGGATTGAAAATTTGAAACACCAGGTATGGAAACCAGAACATGCCACCAGTCCAGGTGTTCCTGGACAATTCCGGAATGGTGCAATGCTTTATATCAGTGGTAAATATCAGCATGCGACAGAGTTCCAAGCAAAGACTCGGTTTATATGGCAAGCAATCTTTTCTTCTTTCTTTGGCTTCTTTTTTAATGATGCATGTTACAGACCAAGATTAGCAGGAGCACAGCACATGAACAGTACCACACGCGTGTGAAAAGTAGCCTACATAAACAGTAACACGCGCATGAACAGTAACCCCACATGAATAGTGCCACATGCATAGGTGTTGTATCGATGTTATCTATTTAGGTAGTTTCCTTATTATTTAGATTATTTCCTTTTAGATTTTTTCTATATATTATAGATAAGTTTCCTATTATTAGAGATTAATTTCTTAATATAGAGATAGATTTCTTAAGGGTCAAGTCTAATTATCCCTATAATCCATGATTGTTATAGCATCGCAATGTAGTCGCCATAGCGGTGTGGCGGCTGGGCACCGCTCGCCATGCGGACAGCATGGCAACCGTGCGTGTGGCGTCCGCCAAATAGGCATGTAGGCCGCCACAGCACTGTGCGACGCTGTGGCTGCGTGCGGCGGACGGCACAAGTTTTGGGTTGGGGGGCGTTAAGTGAAGACTGAAGAGGCGAAGAGCCATACCGAGAGCCAGAGCGCAAGACCGCAAGAGAGAGGGCTCCTCCGCCGTCGGCCAGATCAGGCCTCCTCTGCCTCGGGCCTACGGCTCCGCCGAGCTCCTCCACCGGTCCTCCTCTGCCGAGCTCCTCCCTTGCGGCTCTACCTTGCCAGTCCTCCGCTGAGGTGGAGGCGCAAGGGCGCCAGCCGGAGGTGAGCAGGGCCAAGGCAGTGCGGGGGCGAGGCACGGCCTGAGGCGGCTCGGCGGAGGCGAGCTAGGCCAACGCTGGAGGTCGGCCAAAGCCAAGGGATGCGAGTTGGAGGCGAGCATGGCGCATGCGAGCTGGTGTCTAACCGGGAGCAAGTAGCAGCAGGAGGGAGCTTCAATGGGAAAAGAGAAATGAGGAAGCAAGAAAGAAGAGGAAGGAGCAGGCTCGACAGTGAAGGAAAAAGAAATGGAGAAAGAAGGGGAGAAATGAGGAAGAGAGGAGAGCTAGAGTGTGGCTGTCGGATGGAGAAGAAAAATGGAAAGAGGAGAAATAGGGGGAAGAAAGAGAGGAGAGCCAGTGTGGCTGTTGTGGAGAAAAGAAGAAAAGGGAAGAGAGAGCTAGAGTGGCTTGTTGGTTACAAGAAGAAAACGAATATTATCATCAATTATGAACAAGGTATGTCATTCAATTCATATTTACTCAATTAAATGTAATATCAAATATGCATTATTGTCATATATTGTAACAAGCTACATGTTGTAACTTGCAAGTTACAAGGGGATGTGTGCTACATGGGAGAAGGATATATTGGTAGATGATGGTGCTACATAGGCTCAAGAAAAGACAAAATCAAGGTATACATGCTCTACACTTCCACTACATTGCCAATTTAATGTTACCAAACTAGATTAAGATGTCTATGGTGTCGCCACGCCGCACGCCATAAGCGACATTGTTGTGTGATGGTGGTGAGTCGCTGCGCCTCGCCGCACCGCCTTAATAACCATGCTATTATCATTAAGCAAATAAATAAATAAAGTTCTCTAGTATCCTCTTGTTCAACAAGCTTCAGAGCCTTGGCGATGGCATGGCTGGCCGATCAAGAGCGAGTGCCCTATCCTCGGTCCTCGGACCCGTACCAAACCACCACCAACCCCAACATTTGGTATCAGAGCCACTCACTATGACTTCTAATACTGAATTATCTCCTTTGGACATGTTGATGGTTAACAACGAGAAAATAGGGTCTTTACTCGACAATATAATAGCCACCTTGGAGAAGGCTATGGAGTTGGTGGACAAGTTAAAGGAGCAGAAAGAGACGTCGTGTGGAATTGCAATGATTGCGCTGCCACCACCTTCCTCGGCGCCAGCGTTGGCACTAGCCACGTCACCAACGACGACTCCTCTCCAGGCTTCACCTTGGGTGACTTTGCAAAGGAGGAAGATTGTCGCTGTCCAGCGGCGGTCATCTCCACACAGCTGACCAACACTGTACCTCCACAAGTGTGGAGCACAACAAATCTCTCCCACAACGTTGCATCTCAAGGCAAGATGCTGCTGTTGCCCTGTGTAGATTGCCCTTGCTACCGACTTCCACAACGTCAGCCAACATTAGAGTGTTGTCCTCTCTGTTATGTATCGGGACTTCGCTCATCATCTTCTGCGCGTTGTGCAACATCGTCATGATGCCCTTGTCGACACGAGGACGCAAAGGTCTTAGTCCATGGCCGCCACCTAACAGCTCGAAGACGAGCTATTTCGTCACAAGGGGTGTAACATTACGAACCAAGACTAGCATGTGCACAACACATGAACAGTACCGCAAGCGTGAATAGTCAGTGTGCGTGAACAGTAGCCCGCATGAACAGTGCCACACGTGTGAACAGTCACCAGCATGAGAAGTGCCGCTCATGAACAGTGCCACGTGTGTGGGTGCTGTATCGATGTTATCTATTTAGATAGTTTCCTTATTATTTAGGTTGTGCTCCAAACAATGCAAGTATTACATATATTATTATAGTAATCCTATAACTAGGCCAATACTGCTTTAAACTATTCATTACTTATATTGTCTCAATTTACATCATACTAGTCCCGATAGTGTTGAGTGATTACCAGCACAGTAGCTGGCCAGTAAAGTTCAAATTTCACCAGCCAGATCTTTATTTCAACATTATTTCAGGAATTTGTATAAAACAAGCAAACAACATAGTTTCAGGCAGAATTGCATATTTCACGTACAATTACTAGGAAAGTTTTAATTACTGATCCAGCAAACTTTCTATTTTGTTAAACAAGTAGTGAACTTGCTCGGCATACTTACAAAGGCAAGAGCAAAACACCACATAGTATTTATTTGAATTTTCTTAAGATACACAAAGTCAGAAAAAGGCAGAAGGTCTAAGCTCTATTAGTGAAAACAGCATGCAACCAATATAAAAGCATGCTATGCCCAAAGCATGCTAACCAGCAAACTATTCTACATGATTAACTTACTACAGAAAGTGATATTTGAACTTGCGTTACAATAAGGTCAACAGCTCCACTGGTTCAGTACTCGTAGTAGTCACCATTGCAACATTATACTGAAACCCCACCCTAATGCATCCCTATGATCCGGATCTTAAAACTCTTAGAATATCCAAAGTTTATATTAATTTTGATACTTTATTACGCCTATGTCATACAGGTTTAAAACTGGCTGTGTTTTTTGAACTCTTCTGAAGACAAACTATTACAGGTCATGCAGTAGTGAAGATTTTTCAGGATGAAAACCAAAACCCTAGCCAGGTTTCTGCATTTCAGCAAGTTTCATGCCAAGGAGCATTTAAGGTGGGGTAACTCCGCAGAGGACCCTATGAGAGCACAATTTGAATCTTCTATATGTGTAGACACCTAAAAGCGCAATTCCCAGCCAAATTTGTGACTCAGCCAGGAATATCCACTCTTTCTTACCGAAAAAATCAGTCTCAACCACACTTTCTGTTCATCAGTGCATCCAAATTTGTTAAAACCTTGAATAGCAACGCATGGTGTTTTCCTCAACATTGTAATGCATGTTTTATTATCTATAATCATGTAGACTATACTGAACGTATTGCAACTTGCAGGTATGACATATCACTAGACACCAATACTGTGGGTAGCGGAAGATAGCTCATCCATAATGCAGGAAACATGAACAAGTGAAGTTTTTACTAGAAAGAGAAAAGAGGGGCACTGTACCAACAAGCTTGACAGATGGGAAAGAGTGTGTGCTTGGGTGTTTCCTTGTGGGGCCTCCATTGTACTTGGCTGTGTTGGATTCGAATATGCATGAGTTGACACTGATGGCAGGTTATATTGAAGACCGGAAGGATCATCAAGTACTTCCTGTCTCAGGACATCAGGATGTGAAACAGAAGGTACATCAAGATTCTCCTTGTTAGTCCCCATAATGGTTTCAAGGTTCTCATTTGCTGACGAATTCACTGCACTACTGTCATAGTAATTTTGAACCCTGCAAGGTATAAGGTCATTCCGTCATGTCACAACAGATGCAACCTGTGCAATTAAATTCAAGAAAAAACAGGAAAACGCTTAACCTCCCATCTATTTGATCTACAGGTGCAGATTCCTCTACAACCGGCAACTCCACATTGTTATCAGTGCTCTTTGGCGGGAGGAGCCCAGAAAATGCACCAGATTCAAAACTGCCAAAGCTCAATTTGACACACTCATTGTTGGTAACTTGCAGATGATCAGGAATTATAACTGCAGGGTTATCATCGGCTAACTTTGTTGCAACTAACTCTTCGTTATGTAGGCTTAGACCCTGGAAGTTTGCTGCTGATGATGATACATCAACATTTGACTCCTCAACTGCAAGAAAATGCCATGATCAGAAGGACATATAAACCATAGTTGGAACAGACGAGAGAAATCAGTATTCATGTGGAAATCATCCAGAAAAACCGTGCAACATCCAGAACAAGACCAAGGAACCACAGCCAAACATGGTTTGTAATTTGTAAATATATTTAATAAGCTGCACAAACTGTGAAGCAAATTATGATACAGTGGCATGAATTAGCTGATAAGCCTTACAAAACTGGAAGCACAAAATAACTTGCTAGTCTGAAGTTTATTCAGAAAGAAATGAACATCATGCTATCTGAAGATGTTCTTTGGATCTGTGGTAACATGTCTATTTCTCAAATATAGCACCAACTACTGTTGATCTCTCTTTGTCAAGTGAAGTTGGTTCTTTGCCTCCTTATTCGTTGCCAGTACCATCCTAAACCCTAAAAACTATCATAACACAGATACAATTCAACATATTCCCAGGGAAAAAGTGTACAGGCAGGCTAACATAGAAATGGATAATAAGTGTACCAATTAGAGAAAGTAATCTGTACTTCACCCCTAGATATTTGAATTGTCTTATCATATTGAAATATAGCCTAAAATATTTTTTTATGGAATATATAAGGCAATTATTCATAAATGATGCTGTGTTGTTTATCCAAGGCTAGAAAGTGTAAAAAGTTGACAACAGAGCATATCCAGGTTCTCCACATGGAACACAATATAAAGATGTTTCAAACAAAAAAAATATTTGGTCCACAAAAGGATAACAAACAAAGCACAGCAGATTTTGTAAATTTAGTTCTACACTCACCTTCATCCTCTGTGTGAGAATGCTTCTGAGGCAGATAGGTACTCGAGTTCTGCAATAATCCACCATTATATTCAGGATTGCCTTCATGATACTCCAAGTGTCTCTCAGAAGCATTTACTGATCTAATTGCAGTTGAGCTGTTTTCATCTAAATGAGAATTTTCATGTGAGTTAACAACATCAGCAACCAGCGTAGATGACTGCAATGGTGCCTCATATAATGATGGGTCACCAGAAGTCTCAGGAAGGGATGATTGATTTCCTGATGGTGGCTCATCCTGTGGAGACCAATCATTATCATATGTCTGCTTGTTGTCATAAGCTGAGTTACTGTGATCCTTAACCACAGTAGAATCTTGCACAGAAGGTAACCCCTGGTCAAGCTCTGTTGGCGGAACAATGCTCACAGATTGTTTCCAATTGTGGTTTACGGTGCTTGGCAAAGATGGGTACTGTCCAGCGTATCCTTTGTCCGCTGTAACCACAGGCTTGCTAGAAGGCTTTCCCTGAGGCATGCCCATTTTCACAATATCGGCCATTGACAACTGACCTGGCATCCCAGACCAACCGTGCTGAAACCCAGATGATGGTTGTAATGGTACTGATGGTCCCTCAGCAACCATATTTTTGTTTACAGAGGAACTACAGCAGACAAAAGGGAACATGAATATCAAAATGGGTGTAAAAACAAAGCAACTTGGAATCATCAGATGACAGAATTTGTAAGATTTTAATGTCATGCATCATCCAAACATCCAAAGACCATATTGTTGGTTCGGAGTTAACACAATATTACAAATGGTATTGTCTCAGATAACAGAATGCAAGCGAAAAGTTCCACTCAACCAGAAGAACTCGAGCTCCAGCCTTCTAAGGAAATAATTGTTTGTAAGAACTCATGCAGTTTCCGTTAGTGTTTTTAACAACATAGCAGGGGCATCAACAACAACACAAATGAGCATCTCGAAGGCCAACAGGCAAGAATTTCAGGGAAAAGACAAGAGTAGATCTTATAAGTTTATATTTATGCCTACTAAGAAAAGCAAACCCAGCATAAATGTCCTTAAAGTTGGTAGTGAAAGGAATATTTTTTCGTACATTGGAACCATTGGCTTCTGAGTGGAATTGGTTGATGCCATACCAGATCCCGAGACTGATGACCTTGAAGCTGCATTATCTGATTTTTTTAAATGAAAATAAATGGTCAAAAGGAACTACAGCAAAAATGAACAAACTTGAAGATATGATTTGTGCTTGTTCATATTACCAATGGAGCTAGAGTGAATAGTATTGTTACGTCCAACTCGATCTGCACCACCTCTAACGCCTCGACTAGTAGCATTACTTGCCACTCGAGATCTTGGCTCAGGAGTCTCTTTAACCTATGTAAGTGCACATAACTATAGCTGTGAGTTCCATCAAGACTGTTTACAAACAATAAAGCAAAAGATTAGTTGAATATGCTAAATTTTTACGCAACAAATCAAGCAAAACCAAAAGAATTGCCTATGGGCAAAATGTCTTCTTAATGGATATTCATGCCAATAAATTGTAAGGGCAGGAAGAAGATTACTACCAATCCATAAGCAACCCAAGTAAAATCTGGTTATCGGTTTGCTTATCTACCAATCCATAAGCAACCCAAGTAAAATCTGGTTATCGGTTTTGAGATAAGCAAACATCACAGGAATATAGAGTGCATTTAAGGAAAAGGTGTCAACTGACCTCTTTTTTCTTGTCGCGCTTGCTCTTTACTTCTTGAAAAGTATCTGGAAAAAACAGTGGAATATGAGATATCAATGTTCGTACAACTGCTGGACCAACTAACATAACAAATCTATCTTGGGGGAACTGCCAAATATAGTTCATGTAAATTAATGATCAAAATAACCATACCTCTGAAAAAGTGTTCATACCACCTATATGGTATTAAATACTCGTATACTACATGTACATACCCCTTGTTACACGAGATACTCTCTACGTTGTGAGATACGATATAGGGTGTAATTACACGAGATACTTCCTATATATATATGTATGTTAGACAGCCAGTCGCTGCCCATATAGGCGCATGGGCTGTTGGCCCATTATGGCTATTATAGATTGATTAATCTTATAATAGGCAAGGAGATCCGACGGTGATCATACTTCTATAAACCAACCCTGGGTCTTCCTTGCCTATATATGTATCCCTGCCTCTTGGCATCATAATCAATCTACTATTCCCGTGCAATTCCATTGCTTTCATGGTATCACGAGTCTAGGTTTTTCTTCCGCTGCCCTTCGCGCGCCCCTGTGGAGATCTTCCGCTGCCCCACGCCGCGGAGGGGGCCCGCGCCCGCGCAGCCGAGGCAGAGCGCCTCCGTCGCCAGACCCAGGCCACCCGCGCGGCTGCCTTCCAACGCGCCAAGGCGGCCGAGCAGGAGGCCGCCGCTGCCGCCCAGGAGCACGACGCGGCCGCGGCTCACGCCCGCGAGGCCCTCGCCCGAGCGGCTCGCGAGCGCGAAGCTGCTGAGGCCGCCGTTGCTGTTGACGACGACGCATCCGTGTCTGCTGCCGACGACATCGACTACCGGTCGATGCTTGCCGATGGTGGTCCTCGGCAGTCCCTCCACGCTGCCCTCCTAGCACACGAGGCCGCCGCCATTATCAATCTGCACGCGCAAGCTGTTGCCGTGCAGAACATTCGGAGTCTCGTCCCCGCCGTCCTCGACATCGACTCCGCCAACTACACCCGCTGGCGCCACCAGATGCTGCTCGTCCTTGGGAAGTTCTCCCTGCAACGCCATGTCCTCGCCGACGCCGCCGACCACACCTTCCCTGACTGGGCACGCATGGACTGTGTCGTCTTGACATGGCTCTACGGCACCATCTCCAGCGACCTCGAGGACATCGTCCGGGAGGGCTGCGACACTGCTCGCGCCATCTGGCTCGCCCTGGAAAATCAGTTCCTTGGCAACAGGGAGCAGCGTGCCCTCTATCTGGACGCCGCCTTCCGGAACTTCGTCCAGGGCGACCTCTCCATCACCGACTACTGCCGCAAGTTCAAGTCCATGGCCGATGACCTGGGTGACTTGGGCGAGGTCGTCACCGATCGCACGCTCGTCCTCAACATCATCCGCGGTCTTAACGAGCGCTTCGCCTCCATCAGCATGCATCTACAGCGTGGACGCCCGTTCCCCACCTTCCTGGAGGCTCGGAACGACCTCCTGCTTGAAGAGCTCAACATGGCACATCGCTCGGCGCCACCACCCACCGCCCTTCTTGCCTCCGGCACCGGCGGCAGTGCTGGTTCTCCCCACCCCCCCCCCCCCCCAGCAAGCCGGGAACCCCACAGCAGTCCTCCGACGCTACTCCTGGAACCAACAACAACTCCAGGAACTCGGGTAAGGGCGACAAGCGCGGCTCGCGCGGTGGCAAAGGCAAGGGGCGGCAGTCTGGCGGGCCTGCCCCTAGCCAAGCCAGCGCCCCCTCCTCTGCACCACCGCAGCAGCAGGCGCAGGCTCCCCCCAGCGGCTCTTGGCCCAGCTTCTACAGGCCCTGGTCCGGCTCCATCAGCATGTGGCCCGGGAATCGGCCTCCCCTGGCCCCTCTGCCGGCTGCCCGTCCTCCACTGCCGGCCCCTGTGCCTCAGCCGCAGGCCTTCGTGGCCGGCGCCCAGGGGCAGTGGCCTGCTCCTCCCGGCTACTACCATCCCATGGCCGGCATGCCGTCATGGGACTCGCAGGCGCTGGCATCTTCTTTCAACACCATGTCGCTGACTCCGCCTCAGCAACATGATTGGATTTTCGACTCCGGTGCCACCTCGCACATGACTTCCGACGCCGGTACTCTCTCTCACACTTCCTCCCCGCGGTATCCTATTCCACCTTCCATTGTTGTCGGTAACGGTTCTTTACTTCCCGTCACCTCTACTGGCATAGCTCACCTTCCCGGTTCCTTGTGTCTTAATAACGTCCTTGTTTCCCCTGGTCTTATTAAGAACCTTATTTCTGTTCGCCAGTTCACTACTGACAACAATTGTTCTGTTGAATTTGACCCCGCTGGTTGTTCTGTGAAGGATCTGCAGTCTCAGAGAGTGATCACCAGGTGCAATAGCTCTGGCCCGTTGTACCCTCTTCGCCTGTCCGACACGCCATCACTTCCCGCTGCACTCCTCGCCAACACCACCGCGTCCACCCTATGGCATCGTCGTCTCGGTCATCCCGGATTTGAGACTTTATCCAAACTCATGGCTTGTCATAAAGACATTAGAACCTCCATATGTCATGCTTGCCAGCTTGGGCGTCATGTTCGCCTTCCTTTTCCTGTGTCAGCATCTCGTGCCTCACATATTTTTGAACTCATACATTGTGATTTGTGGACCTCACCAGTTCCTAGTGTATCGGGTTTCAGATATTACTTGGTCATTCTCGATGATTGCTCACATTACATGTGGACGTTTCCTTTGCGCCTCAAGTCTGACACATTTGCAACTCTGTCTGAGTTTGACAACTCCAGCACCCGCACCTTTTTCCTCACCCACGGCACTCACCTCCGCATATCATGCCCCTACACATCTGCTCAGAATGGAAAGGCCGAGCACGCCATTCGCTCCCTCAACAACGTTGTTCGGTCCCTCCTCTTCCAAGCTTGTCTTCCACCTCGCTACTGAGTCGAGGCACTGAACACTGCCACCCTGCTGCTTAACATCCTACCAACCAAGACGCTGCGCACCCACACGCCACATGAAGCCTTGTTTGGCTCCCCGCCCACGTATGATCATCTACGCGTCTTCGGTTGTCGATGTTACCCCAACCTGTCTGCCACAACTGCCCACAAACTCGCTCCCCGCTCCACTTCGTGTGTCTTCCTTGGCTACTCTGCTCATCATAAAGGATACCGCTGTCTTGACACCTCCTCCAATAAGATCATCATCTCCCGCCATGTGATCTTTGACGAGTCCTCCTTTCCTTTTGCCGAGCAGCCCACCACCACCTCCCTTGCGGACTTCGAGTTTCTGGACGCTTTCACTAACCCCGTCCCGGTGCCCATAGGCCCGCCTTGGTCTTTGTTACCTGCAGGTTCATCACCGGCGGCTTCTTTGCCTGCTGCGGCCAGGTCAGCATCTTCGCCCGCACAGCCACATGCGGCTGCTCCTGCTGCTTCGATTCCGCCCGCACAGCCACGTGCGGCTGCCCCGGCGTCTCCCGCACAGCCACGTGCGGCTGCCCCGGCGTCTCCCGCACAGCCACGTGCGGCCCCTCAGCTGCCGCCGGACCGCACCTTTACAAAGGTGTACACTTGGCGTCGCTCACAGACTCCGGAGCCGGTATCCTCGTCGCCTATAGCCCCTGCGCCCCTCCCCAAGGGCGCCGTGGCCATTCCCTCTGTGGTCAATCAACACTCCATGACCACCAGGGCGAAACATGGCTTCCGCGTGCCGGCTGCGTTCCATACTGCGCCTTTATCTCCCGTCCCGAAGACATATCGCGCCGCTCTTGCAGATCCAAACTGGCGAGCTGCAATGTTGGATGAACATGCAGCACTTCTACAGAACCACACTTGGGATCTTGTTCCGCGCCCGTCTCGCGCAAATGTGGTATCTGGCAAATGGATCTTCAAGCACAAGTTCAAGGCTGATGGTTCTCTGGAGCGCTACAAAGCTCGCTGGGTCCTCCGCGGCTTCACTCAGCGCCCAGGTGTTGATTTTGCAGAAACCTTCAGCCCCGTCGTCAAGCCGGCCACCGTGCGGACTGTGCTCTCCCTGGCCCTCTCCCGCAATTGGCCCCTCCGTCAGCTAGATGTGAAGAATGCCTTCCTGCATGGCACTCTCGATGAGACAGTCTACTGCGTTCAGCCATCCGGATTTGAGGACTCCACTCATCCGGACTTCGTCTGCCGCCTGAACCGTTCGCTATACGGTCTCAAGCAGGCGCCTCGAGCATGGTACAGCCGGTTTGCAGCCTACTTGATCTCCCTCGGGTTCGTGGAAGCCAAGTCTGACACATCGCTCTTCGTGTTCCACCGCGGTGGCGACACCATCTACCTGCTACTTTATGTGGATGATATTGTCCTCACTGCTTCGTCGACCTCCCTGCTCTGCCGCACCATCACTGCCCTGCAGCAGGAATTCTCGATGAAGGACCTGGGTGACCTCCATCACTTCCTCGGGATGCAGGTTCAGCGGCGCCCTGATGGCCTCTCTCGCAGCGACAGTACATGCAAGAGATCCTTGACCGCGCGGGCATGGCTCTCTGTAAGCCCTGCTCCACTCCGGTGGATTCCTGTCCCAAGGTTTCAGCGATTGATGGTGACCCGGTCAGCGACGCCACCGATTTCCGGAGCTTGGCTGGTGCTCTACAGTACCTCACCTTCACCCGTCCGGACATCTCCTACGCTGTCCAGCAGGTCTGCCTCCACATGCACGATCCTCGAGAGCCTCATCTTGCAGCTCTGAAGCGCATACTGCGGTACATCTGCGGCACTCTTCATCTTCGGCTTCTCCTTCGACCTTCAGCACAGTCTGATCTGGTTGTCTACTCTGATGCTGACTGGGCCAGCTGCCCCGATACCCGCAAGTATACCTCGGGCTATGCCATCTTCCTCGGGGACAGCCTCGTCTCCTGGTCCTCCAAGCGCCAGAACACTATGTCTAGGTCCAGCGCCGAAGCAGAGTACCGTGGTGTGGCTAATGCTGTGGCCGAGGCTTCCTGGCTCCGGCAACTTCTGTGTGAGCTTCACTCTCCACCCCGCCAGGCTACCTTGGTCTATTGCGACAACATCAGCGTCGTCTACATGTCCTCTAACCCGGTTCAGCATCAACGCACCAAACATATTGAGATTGACCTTCACTTCGTTCGGGAGCGTGTTGCCATTGGTACTGTCCGCGTTCTTCATGTGCCGACGTCGTCCCAGTATGCCGACATTTTTACCAAGGGTTTGCCTTCGACGGTCTTCTAGGAATTCAGGACCAGTCTGAACGTCTGTGCCGACGCTCCGACTGCGGGGGGTGTTAGACAGCCAGTCGCTGCCCATATAGGCGCATGGGCTGTTGGCCCATTATGGCTATTATAGATTGATTAATCTTATAATAGGCAAGGAGATCCGACGGTGGTCATACTTCTATAAACCAACCATGAGTCTTCCTTGCCTATATATGTATCCCTGCCTCTTGGCATCATAATCAATTATATATATATGTGTGACGCTGAAATGGGGCAACATGATGTCTGAGCGCCAAGCCTCCCTGCCTTTGGATCGCTTTTAGATGCGTGCAAGTGCAATGATATATAATATATCAGGATGGAAAGTCTCAATCATAAAGTCTGGACACCATAGTGTCCCTACATAGCGTGCGTACAAACAGATAAGGTACGCAATATGCAGCAACAGTACTGCATATAAACTCTGAACAAGCGACGAAGCAATCATAAAACCCAAAACTACACCTTTCTGGCTATGTCAGGTAAGTTGAAGATGTATTTTACGACTTTCATAAGTTACAGAGATGAGGTATTAAGGTGACAGTTCCTACTCCTTGCCCATTCACTAATCCTCATAGAGTTAGCAACAACCCTTTACAAGGAGGCTAATAGTGTCCAGAAAAGTTACACAAAGGAATAACTTATCTACCAAATTGTAAAAATAAAACTAAGCAAACGCCACAAAGGAGCCAAAAATGGAATAGATAGAATCCCAGCTAAAACAAAGCGATATAAAAGCTCAACCTTTCTTTAACTGCACTGAACTTCACAGATTAAAGAGAAAGCATGCAGTCTCAAGTAATAAAAAGCTCCCCTTACAGAGCCAAGATTAAATCACTGCAAGCTCATTAACCCATTCAAAAAATCAAATACAGGTAAAATAAATTAGCATGCCATAAGCTAAAGTTCTGACACTCCTTGCAGAAAAACTAAGGACGGGCCTGAATTGCTTATTTCCTCTGTTATAACCAAGAATCGTGATGACAAAAAAGAAGAATAAATGGCAAACCAAGAACAAGCCACAAGAACCTCGTGATAGTCTTTTTGTATTTATACATATGAAGAAATAGCCCAACGAACAACCAAGAATTCCATTTGTCTGATTTCCATAAGTTCAACACATCCTAAATGAAACCCACGTTTATATAGAACAACCCACAATCACACCTTCCTCTAAATACGGCAATACCTAACAGATCCCAAATAAACACATGCAACAAAACAAGCAGATCAGAAGTGTTTCCACTTTTCAAAACAAGAAGACAAGCCAGAGGCTCCACCTCCTATCCCAATCTAAATGTTCCACTCTGTTCCAGCCTGGTAGCTAAATTTACCACAATCATCCTTTCCGAGCCCAGTAGCCAAATTTGCTGCCACGCCCTTTCGCAGCCTGGTTGCTAAATCGGTCCAAAAAGCAAATATCAAGCTATGAACTCGTTTCACCCCCCCCCCCCCCCCCCCCCCCAAAAAAACATTGAAACGCTGGAAGATCCATCCATCCTACATACTCCCGCCAAAGAAATCACTTATCCCGCTTCTTCCCACAGTTCCGTGTTACCCAATTCTCCTCCCCATCCAACATAGCAACTCCTTCCTCAGTTGCAATTGAGATTGCAACAGCCACGAAATTTTGAGCACTCCCGCAGTTGCCACCAATTTAAACAATGAGAAAACAAGAGGAACAACAAAAAAAACGAACAGAATCTACCTACCCTCTAATCCAAAATTGGAAACGCTACGCTTGCCACTCTTAGCATTTAGCAGGAAATCTATACATGAACCCTAATAAAACGTAGAACGAGAAGGAGATTTGCCGGAGTCCTAACTCCTAAGAGCTCCTAAATCTATCTAATGCTACTTCATAAATAGCTAAATCACATATAATCAATAATAGGCTCCGAACAAAATACCAAACAGGTTCATCGGATTCCACTAATCCATAGCCAATCAGCCATAACGGTAACGACTAAGGAATCACTCCAAATCTGCAAAAGCACGCAGTTCTAAGAAACTTCTAAGAACCCTAGCGGCAAGAACCCGGGTACCCTTCCATCACGCATCCAGTTAATAACCCGTAAAGGAACAGCGAAACAAGCGAGAAATCGCGGGCGGGGGCGACGAGGGCTAGACGGGACGACCTTGGGAGAGGAGGCGGCTGACCGCCTCGTCGGGGTCCATGCCGCACTCGCGCAGCGCCGCGTAGATCTCCGCGTCCGGGCGGTTCACGATCTCCTTCAGGCTCTGCACCAGCCTCCTCGACGCCTCCGGGACGGGCCCCGCGGCCGCCGCCCCCTTCCCTCCTCCCGCGCCGCCGCCGCTCATCCTCGCCGCCGGGATCCCCTCCTCCGCGCCCGGGAAACCCCTTGGAACCGGGAGGCGAAGCGCGCGCGGTGTGCTGCGGTGGCGGTGGGCGGCGGGGTGCTGGTGGCTAGCTTCGGTTTCGGCTGCTTCACTTTGCTCTCCCACGCAACGGCGGCCTAATTCCAAAACCCTTCCTCCCCTCCCTCCGCTGCGCCTGGCTTATTATAGCTGGATGGATGGATGAGTTGGGGCTTCACTTTTTCTTCCTGCCCGCGTTTACATGCGACGTAGAGAGCGCAAAATTGCCTTGGATAGGTCAATGGGAAGTACACCAAATGTATGATTTGTATTTTTCCCCTGTTTAAAATTTTACTGTGGTATATCTAGGTATTTTTCAGGTTCAGGCATCACAAACCGATAGCGTATCCATCGAGATCATATATTCATATGTCATCATGTCAACCAGACCAAGGTATTTTTCAGGTTCAACCATTATAGACCGAGTGTGCATCTAGTGATATTAGATATACAAAGACAATCTATATATAGAGAATATACGCCAATTATCATCATGTCGATTTTCATAATTACCTTTGGATATATGTTTTTATGTATTCAGATTCGACTAGAGATTTTGATGTACATGGATATACACTTCAAATATAGTTTTACTTACTAGAAATATTGGAATAACACGCTACTAAGGCAATGCTTTCTCATGCAACATACAATAAACCAATAGAATGTCTTTAATACAATTCGAACAATTGTGAGTTGTTGAGTAACATAAGTATTTATTATTTTTAGAATACATTACACATGTGATCGTGTAATCTCATTCATCGTAATCTTTAATAAATTTCGCAAGCCAAACACAATAGAAGCATTTTGGAGCCGTTTGAAACAGCTTCGACTTTTGGCTTTTGACTATTATAAGCCGAAAGTCAAATCAACCGGTTTTGAAAGCGGCTTTGGCTGGATCGAGCTTCGTCGTCGCCACTCCTCCTCCCTCACCACCATCCTCCTTTTGCACTGGCCTTTGCACTAGATCCAGCGGCTTCCACGCCAAATCTTGCGAGGGCGAGACTGGATCCGTCATCCCAACGGCCTAGGGGGCCATGGAGAGCACGCAATAGCCGGTAATGGCAATGATATTTGCTATGATTTTTTATTTCTTCCAATCCAGTCAGCTCGGCCAAAAACTCTAGCCGAATCAAACACCTTATATTTTTAGTTGCTTCTACTTCTATCTACTACTATTCTAAAACCAAAAGCTCAAACTAAAAGCCAGAAGCTCTAGATGTTTTAAATGCACCTTTCGAAAGCTATACATAAAAGGTAGGGTAGGGGGATAAGCTGATGCCATGAGGGCTACAAGGATTGCCATGTTTGGACCTTCGGGTTGGGCACGAAGACGAGGATAAGCTATCAATGAGTTGAGATCAAGGAAGCCCACCTAGCCCAGGGCTGGCTCAAATGATGCATTATGCTGAGTTCAATTTGTATAGAAGTTATAAAAGCGAGCTTAAGTTAGCTCAAAATCAGTTGAAAAAAGTCTTGAAGATGAAAGATGAAACCTCATCTATGTTTCTCGGGGTAGGGCTGCCTAACATAACGGCTCCGTTTATATTGCCTTTTGGCTTTGTATTTTGGTTTTGGCTTATGAATGGTAACAGCTTGTAGAGAAGTTTGCAAAGAGAGATACTCTTGTGCGATTTGGCCAATATACATGAAATCACTACAGTATATACTACAATCAACAAGTAGACTGCACCTTAAAAAACGCTCCGTTTGAAAAATAGATATTGTAGGAAAGCCATTTACCGTAGAAATGTATCTTCTAGATTTTTATGTTCATCTACAAGTAATAGAGGCCACCGGGGACTATGACCTCCATACAGAACAGCTCTTAATTAATTTATTTTTTTCTTTATTTAGAGAGGATATAGAACAACTCTCGATGACAAATATAGACTAGTTATCAGCCAAGCTGCTACGTATACTACACACAAGGTCCGAGTATTTTACTAGGCTGGCCAGCAAATAGAAGAATGTCTGGTTTGGTGTACGAAAGGGAGCCTTTTGTGTATTTTGTGGGTGAAAACCTTGGTAACTAATTAACTAAACATCAAAAAAAGAGGGGTGCAACTACAGTGCGACTATGGGCGCTATAGCCCTAGTGCGCGATGGAGGGGACTTCTCTGGGGTCAGACCCCAGAGAGAGGAAATGGGGACACCCTCGGATGGCCTCCACGTGTTCTCTCCGCACGGATCTCCGCGCGAGCGCTCAACCATTTCTTTCCTGATTTCCTCCGTGCGAGCGCCTCAGCCTCGACTGCGTCGCCGCCGCCGACCCGCGCGCCATCAACTCCTCCGTGCCGACCTCTTCGCCGCCGCGCTCGCCCGAGACCATGGCTAATTCAGCGCTTGGAGCACGCGCCCACCTCCCCGTTGGCTTTTCCCTTACACGGAACCCACGCCCACCTCTACCTAGGCTCCCACTCCACCCTGTTGTTTTCTACATAATGCCCATTAAACCTATATGTTTCAGGCCACTTCACGGTACCCCAGCGTGTCATCCACGAAGCCATGCTTTGGCCCAAAAAAAGGAAAAAGCAACGATGTTTTGTCATTTAGCAAAACAAACTTGATTCCTCTCGTTCAAAGATGGCACAGAAACATGTCATTCTTCTAAAACACCAGCGGTGATTTCTGATTTTCGTGAGAGTCATCGCATATTCTAGTAAAAATTGGAGAAAAAACGACGACAACAGCTGCAACATAATCCCCAGGTATGTTGTCTCTCTAATTTCACCATCTCTTCACTGCTACCCCCTCTACGAAATCTGCTACACTTTGGTTCCCAGATCCAAGAATTGTTTAGCTCACAATACAATCATCCCTACCCATTCAGATAACACATCGCAATAAGATATTTAGCCCTTAAAAAGCAAGTTTCAACAAAAAGACTTACCGATCTGTGCACCAAAACAAGATCTTAAGGTTCCCCATACAACTCTTTGGTCTACGAAATGTTCTTTGGATTGTAATGTTAAAACATGGTTAGTTTTTGCTAGAAGCTGCACCAGACTTCATATTTTGCATAGAAACCATACTCCTTGTGCACAAAAAAAAGCAGCTTATCCTAACCACACATGCTTTGGAAAAAAGCAAAAAGATAACAATTGGTCAGTGAAAAAGTTTGTTTTTAGGTACATTACAGGCCATTACATACATCAATTTTTTTGTATGTTTTGTGTGAGAATGCCACACGGTCCAGCTTAAATGAAAAAATATTATAAGAATTGTTGATAATTATCTTGTATATGCAGTGCCTATGGATTATAAGAATCTGCCAGCTATTGATGTCGATAAGCATCCACTTCAAGATGACATTGTGCAGCCTGCTACTGCAACTATGAGCGCTAACCTTGGAGGTAAATCATCACACAATCTAGGTACATCAGCAATAGGAACTACAATTGGTGATTCAAGTGACGAGATTAACATTGGTGATGATGAAGATAAAGGAGATGTTTTGAGGTTTTGTCAATACCTCAAGAACCATTTAAGATGATGACATTTAATTCTTTTGAGGCTGCTAAAGAACATTACATGGTTTATGCTAAGCAATATGGATTTGCTATCAAAATTGGTAGTTCGTGCACTTTGTCCAGGGACAACAAGCTTGACAAGGTGCATCTGCTGTGTTACAATGTTGGTGTAAACAAAAAAGAGAAGGAAGACCCTCAAAACCCAAAGTCACCAGTTAAGAAGTGAAATAAAAACAAGTCAGATAAGACTTAGTGTCCAACTCGCATGGTTGCAAAACGTATGGGTCATGTGTGGGAAGTTACTAACTTTGTGCATGATCACAATCATCTCCTCATTAGAAAATCATCCCTTAGCAGATTTTTACACTGCCATTGACACATACCAAACGAAGAAAGGGAATTTGTGTGCCTCTCACATAGTTGCAATGTCCCAACAGGCTGGCAAATGCAGCTTATGGTAGGTTTGTATAGATCAACCCATAATGTATCTTACATAGTTAAGGACATAGCTAATTACAAGGCTTCCGTACGTGTTGAACATGGAGATACTGATATGCATGACACACTTGCATATTTCTAGAAGATGAAGGATGATGATCTAGATTTGTTTTATAAAGTTCAGTTTGATGAAGATGATAGAGTACATAACATCTTTTGAACAGATGGTGTTGCCAGGAAGGACTACATGTTGTACAACGATTGTTTGTCGTTTGACACGACTTGCATGACCAACCTGTACAAGATGCCTTTTGTCCCATTTATTGGGATAAGCAACCATGGGAAGTCCATATAGTTTGGCTATGGATTCATGAGTGAGAAGATCAAAAGTTTTGTGTGGTTATTTGAAATATTTTTGGAGGCAATAGAAGGATTAGAACCAGTTAACATCATTACAGACCAAGACATAGCTATGAAGTTAATGATTGAGAAAGTTTTCCCGATAACACCCACATAAATTATAGATGGCACGGTATGAGGAAAGTGCAAGAAAAATTAGGGCCTCTCATGGCGAGGAATGATAGGTTGCTTTGTGATTTCAATGACTACATGAACAACAATCTTATTGTGCATGAATTTGAGGAGAAGTGGTTGCAGATGATAGAGAGGCTGTAGTATCAAGGATAACCGACTAGAGGGGGTTGAATAGAAGGTTTTTAAATTCTTTTAACTAAATCACAATTTTAGAGCAAGTATGAACTAATTAAAAATGTTTTGCACAAGCAAGGCCTAAATCCTCTAGGTCATTAAGGCACCACAATCATGTCTATACTAGATATAATTCTAGCTACACAAGTCAATTCAATAATTGCTAGAAATTAAAATGCAAAAAAGTAAAAGACAAGAGAGATAAACCACAACGATGGCACGCAATGTTTTCCCATGATCTCAAAGACTTGCCAGACTCTCCTAATCCACGTTGAGGTAAGCCCAAAAGAATTGGACCAGCTCCATGAATTGAGCCAACTACCTCAAGTCCACTAGAGTTGCTCTTCCTCTACTTTGCAGATGACGAGCACTACACACTCACAATCGTGTTGGGTCTCTTTACAATCTTCTTAGAAGAGATCACTGCGCAAACTCCTAAACAAATCAAAAATAAGTGTGAATAAATACGGCCTAAGATTTAATTTTGTTGAGTATGCAAAGAATAATTCTTCTAAGATTGTTAAGCTTCGTAAACAAAGAAAGATTGAAGTAAATTCTCAGCCCAAAGCTATTGTGTTTAGATCTGCTGGTACAGCAAAGGATCCCTCTACCAAAATGAGTGATGTGAAGTCATCAGACATGACTTCTCACCAAGTCAATATCAATGCACTCATTGTGGTAGAGATGGTCATGTAGTTCAATTTTGCTTTTGAAAAGCTAAGAAGGAAAAGAGAAATAGATTAATAAAGCGTTCTCAAGTGGAGACTGTGCAAACTTCCAACTGTCGCTTTGCTCCCTCTAACCGATCATCTGTAGGTCCACGCTTTGCTCTCTCTACCCGATCATTTGCAGGTTCGGGAGTTTTTGCAACTGGACAGGTCAGATCAACTTTCTCGTGTGGTCAGAACAACGTGGTCAGATCAATATTACGACCAGCAATTCAACAACCAATGTTTCAACCAATATCTTCTACTCGCTTAGACTGGTTAAGGGTTATACCACCTTGCAGACACGGTCAGACTGACCTCGAGCGATCAGACCAGATGTTTCTCGTGGTTGAACTAGCAGGGTCGAACGAGATTTTTGACTAGCTATTTTCCACGATCGGACCAGCTTTCCGAGAGACTTTCAACCGATTTTCTCTGCTCATTTAGATCAGTTAGGGGTCAGACCAGCTTTATCTAAGAAGTTAGGTCATTTTAGACCAGTGATGGCCGTGCGATCTAATCGATCAGCAGTTAGACTAGCTCTGCTGAGGAAGTCAGACTGCTCCGTAGTCGAATGAGTTTCTCAACAACCATATGGTCAAAATCTGTCAGATGCTAATACTTCACTTAAACTATTATCAGTATCTCTTGTTGCTCTTATTCATCGTTTGTCACACTACTGGATTTCTAAATCTTATTTCACTAACACCAATACTGTGAGATCGACACCTTCTTTGATGTAAGACTAGCTAATGTGGGATGGAGAACATGCACTTGATTGGGTTTTAGTTTTTTACATCAACTTGACTGGAACATTTGATGGTTCTTTACTCTTTTTTATGGCATCCAAGAGTTTCATCTACTGGTTAGACCATGTGAAAAAGGTGATGTTATTCTACAAGTGGTCTTTGAGTTCTTTTCTCATATTGCTCATTTTCACTCTTAACTGCTTATTCCTTCTCAATTTGCTCTTTTGCTGAGTGAGATGTGATTATTCTGAGGGGGAGAATGGTGTTTAAATGTTTTCGAAAGCTTTGTTTGTTATACATGTCAAGAAATACATCAAGTCTAAGTCTTTAAAATCAAATAATGAGTAGTAAAATTGTCTTTATCATATTCATTCATATGTTCGGTAGCTTTGGTCATGACTTGTTTTTAATAAATTTGCTACATTTGAATTAAAGCATGACATGTCATAATACCTTGACTAGATTAATTATAGATAGTACTTTGCAATGTTCATCTAAAAGGATTAGCTAGATTGTGAGTCTTATTTTAAATCGTGGTTATGAGGCTAGTCTGTTTCATATTGCAATCTTTTTATGATTACTCAATTGGCATATCATTAAAAAATGCATAAATGAAAAGAATCATGCTTCAAGCATGCCTTGATTAAACAAAAAGAAAAGACACAAAAAGTGCATAAATAAAAAGAAGTATGCTTCAAGCACACCACCATTTAATAAAAAATGCTATAAAGATGACATTATGAAAAGAAGTATGCTACAAGCATGCCACATGCTAAAAGATTTAAGTATGGAACAATAGATTGCTTTACGAGATTGCTAGCTCGTCTAAATTTAAGGTTTGCTTCACTTTTAGGTTTTGACTTTTCATTGTGATATCTTATTGTGCTCTTTGTAATCAGTTTGGTCAATGTTGAGATGCCTATCATTAATTTAATTTGCTTAATCATGCTAAAGACTAGTTTTTGACATGCTATATGGTACATGACTTCATATGATCTAAGGAGCTCTACTCAAAACAAGGGCTTGTGTACACTATTAAATCAATGCAAAGTAACTTGTATAATCAAAGTTTCTGGATGTTTATTCTCATTGCTTCTTCTTAGAATTTTTCTTTTATCTGGAGTTCTTGATGATTACATTGCCAAATGGAGGAAATAAAAAAGGGAGAAAAATGGAAGAAAATGAAAAAAAATTAGAGTTCATCCCTTGTGTTGAGGGGAGTTTTCGGGAGTCTTATGAGCTTTCTGCATTTTCTTTAGCGTTTGTAGCATTGCATTTTTCTTTTCGCAAATTCTCATTTAAAGAGTTTTTGAGGTGTTGTCAATGTATTCATCAAGGAGGAGATTATTAGACCATGTGATAGTCGAATATTTAGTGATGATGAATAATTGACATTTGGGTTTCATTCGAATTCGTGTTTGTAAAAATTCTGGTCGATGCATTCATGTTGCTGGAGTTTTCAGTTCAGCATTACGACCACAACAGTCACTCAAGGTAGATCGACCATGGCAGTCACTCAAGGCAAATCGACCATGGCAGTCGCTCAATGCATGTCGACCATGACTGGTTTTGACCACATTTGGTAGTCGGTGGTCCAAATGACCTTGTATTATTAGTCCAAATAGCTCTATGATGGGTGGTCCGAACGACTTTGTCCGATTAGCAAACTTCGATCACGTCCGATTTCAACCATGTCCGACTATGACCACGTCCAGCTTTGACCACGACAGCCTTTGACTATGGTCTTTTCGACCATGGCAGAACAACCACACCGGGCAATCGATAAGTTTCGATCTCGACTAGCTAACTGGTCGTAGCTACAGTACTTTTTCAATGTCGTAGCTGCAGTTCCTTGTCTATGGTCATAGCTATAGTAATCGGCCGATAGTCGAATACTTTTCGCTTTAGTCGTAGCCTTTTGGGGTTGATTCTCAATACTCGTCAGCTTACTAGTCGTACTCGATAGTCGTAGATTTTACTGGTCGATGGTCTCAGAATTTGTGGTTGGTAGTCATAGACTTTGCAATCAGAAGTCGAAGACTTTGTGATCGATTGTCATAGACTTCACGGTTTATACTTGTAGACTTCATGGTCTATACGATTACTTTAATTCTTGTTACCTTTGAGTACTTCGAGTACTCGTGTTAGGCCAGCGGTAGGACTGGCTGGTGGTGAGATGGTCGAGGTACTTGGTAGTCGAAAGGATTTGGTACTCGATAGTCATGGTTTCTGCGATCGTGGTCAGCGGTCGGTTGTTCGAGACTTGTGGTATGTGATTGGTAATTGTGGATGGTAGTTTGCTCGGTACTCGGTAGTTGGAGGGATTCGGTACTCGTAGACTCTGTTGGTTGGTAACGATCGGTACTCGGCGGTCAGTACTCGATGGATTTGTGGTTGGTAGAGATGCGAATGTATTCTCGAGTGTTTTATGCGGAGCGATGGTAATTTTCAAGTACTTGTTGTTTTTGAGTACTTGTTGAGCTAGCAGTCATATTGAGTTGTCTAAGGTTGAGTTTTGGATAGCGATAGAGTTGGTGGTTGTAATGAGTTGTCTGAAGCGGATTTGTGTATAGCGATGGGATGTATAGTCGTGGACGGCCTGTGTGATGCTAATGGATGGTTAAAGTTGTGCTTCGAGTGTGTGATGATATCGATCAAATTGTGGAGAACTTGTGTAAGGAAAACTTTCTTTAGTCTTTGCATGTGCAGGTGGACAATGATGGGGAAGTCTGAGGTCCAGGCGGTTGAGGATCTCACGCGAGGTGGTCGAGCTCACGCTGGAACACGTGGACGTTCAAAGGTAGTGATTCGTGGAGATGCTACGAGCAGTGCGGTCTAGGAGACTTCGACACGAGAGAGGATGATGAATAGAGAAGATACGGGTGGTACGTTCCCAGAATCTTCGACACGTGATGATGGGGCGTGATGAAGAAACAGGAGGTGCTATCTTAGACGCTTGTCTCGTTGTCTCAATTGAAGCACGATGAGTTGTTCTCAGCATCGTCTTTCTGTGTCCACATCGTTGTGCTATCGCATCACGTGATCTACAAGCATAGTGTTGGCCTTGGTTTGTTCTCGTTCGAGCAGCTAAGGCTTTTGAGCGGAGGGAGATTTCGACTATGTGCAAAGGTGGTCGAAGCGAGCGGTTAAAGTGTTCTAGCGGTCGGAGCGCTAGAGCTGTCAAAATAGTCAAGTGGTCGAGGAGCGGTCGAACTCTAAGCGATCAGAACCTCCATCGAGCCCATACACACGGTCGAGCGTTTTGCGGACGAATTCTATCTCTATAAGTTAGATTGATTTTTCAATTGGTTTGATATTTGTTTTCAGGTACCAAAAAAATGGTGATAATCATTCAACCCTTCTGATTGTTGTCTTCGATCCTACACTTTGGAGAGGGATAGTGACTCGCCGAAGAGTAAAATGACTCAATGGTGACGCATTCGATCGACGCAACTCCGGCGAGCTCTACCATGCGCATCATTGCATAAGTTGCAGGCTTGCACTACTGGTTGAGTAAAACATGAGTCATGGGAAATTCAACATGAACGCATGCTTTTTCATCGAATTCCAAGAAAGGAAATCGCCACCGACATTATCTCGTTGTCTCAATCAAAGCATGGTGAGTTGTTCTTAGCATCGTTTTTCTATGTCCACATCATTATGCTTTCGCATCACCGGATCTACGAGCACAACGTTGTCCTCGGCTTGTTCTTGTTTGAGCAGCTGAAGTTTTCGAGCGAAGGAATATTCCGACTATGTACAAAGGTGGTCGAAGCGAGCGTTCGAAGTGTTCTAGCGGTCGGAGCACTAGAGCTATCGAAACAGTCGAGTGGTTGAGGAGCGGTCGAACGTTGAGCGGTCAGAACCTCTATCGAGCCTGTGCATACGGTCGAGCGTCTTGCGGATGAATTTTATCTCTGTAAGTTAGATTGATTTTTTTGTTGGTTTGAGATTTATTTTTAGGTGCTAAGGAACGGCGACAATTATTTACCCCCTCCGATTGCTGTCTTCGATCATATAGTTTGAAGAGGGATAGTGATTCGCCGGAGAGTAAAATGACTCAGTGATGACGCGTTCGATCGACGCGGCTCCGGCGAGCTCTGCCGTGCGCACCATTGCATTAGTTGCAGGCTTGCACTACTGGTTGAGTAAAACCGGAGCCATGAAAATTCAACACGAACGCATGCTTTTTCATCGAATTCGATCTCGTACTCTACATCATGGTACAGATCAAACCACACGCGCTACAACAGTTGAATAACCACGCGCCACCAGTTACAGAGTTACACTGGCTCTCAGACACCTACAAAACGCAGTCGCCGTGGGTGCCTCACTTGCCGGGCACGAAGTTGGTGGCGTAGGCCCAGGCATTGTTGTTGACGGGGTCGGCGAGGTGGTCGGCGAGGTTCTCGAGAGGGCCCTTGCCGGTGACGATGGCCTGCACGAAGAACCCGAACATGGAGAACATGGCTAGGCGGCCGTTCTTGATCTCCTTCACCTTGAGCTCCGCGAACGCCTCGGGGTCGTCGGCCAGTCCGAGCGGGTCGAAGCTGCCGCCAGGGTAGAGCGGGTCGACAACCTCGCCGAGCGGGCCGCCGGCGATGCGGTAGCCCTCGACGGCGCCCATGAGCACGACCTGGCAGGCCCAGATGGCGAGGATGCTCTGCGCGTGGATGAGGCTCGGGTTGCCGAGGTAGTCGAGGCCGCCCTCGCTGAAGATCTGGGAGCCGGCCTTGAACCACACGGCCTCGCCGAACTTGACGCCGTTGCGGGCGAGCAGCTCGGGGAAGACGCAGCCGAGCGCGCCGAGCATGGCCCAGCGGCAGTGGATCACCTCCAGCTCGCGGTTCTTAGCGAAGGTCTCGGGGTCAGCCGAGAGCCCGGCGGTGTCCCACCCGTAGTCTCCGGCGAACTCGCCGGTCAGGTAGCTCGGGGGCTCGCCGGAGAGCGGACCGAGGTAGAGCACGCGGTCTGGGCCGTACCACGGGCTACCCGAGGCCGCCTTGGGCTTGGCGCCGGTCTTGCGCATGGTCATGCGGGCCTCGCCGAAGAGACCCGACGACGGCACGTTCTTGACAGCCTTGCCGGCGAAGGCCGGGGAGGAGAGGGCCATGGTGGTGGTCGCCATTGCGCTCCTAATTCGACCGGAGGTGTCCTAGCTACTCCTGTGTGTTCTCCGAGAGTAAGGCTTTGAGTGTGGAGATGGCTTGGGACGAGGAGACGGTGGAGGTATTTTAAAGCGGCGGAGGGGAGGGAGGGGTTTGGCTGGTGCCAGCCATCTGCCTTGATTCTTGGCAAGAGAGAGAGAGATAGAGAGAGAGAGAAAAAAAAATCTGAAGCTTGGATGCCATTGGTGCGGTGGAGATCTTGGAACACCTGGCGCGGCGAGAGCCTCAGGAAGATAGTTGTGGCTAGGGCTAGGGACCTCCTTGGAGAGGGGTGATTGGGCGCCCTAGATTTTATGGTGGTTGTGGATTTTTCTTCGGATTTGTTAGAGATGGCACAGATGTACCTCCTCTTGCTGTCTTGGTGATATATTTTTACAATGGACGGCTCGATCATCTGGAAGTTTCTGATTTAGCCGCCAGAAACGGTTAAAAACTGAATGTTAAAAACAGGTTGGGGTTCTGAAGTTGGTGGCAGTTGCAATTTTCGCAGTAATTCTTGTTCTTAACCCCGACTGGCATGTTCCATGACCGCTGTTAACAACCACTGGAAATTTGCGCGCTTGAAACAAATGCCTTGCTGAATCGAACTGCACAGTGGTACCTTCTAGAATTTGGAGTGCAGGTAAGAGTAAACTATGCAAAGCTTTAGTTATAGTTTTTTTTAGAGAGCTTTATTTATAGCTAGCCATTGCCATTTCGTGAGCAGCTCTAGCAGCAACGGCAATACTGTTGGGCCTAATGTACTTTGAGCCGATGTTTCCAGGCTCCAGCACTCTTGGGCCTCGTGGCTTCCAGGAAAAATCAAGGGTACAGCCTTTCACGTTGGGCTCGCAGGAATTTGGTAGGTTGGGCCATCTCCGAAGGCCATCGCCCAGGTCTTTGCTCGATTTTCTCCCCCAGGCCACTGCAGGCTAGGCCGGATTCACGGATCACACAAAACTTGCTTGTGAGTCTTCTTGTACACTCACAAGTTGCCGTGGCTTTTGCAGCTGCATGCAAGGACGAGCTGCAGCCTGCAAGTTGCAACACATTAACAACGCAACTTTCACTCACATGTATTGCACGTCGGTGCGTCCCTACGTTTTAACCCGTAAGCATAAAAAAATGGTTTTCAGAAACACAGGACAAGGTACTAAGGTAGCTACAGAAACTGCGACGCAAGGCAAGTAACCGTGTGCTCTAACATGTACTTTTGATCTTTTAGTTTTTAATTTTTTTTCTAAAAGTTAAAATAAACAAAATGATTTTTTAAACAGATTTTATGAATATTTTCTTCAGTCTAAAATAAATCATATATGTCGTTTATATCAGTATTTCTGTCTCAATAAAATGTAAACAAACCATCCGTGGTTAGACCCCGCTCGTTTCAGCTTCAGTTTCTAGCTTTTGGCTTATTTTTCATTATTCATAAATTTCGTCTTTTTCTAAACTTTTAGTTTTTTTGAACTTTTCTGCCGGTTCTTTTTTCCCGTATTCGTTTGCGTTGTCCGTGATGAGCTAGTACATTTTTTTGTATTTTTAATTTTTTTAAATTTAATTACACTAAATAAGTCAACTTTAGTTACAGTGCAACAGCCATAAACCACAGCTTTTCAGTCCAACGAAGCGGAACCATCCACCACGGTTGAAAGGAACGGGGGCTCTTGCCACGAGGATCCAACTCGGCAGTCGGCACCACTACGGCACTAGGCAGGCGTACACTGCACACAACGAGAAATTTCGATATTTGACACTGAATACGTGCGCCTCTCAACTTTTAACCCCCAATTCGTACGCCTTTGGAAATTTAACCATGTCACTACGGATTCTTTTGATTTAAGGGATTCTCCTCATTTTCTCTCCTTTTATATTTTGACACTTGTCACTACGAAAATGAAGAGAATCCCTTGAACCAAAAGAATTCGCAATGACAGGGTTAAATTTTTAAAGGCGTGCGAATTGGGAGTTAAAAGTTGAGAGGCGTACGTGTTCAGTGTCAAATATCGAAATTTCTCGCACACAACACCCACAGGAAACAGGCATCTTTCACCACGGAAGCACCGCAAAAACCCAAGTCGGTAGCAACAAACCTCACGGAGCTCACGCGCGATCCACTCCGTGAAGCGAAGCGTCCGCCACGCCAATTCACCTTTGCCCTTTTGTGAGATCAGTTCGCCGAGTCAGCTTGGTGGAGTAGATCCGCGTGAATCGCACGAACCGAGCCCCAGATTAGTCGAGGCCCGCCCGCACGGCACGGCGATGGAAGCAGCCGCGCGGACGGTGCACCCGCCCGTGCGTTTCCCTCGGGCCGTGCGACGGGGGCGTGCCGCCCCTCGTGGACCGTTGCCGCCCGACGCGGCCCGGGAGCGCCGCCACGCGGACGTCCCCCGACTCGCACGCCGCGGTTTAAATATAGCAGCGGCACACTTGCCCATCGCTAGTCACCGGCAAGGCGAAACATACTTAGACAACATCAGTAACAGCGGTAGCGTGCGAATCCGCCTGGAGAGATGTCCATCTCGCTGCGCCTCGCGATCCCGGCGCCCGTGCTGCCGCGGCAGAAGGTGCGGGCGGCCGGGAATGGGGACTCCCCCGTCGCACGCGTCGCCTTGCGGACGGGCGCGCTCAGGTGAGGTTTGGGTTTATACGGTCTGTGCCCTCGGCCAGCGCCTCCTCGCTTTTCGTGTAATTAATCCGCAGTGCCGTGGTGGATATGCAGGGGATGCGCCTCGCTGCCCCTGAGGCCGCAGCCGCTGAGCATGGGTGTGGGCCAGCCGTGCCGGCGCCGGGATGCCGTCGCCGTGTGCTACGCGTCGGCGCACCTGAGCGCGCGGACGATGCAATGGGTCTCCGCCGGGGCCACCGCGTGAGTGCCTCCCTCCCCCAGCCACCCAGTCTCTTTGTCATCTCATTCTCTAGTGCAATGGATGTTCAAGAGCATACCTTTTTTTTGCGTTTTGCACCTGTTCGTTCTTTTGTCTGTGAGCCATATGAATTGTGCGAGTGTTGGTTGACATGCTGGTAGCTGGTATCCGATTGTAAGATGCGTGATCATGTCTTAGATTTTGCAGTCTGTCCGTGATGATGTTGATTATTCAAAATTGAAAGAACACTAAACCCACAGTTAGACTGGTTATCTTGATCATGTGTTAGTCTTTTTACTTTACAGAGAGTGAAAGCACATCATGTGATTTCACAAGTCTAGGAAGTAGGAACTACTAATCTTTATGATGTCTATAGTATTCTAGGAGTACTTCACTAGGCTACAGTACACAAGAGTGCTGTTTCAGCCTTTCAGACGCTGTATATGACGGGTCTTTACAGATCTTCGGTTCGTTTTACACTTCACGCCCTCTGTTTAATGGCACCATTTTAAATCAACGCCCAATGTATGGTTTTCCATGTTAGTGTTTGATTGGCATATGTAACTTGTGTTAAGAAATGTACCGAGGACATAAATGCCAGCAACGTTAAGTCGTTAATGCTATCTGTATAGATGTTTCAGACAACTATATGGTAGACTTTCGGTATCATGATATTCGGCCATTCAGGGTGTGGTCCACTTGCTGTGAAATTGTATATCTACTTTATGCTTCGGACGTTTCGTAAGTTACTAGAGCTGTTCACTTTGCGACTCCAAATTATGCTGTTCGTCTTGAAGGTGAACAGTAACATATAATGAAGCTAACTCGAATATTACCTTAGAGCTGTTCATTTTGCGACTCCAAATCATGCTATTCGTCTTGAAGACGAACAGTAACATATAATGAAGCTAAATCGAATATAATCTCTTTGGAAACTCAGCTACTTCTATCTTGTGGAATTTGTATTGTGCAGCCTATTTGGTTTTGTCATTGTGAAACAAATGCACAGCATGTAAGTTCTAAGTACCCTGTATAATTATTACCTGAGCATTTATGTGTTACCCTTTTGTCTTTTGCAGAGTGCTATTGCTTGCCAAAGGCACGGCCATACACAAATCTTTCCTTGTGCCATTGTTTGCTCTGCAAGCACCTTGCAGTGTAATCTCATGGATAAAGTAAGATGCCACTATTTGGTGCAAAGAACCATTTGATACCTTTTTATTATTATTTTCTTTTGCTTGCAATATCTAATGAATGCTAATTCGCTTTAAAATAAGAATAATCTTTTGAGGCCTACTTATTTTATGGTATCAACTTGCATTGTTAGGAGTGACTATGGTCAGTGGGCTGCTTTTCTTGCTCTTTTGGTGCGTTTGTTCTTCTTCATTCCAGGTAGAGTAACCAAGAAGATTCATTTAAGGTTATTCGTGATGAACTTTCTTTTGCCCGGCTAAAAACAAGTTAGCATATTTTTTATGAGACATGGAACAATTACATTTAGATTACCCTTGTATAGCTCGAATTGAGATATGGCACATGTTTACAGTTACTTATACCTGCATCTGACTACCTTAGGTGAATTGGAGCTTCCATTGTCAACAATGCTGCTTGTGAGCGTTGCTCCTTACCAGTTGATTAATCTAAGGTATGGAACATTCTCTCTATTTTGGAATCCAGATCTTTAGCACTAATTTATCTGTTAAAAGTGAAATTCCTGATGCATATCATAATGACCTTTTTATAATTTTTTTGTCAGCTATAATGTATGGTTACTTTCAATGCAACTAACCAAGTAACCATCTGGCCATCATAGTACAGTGTATATTGTGTGTGTCGTATGTGAATAGCAGCAAGCATATATGTATCCATTTGACTACTATTGACAGGGCGTCACGGTCACCCCATAGGGTCTTAGTTTTTCAGTTTATGTTCTTATTCTGAAAATTGTTGTTAACTTTTCATAAGGTCTTAGTTTTTCAGTTTATGTCCTTATTCTGAAAATTGTTGTTAACTTTTGCTCATGTTCTCCCATTCCCATTTTCCGTGTACAGGGGGACTCAAGGTGGTGCAATACTGTCTTTGGCATTAGCCGGGTATCTCGCTTTTCAGCACTTCACCAGGGTGGGAGGTTTAGGGAAAGCCTTTGATCAGGGCTCAATAATTGCAACCTTAGCCATCATCTGCATCACAATTATCCCCCTGATTCTGCTGTTCTGAGTTAGATTAAGTTGGCAAGAGTTTGCTCCTCATTGTGGGTGTGGAGGGGAAGTGCAGGAGCTACTCAAGAGTGCATAAATAAAAACCTTGTAATGCAACATCCAATCAGACTTTCTAGTTCTTTTATCCCTAATAAGGATGAACTGTGACATGGTCTACTAAAATGTGCGCCGATATTTCCTGATGTATGATATGGTTTTTTCAAAAAATTTGATACATGTGATGACGTATGATGCATCCTGATGCCCCGATGTATGGTTTAGTTTCTTTGCTGTTTAAAATTGTGGACTGGCTTCCCCTTTCCCTTGCCAGTGAGGTGGAATTGAGCTGGAATGTCCATTCATTCAAAACTCATCCAAATGAAGATTTGCTGTTTGGAACACAGGAATTTCACATCGAAACGGGGCGAAAGGAAGGATTGCAAGTGGAAATCGTAGTCTTCAACGTTGCATCATTGTACTATTTCTATTCATGTCTAGGCCCGTTTTGCCTTTTCAAATCAGGACCTGAATAACTTCTATCCCTCGTGCCAAACAAAAAATTAGATCACAGGAAATGAAAAAAAACGAGTGCTCACATATATACCAGTACACTTTACAATCCACACCATATAATTGAGCACGATTCACGTTCGAGAATGCTGGCGCACAGTAATTCAGACAGGAAACACAGCCATGTAAATTAGCTGACAATGCAACTAGGTACATATAGCCTGTACATGACGTTTGCTGTTCAGGTTTAAGTACATAGTTATATATGCAGCTGTTTGCTTGCTGCTAACTAAAGGAAAGGAAGCATTATCTTTACTGGGGTAATACTACCACGCTAACGGCCCGTGAATGGTTTTTGAATAACTATATATTTTGTTGCTTGACGCTTCATTCTTTCCTACATTATATATTTTGAATAACTATACAAATTCTCACCATACAAATGGTGTCTCGATTTTCTTGTTTTGTTTTTGTTAGAGGATGAGGGGTGTAATATCTGAACAGCCAATATTTATTGGGACGAGTTCTCCTATTGTAAAAGCTGTCCTTAGCAATATTGATGATAGTGCATACAACATGCTCAATGGAAGAAATTTTTAAGCCACAAATTATGTCAGCAGACAGGGTAGTTTGGATTCTATTTATTGTATCTGTGACAGTGGAGTTTTGAGCATTTTGGAAAATCAGAGATGGCGTCATTTTAAAATGAAACCTTTTGCAACCATTTTCAGGTTGTTTTTCTTTACTGCAGTCTGCGTGTTAAGCATATATAGGTGGTTTTCACTGGTGCAGAGCAGAACAGTCGACCAAGACCAAAGATGTTGGGCGACACAGCGACAGTGCAACTTACTGATTAGGCTAATAGTCTTACACTAGAAGATTTAGCATTCTGTTCCCAAGGATATATTTGTGAGACATATTGCCTCTTATCATCTTATGTATGGATCACACTCATGATTTTCTTGTGGACACGTTCATCGAGCCCGTGCACACGTTCGAGCATCTTGCGGATGAGTTCTATCTCTGTAAGTTAGATTGGTTTTTTTTGTTGGTTTGAGATTTGTTTTCAGGTGCCAAAAAAACGGCGATAATCATTGACCCCCTCCCATTGTTGTCTTCCATCATATAGTTTGAAGAGGGATAGTGACTCACCAGAGAGTAAAATGACTCAATGGTGATGCGTTCGATCGACGCGGCTCCGGCGAGCTCTGCCGTGGGCACCATTGCATAAGTTGCAGGCTTGCACTACTGGTTGAGTAAAACCGGAGTCATGGGAAATTCAACACGAATGCATGCTTTTTCATCGAATTCCAAGAAAGGAAATCGCCACCGACATTATCTCGTTGTCTCAATCAAAGCATGGTGAGTTGTTCTTAGCATCGTTTTTCTGTGTCCACATCGTTATGCTTTCGCATCACGTGATCTACGAGCACAACGTTGTCCTCGGCTTGTTATTGTTCGAGCAGCTGAAGTTTTCAAGCGAAGGGAGATTCCAACTATGTACAAAGGTGGTCGAAGCGGGCGGTCGAAGTGTTCTAGCGATCGGAGCGCTAGAGCTATCGAAACAGTCGAGTGGTCGAGGAGCGGTCAAACGTTGAGCGGTCAGAACCTCCATCGAGCCCGTGCACACGGTCGAGCGTCTTGCGGATGAATTTTATCTCTGTAAGTTAGATTGGTTTTTTTGTTGGTTTGAGATTTATTTTTAGGTGCTAAGGAACGGCGATAATTATTTACCCCCTCCGATTGCTGTCTTCGATCATATAGTTTGAAGAGGGATAGTGACTCGCCGGAGAGTAAAATGACTCGGTGGTGACGCGTTCGATCGACGCAGCTCCGGCGAGCTCTGTCGTGCGCACCATTGCATTAGTTGCAGGCTTGCACTACTGGTTCAGTAAAACCGGAGCCATGGAAATTCAACACGAACGCATGCTTTTTCATCGAATTCGATGTCGTACTCTACATCATGGTACAGGATCAAACCACACGCGCTACAAGTACAGTTCAATAACCACGCGCCACCAGTTACAGAGTTACACTGGCTCTCAGACACCTACAAAACGCAGTCGCCGTGGGTGCCTCACTTGCCGGGCACGAAGTTGGTGGCGTAGGCCCAGGCATTGTTGTTGACGGGGTCGGCGAGGTGGTCGGCGAGGTTCTCGAGAGGGCCCTTGCCGGTGACGATGGCCTGCACGAAGAACCCGAACATGGAGAACATGGCCAGGCGGCCGTTCTTGATCTCCTTCACCTTGAGCTCCGCGAACGCCTCGGGGTCGTCGGCCAGTCCGAGCGGGTCGAAGCTGCCGCCGGGGTAGAGCGGGTCGACAACCTCGCCGAGCGGGCCGCCGGCGATGCGGTAGCCCTCGACGGCGCCCATGAGCACGACCTGGCAGGCCCAGATGGCGAGGATGCTCTGCGCGTGGATGAGGCTCGGGTTGCCGAGGTAGTCGAGGCCGCCCTCGCTGAAGATCTGGGAGCCGGCCTTGAACCACACGGCCTCGCCGAACTTGACGCCGTTGCGGGCGAGCAGCTCGGGGAAGACGCAGCCGAGCGCGCCGAGCATGGCCCAGCGGCAGTGGATCACCTCCAGCTCGCGGTTCTTAGCGAAGGTCTCGGGGTCAGCCGAGAGCCCGGCGGTGTCCCACCCGTAGTCGCCGGCGAACTCGCCGGTCAGGTAGCTCGGGGGCTCGCCGGAGAGCGGACCGAGGTAGAGCACGCGGTCTGGGCCGTACCACGGGCTACCCGAGGCCGCCTTGGGCTTGGCGCCGGTCTTGCGCATGGTCATGCGGGCCTCGCCGAAGAGACCCGACGACGGCACGTTCTTGACAGCCTTGCCGGCGAAGGCCGGGGAGGAGAGGGCCATGGTGGTGGTCGCCATTGCGCTCGTAAGTCGACCGGAGTTGTCCTAGCTACTCCTGCGTGTTCTCCGAGAGTGAGGCTTTGAGTGTGGAGATGGCTTAGGACGAGGAGACGGTGGAGGTATTTTAAAGCGGCGGAGGGGAGGGAGGGTTTTGGCTGAATGGCTGGTGCCAGCAATCTGCCTTGATTCTTGGCAAGAGAGAGAGATAGAGAGAGAGAGAAAAAAATCTGAAGCTTGGATGCCATTGGTGCGGTGGAGATCTTGGAACACCTGGCGCGGCGAGAGCCTCAGGAAGATAGTTGTGGCTAGGGCTAGGGACCTCCTTGGAGAGGGGTGATTGGGCGCCCCAGATTTTATGGTGGTTGTTGATTTTTTCTTCAGATTTCTTAGAGATGGCACAGATGTACCTCTTCTTGCTGTCCTGGTGATATATTTTTACAATGGACGGCTCGATCATCTGGAAGTTTCTGATTTAGCCGCCAGAAACGGTTAAACACTGAAGTGTTTTGAAGGGATCTGGAAGTTTCTGATTTAGCCGCCAGAAATGGTTGAAAACTGAGGTTGTGATCAAAATGGCTGAAAAGCCCGTGGCTTATGGCTGAAAACACTGTAGCTGGCTGAAAAAAGCACTGTAGCTGACAGAGGCTTATTTACCATAATTAAATTTTAAAAAATTTAAAAATAGAAAAAACATGTTAGCCCATTACGTATAATACAAACAAATACGAGGAAAAAAAGAACCGGTAAAAAAACTCAAAAAAAGCCAAAAGTTCAGAAAAAGACGAAATTTATGAATAGTACAAAAATAAGCTGAAGCCAAAAGCTCAAGCCATTTTGATCACAACCTGAAGTATTTTGAAGGGGACTGTCCCGACTTCTGAAACATTTTTTAAAGTTCTATCAATAAAATGTCAAATCTCTTAGTAGTGTAAAACTGATAAGTTTCTGATCAATTCGGTTTAAGATTCTGGCTTCCAGTTTATTTTTCACTATTCACAAATTTCATCTTTTTCTGAATTTTTGACTTTTTTGTGCTTTTTTGCCGGTTCTTTTTTCCCGTATTTGTTTATATTATATGTAATAGGATAACACATTTTTTAATTTTTTAAAATTTAATTATGCTAAATAAGCCTCTGTCAACTACAGTGTTTTTTCAGCCAGCTACAGTGCTTTCAGCCATAAGCCACAAAAAAAAGCTCAACTGATCACCACCTAAGTCTTGTCAAGGTAAATATGTCCATTAAGTTGAACTGGGCCTTTTCAGATGGTAGAACATAACTAATATTATGTCATTCTAAATATTTATTGTATATAAAATAACAGTGCACAATAACATAATGAAAATAATGATAAATCAATAATTAAAGAAATGTAGGTTTAACATGATCAAAACCATGTGACTTATCTTGCGGATCAATGTACTCTATAATTTCGTATTCTTTCGAGTCTTGTGCTTAAACTTGAGCTTCTCCTTCTGGATTGGCTGGTCTACAATGTCATGTGCTAGCGCAAAGCAAAAGAAACAATTTAATTCCGTGTTTGAAGGATTGAGCTACGAATAAAAAGAAGGAAAATGAAGAAATAAAATCCGAAAAAATCAAATATAGTAGGTTTATGATTTATAGGAGTTTGGTGTAGGAAAACGAAGATAAGGAATGGGTAGACAGGCTCAAAACAGTTGAAATTGATGTATATGTGTATTTTGGGTTTTATAAACAGTAACGGGTGGGGGTTACTGTTCATAACAGGTTTTTACTATTTATCATGGATTTTCTACTGTTCACGTGAACCCGGTTGCTACAGTCTGCACAGTAAAAGGCTGCCCCGGTTTTCTTTTGTAGCCGGGCTTCTACTGTTTTGGCACACGGCCCATTACTGTTCATCGTCTTAAGTTCTTATGAGTTTAGGAAATTGCCGTATTCCAAACATGGCCTCAAGTCATAATCCTAAAGCCCAAACATCCCAAGGGCAGTGACTACACTGACTAGAGATGGCAATGGGTACCCGAAACCCGATACCCGGTGGGTTTTTACTCTATTAGGGCATGGGTCTGAGTCAATTTCCTAACCCATGGGTCTCTTAATAGGCAAAAAGCCCAACCCATCGAGTTTGCCGGGTTTGGGTACGTTCCTATAGTACCCAAACCCGTAAACCCATGTGTAATATAAACCCGATCCATAGGAGTTATAAACCTAGACTCCCAGCCTCCCAGGTAGGGCTGGACGAAAAACTCGAAGCTCGTTAGCTCGCTCGGCTCGTGGCTGGCTCGGCTCGGCTCGTTAGGATAACGAGCCGAGCCGAGCCAAGATTTTAGCTCGTTAGCTATAACGAGCCAACTCGAGCCAGCTCGCGAGCCGCTCACGAGCCAAACGAGCCATGCTTCCAGGAATTTAGATATGCATATGCTGCTTCCATGGACCTAATTTGTACTCTATTGCATGTGTTAATGTGTAAATTTATACTCTATTGTACCCAAACGAGCCATGCATGTGTTAATTTGTACTCTATTGTACCCAAACGAGCTAAACGAGCCTAACGAGCCAAACGAGCCAAACTTCCATGGATGAATATATGATGGAGATATTTTTTGGCCCTGGCTCACGAGCCAAACGAGCTAACTCGAGCTTTTTGTCGAGCCGAGCCGAGCTGGCTTTTTAGCTCGTTAGTTATAACGAGCCAGCTCGTTATCCTACCGAGCCAGACCGAGCCGAGCCGAGCCAGCTCGATATCCAGCCCTACTCCCAGGCAAACTAGCCCAACCCATTAGCCATTTAGTCCCAAGCCCCCAAATCCAATGCGGCAATGCCCCATTACCCATACGGCTACCCTAGCTAGCACTCGATCACGGTCACGGTCACTACTCACTCCTCCCCAGTCCCCACCCCGATTCAACAACCGCCGCAGCGGCGACGCATCTGGCGTTCTGCGCTCGGTCTCCGGCAGTCTCCACGCTCGCCCTCCCATCCCGCAGCTCCTGCTCCTGCTCCTGCGACTCTCGTCGCACGCTCGTCCTCCCGCACGCCCTCGCCGTCGCCTCGCCTTCCAGTTCAGCCCGCCGCCCACACGCCGCAGCCAACGCGTATCGCAGCAGTAGGCCCTTGGCCATGGCGCTGCCCTCCGGCTCCAACGAAGATGTCCGGTGAACTTCTTCCTTCTCTCCATTAACCATTGTTGCAGCTCGCATTACTGAACCCACGGGCGACCCGTGGGTACCCGTTAACCCAGTGGGCATGGGTCTGGGCAAAAATCTGCATCCGTCACGGGTATGAGTTTTTTAGCGGGCACGTCCAACTTTCATGGGCACAAATTTAGGATAGCAAAACCCAGCAGGTTTGTGCCTGTTGCCATCTCTAGCAGTGACAAACATAGTCCAAGCTAACAAAAACTGCAGAACAAATCGTTGTAATATCACAAGTTCACAACTGTGACTCTGTGAGTCGATCAGTCGAAACACGTGGAGATTGCTCTCCGTATCACGACCTTTCCAAAATACAGAGACTAACATGTGGGCCAGACGTCAAGCCGAAGCCCTGTAAATACTATAAAATTCTTTTCTCCAAACCCTAAAGCCCCCCTCCTCCTCTCTCGCATCCCAACCCTAACCCACCCTTGCGCCGCCGCCTCCAACCTCTTAGATCCAAGCCACCACCGCAACCATGGGCTTCGACGTGGGCGTCGTCCCCTTCAACCCCGACGGCTGGGGCCCTCCTGACGTCCCGGTCGCGCCGCCTTCCCTTGGTGGCTCCGCCGCGACGGCCTCCATCCCCTTCGCGCCCTTCTCCCGCTCCGATAAGCTGGGCCGGATCGCCGACTGGACGCGCAACCCCGCTGGCCCCGCGGCGCTCGCTGCCGCCTCCCGCGACTCCGTCTTCGACTTCACCTCCGTCGACGACTCCCTCGCCGCCGCGGCAGACGACTCCTCGTTCCACCTCGTCGATGCCAAGCCGCCGCCGCGCCACCCCCGTTTCGGCCCCAAGTGGCGCTTCAACCAGCGCCCGCAGCTCCCGCAACGCCGCGACGAGGAGGTCGAGGCGCGACGCCGCGAGGCCGAGAAGGAGCGTGCCCGCCGCGAGCGCCACTACCAGAACCACCGCTCCCACCACCACGCGGGCTTCCGCGGCAACCAATCCTCGTCGTCCAAGCCCTCGGTCGACATCCAGCCTGACTGGACCATGCGTGAGCAGATCCCCTTCGCCAACTTTACCAAGCTCTCCTTCTCCGTCGCCGACCAGCCCGAGGACCTCGTCGTCTGCGGCGCCATAGAGTTCTACGACCGCGCCTATGATCGCGTTAACCCCAAGGCCGCGCGCCGCCTTGAGCGCTTCAAGTCTCGCAACTTCTTCAAGGTCACCACCACCGACGACCCTGTTATCCGGCGCCTTGCTGAGGAGGACAAAGCCACAGTATTTGCCACTGATGCTATCCTCGCCGCGCTAATGTGCACGCCCCGCAGCATCCATTCATGGGACATCGTTGTGCAGCGCGTGGGCAACAAGCTCTTCTTTGACAAGCGTGATGGCTCCCAGCTCGATCTGCTCTCTGTCAATGAGACTGCCCAGGAACAACTCCCTGAGAACAAGGAGGACATCAACTCAGCTCACTCACTTGCTGTTGAGGCCACCTACATCAACCAGAACTTCTCGCAGCAGGTGCTTCTTCGTGATGGTGAGAAGGTTACCTTTGATGAGCCTAACCCATTTGCATCTGAGGGTGAGGAGGCGGCATCTGTTGGCTACCGCTACCGCCGCTGGAAGCTGGATGATGAGATCAGCCTTGTTGCTCGCTGTGAAGTGCACGCTGTCAATGCTGATCCGGGCGGTGGTCGCCAGTTCCTTACGCTTAATGCACTTAATGAGTTCGATCCTAAGATTACTGGTGTTGACTGGAGGCAGAAGCTTGAGACCCAGCGCGGGGCTGTGCTTGCTACAGAGCTCAAGAACAATGCCAACAAACTTGCTCGCTGGACTGCCCAGGCTTTGCTTGCTGGTTCTGACATGATGAAGTTGGGTTATGTGTCACGCGTCCACCCCCGTGACCACTACAACCATTCCATACTCACTGTGATGGGGTACAAACCAAGGGATTTTGCTGCACAGATCAACCTCAACACTGCAAACATGTGGGGAATTGTCAAGTCAATTGTGGACATTTGCATGAAGTTTGAAGAGGGCAAGTATGTGCTCGTGAAAGATCCAGCGAAGCCACAGGTGAGGATCTATGAGGTGCCTTCTGATGCATTTGAGAATGAATATGTTGAAGAGCCACTTCCAGAGGAGGAGCAGGTTCGGCCACCTGCAGATGATGTCGATGCTACTGCAGAGGAGATGGATGCAGCTGCAGAGGCAGAGGCCAACAATGCAGCTGCTGCAGGTGGTGAGGGTGAGAAGAGCGCGGAAGCTACTGTTGCTTGAAGGGTGTAGAGGGTTCTCTTCCCTTTGCAAGATAGGTCTTTTTCGGTTGATTATCTGTTTTGATGGATTACTTAAAGAGTTGAACTGCTTGGTATTGATAAATTGATCATGTTTTGGTCAATGAGAACTGTTACTTTTGATTTCATGCTTAGTATGTGCTATGTTATCACCCGTCCTTTGGAATTAATAGTCAATATCATTTCTGGTGGTTTATCTGCAATGTTTCTGTGTTCGAGCCATTGGGTCTGCTTGAACATTTATGTCTTCGATCCTTTTCAACTGATGAATCACAAATGTTTTATTGTGCTCAGTAATTCTTAGATTCTTTTGAGTTATCTTGCAGCTGATTAATTCTTGCACTTGCGGACCCTGTTGGCAATGGCTTGAATATGTTGCTGCTGGTGCATTCTAATTGTAATGGTATACATGTGTTGATAGGGCTGTGGATCCAGTCCTTTTGTTCACTAAGTTTAAGGTTGCAACATTTAGAAATTGAAGAAACCAAACCAAGTTTGGCAAACCATTGAGCACACGAGATTTCCAAGTTGAATGTCAAACCACAATGTCATACATACGTATTGCAAGCTGCTAGATTGAGCGCATCAGGTTTCGCTTCTCCCATGTTGACTTAGCTGCAGGTTGTACTCATTTTCAGTCTGCATTTTTCACCTAGCTAGGTGGTTCTATCTTCCGTACTCTGCATTCATAGCAATACCAAGTATAGCTTAAACTCAGGTGCAGTGTCTGGTATAGCTGCGTATGCTCTTAGCATAGGATTCTTCGGATCTGATTTGGAGCCCAAGTTTTGTCTTTGGGAGATATTAAATGCCACAGACACTCGATTGAAAACTATTAAATCAGAAATGTGGTTGGCAGATGAAAAGTTTTCATTGGGACTTGACAGAAGGAAGAGTCCATGGGAGTTTAGAGGAAATGATATGTTTACATTCAAGTGCAGTGTCTAGTATAGCTGCTTAGGCTCTTGGCATACGATTCTTCAGCTCTGATTTTGAGACCCAAGTTTTTCTCTGGGAAAAATGAAATGTCACAGGGACCTGAGACTTGGGTGACATGACATTTCCTGGCAGTTGTGTTCAAATACAGGTCCAGCTGATTAATATTCCTAGCAGTATTTTGCATGCTTTAGCCCCATGGCCCCTACCCCCTCTACAACACAGGCATCAAAGTTGTAGACGAAAGCAGACAATGTGAGATATTACGGTAATTTATTAGATAAAAGGATCCTTGTTTATGCTGAGGAGCGCGCTTCTGCTGTTCCGCGATCACTGAAAGAGAGTTTACCGGAATCTAGAGGAAACGATCTGTTACCCAGGAGCGTGTATGAAATCTCCGTATGTAGCAGCTATGTAGTGCCATTCTTGAAAAAAAATTCTGAAGCTGATTGGCCGTCTTTCACCTATATCCTTGTTCTTTTTAAAAAGGAAAACCTATCCTTGCTTAATCATGTATTGCATTCAAGCTTACAGTCCAATTACTGGAGTTTGTTGCGATTTTTTACTGTATACACCATAATATAATTGAATAGGATTAGGCATCGGTTCTAATAATTGTATAACTACCGGTTAGGCATCGGTTCTAATTGGTATTCTGCAACACAATTATCTTCTGTTCATGGAATCTAGCCAGAGAGAAAAAAAATGAAATGCAGGATGGGAAGCAGGCTATCCGTGGGCTGCATTTGTTCAGAAAAATCCGTCCCAAACCTGGCTTCAGCGATGTCCAATGGGTTGGTGTCGCATGTATGCAGGCTTGCATTTCACATCTGTGTCACTCAGATCGTCATGTCACATGGGAAACGAATTATACGGCACCTGTTGGATTTTCTTCGGTCAGATGGCTCCTTTTGCTCCCTCATCAGTCACTAGCTACGGTTGGTTGGATGATCGTACACGCGCCCATCAACTTGCACAGTGCAAATCCCGTTTATTTACCACTCACCAGCCACACTCTCGATCGCGTTTGTTCACAGCGCCCGTATATCTGTGACGGAGCCAAGATTTTAACGATAAAAATATAAATTTAAAATATATTTATTTTAACATAAGTTCAAATGATATAATATAGAATAAGTTCAAATGACATAGTATGAAAATTCAATGTATATAACTAAGCAATCATTCAAGTATTATTTATCCATACTATTTCTTAGTTTTATAGGATTAATCATAACTCCGGTAACTCCCTTCTAAGTTTTGATTCCTGAGATTATCCTTTCAAATGTAAAAGCAAAAAATGAGCAATTTACTTTCTAGCGCTCCAAATCAATCTATATATTACAATCTATGACCACCTTCAAAACCATCTTATTGGAGTCTTTTGCATCCACATTCGATCACTAAACCTTGTAACAAGAAAAAACCTCAATACACCATCCTGTGCCACACAAGCTCACAAATTAGTATACCAAAACTCAAATTAATACCATAGAACTCTTGAAAGGTGTATCCTGCAGCCCATAACATTATAATCATACCTTAATTTGAACAATTCATAAGGATTTAGCAATATTATCGGCACAACCGAATAAGCAACTAGTTGACACATGAACATCGGGAAATGATCTACCAGTATTCAAGATTTAAGAAGCTAATCGATATCAAAAACTCAGGTGCATAGAAGAGCTGGGCAGTAAAAAATAAGACACAATAAATCAGGAGTGTAAGGGACCTAACAAGGTGGGTGTAGAAGAGCTGCTTGGAGAGCTCCTGACACTTCTCGATGGTGAGCGGGTCGACGATGTACTACTTCTTCCTCTCCATGAGCGTCTTTGTGGTATGCGCACTTGTGCTTGGCCACTTACCTCGTCACCTCGCACGTCTTAGACTGTAGCTATACCAGTTTTGATGCCAACACCACCATGGATCTACCACCGTTTCACAGTTAAACCAGAGCAATGCGGATAAGAAAAATCAAAATAATATATCTAAGAATTGAGAAGCATAGGATCGAGACTTAGCTCGGTGACTTCTTTGGTTTATCCTTTTCTCTTCGGTGCCTGGTGGTCGCCACCAGCAGCAGGGCTCCTGCCTCTAGGGAGCGCAGCGGCAGTGATGAGCTGCACGTGAGCAGAGCCGCATGCCCGAGCTTGGTTGCTACACCAGGGGCGGGGCAGAGGTCTGAATGATTTGGTTGATTGAGGAATCTTCGGTGAAGGTGGTCGATCCATTGAGGAAGTGGGGTAGGTTTGACTTATTGCCAGTTGGGCCTAATGGGTTGTCAGAAATATGTTAGTATGTGTAGTGTATACTTTGTGTATTAAAAAAGGTATATACATCAGATTTTTTATGCGAAAATTTTGAGAGTGTAATTGTACCCCCTATGCATTACTATGGCTCTACCACTGGTAAACGCAAAAAAAAAAAAAAAACCAAGGAAACCAACAATTTGAATGCAACATGTCTGAATAAACCATTAGTAATTGCCCCTATAACCGATCCCCCAAAGGCCAAACCCTACGACAAAAAGGCGAATTCACATTTAACTAGAGTTTTTTCAATTTCACACATCATCAAAAGGGAGGAAGCGGAAGACAGCCGGCCATTCGACTCCCCCAGAACAAACATGAATCAAACAAACGCCATTAGAACACAGCCGATATCAATGCAGAAACGACAAAAACACTCAAAAGTTAGCAAGTCCACAGTTCGAAGCAACGAAACCACACGATTCCAAGTTTTAATCTAAAGTCCGTGCTCGCAATACAACCGAGAGACTAACCAAGACGGAGCAACAAGCGATGCTAGAATTCCATGGAGCGTTCGAAGCTTGCTTACCATAGAGCGATCGGTAGATGGGTGGATACCTCTCTCTCTATCCACCAACCTCTTGCTCTCTCGGAGGCGAAGGCGAAGAGATTGGGCTGGGCAGCGCGCAGCAACGCACGGAAACACCGGGTCTCAAATTCGGTTATAATTTCCTTCTCATGAGCGCCCCTGGAATCCATACCCAATGACCAAAACAATTAGCTCCCCTTACTCTTACTTCCATGACATTTGGGACCCACTACCCTACCAGGTTTGTGGCCCCACTTATCATCCTAGAAAGGGTGCTGCTTTTCGGGTCCAACTTTTGTTCACCTTCCTTTAGCTGTGATCGTTTCGGCTTCAGCTTCTGGCTTATTTTTCACTATTCATAAATTTTATCTTTTTATGAACTTTTGTCTTTTTTAGCTTTTTTGTCGGTTCTTTTTTTCCCGTATTTGTTTGTATTATACGTAATGGGCTAACATATTTTTTTATTTTTTTAAAAGTTAATTATGCTAAATAAGCATCTGTCAGCTACAGTGTTTTTTCAACCAGCTACAGTGCTTTTCAGCCATAAGCCACCAAAAAACCCAAATGATCACCACCTAATTCGCCTCCCTGCCAATTACTACGTACTTTTATCTACAGTAACAAACAGGTGGGACCCAAAGAGTGTGGCTCCGGCATGACACGTGGAGGCCCACATGTCATAGGAAAGAGGCTGGGCAGTGTGGGTCGTGGGGGTGGGGGTGGGGGTGGGATAGAGGTGGAAAATAGTAACGAATAATCCGTTTTATCCGATATTCGTATATGAGAAAACGTGAATGTGGTAAATAAAATTCGTATTTGAAAATGCTTGTATTCGTATTCGACAATATTCATATCCGTATTTGAGAACATTTATTTCAGATTATTCGATTCGTTTCCTATGTCAGTTGGTCATCCCAGCGGCATTCGTATTCATATTCGACCGAATTAAGTGTTATAGAAGTTGTAGGAGGATATTCGTATTCGACCAAATTAAGTACATATCCGATTTGAATTCGTATTCGTTACTACATTCGATTTGTATTCGTATTCGAGAATATTCAAATTCGTATTTGTATTCATTTTAAAAATATGGATTCATATTCGTATTTGAGCCTACTCGATCGTATCCAATCCGTTTCCATCCCTGGTGCATGGATGGATGAGATCGGTGGCGCTCGCCTATTCCCTCCTCCCGTATTGAAAGGCCCAACAACAACTGTTAGATTTCTAGGCATGTACAATCAGTGGCGTAGCCAGCCAACGGTTAGGCCTCGAGCCAGTCCAACCGAAATAACGATGGTGCGGGAGGCACACCTTCATCATAAGCACCAAACAGCAAGCGATTTTGATCTGGACCTCGGGCCATTGCCCTGGCGGCCCGAGGCCTAACTCTGCCCCTGTGTATAATGGTGCATATTACCCTTTTTTTTTGTAAATTTATGCCATATGGATTTTAGGTGATATGAAAGAGAGAGAAATGTGATATCTATTATTTAACTGATAGTCTTATAAACGATTTTCTACTATTTATATTATTATATAGATAATTCATTAATTGTATAAGGCTATTATAAATAACTATATAGATAACCTATGACCAACGCAGCAACGCACGGAACACCGGGTCTCAAATTCGGTTATAATTTCCTTCTCATGAGCGCCCCTTCCATACGCAATGACCAAAACAATTAGCTCCCCTTACTCTTACTTCCATGACATTTGGGACCCACTACCCTACCAGGTTTGTGGCCCCACTTATCATCCTAGAAAGGGTGCTGCTTTTCGGGTCCGACTTTTGTTCACCTTCCTTTAGATTGATCGTTTTGGCTTCAGCTTCTGGCTTATTTTTCACTATTTATAAATCTTATTTTTTTTCTGAACATTTGTCTTTTTTAGCTTTTTTGCCGGTTCTTTTTTTCCTGTATTTGTTTGTATTATACGTAATAGGCTAACATATTTTTTATATTTTTTAATTTTTTTAAAGTTAATTATGCTAAATAAGCCTCTGTCAGCTACAATGTTTTTTCAACCAGCTACAATGCTTTTCAGCCATAAGCCACCAAAAAAACCCAAATGATCACCACCTAATTCGCCTCCCTGCCAATTACTACGTACTTTTATCTACGGTACAAACAGGTGGGACCCAAAGAGTGTGGCTCCGGCATGACACGTGGAGGCCCACATGTCATAGGAAAGAGGCTGGGTAGTGTGGGTCGTGGGTGGGATAGGGGTGGAAAATAGTAACGAATAATTCGTTTTATCCGATATTCGTATCTGAGAAAACGTGAATGTAGTAAATAAAATTCGTATTTGAAAATGCTTGTATTCGTATTTGACAATATTCGTATCCGTATTTGAGAATGTTTATATTCACATTTGTATTTGAGAACATTTATTTCAGATTATTCGATTCGTTTCCTATGTCGGTTGGTCGTCCCAGCGGCATTCGTATTCATATTCGACCGAATTAAGTGTTATAGAAGTTGCAGGAGGATATTCGTATTCGACCAAATTAAGTACATATCCGATTTGAATTCGTATTCGTATTCGAGAATATTCAAATTCGTATTTGTATTCATTTAAAAAATATGGATTCATATTCGTATTTGAGCCTACTCGATCGTATCCAATCCGTTTCCATCCCTGGTGCATGGACGGATGAGATCGGTGGCGCTCGCCTATTCCCTCCCCCCGTATTGAAAGGCCCAGCAACAACTGTTAGATTTCTAGGCATGTACAATCAGTGGCGTAGCCAGCCAACGGTTAGGCCTCGGGCCAGTCCAACCGAAATAACGATGGTGCGGGAGGCACACCTTCATCATAAGCACCAAACAGCAAGCGATTTTGATCTAGACCTCGGGCCATTGCCCTGGCGGCCCGAGGCCCAACTCTGCCCCTGTGTATAATGGTGCATATTACCTTTTTTTTTTGTAAATTTATGCCATATGGATTTTAGGTGATATGAAAGAGAGAGAAAGGTGATATCTATTATTTAACTGATAGTCTTATAAACGATTTTCTACTATTTATATTATTATATAGATAATTCATTAATTGTATAAGGCTATTATAAATAACTATATAGACAACCTATTGTATAAATTATCTTTAATCCTATTTATAGATGATATAGATGTGTAATTACATATAACCGTCATCTATACTATTATAGATGCGCTTTTACGAGTAACAGCTGTTAAGCTGAGCAAATCTAGTCGATGATTTGATCAAAATTAATTGCTTCTGTTTTCTCGCTGTGAAAATATAAAAAGAGGCGATTTCCTTCTTTCAAGCAAACTGTGGGCTGAGCACATCTTTTTATACCATTAAATCAATGTGTCTGAATTTATTACTGACAAAATATAACAAATGTGCTTTCCTTCTATCAAATAACTGTGGGTGAGCTGAGCAAATATCTTAGATAAAAAAATTAATGCTCTGTTTATTAAACAGATCTATATGGTAAAAATAATAATTATATGATCGAACAAATGTACGCTGAACAAACCTACATGTTCGAAAAATTAATTATGCGTGCTTATTACTGTAGAAATATAAAAGAGTCATATCATTTCAATTAAGAACTAATTTGTTCAGTACCTTCAATTAAAGGTTTAATTATAGGGGTGCAAGAGGATTAGGCCAGCTTCCGGCCCTTGGGCATGGGACGAACCAGCCCTCCACACCTGTACGCCTTACATGTAAACCACATAAAGGCCATTTAAGTAAGAAGCCATGTTCGGGCTGTTCTTTTCGGCTGCGACTAATAGCTTATGGCTCTGAAGGTTTCTTATCTTTAAAGCGAGCGCTTGTATAAATAAATCAAATATTGATAAACTAATAAATTGTTTCAAAAATAATATTTCGATAAGCCATTTCAAAAAGACAACGAACCGCTAAAAAAAAAGAGAGAGAAGAAACCATGCTTATTCGAAAACCTACTATGGGCTACATTTTTTGCCCTATTTTGGATGTGACAATGAGATCCAACATACACCTATTGTAAACGGACATGGCCTGGTATGAGCCTGGTTCTCCTCTTACAGTTTTTGAGATGATTGCTCCGTTCCGTTCTGCACTGCAAAAGTTTAGTTAGCCTGACACTGAACCACATGTCCAAGTGGTTTTGATAGACATTGGTAAGGTACTAAGGTAGGTTAACTATTCTTTTACTTGGGCTAGCACGTCGCATCAGCTCCTCTGATAGCCCAACTGGAACAGTACGCAACAGCAATATGTGATCAATAACTTGGGACCTGACCTGAAAGGCAGGCTCAGGTCCAGCTTACGCAGCACAGTACGTCATCTGTTCTTGGGATGGAATCTGAATGGACCGCAAGAGCTAATTGCTTTTGTTTTGGATCAGCAACAAGATCGACGTGCGACTTGTCGAGCCAATCAACTGATCTCCATCGATGAGCGAGCGACGGTTTGCTCCTGCAATTCGAGCAGTAAAAATGCAGCAGTGCTGCTTGGAGAGATGACTGAACTTTAGCCGGTAACAACAAAGACTACAGGTCGTCAGACTAGAGGAAAGATACAAACTATTTCACCATTTCACAATTACAGCACCTCACTGGGGCACAGCGGTGAAGCGTGGTTAAATCGTGCTACAGAGTTTTAAGATTGTTAGTCGACTCCTTCACAATTACAATTACAGCACCTCACCGGGGCACAGCGGAATTTCAGGTTAGGTCGGCATCAGTGCTCTGTTGGAGTTCCTCTTTGCGCCTGGGGTCTAGATCTGAGAGAGATAGAGAGGAAGAGGTAGGGACAGTACTAACCGTCGGAAGCATTGGAGGAAGACCCGGCCATCGCTGGTTCGTTGGTGTAGTCTGCGCACGGGCAGCGACGGTCGGGGAAGAAGACGGTGGCGGCGGCGGCGGCGTAGATCCGGCGACGTCAACAGCGATGGTGCTTCCCGCCGCTTGCTGCGCCCCTCTAGATCGGTTAGGGTTTTGTCGGGTGGGGTTGTACGGCTCAGGCGAACCTCGTAACGCGAGCCGCCGGCCCCCACCCTCTATTTATAACGCAGCGCGACGGGGGCCCATCAGCCAGTTGTTGGGCTGAGCGCCCCCGATCAGGGCGCGTGATCAAGGTCCAGATTAGCCGTTGGGCTAATCTGTTAGAGATCAATCTAACATTCTCCCCCTTGATCTCCTTTATGCTTTAACTTTAATTACTTTTGACTTTACACATTCCATCACAGATCAGTGCATAGAACATGTCTCATCGTCACGGTCAATCGCCGATAGATTCAACAGCTACAATACACCTCTCTTGTTCTGAAATAGTTACTTTAATCTTTTGGGCCATCTTTTAGTTCAGGAATCATAGGCTTTCCCTTAAACCCATGCCGGCTACATGTTCTCTGAACACGTTGGGTGGTAAGCCTTTAGTAAGCGGATCCGCTAACATCTTTGCGGTACTTATATGCTCTAGACTTATAATTTGATCCCGAACTTTATCTTTCACAACATAGTACTTTATGTCAATGTGTTTGGCAGCACCACTTGACTTATTGTTGTGGGCATATGTTACTGCGGGTTCATTATCGCAGTACAACTTAAGTGGTCTATTGATGTCGTCAACCACTTTTAAACCGGGTATGAACTTCTTTAGCCAGTTCACCTGCCCCGTGGCCTCATAACATGCTACAAACTCGGCATACATTGTGGACGATGTAGTGACGGTTTGCTTTGAGCTTTTCCACGATATAGCTCCTCTCGCGAGAGTGAATACATATCCGGATGTAGACTTTCTATCATCTCCCGCAAAATCAGAATCTGTATACCCCACTATATGGAGTAAATCTGATTTTCTGTATGTCATCATGAGGCCTTTTGTTCCTTGCAAATAGCGCAAGACTTTCTTTATCAATTTCCAATGTTCTATTCCAGGATTGCTCTGGAATCTGCCAAGTAACCCGGTAATAAATGCTAAGTCAGGGCGTGTGCACACTTGAGCATACTGTAAGCTTCCGACAGCTGAAGCATATGGAACCGCTTTCATTTGATCGATCTCATACTGGTTCCTGGGGCATTGAAAATCCCCATATCTGTCGCCCTTGACTATAGGTGCAGGTGAAGGACTACTTTTATGCATACCAAATTTCTTTAAGACTTTCTCTATGTATGCCTTTTGTGACAGTCCCAATATCCCCTTGTTTCTATCCCGGTGAATTTCGATCCCTAGAACGAACGAAGCTTCACCAAGATCTTTCATATCAAAGTTTGAGGACAAAAACTTCTTTGTCTCCAGTAGCAGACTGACATCACTACTAGCTAGTAGGATATCATCCACATACAGGATTAGGAAGATAAACTTCCCATCTTTAAACTTTGTATAAACACAGTTGTCCTCTACATTCTCTTTAAACCCAAATTTTCTTATTGTACTGTCAAACTTCAAGTACCACTGTCTTGAAGCTTGCTTTAACCCATAAATTGATTTCTTTAGGCGGCATCCCATTCTTTCATTTCCTTCCACGACAAAACCTTTCGGTTGTGCCATGTAAATATTTTCCTCCAAATCCCCATTAAGAAATGCCGTCTTTACATCCATCTGATGTAACTCTAAATCATAATGTGCTACTAATGCCATTATGATTCTGAAGGAATCTTTACATGAGACTGGAGAAAATGTCTCATTGTAATCAATCCCTTCTCTTTCCGTAAATCCTTTTGCCACAAGTCGTGCTTTGTACCTTTCTACATTCCCTTGGGAGTCATGCTTTGTCTTGTAGACCCATTTACAGCCTACTGTTTTGGCTCCTTTAGGAATAATTTCTAAGTCCCAGACTTTATTAGTCTTCATGGACCTCATTTCCTCTTCCATGGCCTCAAGCCATTTTGAGAAATTTTTGCTTCTTATGGCTTCTTCAAATGAGGTGGGATCATCCTCCATTTGAAATTCCTCTGTATGATAAATCTGATAATCATCAGAAATAGCTGATCTTCTTACTCTTTGAGACCTCCTCGGGGCCTCCTCATTTGGTACATCTTCTGTTTGAGGCTGCTGTTGCTCCCCCTCATCTGTGGCAATAGGTTCTATAGGATCCTGAAGAACAGGTTCCTCATTATCATTCATTGTTGCCACAGGAGGAACAATAACAGGTGCTGGCAGCACAGTGTCTTGCACCGATGGTGCAGCGACAGCAGGTAGTGTGAAGAATGGCTCTTGAATCATCGGAGTGGGCGCATACGCCCGCTTCTCTTCAAGGTCAATCTCTCGAGCTACCATGCTCCCCCTCATCATTTCATCCTCTAAGAAGACAGCGTGTCTCGTTTCTACAAACTTTGTATATCTGTCTGGACAGTAGAAACGATAACCTTTTGACTTTTCAGGGTAGCCAATGAAATGGCAACTTACTGTTTTGGGATCAAGTTTCCCAAGGTTTGGGTTAAATACTTTAGCCTCAGCAGGACTCCCCCACACACGTAAGTGGTTTAGTGAGGGAACTCTTCCTGTCCACAACTCGTACGCTGTTTTGGGCACCGACTTACTAGGCACTCTGTTGAGAATATGAATGGCGGTTTTCAACGCCTCCATCCATAAACTCAATGGGAGTGTCGAGTAGCTCATCATACTTCGCACCATATCCATCAGGGTACGGTTGCGTCTTTCAGCTACTCCATTTTGCTGAGGTTCGTCCGGCATAGAATACTGGGCCACTATTCCATTTTCCTGTAAAAACCTCGCAAAAGGTCCAGGAACTTGTCCATATGGGGTATGTCGACCGTAGTACTCCCCCCACGATCAGATCGGACTATCTTAATCTTTAAATCGTGTTGGTTTTCAACTTCAGCCTTAAATATCTTGAATTTATCCAAGACTTCATTTCTTTCTTTGATTGGATAAATATATCCATAACGGGAGTAATCATCCGTGAATGTTATGAACGAGTCATAACCATCCACACTTTTCACAGGAAAAGGACCACAAATATCTGTGTGAATAATTTGTAGAACTCCTGTGCTTCTTTTAGCGTCTTTCTTTATTTTCTTTACATATTTTCCTTTAATGCATTCTCTGCATTGTTCTAAGTCTGAGAACTCTAATGGAGAAAGAATATCATTCTTTACTAGTCTTTCTATTCTCCCCCTCGAAATATGGCCTAAACGACAGTGCCATAATTTCGACGACTCATCTAGAGTTCTCTTTCGTTTTCTGTTTACATTCGTAGACGAGGATTCAATCACTTTCTCGCACGCAACGTTCTCATTATCGCATACGACATTCACATCATCACACAATGGTAACAAATAAAGCTCATTCTGTAATATGGCAAGACCAACACATTCTTTATTAAACATTATTTCGCACTTGCCATTTCCAAAATTGCAATCATAACCATCTTTGTCCAAATTTGACACACTAATCAAATTCCTCTGTAAAGAGGGTACAAAAAGGACATCTCTAAGTAAAAGAGTGGAGCCATTAGCTAATTCTAATGAAAGATCGCCAACGGCTTCAACTTCAGCTTCGACTCCATTTGCAACTTTAATGCATCTTTCTTTTCTTTGCGTAGTCCTCGTCGAACGGAATCCCTGTAATGAATTAGCAACATGAACAGTTGCTCCTGAGTCAATCCACCAAGTGGATTTCGAATATTTCACATACAGGCATTCATTAATAAAGGTAATAATGTTCTCACCTTTCTTTGCCATTACCATCTTTAAATAATCAGGACAGTTCTTCTTGTAGTGTCCTGTCTTCTTGCAGTGAAGACACTGGTCTTTGTCTACAGCAAATTTGTTCTGTTGAGGCTGATGGACAGAGGCTTTTCCCTTGTTCTTTGAGAAGGAGGTACTGTTGAAGTTCTTTTTCTTGTTATCCTTCACATAGTTGATAGAACCACCATGTGAGGATTTGATTCTTTCCTCCTCTTGCACACACATGGCTATGCACTTTTCCAAGTCCCATTTCTCGGGCTGCATATTGTAGTTGACAACAAAAGTGTCAAACTCTTTGGGCAAGGAAGCAAAAACCAAGTGAATAAGGAACTCATCCTTGAGAGCCAAATCCATTGGTTTAAGTTTAGATGCCAAGTTGCTCATCCTAAGAATGTGCTCTCTTATGCCATTGCCACTGCCAGAATACCTTTCTGTTACCAGCTGCTTAATCAGCTGTGTAGCATAAGTCTTTGAAGAGCCAGTGAACTGACTCTTTATTTTATCAAGATATTCTGTGACAGTGTCACACTCTGCAATTGAGCCCACAATCGCAGGCTCAATTGTGTTCTTTATCACAGCCATACATTTCTTGTTGGCTGTGGTCCATTTCTTATGATCAAGGTCATAAGACATCTGTAAGGGAGCATGATCCCTCTGTCTTTTCTGCCATGCAGTATCATCCTCATTTTGTTCCCTCACTGGTGCCAAAGGCTCAGTGGGACGTGCTGTAGTGAGGACCCAGTCCACCTCAGCCAAGATAAATGCTAAGTCTATCTTTTTCTTCCACTCTCCATAAGTATCACCTTTGAGAGTGGGGATCTCTCTGATACAACTCATCAAGTTGTATCCGCCTGAAAAATATTTCAAATAAAGTGAGAACATAACAGCAAAATCATATGCCTTATTTTCAACGTTGGTCAAAAATACGACATAAAATTTAAATCATTTTATCTATACATTAAATCTACATCACCGTTGGGCAGAAATAGAAATAATGCATAAAATCATCAATTAAAAAATTATAATATTGTTATTATCAACGTTGGTCAGAAAATAACAATATCATAATTATCTGGGATTTATCTCTATTTTTTCCAAAATTAAATTCTCCCGTTGGTTCGAATTTAATAATGAAAATTAATCAACATTAACTTTTGCAGCGGAAACTGTAATTATTCTAAAAATAATTCATTATTCAGAAGCATCATAACTGTACTCTTTTAATCTCTGAAAATTTAACACGTTGGTGCAAAAATTTACAGAGATTTGATTCAATTTTCATTCAATAAATGCTTTTGAAAACAATTAAAATCCATTTTGGAATTACTGTGCAAAATAGCCATTTGGCCTATTCCTTTGCGGGAGTTTGGCCCGCGGACGCCTGCAGCCCACGGCCCATAAAACAGCCTCATGCGCGCAAGAAGGAGGACCATCCGATCTGATCAGATGGCTCACACCCCCCTCAGCCGAAACAAATAGCCCCAAAACCCTAACCCTAGCACAAAAGCCGGCCTCCACCCGAAATTTTCGGATCTGAGTGGCGGCTGCACGCTGGCGTCGGCGGGGCGCAAGGGAGGGCCGGCGGGGCGAAGCACGCGCAGCGGCTCGGCGGCGCCCGGGCTCGCGCGGGAAACGACGGCTCCGGAGATGCGGCGGCTCGCGCGCGCAAGGGCGACGGCGGGCGGAGTGGCGGCCCCGAGCGCAGAGCGCCCGACTTGGCGGCGTGGCGCGGTGGCGCCATCGGGAGGAGGCGGCGTGCCCCCAAAGCCGCGAGCTGCACCGGCGGCGCGCAGCGGCGCAGGCGCGAAGCGGCGGGCGTCCCGGACGCGCGACGGCGGCGCAAGGTGCGGCACAGCGGCGAGAAGAGGCGGCAACGGCGGCGGCCCCGGCGCGGGAAAAGCGGCGATGCCGGCGGCACCCGTAAGACCCCCTCTATACCCGTGGCTCTGATACCATTGTTGGAGTTCCTCTTTGCGCCTGGGGTCTAGATCTGAGAGAGATAGAGAGGAAGAGGTAGGGGCAGTACTAACCGTCGGAAGCATTGGAGGAAGACCCGGCCATCGCTGGTTCGTTGGTGTAGTCTGCGCACGGGCAGCGACGGTCGGGGAAGAAGACGGTGGCGGCGGCGGCGTAGATCCGGCGACGTCAACAGCGATGGTGCTTCCCGCCGCTTGCTGCACCCCTCTAGATCGGTTAGGGTTTTGTCGGGTGGGGTTGTACGGCTCAGGCGAACCTCGTAACGCGAGCCGCCGGCCCCCACCCTCTATTTATAGCGCAGCGCGACGGGGGCCATCAGCCAGTTGTTGGGCTGAGCGCCCCCGATCAGGGCGCGTGATCAAGGTCCAGATTAGCCGTTGGGCTAATCTGTTAGAGATCAATCTAACATGCTCAACATTTCCCTTTATATTTTCCACTTCTGTTCACAGTTTACACATGCCCAGTGAAGCAGTGACCACTGTACCCATAACCCATCCGTTTGAGAAACCCTGTCTGTCTGCCTCGCGCACCATTCGTTCCAAGACGATTCGTTCGTTGGGTGAGTACTGGGTAGCTAGTAATTCAACTGTCACTGTCCACCCCTAGTATATCTCATCTCGTTCATCCTCCTCACCTTTGCATTTATTGTTCGATCGATATACCCTTTCGCAATTGCAAAACTCTCGAGCTCGATCCATCCATCGATCACGAATGGCGTACTAGCTGAAATTGAAGTTGATGGTGCCCAATCGATCGAGCAACCGCCTCCTCTCGTCGTCTCGCTTTCAGAGCTCAGGGCACTGTCAGATGACAAAAGCTACAGATGCCATGAGGCGGCTCGTGGTTTTGGCGGTGGCCAACGATCGTTGCGACGCAGCCGTCGTACCGCCGCTCGCAATTAACTCTCGGGCTCGCGCACTTCCCGAAGGCTGCAGCCCATTGCGCTAGACGTCTCAAGCGATGACCGGCCGTTGATCGATCATCCACGCACGCGCCGGCGTCCCTTTCGCCCGGTGGCTTGCAAACCCAGCTTCTTCCCGCTCCTGACCAGCTCCAGCATTAATGGAACGGCACGGCAAGCTTGACCGTATCTTCGTTTGGTTTCGGCGCTGTAATATCATACGTGCTCAGGTAGATATCATTTAACCAAGATTAATCAATGAGCATGCATGCCCAGTCAATGCACACCGTTTTGCCGTAGCAAGAGCAAGCCAAATTATAGCACCTCACATACCAATATAATATACTACTATGAAACATCATCGTAAGCAAAGAATAAAAAAAAGAGCAACAATAGAAATCACAAGGAAATAAAAAACTTTAATAGAACATTAATAGAGAACCAGCGAAAACTAAAATAAATATTTGAAATACGGGACCGGTCCCCTTCTAACCAAATAAAGAGTAAATAAGATACGTAAATAGTGGTAAGCTACGGTGCTAAAAACTCGAGTGCTCCAACTCATGCATGTTTCTATCACTCCACTAGCCTTTACACGAGAATAGAAAGAGCAAACATGAGATTTAAAAGTATCAGTAAGTACCCAACAACGGTCGCAAGCAAAGTGTACATGTGTAAAGGACAAGTAATTCAAACAAATAATTTGACATGGGTTAAGTGTAATGGAATTAGGTTACCGGAAACATTGATAAGGATCGGGGACAGAGATAACAAAAATGGTGGAATTAAAGATAATTGTTATTTAGCAAGTTATGACAATGATATCGTCGATTACTTTTCACATACCCGATTATACTAGAATATTTAGGCACGTCACTGTCCTCGACTGTATAAACATAGACGGGGTGTAATATTCTGAGTAACGAAAGTGTACGGCCGTCATACGTTACTAGGTGGGTGACAATCTCCTTTATATATGGGTAACCCCAGGCTAGGTAACCGTCATGTTATTAGCAGATTATATGGTAAGAGGTTAAGGTAACTAAAGAAAGGCTAAGGTAAAATTATGATAAGTGGAGGAATTTGCTAAAGTAGAAAATAGAAAAGCAGAATTCCCGATAGGAGACGATGTGGAATGATACTATGGTGACAGTAATCTAGGAATTATTCTAACAAGGGCATCATAACATAGCTCACACAAGAGTTGTCAACCATTCAAGTTTTATTACGTGATGAGTGATTATTAATCCAATAAACATGTATTAAATGTATAAATCAGTCGTGAGTCACTTACAAGATCATACAAGTAATGGATCGTGATAACAGGAAGAAATAAATCGAGCAGCCCTAAAGTTCCAAGATTACTAGTGGTTTAACCATAAATGTAAAACATGTTCATATGCTACCCCCATTAATGAATTAAGTAATTAATTCTAAAACATCCCATTAACAGCATGAATTCTAGAACATCATTAACTGAGTATTCTAATAGACCTAACATCATGTAGCACAATATATCCTAGAACATCATGGTATGAATACAATATTAGAAGTTTATACCCAAGCAAGCAATAGTAATGCGATAATTGTACTCGGTGGCATTGATGACAATAATCATGAAAGATGTGATATACAGAACGGAGAGGTTACGGCTGTGAGGTACTTGCCTTAAGCAAGATTGGCGGACTCGTTACACGAAGGATCAGAGGTGCGCAATTGCCCAAACGTTTCCTCAAAGGTCGCGTGCAAACCTACAAGGTGGAACAGAGATGAATTAGATCAGGGTAAAGACAACTTATGAAAAGACAGACAGAAGAGCATTCAGTCGGAAAAGATTGCGTTCGCTAAGCCTTTGTCGTGCGCATTGCTATTCGGCCGCACGACCGAACAACAATCCGTTGTGCGAACCCACAAAACACCATGTGAAATGTGATTCGGCTGTGCCCCTAGCCACCACTGCCACCGACCTTCGCCTGCGCCACGCCGCCACGCCTCACCGCCAGTGCCTCGCGGCTGCCTGTGCTACGCACCATGTGTCGTACCACCTCTTTCGGCTTCATTGGCTGTGCGGCCACGTCGCTCGCGCTGGCCGTCGCCTACTGCTGGTGCCATCGCGTCGCCTAGGCCTCATGGCTGCCACCTGCATCGCCACTCACGATGCCGCTACCAACGCCAGCCCTAGAGAGAGAGAATAGATGGGAGAGAGGTAGATGGGAAAGAGATAAACCTGTTTGGGAGGATGGAGTTTGCGCACAAAGGAATAAACAAGCACTTCTTTATTTAGCCCTTAAGCCCAGATTAGGTAGGTAATCAATTGGTTTAAGGGCTACTTAGGGTTTTGCTGGTTTTGAAATATTGAAGCCCCTTTCCAATTTCAGGGTGCTACACAAATTGTCTTTTGGATGGACGTATGTAGTCAGGGTCAGTGTTACGTTTGTGATGGCTAGGGAGCTGACAGTCCTTTGGTTCAAAGGTATCCACAACTTCAATATCTGTTGACGCCAATTAATGATCAGTGTAACCTTTGCCTAGCATGACTTCCAACATTAAGGGCACTCCCAATGGTCTTATGTCAGTAGTGTCCATAGTATTAATTAGCTAGCCACATAGGATTAGAAGGTGATGTGGCAGAGAGTTAAGGCGGACAGAGAGAAAAGCAATGTCTTGCATGAGACATTGCTTGAACACAAAATCCAACAAGTAGACACTGGCTAAAACATCCATTGGGGAGGAGGATGTCTACATTACTAATTTTTGGGGCTCAACATTGCGGCATGCCCATGGCGGCTGCACCAGAGCCCATCCTTGCCGCCACCGGGTTGGAGTTCACGTTGGTCGTCCCGACGCCATGCTTGCTGCCCGATGTCGGAGCTCGTCATCATGCTAGCAGGCAGAGTGCTCACGGCCTGACACCAACGCGTCCGCCACATCACTCATGGTTGCCACCTGACACTGCGCCCACCCAACTTCAACGCCACGCCCACCACACTCACAATGTCCACCACGCAGGAGCTCGACTGGCTATCCCGACGCCACGCTCGCCGCTCGATGTCGGAGCTCATCATCGTGCTGGCTGGCATAGTGCTCGTGGCCCAACACCAATGTGTCCGCCGGGCCCAACGCCCCCCGCTCTCGCTGTGACCGTCACATCACTCATGGTCACTGCCCGATGCCATGCATGATGGTGGCTAGAGGAGCGGAGGAGGTCACCGACTCAGATCTGGTCGCTGGTGGCTCGGCTCTGACTGGATCAGGCCGATAGAGAGGGAGAGGACGGCTATATCGGAAAGGGGAGAGAGGGGATGACGATGGCAGGAGGGTGACAGTGACCGGAGGAGGCGGAGAAGGGCACTGACTCAAATTTGGCCAGATCTGGTCACCGGTGGCTTGGCTCAACCGGTAGCGCACGGGGGCGAGGGGCAGGCGAGTTGGATCTGTAAGGAGAGAAAGGGGGTGATGGCAAGACCAGAGGAGGCTGTCGGTGGGCTGGGATAGAAGAGAGAGAAACTCAGAAGAAATGCATATTTATTGATTGGGCCCGATGTTAGACACTATCCGCAATAACTAGAACAAGGCTTGTTAAATGCATATTTGACTATATATATGCTCGGGTTAATTATATCTTTAATTGCTAGGGTCCAAATAAATACACACACTGTAGTTTTGTTTTAGACTTTTGATTAGGTTTTCATGATTAGGTCTGCTAGCTAGTACATGTATGAGTGAAAAATTCACAAGCTAGACTATGGCATGATATCTCCTCCAATTTTTCATCAATCATATAGAGGCTCGTAGCTGTAACTAAGGTGAGCTAGAACTGGGAATTGTACTAGCTTGAAGTTTCAGTGCTCTCTTGAAATGACCCACATTTTCATGTAAAATTGAAGTAGCACTTAAATTAGTGACCATCCATAAACCAGAGATCAAGAATATTGTCATGCAAAAACAAAACATGTTAAAATAGTCCAAGGTATACAAATTAAGTCACAAATAGAGTCCCTTGACTACACATAATTAATTTACAACCGGAAAAATATTTAGGATACAAACTTGATAAAATACATGAGTAATAAAAATACAAGAGAAAGACACATTTGACCCACAAAAGAAACAATAATACAAGAGTTAATATTAGTAAAGTGTCGTCAAACCCAATCTTTCATATAGTATCTATTCTTTTAGCTCACTGAGATGCCAAGGATCATCTAGGGATGACCGGTACCTCTCACTAATAGGGGATCATCATCCAGCGAAAGCCTACTTAAACCAGCCTCGAAAGCCACCACTAGATAGCCGAAAAAGTCAAATACCATAGCTAAAATAGCCAATACAATACCTTTGGAAAGCCAACCGGTTCAAACAGAAACACACAGAGCAACATGGTTAGGCAGGGAAGCCCTGGGAGGAATATTCCTCCTTTACACAACCAAAAACTTGCCAAATCCAACAATATGCCAAGGAGCTAGCACAACCTCACTTCAAGACAAACCTGCACCAACAATGATCACAAGGGGCCCTCCATAACCCAGCTGGCCAATGGGGGCTTGACATCACCCATCTGCCAGGCCCAGGGACAATGGGAGGTTGACAACAGCAAGGGGAAGCAGGGGAGAAGAGAAGGGGGAAGGGAGTATAAAGGAGTGGCCACAGTACCACCTGAAAGGAGGCAAAGCAAGTCCCATTTAGATGCAGACAAAGCAGAGCAGTAGAAGCACTAGTACTAGAAATCTCCCACTAGGAAGCATCACCATCCACAACCACCAGGACCAGTGGTCCTTACCTATAGTCACAATGGTGAAATAGTCCCCAAGACCAGCCGACCAGAGGGAGGGGGATAGCCAGTCAAGGAGCTAAGACAAGAAGGGCAAGAAGCTGTGAATACATGGGGACAATCACCAGAAAGGAGGAAGGGTCATCAACATCTACGAAAGGTGACTCCTGCTCACCTTTTATTATTTAGAGCACGCACATATCACATTCTTTTATTCTTTAGAGCATGCACATATCACATTCTGGCAATAGTACAATGCACATAAGGATAACCAAGTAAACTACACCTCACTCAGCAACACAAACAACATGAAAAGAGCATGACTTGGGCACGATAACAGCTGAAAACATGTGAAGCTAGTAGATATGAAAATAGGACTAAAGCACAACTAACTAGTGTCATGAGAATAACCACCAGGAGGGCCTAAACTCCCAGTAAGAAAATAAAAAAATATGGCATAGTGAGGATGCATAACTAGAGACAGGACAAGAACTAACATGAGTACTCAACATAGACCACAAGTAGTCGGACAATGACTAGCACATGGCAGGGATAAATTGCTAGAACAAGTAATAATCATTTAATTTCAAACCTAAGCACATGATTAAATCCGAAGACTAAAGTAATAGACTATAGAAACCATGAACAAAACACGTAGAATATACAAGGAAAGGGGAAAAGAAACCTCACCACAATAGCCCAGAGCCAAGAAGGGGGGACCGGCAAGCTCATAGCCGCACAACCATAACCATGCACCCAAGCACCGGCAAGTTTAGGGCCACACAGCCACAAGAACGCATCCCCTCGCAATAGCCCGACCATGGCAACAGGACCGTCGCTGCACCCTTGAGCACCTATGCACGCCCGGCGGCATGGCCACGTGCGCCCCAGCACACGTAGGGCTCCAAGTCCCACCACAGCACCTCAAGGCACTAGGACGGTCGGTAGAGCCATAGCACATAGCCAAGCAAGAGCCATGGCAAACCAAGGCCTCACGGCTAGATCCCATGGAGGAAAACAACACCATACGTAGGAGGAGAAATCCAGAGCAAATAGAACCAAATTGAGAGGGGAAGGTTAGGTGATGACACCAGGATAGATGGGGGAGTGGCTGAGCAGAAGTAGCTAATGGATCTGTCGTCGTCGGTGCCAGATCCAGCCAGGACGACTCCATCGCAAGAGCCAAGAAAGGGGGAGATGAATGAATACAGGGAGGGATGAGATCCTTTGGTAGGTGAGAGTGAATAATGGGAAGGGATAACCGCTCAGGTGAGAGAGGGAGAGTGCATTAGATATTTCAGTGACCATGGGGCCCACAACATAGTAGCACTTCTGCACCCCATGCCCTGCATCGAACACACACAGGTTTGCTGATGGCACATCCCAATTCAATAAAAATAAAAGATGATTAGCTTTAGCCGGAAACAACCATTTTTGAGTTACAAGTACATAAGGTAGCCAATACCTAGAAAATTAGTCAGTGCATGCATAAGATAAGTGCTAATACAACAAAGTCACAACTGTAACAGACACCAAACCGTAGAACTGGCCACACTGTTATGTCGATTAAAATATCCTACAAATCATGCCTAAGTCAGAACGTGTGCTGAAATGCAAGAAACAAGCAACCGCAGGAGAAGGAATCTCTAGGAGTCACCACTGAGTCCAAGCTCAATCTAGGAATATCAGGCAAGCTATCCATTAATCATGTCGAGTAGAAGTGATTTAATTACAAATTATTTGCTAGCATGTTACTAGTACCATGTGCATAAAAATACTTTTGGAAAAAACAAACAAACAAGTGAGATGAGTGGTATGAGAGATCTGAGGGTACATCTGGTTGATGTAGCAACAGGACGATAGTTGAATAATAAGGAAGGGTAGAGGGTGCCCATGGTGAGTAACAATGGTAGTTGAGCCCCCTACATATGGATAGTATATAAGGATCAACCAACTTTCACTTGTGTAATGGATTGTATTTATCGTATTAGCCATGGTCTTGTCCAAGATGGACAGAGCCAAACTACCTTATCAAGTTACTATACACTCTACATGGATAAGAAGTGTATAATTGTGAGGAGAGGGAAAGGCCAGAGATGGCAAGGCCAGAGTGCAATGAGTGTTGGGTGAAAGCGAGTCTGGCTGAACCAACGACTAGCTCATAGTCGGGTAGGTGTTGGGTGAGGGTAAGAAACCACTCTGAGGCCAACGACTATGACTAGTCAGCTGAAGGTATGGTATACAAAAATAAGGGAAATGGCTCTGTACTCTAATTTGAGCATTGCATCTAAGGAAATGCAAGAAACCAATGACAATTAAAGTAAAGTGACACCAATCTACGTAGGGTATAGATCATGAATTCATGTCAGTCTCCTAGAGTGGAGGCTACTGAGCCTATCTGGGGCTCTTTCTATTGATATGAGTGATGAGTACATTTTTGAAACATAAAATGGATAACTTTTCTCAACTAATGGTATTTTCACAAAGAGGAGAAGCTACGTTAGGGAAGAGGACAGGATGACATAAAACTCATAAACATGCATTTTGCTATATGCTTGCTGAGAACATTGTACCCACTCTTGCTATTAACCCTCCTTTATTAGAACCAAGGCAATTTGATAATTCAATTGAACCGGGAAAAGAATACTTATGGAATGACTACTCTTATGGTGATTGGGAAAGGATGGACCCAAAAAACGTTGCCTATGATCTTAATACTTTGATAGAGGATGGGATGGCTAGAGACAACTAGCGGTTTACCTAGGGAAGCTAGGGGGTGCTGTGTCACATCATGTATAAAATAAAGCTAAATGAAACTTCTATGAGGAAGCAATAATAATGATGCATGCCTGTTAAACTCTATTGGAGATATTAAGCCCGCGTGGCATGATATTGTAATAGTAATGTACCGTCTTTAATTTTTGTTCTGTTGAGACACTCTGATGGGCTTATTATTCATTGGAGCGGTGTTATATAGACTAAATGAATAATAATCCGTTGATTAATATTATTACCCCTCGGTTATAACACGGGTCAGTCACATCTCTATACTTCTACAAGAACAGACTTATAAAACCACTGAGAAGAAGCAAAAAAGGCTCTCGATGCCCTTCCCCTAACAACTTCTGTACCGATTAAGGACCAACCGCAAGAACATGTCCCATCATGACATAGCTAGCCAAGATGCATGTACATGCATGATCTTCTCATCAAGAACAATGATGAGCATGCACGCAGACCTTGCAAGAAATATCCTTCTCTGCTGGTCCCATGAACAATCAAACATAATTGATTTTGTACTTAGCTGAAGTCAAGCAAATGGAATAAGTGCATAAAATTACCACTGCCCATCAGTACTGCATGCCCCAATGGGCAATGCATGAGCTCACCAGAATTAGTTACATGTACAACAACTTCTAGTACTAGTAGTACTACTGCTCCTGCTGCTTCTGCTAGCTAGATCGTATCATCATAGGATGCATATGATATCAGAACCAAAATGTTAACAAGGGATAAATCACTATCAGGCTAGCTCTCCATCGATCATCAACGGTGGTTGTTGTTGGTGGTGTCGTCGTTGTGGATGAAGGATGGCAACATGTCCTGCAAGAGACCGTAGTCCTGCGCCATGAAGTGCTGCATCCGGAGTGGAGTACTAGCACTACCTGCCGTAGTAGTGGCAGTACCGGTAGTACCGACCATGGCAGCCAAGCCGTGATCAGGCGCATGGCTCGCCATGTCGGCGTTCACCTGATGCATCGTCCCAGCAGCGCCCGTGCCGCCCAAAAGCTGCTGCATCTGCATGGCGTGGTGGCCTTGCTGCGGCAGGAGGCCGAGCGCGTCGATGGCAGAGGCGGCGGCGCCGCCTGGCCGGAAGGTGATCGGCGGCATCCGGAAGTGGGGGTGGAGCCCGTGCGAGTGCGCGGCGAGGAGGTGCGTGCTCCCGCGCAGCGTGGCGGGGATGGGGTGCGTGTGCTTGCCCTCGTACGTGGTGATCACCACCGCCGCGTCCTGGTACGACCGCTCCACACGCTTCTTCACCGGGCACTTCTGCGTCGTGCAGCGGTAGTAACTCCTGCATTGCAACCGCATCACGCGCCATACGTACGTATTAAGAACCCTAGCTCATTCAATTCGTAGTGGTCACGTACGAACACGCGCGCGTGCATGTGGTGCAATCTTAGCTAACAATTAATAAGTACAAGCGTACCTTGGAAATGGGCTGTTCTTGACGGCCTTCTGGCCGTACTTGCGCCACCGGTAGCCGTCCTCGAGGTGGTCGACCTCGCTTTTGGTCATGAAGGCGAACCGCGGCTGCCGTGGCCGCTTCTCGCCCTTGCCCTTCGCCTTGGCCGCCCTGCAAGTGCATACACACACATATGCCAACTTGATTGATCAAATCTATATGTTAGAAAGTAAGAAATGACCAATCTCACACCACATGGTGGTAGATCATCTATCTGAACGTATATTTTAGTGTGCTATCGAGATCATACATGTTCATACTAGCTTTTTTGGCTTTTCAATGGTTTTTGATTTTTTGCCTTCTCTCAATTACCATTATTTGTTAAACTAATAAGCTGTAGCCTAAAAGAAGAGACCTACAGTTCAAGGATTCTTAGTTGGTCCATTCAAACATGGTGGCTGTAGATGTGTAGGTAAGTACGTACGGCACGGCGCACATACATGGCTTTAAGTTCACACCGTACAGCCTGGTTTAATTTTTGTCTGATGGATTTGGAGATCCATCATGGTCACAGATGCAACAAAAAGGAAGCTGCAAAGTAAGTTTCCATGAAAATGATCTGTTCAGTTGGGAACTAATTGAGTTGATCGATTGAAGTTAAGAACACACCAGGCATGCACACCGATCGAGCAGGTGCAGTCAAATAGGAAGCAGTAAGTACTTATGTGAACTGTGAAGACAAGGAAGAAAGCAAAACAAGCCTTAACAAAAAGGTGGGGAACAAACATTGAACAACCTTTCACAAAACCCTAAAGATCAAGTTCTTTTTGTTTTGTATTGTTAGGCGTGCTAGTGATGAGAAACCCTAGCAGATGGAGTTCACACCTTGACCAAACCAAAGAGGAAATAAAATAGAAAGAAACGTGCTGTCGTTAGGACGAAGAAGAATTAAGCAACAGGAAGAAAAATCAGCCGGTCCAGAAAGAAACCTACTCCAGATCTTGAACGTTTTATTGATCTAATGGTTACCCAAACCACTAAATTTTGTCACAACACAAGCATCAAGGACTTGCCAAATTCATCTCTTGCTGATCTAGAACTCAAAGACTAATTAACAGTATTTAATTTCAAGAAATTAAATCAGATCAAATAATGAACTCACCCTTTCTTGTTATTCTCTTCTCCTTCACCGTCCCCCTTGGCCGATGCCTCCTTGCTCTCCTCGCCCTCCCCCTCCTCCTTCTTGCACTTCCCGGTCGACTCCTCGTCCCCTCCGGCGCCGGCGCCACCCGCCTCGCTCGACGTCGACGACACCGACATGCTGTTCCGCGTCAGCTGCGCCGCCGTCCCACCCGGCCCACCGCCAGGCAACCCGACGCCGGCAGAACTACTGTCCACTACCAGCTCCCTCTTCACCTCCTCCACGGCCGCCACGTCGAACTCCCCTGCAAACGCGTCGTAGTCCAACGGCGTCGGCGCGCCCGCCTGCAGGTAATCCGTGAACCAGGGCTGCTGCATCGGCGTGACGTCGGGCCGCTGCGCGAACAGCGACGCCAGGTCGTCGTGGAACTGGAAGTCGCCGGAGAGGTGGTGTTGGTGATTGCTCGAGCCCGACATGGATGGATCAACAGCTGGAGCAGCTAGCCCAGATCGAATCGTGGTAGTCAGGTACTCAGGTAGCTTGTTGGTTCCTGGCGTTTGCTCTCGATTTTTAAATATAGATTGTGCTAGCTAGTGCCCAGTAGGGTGGTGAGAGAGAAAGAAGCAAGGGAGAGGGAGAGGGAGAGGGAGAGGGAGAGGTGTGTGTATGGGAGCTAGCAGCAACAACCAGGTAGCGTGTGTGTGTTACGACGTGCGGGGAAAGATGGTATGCAGTGGACTGAAATCCAAAAAAAAAAACAAAAATGTAACTTTGTGGCGCAAAGTTAGAGAAGAACAGTGACTGTGATTTTGAGAGATTTTATATGATGCTATAGCCAATATGTTATAATATTTGCTATAGTATTTATATTGATTTTAGCTTTTATTCTTTAATCTGACGATTAGAAAGTAAAGTCAGAGTAGTGTATCCAGTTGGCTTTGCTTCATAAAATCAGAGGAGGATGCAGTTTGACATGTAGTTTGGGCTTCCTTTGGAATGACTAGTTAATCGTGGGCTTTCTTTAGATTAGTAATTTGATTTGATTTGATTTGCTTTTGTCAATTGGAGTACTACACTACACACTTGCATGCTTATGTATTTTGGTCACAGACGTTTACCATCTAGTAAAATCCGACTTTGCCCATTCTAGATGTTGCTATTTTTTATACTACTGTTAGACTTTCATTTTCTTTGATGAAAATGCAAGAATCCGTGAACCAGGGCTGGTGCATCATCATCGCAGAGCTGTCGATATCTTGAAAGGACATTAACCACGGTGAAGTAACAGTAATATCAGTACTCAAAAGTCCTAACAACGAACATGGTGGGGGCGTAGGAGTGGTCCAAGGTCGTACGGGGCCTGTGGTGAGTCAGCGACCGGCACCGGAGGCAGCCGGTCACATGGGTCAAACGTTCAACCGCGCACTCCACCGACACGTGTTCGTGGAGCTTTGACCGGGCCCACTTTTTGTGACCGAGCCACTCGGCATGGGCCACGTGTGCCCGTGGGTTGATGCCAGCATGACGCTGCCGGTGCCTCCTAGAATTGTCTACCGTCCGGTCGTAATCCGACGGTGGAAAACGGCCGCTGCAAAAAACGGCGTGCCAGTAAATCGGAAATGTGCAGGCCAGGAGTCCGCCAACTGGCAGGTGGGACCTTAATTGTTCGAGGTCAAGTCTTACGGGCTGTTCTGCTTTCGTAAAAATTAAAAATTAATATAAATATCTATATTCTCAAAACAATTTTTTTATTTCTCTCGTCTCGCTTTAGAGATAAGATAAAGGATCACGGATGCATCAACACCCTACTCCTCTCAGCCCATCCTTCTAACAGATATGTTCTTTCAGCTATTATTGTTTATTTTCAGTCAAAAGTTATAATTCACAATCAACATCCATTAGTAAGAACTAATACGATCGACTCCCGTTAGAGTAGCACATATGCAACATTCTACTTAACTAACCAAACTTCCCGTGCACTGGCGCATATAGATATTTTATTATTTTGTATTGATAATATATTTGTAATGTCTATGAAAAATATAGTTGTATTTATTTTCGATTAAAATAAAAAAAGATACATTGAATATCACCGATTATTTGTGCACGTAGCTATGGCTGAATCAAAAGTTACATGTTAAACGCGATCAGACAACTCCGCAGATATTTCCATCTTCCTATGTACGCAGAAGGCTTCTCACAGAGGGGGGTGCGACGGCGACTGGTCTGAAAGCGGCTCGAGCCGGCCCGCGGGAGTCGACCGGGCTGCAATTGGATCCGTGCTCGAGACAGGTCACGAGGTTGGTCGCGGGCGGGCCGACCAGCCTGTGCGCGACGGCGTACGTGTAGACGGTCGCCACCGCAGAAACAGCGACTCATGGGCGCCTGAGTTGCGTCTCCTAATTTGACGCGCCGGCGTGTGAGCTGCCTCGACTCATCGGTGCGTGAGGCGGCCGCGACGACGAGGTGCCGGTCGTATCGTGTCGACACCGAGCCGGCCGCTCGATCGACCGGTGCATGCTGCTGGATTTACCACGGGCCAAAAAGAAGGAAACTTTGGCAGGGTTTCCTCTCCCACTTGCAGACTTCAAAAGGGCTAGCTAGCAACGCACATGCAGGAAATCTCTTACGTTCTATCGCAGCGATAATACCAATACCCCGTTTAGATTGCAAAAAAATCATTTGAAATTCAGGAGAAGATCTAGATACATTATTTCCTACAGGATTCTTCCGACGTTCATGCATTTCAGCTCATAGGCCCTGTTCTTTTCAGCTTCTAAAACTGTTTTCAGTTTTTTTACACTAACTAGCTCTTAAACGGAACATTTTTTTCAAAATAAGGTCCATTAGTTAATGATAGTACATATTTTACTGACTTTATTTATATCAGCAAAAACCGTACGTGAGTAACTAGCTCTTAAACGGAGTATTTTTTTTCAAAATAGGGTCCATTAGTTAATTGTAGTACTGACTTTATTTATATCAGCAAAAACCACACGTGAGTTTCTGTTACTCTGTAATCTCTCGTACAAACAGTCCAAAAGCCACAAGCCACAAGCCAACTTCATATGTTAACTATTTGTCACTGGTGTCTCACTGATATATGGATCTGGAGCGTATATGTCAGCCTCATAATAACCAGTATAAGGAATCATATAGTTATTCAATAGCATATAGTGGATTTTTCAATTAAGTTATATACAGCTTCGGGTATGTTTATATAGGCTTTTTGCTGTGGTTTTTGGCTTTAGTTTATAAATAGTAACCGTTTGTAGAGAAGTTTGTAGAGAGAAACATGTGTATGCAATTTTAGCCGATATAAATGAAGTTATTGTAGTATGTACTATAATCGACTAGTAGACTACATCTTAAAAAGACACTTGTTTAAAAGTTAGATACTTAAAAAAGCTATGATCTCACGGACTGGCGCACCTAAAATTAATCTGAAGTTTTCAAAAGGAAAAAAGGGTCTACTTGTGGTCCGAACTCCGAACCTGCTCTGACGGTGAGGGTGGACAATTGAGAGGTTCATAATTCATGCAGGGGATTGATCATTCCATCGCGTATCACGCCTTATTATATTTATCATGCTATATTTCGAGTTCACGTTAACATATGACGCGAATTTGAGTAAATTACGCCTTCAGCTTAAGCAAGACCAGTACTCACTTGAAAAGGATCAATCATGCATGATGTTAGACCATAGGATGATCATGCATTTAATGATAATAAATAATTGATTTTTAGGTTGTATTAAAATTTGTATTTATGAAAGTTTCAGTTCAGTTCAAGTGGTTTTGAATAGCGTCCGAGTGGTTTCAATCACGCTCGAGTGGTTTCAGTCAGATCCGAATGATTTTGATTACTCCAAGTGTTTTTGGTCTGCTCCGAGTGGTTTCAGTCGGGTCTGAATGATATCGGACGACATTTGAGTAGCTTTGGAGTATCGGACGGCATTCGAATAGCTTTGAAGTATCATACGGCATTCGAGTGGTAGCGGAATATCGGACGGCGTTCGAGTGGCATCGAAGTATCGGATGGTAGTCCGATCAGCCTTGTGATGGCTGGTCCGATCAGTCTTGTGATGGATGGTCTGAACAGCAGACTTCGACCATGTCCGACTTCAACCACGCCCGGCTTTAACCACGACTGCCTTCGACTACAATATTTCGACTATGATAGAATGACCACGGAAAGTAATTGTAGAATTCGACTACGAACAGTGAACCGGTCATAAGCATCGTTTAACCGGTCGTAAGTGACAGTGAATTGATCTTATCTACAATGAACCGGTCAAAGGTTGTAAGGTCATAGGTTACAGTAAACAGTTGATAGTCGTAGCTAAAGTATTTTTTATTGTCGTAGCTATAGTATTTGGTCGGTACTCGATAGTCGTAGACTTTGCGGTTGGAAGTTGAAGACTTTGTGATCAGTTATCGTATGCTTCACGGTCTGTACTCGTAGTCTTTATGGTCGGTATGAGTGCTTTAAATCTTGCTATTTTTGAGTACTCGTGTTAGGCCAGCGATATGACTGGCTGGTGATAATCGGTGAACAAGTACTCGACAGATTTGTTACTTGAAAGATGGTGGTACTCGATAGTCATGGTTCCCATGATCATGGTCAACGATTGGTGTTCAGAGACTTGTGATATGTGATCGGTACTCGTGGATGGTAGTCTGTGCGGTACTCGGAGATCATTGGTGCAGCGAATGGTTTGAGATCGGTAGTCGTAGACTTAGCAATCTGGTGTTTTAGTCACAACGATTGGTACCTAGTAGTCGGTACTCGATGGTTCTATGGTCGGTAGCGATGCTTGTTATTCTTGAGTGTTTTGAGCAATGGTATTTTTCTAGTACTTGTATTCAAGTACTCGATGGGCTAGCGATCAGTCTTGCATAGAGGTTGTAACTGGTCATATTGAGGATCTAATGCTGATTTATGGAAAGCGATGGAATTTGTGGTCGTGGATGACCTGGTTGGTATTTGTGAATGGTTAAAGGTGTGATTTGAGTGTGTGCTGATGATGATCAAGTTGTGAAGACTTGTGCCGGCAAAATGTTCTTTGGTCTTTGATGTGCAGGTTAGAGTGGAGATAATCATGGTCAGTGACGAGGAGGATCGGGACTAGAATGGGGAAGTCTGGGGTCCAGGTGATCGAGAATGTCATGCGAGGTGGTCGGGCTCACGCTGAAGCACGTAAAGATCAAAGGGGTGATTTGTGAGAAGCTATGGGCTGTGCAATCCAGGAGGTTTCGACACGGAGGTTGATGATGCAGACTTTGTCACGTGTTGGGTTAAGAGTTATGGATGGAGTCCATAACTGAAAATATGGAGAGTTTGAAGAAAACCCGTGTTTGAAAGGGTTTCGGATCTCTTGATTTGAGGAAAAGATAGAGTTTTGTGTTCGTGTTTGAAGCGGATATGGTTTGGACATTAGTCTATAAAAGTAGAGAGAGGCTAAGAGCTAATGTGTGGCTTTGTGAGGCTTTTTGTGCTAGAGCTTTTAAGAGTGCCGTAAGGGCGCTTTATAGCCACCAAACGTGATCCATAAATAAGAGATCAGATCTATTCCAGGAAAAAATAGTCGGCGTCGACGACATGTTTTCTAAGTATCATTTTCTTGTGTCTTCGGAGGCATGCTAACACATCACAATCTTACGTTATACGAGCACAGAGTTGTTTTCGGCGTGTTCTCGTTCAAGCGGTCGAAGCGCTCAAACGGCTGAAGCTTTCGAGCGAAGGGAGATTCTGACCACGTGCAAAGACAGTCATAGCGAGCGGTCGAAGCGAGCAGTCGAACGATCGATGTGTTCATCGAGTTCGCGTAACGAAGGTCGAACGACTTGCGGTCGAAATCTGCATTCAATAATTTAAATTGCTTTTCTTTTGGTTTAAGATTTGTTTTTAGGTATCAAAAAACGGAGGCAATCATTCACCTTTTCTGGTTGCGCCATACGATCTTACACATGAACATACCGGTATCATATGTCCAGTTATTGTTTTTATATTGCAATCGAGTTGAATTGCATCGACTAAACTAATTATCTCCGATGCTACCTTACAATAGCATATCTCCCAACAACCATCAATAATGAGCGTTTAAAGATTGCAAGAACTTACTATATATAATTCGAATAGTTGGATTATTTACGTAGTACAGGCATCTTTATCTTAGCTAAGATAGTAGAATGTTGAAGCCCATCAACGTTTGGTCTAAATGGTAGTGCTTGATCAGTCAAGATAGCACTATGTCTCTCTAGCTCGCGTTGGTAGTCCAGATTCAGAACAGCCGCATTTTTTTCTGCTACTATAATATGCAACGAAATTCAGAGTTCAGACGCCAACATGGTGTAGCACTACAATGGGCTAGGAATCTTTGGCACTGTTTATTAATTCGGCGGTTTCTCGTTGTCTTTGGCATTGTTGTTGTCTGTTAATTAAATTAATTTATGCTAGTAGGAAGCGGCCAAACCAAAGTCAAATGCAAATCTGCAGATGTGGGAAGAGAGCAACTGATATCCACAAACAAGGACGCTTTTAGTCCCAATAAATTTCCCAGCTGATGCGACCTGGTATCTGGGATAACAATATAACAAGCTAGCTAGAACGTCAAATGTCAGGGATAGGCAGCAACCAACTTCTAATCTACAAATCCAACATAGTTTTTTAGTAATTATTTTAGCATGTTAAACTGAGAGCAAACATATTTATCCTTGGCTTGTGAGACTCATGCAACTGATCGACCTGCCAAAGGTTTGACTTGTGCCGAAGTCCTCATAGGTTCGTACAAAATTCCATAGTAGAATAGTTTGATCCATCCTTTTGCATAATCCAAGTGAAGACACCGTCCGCACCTAATGGGCATCACTGCGACAACAAGCATCGTCGTCCTATATGTTTTTTTTGGAAGTTTGTCGTAGCATCCTATCAAGCATATTGACGTGAATTTCCATGCATCCACTATGGTTGTGATCGTTTCGGCTTCAGCTTCAGGCTTATTTTTTACTATTTATAAATTTCGTTTTTTCCGAACTTTTGGTTTTTTTGAGTTTTTTTGCCAGTTTTTTTCTCATATTTGTTTGTATTATATGTAATAAGCTAACATATTTTTTATATTTTTTAATTTTTAAAATTTAATTATGCTAAATAAGCCTCTTTCAACCAGTTACAATGCTTTTCAGCCATAAGCCACAAAAAAAACCCAACTGATCATCATCTATAATCATCTATAGTATGTTGTAATATTCGAATGGCCATCAAACATGTTTTTTTTGCAGCTTTATCTAGCTGTGTACAGGGAAAGTGTCACAACTACGTCAGAAATTTTTAGAGCTTGTTTAGAGACCACGAATTTTGCCAAAACAGTATAGTTTCTCCAAAATTTTTACTGAAGCCCTCCATTTAAAACGGGGCCTAAGGTTGTGATGTATTTCATATGCACAGTTCACAATATAGTAGTATGCATAGGATGAATTCAGACCATGGAATAATTTCTTATGAATTCTTGTATAACAAACGACCTCTGATTTATCACGAGTCATTCTTAACATGTGCTGGTAAAGTTCTTTCTTGTGCTCGTTCTAGATCGAGAAGAAGCATATGGGGACTAATTAAGCCTGAGAATGTTGACCAAGCACCAGTCGATAAGGGTGTACGTATTACGTACTTGGTCGCGAATTCCATCATGGAAAGAAACTTGACAGGTGACTCTCGCCTTTGAACGGTGCAGCTCCTGCTTTTGGACTCCAGTACTCGGCCAACGTCCCTCTCACCGCTCGCATCGCCGGCCGACGTGCCGCCACCGTCGGCGCCGTCGTTTCCGCCGCAAACATGTACCTTCCAATTAATTCTACGTTCGCGCCTCCTCCTGCTTCATGCGAGTCATGAGATCGACGTGAACTAAACTACCAAACTATACTAGTGGATCTGCAAGTTGCAATTGCATTATTGTTAATTGGTTTGCTAATTATCAGCTCTACGGGTTAGGCTCCATCGGAATGAGTAGCCTGCCAAAGGACATGAAGTACTACTTGATTAATTTCCTGGAAAATTATCTCCCTTTCTGTTTGTTTTTTCACCTTCAGAAAGATGGATCAAACATATATTGTGTGTGTATATATACAACTCTACCTAGCTACATCGTATGGATCACTAGGCTGCCAAACACATTGCTAGGTCATCCAAAATGTAGTGTAAGATTCCGATGCAAGTACCTTATCAAATTCTTAATTCCAGAGCATCCGTAATCAACTCTAGACCCATGTACTGTGTCAACAGTGAAAAAGACTGCATACGTTTGAGGGTGCTTATGGTTATGGGGCAAGAGATCTATGGACAGGGGTAGAAAAGATCAAAACTTGATGCTTGCAAGTTGCAAGGCATGAGGCAATCATGAACATGGCAATATGTTTATTAATTTCACAGGCTTGACTTAATCCGGTTAATTGGACTAACTTCACCCAAGTCAAGTTCAGCTCTTGGACTGCGTTCCAACATGTTCAGCTTGGACTAGTGACGATCATGTCATTGGCTTCAAATGGTGTGCATTTGATTAAATAATCTACCCAAGAAAGGGCTAAATATTTCGAATATGTGTACCACTCAGTTAAAACACACACTACCTTAGCATCCAACTACTAGTTGCCAATTGCATCCTTTGAACGTTGAATCCTTAATAATTCAGGCATCTTTGGAAACTATCAATTTTTACTGATTTCACTCCTTGTAGAGAGAGAGAGAAGCAACCCTGAACCCTTCATCTGGCACATGGTTCATTCCAACATCCTGAATTCCCTGTAATAAGACAGATTTTCCGAACAATACCTTGGTTGAAATAAGCATCTTTGAATGAAAAGTTCCTATAACGAAAACAACATCTCATTTGCTCGTCCTGACAAATTAGCATGAGATACAAAAAAGGTGCATAGTTCCTCATGGAAAAAGCTGGAATCTTTCCCATGTTCAAACGGAGAAAGCTGAAAGCAGTAGCGGCAGTACTGCAGCCGTATATATTCCACCGAGACAACACATCCAAAATTGAGCACGTTCTGATCTTGTCAAAAGCTAGAAATGCCAAAATTTTCAACTGTCTCGGTTTGGTTTTACCAATGACATGTTTAGTCAGATCACCTTCCCGAGCGAAGCCATCAACATGACTGAGTCTCAAAGCTATACTGGTTTACTGGCTAAGAAAAGGTTGCAGCTTTTAAGTGCTAGTTGCTAGATAATGGGTAGGAAGATCTTACATTTCAATATCTGCTCACCCCCACTGAGAGACAGAATGTAGAAGGTTGGCTAGGCACCTTAACTTTTTCTAATCTTTTTTCTTTGAAAAGAGTAACCTTTTCTAATCTGAAAAACTTTCTTTATATCCTGCTTTTGTAATATGAAAACTCACATCCTATATATGCTGAAAGTGATTTCAGTTGGGAGTTGGAGCTGATGGCCATACAGGTTCCATCCCAGCCTCACCTTTTGGCTAAAGGAATTATCCATATATCTGGAAATTGGATTTACAATCAGTGGTACCTTAGACTTGTTCTTGTAGACTTTGAACAGGTTATCTGACGATTCTAAAGTGGCTATGGTTACTAGTAAGTAATAACTGGGTATAAATCAGTCACTGAATTGTCTTAGAATCTATGCATTTCTTTTGACAAAACACAGATAGACTTGTCTCATATTATTCACTCTGGCATTCAGATTTTCAGAACTTTCGCTTCTCTGAACATTTACGGTAAAAAACTAGTTCCTATATTGAAAGTTAACAGGGTAGAACTTCTTGGTGGATGGAGATGGGATTGGTCAGAAGAACAAATCTGGGCATGGCATGCTGAAGTTTGGTGAGCAAAGTCAAGAGATGACCCCGGTAGCAAAGGGCAGTTCTGTGGAGATCCACTTCCTCATTGTTTATTGTTCTTATTCCCCTTTGGACCAGTGCCATGAAGCAGCCAATAAACATTGAAAGCTTTCAGCTAGGCTCTACCCCATGTGATCTACCCTTGAAGGATTGTTAAAGGAGAGCCCAAGAAACAGGCAGCGTTTTTATGTGTGGCAGGTGCATCCGTGCGTGGTGTTTTATTCCCAAATAATCATGTTTATGTTTGGCCCTTTTGACTTGCTCCCTGAACATCATTATTTTCCTTTTAGTATCATTTGCCTGTTTTTCTGGGCTGCGGTCCTGCAGGGAATCTTCTTACAAGAGCCCCATCCTTGTAGGTTCACACAATCACACTGCAATGCTGGGGGCCTCCTCCAATGATTAGCATGGCTTGGCTAAAAAAAGGCTGGAGAATGCAATGAGTATTACTATGTTTCTTCTTTCTTCCTACTGAGTGTGGAGTCACTATGCACAGTCCTTGCACTTCCCATACTCAATTGCCCATAAATATTTCAGCAGAAAAATCAATCTGTATAAGGCCTTGTTTCATATATTTATGCATGAAATAAAATGAAATGCCTGAGGTTGTAGAAGATTCAAACAAGTGGGTGATAATCTTTGGCCAGTTTGAGATAACTGAAACACTGAACTTATCTTCACCTCGAGTTTCTGAGTTTTCTGTTCATGGCCCAATGCTGCTGGGCGGGGACAGAGTGATGGCATCCGGAAGGTCAGTACACACCTCACATGAACTGCTCTGCACCCTGCAACCTCTCCTGTTTGATTTGTACCGAGCTGCATGCACGCGCGCACCAACAGACCACTCCAAGTCAAGCTCTGCATCGACTGCAGGCGATCTCTTTCACACTCGCAGCCCGGTTCTTAGACAAAACAAAACCCAACTCGAACAAGAACGCAGAGATCGAGCTCACACGTCCAACACGCTGGCCCAGGCATGTGCTACTGTGGTCACAACCTCACAGGCTCGGCACGGCACACAGCCACCGATGCAGCAGAAACGCGTTGCAGCACAAGCAAGGGTAGAGACAGACGCGTCAGCATGCGTGGCACATGCTGCGGCAGTCCGAAGCTAACGGCTTTTGGCTTTTGCTATAGTATATAACTTTCAAACAGAGTATTTTCTCAAGACGGAGTTTACATGTTAAACGATGTACATGTTAAAAGCCCAACATCTGTACCAACCAAAATTGCAAGTGGGTATCTCTCTCTGTAATCTATACCGTAAACAGTCAAAATTCAAAAATTTCAGCTAAAAACAATAAGCCATAGCCGTTGTCAAACAGGCCCTGAGTCACATGCCCTCCTCTCCTCTCGGGTTAGAGATTCTTCTCTCGTCTCGTCGCAGCGATCCATGCATCTGTATCTACGCTCGCAAAGGTCAACTCTTGTAAACTTTTCTCCATTGGTCAGTAGTACACTAACAGTTAACAATTTAACACACGCCAAGTTGCACTGCGAGGATTAAGATATGTTACATATGGTAAGGATGCCTCGTGGATCGGAGAAGAAGTACTCATTGCACGGGCGCATTGCGTCGTTGCATGAGATGAGAGATGTCTGTCACTCCTCTGAGTTGGTGCCCGCGTAATTTGTGCTCCTCTGGTTTTGTTTAGCTCTGAGCAATGGACAGCATGTCTCCCCAAAAGTCAGAGCACATGCCCTACCAAGAAAGACACCGGTCATATATAGGTAGGAGTCAAAAAATGGTTGCCTGAGAGGCCAGTAGCAGTGAAATGTTACGGTAAAAAGTTCTGCATTTTTGCTGCAGTAAACGGGGACAGAAAGCTCCGGTCAACAGCAGCCATGGTGGCGACACTTTGTTCTTGGTTTTTGTTTGCTTGGTCTCAGGAAGGGGCTGGGCATGGGCAAATGGGATTGAATTGGTTGGAGGAGTCAAATGGGCTGCTGATGGAGTCAAAACGCTTGACTCGACTGCTCTGCCCGGCTCGACCTCGTGCATTTACTTTTCCGCGTGCTACTTTACTGATCGATCTTGGACTGCTTTTGAAGAGAAGTTAGCCAAGGCTGGAAAAAGTCAACGCTTTCAATTTGGAGTCCATGCTGGGTTACCCGTGGCTGTACGGCAGTTGCTGCTCCAAGAAATGTTTGGTATAACGGTACACGTGTCCACTTTTGGCCCCATTTTTACCGCCATAGTTTTATGACTTCGGCGATTTACTGCTTAATTCAGAGAAGGGCAAAACGAAACAGAAAAAAGAAAAGAAAGAAGACTCCAACCCAAACAATGGAGGAAGAAGATATAACTGCCGACGAGGCCCAGTGGTGCTTCGAGCAGTGCATCTGTAACCTCACGGCCCACGAGTTAGTGGCCCATCCGACTACTGCTATCTTTCCGCTCCGGCCGTTTCCTCATGGGCCTTGTATGGGCCAAGCCTCCGTGCATTGCAAAGCTGGGCCCATTTATATATACTTTTGTCCGGACGTAACCGCCCGTTGAGATATCTTATGGGCCTAGAGGCCTACAACAGTATGCGCGGCTGAACGGGACTCCATGAATTCATCTCTTCCAAACAAGGGAGAAGGCGTTCTTTTCGTTGCGCCTAGACTGTGACTGCTAGATATGAAGAATAGTATCGATTGATAAAGTCAAAAGTTGGCTGAAAAGCCAAAAGGAATGGAATCAAGAACAACTGCAGCAAGAATTGGCTCCTAAAATAAAAGGAGTATTAATACATTACTCCATGAATCAAGTGAGAAGGCGTATAGCACTATAGCTGTTGCAAATATACATGTTTCAGACTGTAGCGCCGTGTCATCGGAGCCAAAGATCCATTTTCCCCCTTCTTTCGGCGGTAAAGCTAGTGTTTGCATATGCTGATGCCATGTATGTCGTCCATGGATGACTACTAGACTGATCGTTAGGGCATGTACAACGGGCGTCGGAGTGCCGTCTCCATGATGTTAAAATTGCAAAAAACACCCTCATGCATGGCAGTAAATGAAGAAAGAGAGAGAAGCCGTCTCTTCGCGAGGCGACGGCAAAGGCTCGTGTTCCCAGATGAAGTCACCGACGGGAGGAGCGTTGTACGGAGCGTCTCCTCCGAGTCGATGCCGCGCGGATCCAACTGTGGACGCGCGTGAGATACGCGGTGCGCGCCAAAATCCGTCCCTGTCTCCTATGGCCACCAGTAGGCCCAATCTTCGTCGGTGACTTTGTCAGGCTCGGCCGCCGTTGCTCGCGCTCAAGCTGCCTAGGACGCGCGCGCCGCTGGCCAGGCCGCCACGCGTGAGTTGCCGCCGGGCCGCGCTGCTCGAGCCGCCGTGCGCCCGCGAGCGAGGTGCCGCCGCGACGCGCTGCTCAAGCCGCCGGGCCACCCTGCTCGAGGCGGCGGTCGCCGTCCCGCGCGAGCTGCCGCCGGGCCGCCCTGCATCTTTCTGCTCTAGATCGCCCTGCATCTTCCTTCTCCAGATCATCCGCCGCCTCCTGCTTCTACAGCGAGGTAATCTCCAACTCCTTCACCTCCCTCGCCGCGTACCAGCTTCAGCACCGGAGAAGAGGCATCGAAAGACAAAGTTTGAATTGTCTCAGGAATGGAAGGAAAAGAAGAAGCTACTTTGGTGAACACATCATTCGAAGTGCTAATCTATTTTGTTAGAAATCTATTTAGTTAGAAAAATATTAAAATTTTGCTTGGTTGATTGCTGCATTTGTATTCTGTGGTTTAAAATAGAGCTCTTAGTTCATTACAAAATAGTTAGTATCTGGATAAATCTGATCCATCTTTGCTTGACACAGGTTGAAGAAAATAGTGTCTTTATCCCTTTCATTATTGTTTCTCCAGCTGGTCATGTGGAGTTTGTTAGGAACTGCCTCATAGAGAATGACTATTTTGGTTTAGACACTCAAAAGGTATAACATATTTTATTACAATGATTTTCATGTAGTTGTTCTCAGTTTTGCCCAAAAAAAGGTTCAGCTAAGACGGCTATTTGTTTCTATTTTTATATTGGATAATTTGTATTCCACTTAAGTCAACATTCCTAATGGAACTTCTCAGTCTTGTTCTTACGCTTTCCCCATTGAGCATAGTCCAGTACAAAGAAGTACTGCTTTAGTGTAAGAATATATGTTTCAAAATGTATGTAGAACCTGAATTTTGTTGTGGAGAGACAAGCTTACCAGCAATATGTACATTAGTGCGGTTGTAGATGTATCATACTCTGCTCAATTCTTGTTTTTTTACTCATCTAGATATTTGATGACCAGACACCAGTCATTAAGATTATGTTCCATTACTCTTTCATGGCTTCACCAACATTTGTAGTAACTGTTTATTTATTTATAACTTGGGATCTCAATATGTCCAAAATCCTCTGTTTTTTTTCAAATGTTTCTTAGAATCCATTTGCAGGTATGGGTTCTGGAAGGGATGGAGCTTCCAATTGTTAGTATATACAGCAAAAAGATTCTGTTGAAAGTCTCCATGGGAGGTACTTCAAAAACCAGCGGGATCTGTGGCATATACACTAGTCAAGAATGAGTTGCACCAGTTTGTTATATAAAACCATGAATTCTGATTATTAGATATTCTTTCTTAATTACCTCTTAGAAACTTGAAGCTATATCCATTTTATCTAGCTTATTGTGCAATGCAGTCTTTAATTGAACATTTATCCTACCAAATGCCAACAATGAGAATACTAGCGTTCAAATCCTTTTGGCTTTGAAAATGCAAGCTCAAACCTTGCAACTTCTACCTATTTATTTCATCATAGTTATATTTGTTATTTTTATACCTTCATAAAAATCGATACCTGGAATGTACTATACTTTTCCGGCAGATATGCAGTTTATCCAACAGGCCAATCATTGGGCATCCTTTGCCCTTTGGGGCTGTCAGCTCCCGTGGCGCGGATGTTGGCATCAAGCTTTGCAAGACCAGCAACAAAATGGCACACAGAGATCTTATTCATACTTGATCATAGATGTATATATGCATTAAACAGTTTACAGACAGTCAAATAGACGGCCCACTGTATGAGCTGTCTATTTACCTGTCTATATATGATGTGGCAAGAACTTACAGATAACCACCCGTCTGTGGGTTGTACATGCCCTTAGACACCGCACCGTCTTAATTAGTCCGTGGGCTTTTCGCAGCCCCATCCAATTAAGATTGGTTAAGCAGCCAAATTAGTTCTACTACTTACTCCTAAGCAGCCATCATTAGCGTCCCAGCTTAGTTTTATGAGCGGAGAGAGCCCTTGATGCGTAGAATCTGGGAGACAACAGCAGACGAGTGTTGGGAAGCAGCCCTATAAACAGTTTTTTTCCACTTTATAACTAATATTTTATAGTTTCTGTTAGAGTACAATATATGGTAAGATAGAGTCTATTGGGATTACAATCCCTTGTACCATATTGCCCCCCAAGTCTTGTACCTCTATATATACCGCCCGAGAGGCTCAATGCAATACATCCAATTCCACCCAATTATATCTTCCTTCATGGTATCAGACGCCTAGGTTTAGATCCTAACCCTAGCCGCCGCTCGCTTCCGCACCGCGCGCCCCCGGGGAGATCTATCTCCGCCGGCCGCCGGGGGCAGCGCCACCGTTTAGGCGGCGGATCCTATTGACCCGGCCGCCATCATCGTCATCGTCGTCAAGCAGCAGATCGGCACACGTCGCGGCTCACCGCGCGGTGTAGATGGTGGAGACCGGGATGACGCTGGGGCTCGGCACGGGCTCCACGGCCGCGCACGCACTGGACCGCCTGGGCGACCTCCTCCGCGGCGGTGCGCTCCGGGGTGCCCACCTCCCTCAAGACTGATGGCGCACGCGGCTCGCGTCGGGATCCCGCTGCTCCTGCTCGGGGCGGCCGCCGAGATCCATCTCTCCATCGACGGCGCCGACGAAGCGGTCCCCGGCGCTCTCGATCTGGACCACCTGCCGCTCCTCCTCCTGCGCCGCTCCTCCGCCGGGTCCCTACTCGGGGCCGAGCCGTGCTCGCCAGGGGTGGTGCCCGGCCGGGCCGTGCCGAACCCGCCCCGCCGCCTCCAGCCGCTCACTCACGGACGCCCCGCCCAAAACTTGCGTCGATCAGCGCCTGAGGCCCTTTTTCTGCGGGAGCTTGGACCTGCGCCGCCTGGAGTTTTCCGCCCAACCGGATCCTTTGTGTCAGTCGGTGCCGCCGGACCCCTTTTGTTCGCCCGGATCCAACTGCTGTTGTATTTTTTTCTTTTTTTCTTCTCCCGATCACTGATCGGGGTTGAGTCGCCCACCGCCCGTCGACCTCGCGCGTATTACTCCGATATCGGCGTCGACTACACCGGCCTCTCCTTCTTCGACTGTGTGGCCAGGTCGGGCACGCGATGCCGAGGGGACGCCTTCCCGCATCGCGTCTCGGTCATCCCATCCGCACGTCTTCATCGCCGGTTCGTCATCGCCACCACAGATCGGGACGCCTCCACCGACTTCTTCCATCGTCGTCCCGCCTCGCGCGTACTCGGTCTGATCAGCTGACTGTGCGCGATCCACCTGGCTCCCGTGACGTCCGTCGTTGAGTACTACGCGCATCTTCTCCGAGCAACAGGGCTGCTGCTGTGTCGCCTCCTCGGGCCGCAGCACCGCCGCGCGTGTGTCCCCTCGCCGTTGCATCTACATCGCCGTCCCCTGTGCATCGACGACTGTGCTGCGCAACCTCTTGTGCGCCATCTGTCTGCACATGGTCTTCGTCATACTGATCGGGCCTTCATCACCGACATCGAGCGCTACCGCCGCCGCCATACCTTGCGTCAGGACTGCTCGCCTTCGCGCCAGAGCGTCTGCCCTGACTGCTCGCCTTCGGGTAGTAGCGTCCGCTCCCGCACTGCTTCTTCTTCTTCCAGCACAACCACGCCTGGTTGGGGCCCTCTCCCTTGTACGTCCGGTACTGGCAACACCGGTGCGTGCTTTCGTCCCCGACGCGTTGTCGGGTCTGGCAAACCTGGCACACGCCTCGGCTCTAGCGGCTTAACTGCATCGACTTCGGCATCGACCCTCCCGTTCCCGTCTCGTCTGCCTCGATTGCATCGCCGTTTTTCACCTACATCCTCGACGGCCCTGACTGCGTCGACCTCGGCATCGCCCCCCTTCCACGACGACTGCCTCGATGCGTCTCCGTCATCACCATGGCGCCTCTTTTGCGCCCGCGGCTTCATGAGCGACCGTCTCGACATCGGTAACCCGACCATGACTACGTCGACCACGGCCATCTCCAGCACGGCATCCTCGACCACGACTACTCCGCCCTCGCGCTCGGCTACCTCGACATCGGCACAAAGGGCTACCGCCTTGCTTGAGCTACTTGTCGGTTCCTGCTCCAGTCACAGCATACGCGCCGCATCAACGGTTATGACTGCGGGGGGATGTTAGCTCTTCGGCTTCTTCTCCAGTCTCACCGTCTGCGACGCTCCCGTTGTGACTGCGGGGGGATGTTAGAGTACAATATATGGTAGGATAGAGTCCATTGGGATTACAATCCCTTGTACCATCTTGCCCCCCAAGTCTTGTACCTCTATATATACCACCGAGAGGCTCAATGCAATACATCCAATTCCACCTAATTATATCTTCCTTCAGTTTCTTTTGAACAAATAAATGAAACGACCTCTTCAACGTATTTTCAAAACAGCCTATCAAGATAGTTTTTTAAAAGTAACTTATCAGTTTATCAGTATTTAATTTATTTATGTAAATACTTATATTAGAATTTAAAGCTATAGGCTGGGACGAAAAAGAAACTAACCGTATGCTCGTGCTCCCACGTGTAAGGTGCCGTCATGATTGTGTGCAAATTTCAACGCTGCTACGAGGGACGACAAAAGCCAAGGTCTCGCTCCATTGCTGAACTTTGTCCCAACAACATTAATTCTGTAGGAATGGATCAATGATCTATAGTAGCACCAGTAGTACAAGCGGTTTATTCTCTTTCTTTTCAAGCGGGGGCCTCTATATATATAACTCGATCGACACATCGATTGCACATTCTGAGAATGATATTGAGCACTTTGATTGTAGAATTTTTTTCTTCGGACTTTCAGATGCATGTCCAGTTCATGTGAAAGTGTATATGCTGAATGTTTTATGTAACACTGGAGTGCGCATTGCCCAAACGAACTCCTGCACTTCAAGCATTCTGCGTGCGGAAGAAGAGAAGATGGCCTCCACCATCCTGCACTGTTGCACCTTCCTATGAGGCCATTTTTGTTCTCCGGGAACGGAAGAGAGCAAGCAATTTCCTAGAAGCCTGTAGAGACTTGACAAGAGAAGCGTGAAGACCGCGTGATTTTAGCCCAAACACTTTCGATTGAAGCTCCTGGAGAAGAAACGACGAGCCCGGCCGCGTGAATCTCCCCAACGACCTCAACGTTTGCTCCCCGCAAAGCTAGATCAATTTGCTTAGCAAATACAAGATTTTAGTATTCTTTTTTCTTTCAGTCTACGGATCAGAGTGGTACAAAAAAAAACGACGGGACTACTGAACTTAATTTTCTAACAGCTTCAGTTCAAGAAAAACAAGCAGTTGCATTATTCTCCTGCGCGCCTCTGTTTCGTGCAAGCTACATGCGTGATGCAATTAATCTAATCTATGAAGGAAACGAAAGAGAACAAAATCTTTCACGAAAGAAGAAATAAAGCGAGGAAATCCTACACGCACAGATCAACAAATTCGCAAAAGATGAAGATGTGATTGTGATGGATGTGACCATCACATCGGTCCTATTCCAAACACATTCGGTTTCTAGCTTTTTTTGGCTTCTAATTTTTTAAAGACAGAAGCCACTTGAAACACATCAATTTTCAATTTTATTTTTTTCTTTTTCTTTAATTAGATGATTCAGAAAAAATTAGCTGCCACTATAATGTAATTTCAGCTATAAGTTGTTGAAACCTGTTGGGGTAGCCCAAATTCAAGTTCCAACCAGTAGCACAGGAAGCGCACAAATGTAGCACTTCACATAACCATATGAGATACTACTATGAAACGTTGTCGCTAAAGTGAAGAATAAATAAGAACAACAAAAGAAATCACAAAGAGTTTAAAACTTTATTAACACTTTAACAGAGAACCAACGGAAGTTGGAATAAATGTTTAAAACATGGGACTGGTCCACTTCTAACCAAATAAAGAACGAATGAAACAACAAAACAGTGGCAAACAACGGTACTGAATACTCGAGTGCTCCCACCCATGCATGATGTTATCACTCCACTGGCCTTTTACCTGAGACTGAAAAGAGCAAGCGTGAGATTTGGAAATCTCAGCAAGTACTCAACAACGATTGCAACACAGTGAGTAAAGGACAAGTAATGCAAGCAATACATGTAAAGGACAAGCAAAGCAAGCAAGCAATTGATACATGTTAAGTGCAATGAAGCTAGGTTATCGGAAACACTGATACAGACTGGAGATGGAGATCACAGGAACAGTGACATCAAAGATAAATGTTATTTAACGGGTTATGACAGTGGCACCGACGATTACTCCCCACATACCCGGTTACACGAGAATAGCCAGGCACGCTATCATCCTCGACTGTATAACCGCCGACGAGGTGTAATATCCTGTGTAACGAAAGCGTACGCCCCCCATACGTTACCAGTGAGTGGAAATCTCCTATATATGTGGATAACCCCGGGCCTGAAAACTGTCATCTGATCACCCAGGATAATTGTTATTTAGCAAGTTATGACAAAGGCATTGGCGATTACTCCCCACATACCCAGTTATACGAGAATAACCAGGCACGCCATCGTCCTCGACTGTATAACCGTCGACATGGTGTAATATCCTATGTAACGAAAGCGTACGACCCCCCGTACGTTATCAGGTGAGTGGAAATCTCCCCTACATGTGAATAATCCCATGCCAGGTAGCCGTTATTTTATTAACATGTTATATGGTATGAATTTAAGGGAACTAAGAGAAAACGAAGATAATATTAGGAGAAGTGAAAGGATTTGCTAAGTTTGGAAATGAAGATATATAATTCCCGATATGAGGATGATACTATGGTGATAAGGTAACTGATGCATCATGGACAGGTCATAAGGTATTAATTTAAGGAAATTAAGAGATGGCGAGGATAATGTTATGATAAAGTTATGAAATGTGAAAAGATGTGCTAGAGTTGAAAATAGAGTCATAGTTTCTGATATAAGGGCGATGTGGAATAACGATAAGGTGATGGTGATATAGGAATTAACCTAAAGAGGTATTATAATATAGCTCACGCAAGGTTATCAACCAATCAAGTTTTATTATGTGATAAGTGATTATTAGTCAGATTAACAGGTTTAATACATACATTCTTCATGGCTCAAATACAATATCATACAATTATTGAAACATAACATTAAGAACCTAAAACATATCCACCCTAATATCAAAAGAGTGTCAACAGTTTAAACCTAAGTTAAAAAAATGTTCATATGCTACCCCCATTGACTATTTAAACATAAATTCTAAAACACTAATTAAAAGCATGAATTCTATAACATTTTAATTGAGCATCCTAATAAACATAAAAACAGGTGAAATAAAATAATCTAGAACATCATGGTATGAACATAATATAAAAAATCTATAACCAGGCAAACATGAACGATATGATAATAACCTAACAGCATTAGTGTTATGATATTAGCCGGGGTAGTTATAGTGATGTGATACTAGCCAAGCGATATGATATGAGCCAGGTAACTTTAATGATATGATAATTATATTCAATGACAAAGTGGCAAGTAATATGGAAGACACATGATATGTGAAACAGAATGGTCATGGCCGTGAGGTACTTGCCAACACATTCGGCGAACTCGCTGCACAAATAATCTGGGGTGCGCAATTGTCCGAACGTTCCCTCAAAGGCCATGTGTGACCCGGCTGCTTTCGCCGGCCATCGCCGCCACCAGCCACTGTCGCCGCCACCGCCGATAATACTATGCCGCCTGTGCCACTCGGCCTCCCGTGCTGAGCACTCGTGCGGCTAGGTCGCCTCGGCCGACGGTCGTGCCAAGCCACTACGGCCGTCGCCGAGGGCGTCACCCGCGCCACTGGTTGCTGCCCCTGACGTCGGCCAGCGCACCTCCGTCGTTGCGATGCCGCTGCCGCCACCGAAGCGCCACCTCCTACCCCGTGCCGCACCCACCGGCCTACGCCGCTCGCCTTCGACGCCACTGCCTACGCTGGCCTACCACCGCCGGGCGCCTGCGTTGCATTGCGCAGCTGCCGCGTGCCTTTGACCTCCACGGACTCTGCTTGGCCACCTATGCCGTCACGCCCACCTATGCACCGCCACATGACGCCGTGCCACTGCAGCCGCACCTCCTCCGGCCTCCATGGCCTGCCGCCGCTCGGCCGCTAGCGCCACCACCTGCACATGCCGCATCCGCCCACGCCGTACTCAGTTGCCCCCGTCGCCTGAGAAGGAAACGAGAGAGGAAGGAGATGGGTCACGGAAGATTGGAGAGGAGGAGAGAGAGAAATACACGGTTCTTTGTATAATCGAGTATGTGGCAAGTAATTGCTAGTACCATTGACATAACTTGCTATATAACAAATATCCTTATTTACATGGTTCCATTTACATCTATCTCCGATCGTATCAGTGTTTTCAATAACCTAGTTTCATTGCAATTAACTTATATCAATTACTTTCTTGCATTACTTGTCATTTAATCACCATGTTGTGACCGTTGTTGGGTACTTGATGAGATTTCTAAATATTACACTTGCTCTTTTCATTTTCAGGTAAAAGGCCAGTGGAGTGATAGCATCATGCATGGGTGAAAGTACTCGAGTTTTCGGCACCGTGCCATGCCACTATTTGTTATTTCATTTGTTCTTCATTTGATTAGAAGTGAACCGGTCATATATTTCAAACATCTATTTCAATTTCCGTTGGTTCTCTATTAAAATATTTTAAAGTTTTAATTTTCTCGCAATTTCTATTGTTGCTTTTATTTTTTAATTTAACGAGGACGTTACATAGTAATATCTCATATTGGATGTGAAGTGTTACAGGTGGTGAGCCAGCTTCTGGTGGCGGCACTCGTGCACGCTCGGACACGGCGAATGGATTCACCGGTGGTGGCGGCACTCGTAGGAGATGAGGAAGACACATTGATAGATCACGAATCTCTAAGCTGTTCACAGGGTCAGAAAATCGGGCTTATTTTACAAAAAATTTCATGTGACAAATTTGTAGCATTTCCGCTAAAATAAACTCCTGTATCGTTTCCTCTCGAGGAGAAAAAAACCCTGCGCCGTTTGAGAATTTTTTGTACGGATAATCCATTTTTTATTCGAAATTACATAAATATATCCGCGGGAAATTTTTTTGCAAAAATAGGCTCCAGTCGCCTAATGGTTGGGCGACTGGAGACTTTCGCCCAACCAGACCGCGACACAATATATCTCGCTGCACAGTAGAGCGACTGCATTAAGTCGCCATCCCGTTAGGCGATTGCATGTAGCCCCCGTGATTGTTTTAAATTTTGTGAATTTTGTAACGTTGAACCGGTAAAAAATACGGTGAAGTTGTAATAAAAGTTTATGTTCATTGTATATTGTAGGTATGTAAAAAGTTTTTAAATTTTTTTTTATGAAAGATTGAGTAGAAAACGATCGATACATGCACTGTTAAGTGAGATAGTTTATGTGCGGAGAGAGATGATAGACTATGTAAATTTAAATAAACTTCATAATATAACTGAGAGTAACATGCCGCATGTTTTTTCATTACATGCATAACATATATAGCATCTGCAACACGCCTCACTGGTTACCCTGGTGTGCCCCGTCACCGCGCCTCCCATACGGCCTCGCTTGGCCCTCCTCCGGTGCAACGGGTTAGGACGATCCGAAAAAGTAAAACGAGCAGGAGGGTGTCTATCCCGCCCCTGCGCTGGTGGAGTCAGCTGCACCTCTGGCTGTGTGCCCTCCGGTGCACCGGGGAGGGCACTGACAGAGAGAACCTCCGGTGCTGCGTCGGAGAACTGCTCGGGCCACTCCGCGAAAAACTGGTCCACATCGTCCGGGCCTGGGGAGACGCCGTGCTGCTGGTAAGTACCTGCAATATTAATATGGTTAGTTCGTTGCATGTCGTCTTCGGATAAACACGATATAAGACCCTCTGCGTACCAGTAGCTGGCGCCATGGAGGAGGCGTACACCCTCTGCGTGGGGAAGACAGGGGTGTGCGTAGGAGGCGTGAAGTGAACTGGTGTAGGAGGCCCTGCCCAGGCTGAACCCCCTGGCTGCTCCGGGTGAGGCGGTGGAGGACGTGTCCACGTCGGTGCACCAGAGTAGTGCCACGTTGGTCGGGGTGGCACTGGTGGATGAGCAGGCGGAGCGGTGGGCGTGGAGACCGCCGGTAGCCTCGTGCAGGACAGTAGGCTAACAATACGTCTACACCCCTCGTGCATCCGACGCGCAAAGCTGACGCCCTCCTCATGGGTCAGCTGCCCACCACTGGTGAGCCTCTCAAGTACTGTGCCGGAGTCGACACATAGGGCAGAACCGACGTCAGCCTGGACACAAAGACATGAAATGGTCGATTATCGAAACGACATTACCATTCGGGAATCTTTGAAATGACATGTAACGTACCGCGAGGTGAGCGTCGCGCGCGAAGTGCACGGGGTACGTGTCCGTCGGAGCGGCGACGTGTGTGGCAGACGGGTCTACCACATATACGAGCCTGGTACGGGTATGTGGCTGGTACCAGCGAAGGTACTCCGCGTACTCTGTGCTGTCGTACGGGCGGTCCTCCTCCACGCGGTCGTCGAGCGCACCCTCCCACTGCTCGACCCAGGGATGCATCTTCAACGACCAGTCCGTGCCTCTTTTCACTCCCTTCGCGCTGTGCCTGCGTATAGAACCATTACGTAATGTGAGATACTTGCGAACGCAGTAGTAAGTATGTACATATTTACCACAAACGATCACTCACCCGTGCACGTGCCGCGGAAGCGATGGTCCGACTAGTACAGGAACCGGCTGCCGTAGCCCGAACTGCCGCATCACCCGCTGGGGTGCGTAGTCCTCCACATAGATGAGGTACACGAGCTTCCGGCGGGTGAGCCAGAAAGCCCTGTCACGCCAGCAAAGTGAGGACAGACCGGCAGGAGCACGGGCCTACACTGCCGTATCAGCGTACGGCTCCCAGCGCACGTCGTCGGATGTGATGCGGTCGAGCTGCTCCACAAAGACCCGGTACGCCCGCGTGACCTGCACGTGCGCGAACTGTACCTGCAAGAAAGACAAGTTGTTTAGATTGACGATCGTCAGTAAGAAAGAAATAGTAGACTGTGATAACACTTACTCGACGACGGCACCAGATAGAACCCATCGTCGGCCGGTCGACGTCTCCCCCTCCCCCTGGATACATCTCGGGCCCGTACGGACCCATGTCGTCCAGCACAGGTCGTCTGACGCTTAAGCGCTCGAACGACCACAACTGCAGTAGAAGGGGACAACCCGTGAGGATCGAGTTTGCCTTGATCCTCGTGCACGCATCGCACAGCGCGCGGTACGTCGCGGCAAGTACGGCCGATCCCCAGCTGACCTGGTGGGGCTCGCCGTCAGCGATCGCCCTCGCATAAGCGATGAGGCGCGCATCCACCGAGTTGCCGTGGCTGGTGGTGAAAAGCACCCAACCAAACAAGCACAGCACGTACGCCTCCAGGTGCCGCGAGACCTGGTGATCGTCTGCCTGCGGAACCATGCGCTCCACCTGAATGCAAAAAAGTTGTTATTAGTACATAATACCACAAATAAGAGCTTCGAAGACACGATCGATTTTATATACCACGTACCCGGTACTGTCTGAGCCACCTCAGTGTCGGCCCATGGGTCTGCTCCTCTCCGAACACGTGGTGGTCATCGGCCGGTGGAACGACACCCTGGAATCTGGCGAGCAGGTTAGCGCGCCAGTGGGCCGGGGCCTCCGGTAGGAAGGCAGCGTCTCCCGCGATCGGAAGCCCAAGGAGCAGGGACACATCCTGCAAGGTCGGCGTCATATCCCCGAATGGGAGGTGGAAAGTATGCGTCTCGGGCCGCCAACGGTCCACCAAAGCCGTCAGCAGGGAACGGTCGAACGGAAAGCATCGTGATCGCTCCCCGCCCGCCTCGTCCCCGCCCTCGTCCCCGCCAGCGGCGCCAGCGCCTCCATCCTCGTCCGTGGCCTGCACCATCCGGGCAAGAGGGAGTAGCCCGGCATCCCGCAGCCTGCAAACACAGTGAAGGTCAGCACGGAACGAACTTACGGTCGCACTAAACGCTGGAGTAGTGCAAACCTGGCGGTCCAACGAGGGTCGAGTCCCCAGGCCACGCGAGGTGTGCGTGTCCGGACCACTCCCAGCTGAGGCGGGTCGTCCGTGCTCCCCGGTGGCGGGACTAGACGGGAAGCGCGATGAGAGCGGTCCACGTGCTCGTCCAACAGCGCGAACCGCCACTCCGAGTCACGTCCAGCACGAGTCATACCTGGAAAATTTGTACAATAATTTCAACATTCAATGTTCTACATCTAAATTTGTATAAGAATTGCAACATTAAATTTTCTACATCTAAATTTCAACACTAAATTTTCTACATCTAAATTTGTACAATAATTTCAACATTACATTTTCTACATGTAAATTTCAACACTAAATTTTCTACATCTAAATTTGTACAATAATTGCAACATTAAATTTTGTACATGTACATTTAAATACTATTTTTTGTACAATAATGTATTATAAATGGTATACAAAATTTAGTTTATACATTTTGTAAACTAAATTTCTAAACTATATTTACTAAACAAAATTTGAAAATTAAATTTGTAAACTAAATTTCTAAACTACATTTTCTAAACTAATTTTCTAAACTAATTTTCTAGACTACATTTTCTAAACTAATTTTCTAAACTATATTTCTAAACTAATTTTCTAGACTACATTTTCTAAACTAATTTTCTAGACTACATTTTCTAAACTAATTTTCTAGACTATATTTTCTAAACTATATTTCTAAACTAATTTTCTAGACTACATTTTCTAAACTAATTTTCTAAACTATATTTCTAAACTATATTTCTAAACTAATTTTCTAAACTAATTTTCTAGACTACATTTTCTAAACTATATTTCTAAACTAATTTTCTACACTACATTTTCTAAACTAATCTTCTACACTAACAAAAAAATATAACACCAAAAATTTACCTGAAAAACGCGCACTCCTTCTCCTCCTCCCCCTCTCTTCTCCTCTCCCTCTCCCTCTTTCCCCTCTCTTCTCTGCGCTGGCCGAATGGAAGAACAGTGCGGCGCTTCGTCGTCGCCGAGCGCGGCCTTATATCCCACCTTCAGTCGCCGAACCGTTCGGCGACTGAATCGCAGTCGCCGAACCGTTCGGCGACTACATTGAAGGCGCCCAACGGTTGGACGACTGCAATTAATCGCCCAACCGTTCGTAGACTCTCCAGCTGTCGCGGTCTGGTTGGGCGAAAGTCTCCAGTCGCCCAACCATTAGGCGACTGGAGCCTATTTTTGCAAAAAAATTTCCCGCGGGTATATTTATGTAATTTCGAATAAAAAATGGATTATCCGTACAAAAAAATTCCGCCGTTTGAGGCCGCTGCGAGCGTTCCGTTTGATGCCTTGTACACAAAGCAAAATCAAGGAACAACGCGAAACTACAAATAAAGCCGGGGGAGCAAAGTATAAAATACCCTTCCTCCGCCGGCCCCCGTATGTTCCCGGCCTCCAAACCTCCGCTCCCCGCAGGAGGCACGTCGCCACCTTCCACGACGTCTCTTTTCCAGTTTCCCAACCAAGGAGCTGATCTTTTACCAAGCAAAACCAAGCCCACTCCAAGGCAAAGCCGCGCGCGCCTCCAATGGCCATCGAGACGGACGCAGTGGAGGCGGCGAGGGCGGCGTCCGAGACGGCGCCCATGTCCCCGGAGGCCGGGGCAGCGATCGCGCCGGCCACGGCGCGGCGCGGGTGGCTGCGGCGCCTCATACCGCGGGAGTACCTGCCCCTGAACCGGCGGTGGAAACTGGGAGCTGCCGCTGCGTCCGGCGACGGGGGCGCCTCCAGGCTGGCGTCGCTGTCGCGGTCGCTCCGGTGGAAGCGGCTCCCGGGGTTCTCCCTTAGCCTGCGGAGCGGCTCGGCGTCGGCAGTGCTCGACGCGGTCGTGTTCCGCGTCATGTACGTCGTGGAGGCCGTCGTGCTCGGCCTCGCGCTCTCCTGCTTCTTCCTCTGCTGCGGATGCCACCTCTAAGCTACTCACCCTTCGCCATAATTGGGCGTGTGACAACTGCAATCTTCTTTATTTCTTCTTTTAAAGATGATGCTGTAAATTTTCTACCTTTCAGTACAACCGTGGAAATTTGCAATCTGCTCAGAGTTAATTTGCGTTTCTTTGGATGCTGTGATGTAAGGGATGGCGTTTTGGGAGCCAATGAGTTGTTTATTTGTCGCTCTCAGGTGTCCAGTATAAAAAAATGCGATAGCTTTGGGCACTTGGGAACTTGAGAGTGGAGGTGGTCATGGTCATGGAGGAGGGGAAGAAGGTGGAAGCGGCGGCGTTTGGCTTCCCGGCACCGGTGCGTCCGGGGTCCACTCGGGTGGGGTGGATCGGCATCGGCGTCATGGGCGGCGCCATGGCCGCGCACCTCCTCGCCGCTGGGTTCGCGGTGACCACATACGCACGCACGCCGGCCAAGGCTGAGACCCTAGTCGCCGCTGGCGCGAGACTCGCGGACTCGCCGGCTGCCGTGGCGGCGGCCTCCGATGTGGTGTTCACCATGGTCAGCAACCCGGGCGACGTCCGCGCGGTCGTCCTGGACGCCGCCTCCAGCGCCCTCGCGGGCCTCCGCCCCGGCGGCGTCCTGGTGGACTGCACGAGCTCCTCCCCTTCCCTCGCGCGCGAGATCGCTGCCGCTGCGCACGCAGCCGGCTGCTACGCCGTAGACTCTCCGGTCTCTGGCGGCGACGTAGGCGCCCGCGACGGCACGCTCGCCATCCTCGCCGGCGGCGACGAGGTCGTGGTGGCCTGGCTCGCCCCGCTCTTCGCTCACCTCGGCAGGCCGACCTACATGGGCCCACCCGGCAGCGGCCAGAGCAGCAAGATCGCCAACCAGATCGCGGTGGCCGGGGCGGTGGTCGGCGTCAACGAGGCCCTGGCCTTCGTCAACGCCGCGGGGCTCGACGCGCCGCTGTTCCTCAACGCGGTGTCCAAGGGCGCGGCGGGCTCGCGCATCATGGACATCTTCGGCGAGCGCATGCTGAGCCGCGAGTTCGCGTCGGGCGGCTCCGTGCGGTACATCGTCAAGGATCTTGGCATGGCACTGGAGGTCGGGGACGGCCAGGAGGAGGCCAATGCGCTGCCCGGGGCGGCGCTGTTCCGGCAGATGTTCTCGGCGATGGTGGCGAATGGCGACGGCGACCTGGGCATGCATGGACTGATCACCGTCGTCGAGCGCCTGAACGGCATTCGCAACTAAGGCAAGGCAGGTGTTTGTCGGAATGCTGCACCGGGATATGGAAACTTCTGTATTTTTGCAGAATAAAATTCGATTACCATGTGTTCAAGGCACTCTTGCAACACTTCATGGGTACAATCTTGTTGATGTATGTGTCATGCTTTATTGATTCAGTGATTTGCGAATGACATTTTGCTGCTGCATGTTGATGTGACAACAGTTCTTCGTGCTAAGTGTGGTAGTCTGATGGATTAGCATCGACCCCCTAACCAGATTGGCCTCTGCCATTTTATCTCTAAAAAACCTGGGCACAAATGAGTACATGGCAACATGATGCTACAAATGACATCATTTTATTCAGCTGATGATCTACGTGTCTAGAACTTGAAATATCCGTAAGACGAGAACATCGGCACAGCAATTTACCACCTCAACTTAAGATTCTTCAGAAAAACCACCTCAGCTGAAACCTCAGCACTCACAAAATGCAGAATTGTGCAGCTAATGTGATACCAATCTGACGGCTAAGGACCAGTTAGCAAAAACTTGAAACGTTGAGGGGCTTCTTGCTCAACCATGTGAGATTTCAGGTGTCAGATATTTGCACCGTCGCAGATAATATATGTGCGGCCTTTTCCTGTGTAGTGCAGTCTTATCTCTTTGCCTCCCAGAAATCTTTAGCAGAGGGGAGGAGAAGAAAGAGCAAGACTCCAAGAATGGCAGCGCCGGGCTCACTCGGATTTCTCCAGGTGCCGTCCTTCACTGCGGCCATGTGCCACCCGGTGGCGAGCCTGTCAGCTGCACGGCGAGCGCCGCGAGCTCTGTTCGCAGTTCGAGCCTCAGCTGCTGATGCCGCCACCAAGGACGCCGTCCTCAAGGCCTTCCGCGAGAAGAGGGCCCTCAAGGTCTCTCCCTCTGTCTCCTTATCCAGCTTTTGATGTCAGTTTTGTTAATGCAACGTTTAAGACGCAGTAAGTTTTAAATGCTACTTGTGAATTGTGATGGAGCAAGAGCATTCATGTCTGAAGTGGAAATGCACTGTTTCTTCAGTCTGAATGCTACAAGTTATCTCTAGATTGAAGTGTAACGTTACAGAATTGCCATGTTTGGATGGACTTCCCTTGCTGAACTCTGATGGTCATTGACCTTTGCACTGCAGATCATTTCAGGGCTTCAAAATTTCGACAGGAGCAGTGTTGCGTCTACTGTCACAGCTGCAGATAAGGTGTGGATGCTGTGTGGTGCTATCATCTTTCATGTTTTGTTTATTGCTTGGTTCTTGCAGATGGATGAAACGCTGTACCATTTCTGATCTCTTTTGATGGATATAGCAAATCTACTTAAACAAGAACCTTGTTTTGGGTAAATTTAATAGCTTTGCAGACTTCTTTTTGTCTAAAATCATGTCAAAGGAAAGAAAGGGAAGCTATGGCCTGGTTCCCATAAAATCCATCACACAACATAATAATGTTTAGTTGTCTGCTGATGTACTCTGGAGCTCTAAATAATGCCAGCTTATGTCACTGCTGATTTTGTCAATGAAGAAGTCTACAAGCAGACGGAAATGTATGACTAGTGCCCAAGATTCGTTGTTTATCTGATCAGAAGAACCAGAACCAGCACACATTATCCTTCAGCCAGAACATTAATCGTGAAATATCTTCTGGAAAAGTCATTGTCAATGCAAGTTAGCTGCATCATCTAAGCATCCTCTTCAAATTCTGTCAACATCTGTTATTATCATCTCGTTCTCATACTCCTGTCCAACAACTGACTTGGGTGAACATTTTCTAATATTTGAGGAAAATTTTATATGAACCTTTTAAAAAAAGTAAGAAATTGTGACTTTTTGGGGGGGGGGGGGGGATCCACAGCTCTAAAGACAACAATTATGTCGTATGCTATATCTTTACAATCTTGTACTATCCTATATATATATCACAGAGAGACTTAAAAGACTAATCATCGCAAACTTGTCATGCTCTTCTTAATGATTGCAGGGAGGTGCTACCCATGTTGATATAGCATGTGACCCGGATTTATTAAAGCTTGCTCTGGAGCTTACTTCCCTTCCGGTGAGCTAAGCATTCATGGAGTAACTGGAGATTGTCGATTGCTATTTTCTCTTTACCCAAATGTGGAGTTAGCTATGCTAAGTGCATTCTGAAAATTGCATATTGCAGATTTGTGTCTCCTCTGTAGATCCTTCAGCGTTCCATTCTGCTGTAGAAGCTGGTGCGAAGATGGTCAGCCTCTAGCTTTGGATGAGAATTATGCAACAAAATTCAAATGAACTGCACTTCATTTATTCTGCTAGCCACTGGCCTTCACAAACTTATCTCCGTGCAGATTGAGATTGGAAACTACGATTCTTTTTACGACATGGGCATCAAATTCTCTTCCGAGCAGGTAAATAACTTGATGTGGTCGAATAGGGAGGGAAGATAGGATGGCGAAGATCGCCCCTGACCCTTGCGGCCAGAGCTCTGAACCAGCCAAGAGTTTGCTGAATATATTCTTTATTACCTTCCTTCAATAGCAAAAGATCTCCTTTATATATCCAGGAGCCTTCCTAACAAGGGATTTATTGATCATATACCCTCCATTTAGATAGAAATTCAGGATTTACCCTCCTGGCCCACGTGTCAGTGACTTATGATGACCCCACATGTCATTGAGATGAGGAGGGTAAATCCTGAATTTCCCAACTAAAGGGAGGGTATATGATCCAATCCTCCTCCTAACAATGGAGTCTATAATAGATAGTACACATAATATAGATTGCCTAATATAGATAACATACTAAGATAGATTGCCTAGGATCCACAGCAACACTACAGCCAAATATGATGTGGCCAAGATAATTGACGGACTCCTTGCCGAATTGACACTTGGAGAGTTTGAGAACCAGTTGATGGTGGCGTAGCAACTGAAGAACAGCTCGAACATGTTGAAGATGCTCTGCCCATGTAGGATTATAAACCAAAATGTCATCAAAGAAGACAATCACAAAGCGACGGAGATTCGGTTTAAGAACATCATTCACGAGAGATTGAAAGGTTGCCGGCACATTAATCAAGCAAAAGGGCATCACGATGAACTCATAATGGCCCCGGTGAGTGCGAAAAGCCGCCTTCTCGATATCTGACAGGTGCATGCGAACTTGGTGATACCCACTGCGGAGGTCAAGCTTGGTAAAGAAGCAAGCACCCTCGAGTTCGTCAAGGAGTTCATCAACCACCGGAATTGGAAATTTATCCTTAATCGTCTTATCATTGAATGCCCGACAATCCACGCAAAAACACCATGAATTATCCTTCTTGCTGACCATAAGAACTGATGAGGAGAATGCCGAGGTGCTATACTGTATGATGCCTTGGGCGAGCATCGCATCACATTGGCGCTCAATTTTATCTTTTATCAATTGGGGATAACGGTAAGGTCGGACCGCCACTGGCTCGGAATTGGGGTGCAGATGAATGTGATGGTCACAATGCCGCTGTGGTGGCAGCCCTCTTGGTTCCTCAAAAACATCCACAAACTCGTCAAGGAGTGTGGTCATGAGGTCATAGTGTCCCGTCATATGCACTTGGGACTGACCCTCTTCTGCCGTCAAACCGCTCCAAGTCACCCGATGATCAAGGTGCCAAAATGACATCGTCAAACACTCAAAGTCCCATATGATAGGACCGAGAGTCCATAGCCACTAAACGCCCAACACCATATCAAACCCAGCAGGCGGAATAACATAGACATCTATCACGAATGTTTCTTCCCCAATCTGAATCTGGACTCCAGTGCAGAGACTTGTACTGGCCACTCTCTCCCTATTCACCACGGTGACTGCAATGGGGCAGTTGACTGTTGGCTGCAAGCCCAGTTGACGTGCCATGTCCTCCGCCACAAAATTGTGTGTGGAGCCGGAGTCCACAAGAGCCCGCCACTCCTAACCATGAACTGAGATTGCCAACTGCATTGTCTTGCCTGTGCAAATGCTTGTGAGAGCATGTAAGGATATTTCAATGTTATCGTCATAGGAACCATCAGCCTCGTCTCCTTCATCTAGTTCCAACAAGTAAATCCCCTTCATTGTACACTTGCTGGCATGATCTTTGGAAAACTTCTCTGGACAATTGAAGCACATCCCCTTCATCCTTCTTTCTGCCATCTCCTCTCCAGTAAAGCGTCGAAATCGAGAAGTTGGTGCTTTAGTGGTTGTTTCTGGTGTTGCCGCTGTTGGCTTGGACATGGGTGATGCCCTGCCTGCGCGCCTTTAGCCATCATGACCGAGCTGATGATGGAGCCACGGTTGAGAAGGGTCGGCCTGCTAAGCGTCGTCGGCCTCACTGTTGGTTTGCCCTCTTCTTCTTGACGATCACCAGCTGCCTCTCATAAGCTCGTCCAAGATTCATGGCCGTCTCTAGGGTGAACAAATTTTGGAGTTTGACATCAGTTTGTAAAGGATTCTGATGGCCACTCGTAAAAATTTGCACCTGCTGCTTCTCCGTCATCTCATCGCATCGACACAAGAATGATAGAAAGCACTCTTGGTACTCCACCGTTCCTGTACGCCAGAGCTGGATGAGTTCGCACAGGGGTTGTTCCGTATGGAGGGCCTAAAGCGGAGGTTGACATGCTCGACAAAGCGAGGCCAGGTTGGAACAACATTGCTCCGCTCCAAATGGTAATACTACTGTTGTGTTGTCCCCGTCATATGACAGGACGCTAGCCAAACCTTCTCCTCTTTCATCGTGTGCTGCCCCTGAAAAAACTGCTCACAGCGATTAAGCCATGGCAGTGGATCCTCCTTCCCGTCATACATCGGGAAGGACAACTTGTGGAATTGCGGCACACCACGGTTACCCTCACCGGGTGCCTCTCCATCACTGCCCTTGGACAAGTCGTCTTCTGTGTGCTGTTTTGGCAACCAGCGACTGGAATTCTGGCCCATGCGCCTCTCCAAGTCTTCAAATCTTTCTGGATGACTGCTAACCACCTTGAGAAGCTGCACTAACTGCTTGCTCATATCAACAATGGAAGTCGCCTCCTCCATGATGCTCGAAGGATCGTCAGCTCTGATACTAAGTTGATGTGGTCGAACAGGGAGGGAAGATAGGATGGCGAAGATCGCCCCTGACCCTTGTGGACAAGGCTCTAAACCAGCCGAGAATTTGCTGAATAGATTCTTTATTGCCTTCCTTCAATAGCAACAGGTCTCCTTTATAAACCCAAGAGCCTTCCTAACAAGGGAGCCTATAATAGATAGCACACATAATATAAATTGCCTAATATAGATAACATACTAATACTAAGAAGAACTTCTCTCTCTCTCTCTCTCTCTCTCTCTCTCTCTATATATATATATATATATATATATATATATATATATATATATATATATCACTAATCCTTTCCGATTACTTATCTATGTCGTCTGCTGCCGCAAGTGAATCAAACTTCCTCTGCACAATCGGCTGCAGACTCGGCTGTTGCCGTCGCAGCCATTGTATCATGTCCAGGCGTTGTCGCCCTTGCCTCCATGCCCGGTCCAGCTATGGCCACAACATCACTCAACCCAGGGGCGGAACTGGGCCTCGGGCTGAGTAGGCTATAGCCCAAGGCCCAGCAATGCTATTACTATTATTCCCTCTGGTATATCTTTGCTATTGCAGCCTAGCTCGAGGCATAAAAACTATCAGCCCAGCAGCCCAAACAACAAATCATCCCACCAAACAAAATAGCAACAGCCCATCTATAAGGCATCCATCAACACCAAGTGAAGAAAACCCTAATCCCCATTCCCCATCCCCCAGCCCCAACCGCGGAGCCGCCCAATCCAGATCTAAGTGTTGCTCAGCCGTCGGTCGTCGCCTCCCCTCCGCACGCCTCCACCGCCGACCGCCGCCCTCGCCTGCGCCGCTGCACGCCACCGCTCCCGACGCCGACGGCTGGACGTAGGCACGCAGCAACGTCGCGGTCCGCCGCCCGCCGCCCTTGTGGATCTGTGCGGGCGCACAGCTGCGCCTCCAGCCGCTGGGTGCTTGTGGACGGTGGATCTGCGCCCACGCCTCCGCGCCGCCCTCGGCCCTCGCCCTCGTCATGGACGGTGGACCCGCTGACCCGCAAGCCGCAGCCGAGCAAGCGAGCGGGCGAGGCCGCGAGGGGGCGAGGCAGGCGAGGGACGGAGGGAGCGGATATTTCAGAGCGGAGCGCCTCGTGAGGGAGCGGATATTTCAGAGCGGAATCGGGAATTAGCATAGAGCCGTGCAGCCGAGCAGGTATGGAGCAGGAGGAGTATTGCTGACTTGCTGTATTTGACTTTGAAGAAATTATTTCAGTAGAAATTATTTTAGTATTTTAATAGAAATTATTTTTATGTTTTAAAATTGGTATAAATGATCAGTGCAATGACATATGTTCAATGTTTTATATTTGTTATTTAAGAACTAACTATTAAGATTTAAGGATACAAATTAAAAAAAATAAAGAGGAGCATGGTCAGCTAGCTGCATAGGATAGTGAGTAAATCTCCGTTTAGGATTTGAGGTACTTGATGTATCTTTATTACGCTACATTTTGTATGATTTCATATACTTTCTTTATTGTGATTTGTGTTGAAAACTTGAACTCTTCAAGTATTGAGCATTAAGCGAAATTTTCATATCAATGATGTATTTGTGACGTATTTTTTTTGTTATATCATAATATAGTTTTATATTTATGGTATACTAGATTGTTAGTTGGTTCAAATTTAGTCTGGGTCGTGTTCCAATCCTGAATCCGCCACTGACTCAACCTGTTTCTATTTGAAATTGTCAATTATGCTAATGGTTCATCTGTCTACTGAAACAATCCATCATTTCAATCTTACAATGATACATGGTGATCAATTTCAGATACTAAAGCTGACCAGGGCGACAAGGAAGATGCTTCCAGATATCACATTATCGGTAACAGTTCCTCACACTCTGAGCCTCCCAGATCAGGTATATCATCCTCTGTCATATTTTTTGAGTTACAAGACTTTCTGAAATGTTAGTTAACAAGTGCTTTAATCTGGAAACTTTTTATGCAAAATTACAGATGAGACTAGCAGAGCTACTGGAAGAGGAGGGCGCTGATATCATCCAGACAGAAGGTGGAAAGTGTTCTAGTCCGACAAAGCCTGGAGTGCTTGGACTAATTGAAAAGGTAGCATAAAAGTTCAAAAAAGAACACCTTGTATCAAGCAGCTATCTTACTGTATTATAAACTCATAATTACTGCTCAACAAATTGTAGGCAACACCAACATTGGCCGCTGCATACTCCATCTCTCGGGCTGTCAGCATTCCGGTGATGTGCGCATCAGGGCTAAGTTCAGTGACTGCACCAATGGCACTAACTGCAGGAGCTGCTGGTGTGGTACGTATCTATCTCTGAAACTGCTGAAGAATGTTAGAGCAACCTGTAGGACAGTGGGAACTTCGTAACCCAAAGAGTTTTCACAGGAGCTGATTTTTATTTTCTGACTGCAGGGTGTTGGTTCTGCTGTTAACAGACTCAACGACGTCGTGGCTATGATCGCCGAGGTCAAAAGTATTGCAGAGGCATTAGGTGCGTCTTCAAGAAATGTGTCCGAAGACTTGAGAACAGTTCATCATTAGTGCTAGGACGACTCTTCTTTTTTTTTTTCTGAACAAACTCGAGCAGTCAATAAGAAATCAAAAGATGAAGCAGTTTTAGCATTTTCTGTCTGCTGCCATTTGTAGTGGTAATGCGAATGCACCAGAGAAGTGTTCATTCAATCGATGAGTGTTGTCAGATCATCATTTGTAATGTAGCTTCTGCCAGTGTCGCTGTTAAACTCACACCAAGCTCCAGATAGGTGCTGGTTTGGTGGTCATCATATGTGGAATTAGATATCAGATCTTGCTCTTGCAAAGTTGTCTCTTGTTTCGCCAGCGCAAAACACTTCCTTAAAAAGGATTCGCTTGGAGAAGTCCACAGAACTCCAATAGCCTTGCAAGTTGCAACTAAAACAGCAGACAGATTCTTCTCACTTCCATGCCATCTAGATACGTTGAACAAGAGTAGCTTAGTTATCATGTTAGCATCAAGGACCCCACGGCCCATTGGATAAGGCGCTGGTCTACGGAACCAGAGATTTTGGGTTGGATCCCCCAGTGGAGTCGTCTCCTAGTCGTTATTTTTACCCTTTTTTTTCACTGTCGTCACTGCGGCACTCTTCCAGCAATCCTCCATAACAGATGGAAAATAACTTACTCTAGCCTCAGCATTGACATTCCCTCATCCAAATTTTAGGGCACAGTTTAGTTTTCTTTATTTTCCAAACAGGAATGGGCTTTCAAGTCTCGTAAGCTAGCACACTACTAGTACACCCTTTCAGCAGCACCAAGCCACCAAATGATGCAAAGTTTATTGAAAGAAACAATACGTGATACATGCGAGTGCAACAGCTCCGCACCCAAAATGACGTGTAAATCATGCAAGCTTATCGGCGCTTATTGCCAGTCGCAATCTCCCAAGCTTGCAGTATATGATTCACGATTTCCTCCACACCGACTCCATGCTTCACCTGCACGAAGTACAAAATAAACATGTGTAAATATGTACCTATGTTCCTTGCAATCAGCATGAGTTCATGCGAAATAAGGAATTAAACATGCGTATGGTTTGATCCTGAACCTGAGCAAAGACGAAAGGCCCTCCTTCCCGCATACGAAGCGCATCTCGCTCCATGACAGCCAGGTCTGCTCCAACTGCTGGTGCAAGGTCTGTCTTATTTATCACCTATGTTCAGATAATGACGGAAATGGTAAATGCATCTCAGGCAGGTAAAAAATAACCAGTGTGGAAATACAAGTTTGCATTGTGATAGAGTGGCCTGAGAAATGTAATAACACACCAACAGATCTGCCTGGGTTATCCCAGGGCCACCTTTCCTTGGTATCTTGTCCCCACCAGAGACATCAATGATGTAGATTATGTAGTCTGCTAGTTCTCTGCTGAAGTTGGCAGCCAGGTTATCTGCATAAGAAATGTACAAATGGTTTTCTTTAGTGCCTGATTCTGAAACTGAAAATAAAGGTAGAACTGGGGGGGGGGGGGGGGGGGGGCACAAGAATGTTATGCAGGAAGCACATTGTTCAGAAGCAGAGGGATGCTTGAGATATATTCAGATAGCATAGTGCCCAGTAGGTTCAGAAGAAACACAGTGCATGCTCCATATTCACTATGCAATAGAAGGGCAAATTCAGACAACAAAAGCTTCCAAACATTCCACAGAAAGCAGGATGCTGGTAGGGCTGTAGGACCTATTTCTTCCAAATCGCACCGAGATGGATAGCAGGCTGGTTTGCACAAATATACATGATGATCAAAATAGTAAGAGTTTCCATTGTTGGGATTCAGAGAGAAAAATACCCCCTCCAGATTCGCAGAGTAGCAAATCAGCTTTGTACAAGTTTGATAACTCCTCCAGAGGACCTAGATTTATGCTGATGTCCTCGCGTATAGCTGCATGAGGGCATCCTCCAGTTTCTACTGCTCGTATACGCTCTTCAGGAAGTGCTCCATGCTTGATCAAGAATTCTCCATCCTCTTTTGTGAATATATCATTTGTGACCTGAACAACAAACAAGCAAAGAATAAAAAATCCCAGTCATGTGACTTAAGCTTACTGGTGGGGACCATTATGTTCCAATGTTTCAGAAAACATCACAAAAATGTCAAGTTCTTATCTTACAATGTCAGCCCACTGTAAATCGTTGATTGAGATTGACAAACAAGTTTTACTTCAAATTTATCAAAAATGCAGCCAATAATACTTCTGTTTTATGAAGTAAAATTTTGCAGTTCAGAAGAAGGGAAAATTAAGCACTAGATGATCAATAGAATATCCTTCAATAGTAGGACGGTGCATGCAAAACGTATGATGCCCAAAGATACAGCAATGTGCGCATAGTGCAATAAGGAAAAGTAGATAACTTCTGTGAAAGAATCAGCGGTCAGGATCATGCTACATACCGCTGCAAGACTATATTTCTCACGCAGGAATCTACAAAGTGCTAGCATCAGGGCAGTCTTCCTGCATAAAGCAAAACAGAAAGCATCTAGGGATTATATCACTTCTGTTAATTTCATAAGTTGCTATATGCATATGAAATTGACAACAAGAGATACTATTTTGTCAACAGGAAGAGTGCACGCTTGCATTTATTCCAAATCGATCAGATCAAATCATCAGTCCAAATGCTAGGATGCTATTGCACTTTGGAACATAATCCTAAAAGCAAGAACGATAAAGCTAAATATTTACAGGAAAGGAGATATCTTTGTCGGCAAAAGAAGAGAGGAAATATCCTAAACCTAGTACCATAACAGGTAAATCGCACCAAGAACCACTAGTGCGTTTGGGTGAGTGGGAACTAAATCCCCCAAAAAACTACTCGAACTAAACAAAAGAAACTAATCTTTTCGGCTCAAAACCATGCTTCGACTCCAATATTTGCAGCGAGCCAGCAACTAGGGTGTGTGATAGAAGCAGGCAGCATTATCGCCAAAGATCCTAAGATACCTAAATCTCTCCACCCCAAACAAACCTAAAGCTCAAGTATGAGTTGAAATTCGCACCGGTACTATCACCTAAGTCGGAAAAACAAACAACTTCATAGGAGAATGCAAAGGAGGCGCCTTTCTTGCCTGCTATCACAAACATGTCAACATTGACCCGTTGCCCAATAAAAAACAACAGTAAAATCCCCAACCAGAATACTTACACTCCTAACGGATTAGTAGCAAATGCAATGAGCGAGCGATGCTTAAATTGGAGTGAGCGTACCCGGTTCCGACGGGGCCGCCGATGCCGACGGTGAAGGCGCGGTCGGCGAAGCGGCGGGAGTCGATCGGCGGCGCGCGCTTGGAGAAGTCTCCGGGGGAGTAGATGGGCTCGTGGGAATGCGGCGCCAGGCCGTCGTGGGAGTGCCACACGCGTCCGTCCTCCCCGACCCACGAGCTCGCCCCCGGCCCGGCCGCGGCGGCGGCGGCGGCATGGTCCCCGCCCCTGCAAGCGCAAAAAAACCAAACAGGCGCTGAGTCAGTTGTGCGGACGGCGAGAAGGGGGCGGGGAAGGAGGGGTACACGCACCCATGAGAGTGGTGATGGTGGTGGTGGTGGTCGTGGGAGTGGCCATCGTGGTGGTGGTGATCGTGAGACGCCATGGATGGGAACTTGGAAGTGGAGACTGGAGGTACAGGATAAGGTGTTAGTAGAGATATTCTGTTCTGTAACTTAATTGATACCAATCGTTGACCTTGAACTTAGGTCTATGAAACAAAATAAGATGTACAATGATCTAATGTTAGCTATTTATAATTTTTATTATCTTTGATATAAGATAATATGAATGAAAAAAGGTGAGCATAGATAATTGGGCCGTCTCTCGTATAATAGTCGACTATAATATGAGAAGCAAGACACATTGTGTCGTAGAGAAACTATTTATAAAAATACATAAAAAAGAAAATTCATTGTATGAGCTGTCTTAGTACCGTCTATAAATGATATGAAGCGTATTATAGATAGTAGTTGTCTATATCATTGTACATGCTCTAATACAGAGTTTCGAATTCTCAAGAGATAAGACCGTGAGAGTGACGGGCCTATTCTTTTGGTTGTGCATTATAGTTTTTAGCTATGATTTATTAATCTAATAAATAGTGATTACTAAGAGAGGTCAAAAGCACCATTCTTTTCTTATTGCTTCGTTAACAAACAACAAACATACGGTCTTTTCGTCGTCTTTTCAAAATGCCTTATCGAAATAACTTTTTCAAAGCGACTTATCAGTATTTGATTCGTTCATACAAGATCAGTTGTAGCCCAAAAACATAAATCTTGCTAAAAGTTGCTACGGTGAAGTGCAGGTGCTATGGCTCACAAGTATTTTTTTGGGGTGAGTTGAAGGATGGAGTTTATTCCTTCAAGATCACAGAGTTTACATCCATGTCAATAACCTCTGCTGGATTAGTAGCCATACATGCCGACGCGCTTGTAGTGGCGGAGCTAGGATTTTATAGGAGCCTAGACGGTGCGAGGCCAAGTATAGCTACTAAGTGCAAATAAATCCATATACACATGACACAAGGAAAGTTAACCGCAATAGCTTTAAAATCAAACACACATTTGTTTTCCAAGATCATGATCACTTTCAATTTCATTCGGGTTGAACTCCCTATTTGATTTGATTGTGGCTGTGGAGCTTGTGGTTGTGCTAAACTTATGCTTCCATGAGTTCCAGCATTTCTGAGGCTATTCGTATCAATTAAAAAACCTCCTTATTTCTGAAAATTGACAATTCATTATTCTTTTAGTCCACAAAATTTTCAATCCACATAAAATTCATAATTTACTAACTTTAGCCTAGATTTGAACTACTTGAGCCCAACTTAAAACAATACTCTAACTGTCTAAGACTCTAAGTGTCTAATAGTCTAACTCGCTACCTTACTGGTCATAATTCACAAGAGGTTCTAGACTTCTAATACACAAATTTCGTCATCTATTCTAACAGTTTCAAAGGTAATTGATTGTAGTACCGGTCGGGGTCTCAAGATCAAAGCACCTTTGAAACTTGCAAGTAGATTGGGCGCCGCAGTGTAAAAGAACAACCACTCAATTCCTCAAAACCCATTACTGGCTACTACCATCAAGGCATCAGTGCAAACATTCTACAAGTGAATTAGTGAATTAATTCCACAATCCACACGAAGGTTGAGAGGCACACACATCAGTAACATCATAATTCACAAGCAAAGAAATGATACTGCTCAGTCCTAACACTGGCCTGAACTAGTTACTAAGTAGAGCTGCCACAGAAATGGACACAGTGAGACGGGTGAATTTGATTGTCTTAGTCCCTTGGCCGGTTGGCCGGTTGCCGCCCCTCGCTGAACACTAGGCACTGGCCCCTTGCAGTTGTGTGCCCACGCCAAGACAAGATCTGAGAAGGGGAGGGGCTAAGTGGGAGCCCTCAATCCATGATGGACGTTGCCGCCTCAGCCAGCCGCCGTGCACTAAGGGAACATCGAAGCTGCAAAGCCGCAACTACCAAGCAGTGAGGTAAAGCACCTCAGCATGGGACGCGTATCCCCTGCCTTCAAAGGCAGTGACTTTGGGTCACTGACACGTATCACCCACACGTCAGTGACCCAAAGTCACTGCCTTTGAAGGCAGGGGATCTCAATCCCTCAGCATGGGGGCCGAGCCACCGAGCCCTCTGTTGCTAGATTGGGGAATGGAATTGGGGGGGGGGGACCAAATGATTTCATTTAAGGTTAAGGGCTTGTCTTCTCGGGAGTTCGCCTCGGGATGGAGTCATGGAGATGCAGTCACAAGTCATGGACCTCATGGTCTCATGGAGATGGAGTCCGGATACGGTGCTAGGTTGGTGGACCATGATGTATGGGTAATGGACTAATGGCCCATGGCCAAGCCTAGCTTTGCTGGCGCTGGCCCATGTTGATGTCGCCAGTTCTTGTGTTGCCGCCTACGAGGCTACGCATGGGTGCTCGTGCCCTACTTGCCGTGAGCCATTGCCTGTGCTCGCAGTGCCTAAGAAGTCGCCGCAGGGGGATACGCCGGTGTCGGCAGGAAGATTTGGGTCTCCCACTACCGCCGACGAGCCCAGGCAGCCGTCGGACGGTGGCTCCGCCTCTACGCGCCTACAAATCACATGATGATTTATTAGCTAGCAAATTACCGGAGGATTGTCTGGCGGCGGGTTCAGCTTTTCAGACTTCTTTCCAAAGTCTGGACTCAGGAGTAACTGAAATGTTAATGTGTGGCGCTGTGAAAAAAGAAAGAGAGAAAATGTTAGTGTATGGCAGGCGTGTTGGGCTTTAGCTGCGAGTACAAGTTGGGCCTTGGCGACCAAGTGCACAAAATCCCGAAGGATTCCAGTTAGCAGCCCAATGGTTCTCCTCGTCAGCCCAACAGTACTCCGCAGCCGCAGAGACCATATCAGAAAGGCATTTGTGCCCATGAGCCATGCCGAGCTGCCCGGCCACACAACTCCTCCCCACCCGGCCCATATCCATGCCTTCGGCCGAGCCTCACGGGCCTTGACTAACGAACGGACGATGTGGTTGGCTTGTGGCGGCCGCAGCCGGCGGGAGCGCGTGCCGGAGCAGTGAAGGCGATCCGGCCACCACGCGCTGCGCGGGGACCGGGAGGGACGAGTTAAGGCGGTACGCGCGACTGAGGCTGTGGCTGCGGGTTGAGAGGACGGCACAGCCGCGCGCGTGTGCCGGAGCTGGGTGGCACGGAGGATCGTGATGTGCCTGCGCGTGGCGTGCAGCGGTCACGGCCTCACAGCGCGGGCGCGTGTGCTGGCGGCTGGCGTTCGTGCAAGATCAGTCCGAACCGCCACGCCGTCCTATGCGGCGATACGCACGGCACATTGCAAACAATCGCACGCGCGCACCGCTTCTTCCCACCACACGCCGCAACCGCCGCCTGGCTATCCACGTACGGCTGGACTCTTGACTATGATTGGAACGTACGCGGCGCGCAGCCACTCGCGGCTTGTCGAGTTCGACGTTGCCCCCGGTCTCGGCCGGACGGTGGTCGAGGCCTCACGGGTCGCGCGGGTCACACACTAGCCAATGTTCTTTTCGTCTTTTAGTTGCTTCAAAAGTTAAAATAAACAGATTAGCTTTTTAAAATAGTTTCCCAAACTCAAAACCGTATACGTTATCCACGCCTCTACTGTCTACTGCTGTTTTAAAAAATATAACACAAAAGTTAGTAGCCACAACTCAAAAGAACATTATCAGTAAAATCATATTTGTCACACTGTACTATTAGAACGTGTGATTTATAAATTATAACCAGCAATCTCGTGCTAATCATGCAGTCGCCCCGGGGGAATGCGGTGCATGACTGCATGTATCTATTTACTCTTGACAACATGCCCCACTGGCAGCATAGTTAAAGAGTTGAAACACAATCCAAGATATGGCTGCGCAAGAGTGCAAGACAAATGTATCGGAGGTTCGCATAAACTGTACAAATGTTAATTCATCAAGACAGCCTCTCAGGTCAATGCATTTGGCAAGCATCAGTTCACTTCATCTGCTTCAACCTGCCAAAAGTTGGCAACTTGACATTCTATTTCGGAAGATCGCTACGGCACCACGGCCACCTCCTTGTGATCGTTAGCCGGGTACGCGGGTTCCATCTGCTCGTCGCCAAGGACGGCTTCTTGCTGCACCATGTAGTTCCATCGGTCCTGGAAGAGGTAGATGAACGCCATCGCCGAGACCTCGACGGTGAGGAGGACGGTCCACAGCCTCACGCTCATCCCGGTCCTCTCATGGTACGTGTGGAGGCCGATGTAGATGTTGGCAATGCCCACCACGCAAATCGCGATGCCGAGAAGCCAGTGGATCAAGTACCACGTGCTCCTTATCTTCACGCCTCTGAAGAAGAAATTAGATAAAATGTTCAGGCATAAGATTCACAAGAAACATGTTCAGGCATAAGAGTCACAAGAAACATGACAAGATGCTGAACAAATTTTGATGAAATTTAGACTCATGCTCCTCCACCTGTCTGGTCTCAAGAAGCCGATGAGTGGCTGAAGCCATATGAAGCCATAGAGTGCCAGTCCAACTCTCTGGTGAGTGTTGTTGAAGGCGTTCTCGAAATTACTTATTGACAGAACTGCCCCGGCAGTAGCAATAATGACAGCAAGAATCTGCTAGGAGCAGTTCAACACATAATTTTGCATCTGCTGCTTTGTTAGAAATTGAGCAATTGCAAAAATATAGTTCAATTCACATACCTGTGAAGCAACATGGCAGTAGAAAAGAACCTTGATGCTTTTGGTGCTTTTAACATTGTTTGAGAGTCTGATTAGTAGTACTCCTATCGGCATCAAGAAGCCAACAGAAGACCATAGCAGGAAGGCGTGGACCTTGAGTTGCAATGAGAGTTTGGGTGTGAGCTGCAAAAATAATTGAAGTGTTGCAGTCAGTAATACAACTTCTACTATCAGATATTCAGATTGTAGCATAGATAAATAGAACCAGAGAATTCCCCGAAAATTACAGGAGAAATCATGATGATTACCTCCAAAGGCTGAGCAGTCTTGTAGCTTTTATTTAAATTCTCCGAGCTATTTGAGGCGCCCTGGGTTGGGGTGAGAAGCAAAAGAATTATACAACCTGACAATGCAGGAAGCAATCTTTTTTCACCAAACAGTAGCATTGATGCTTGTCAATTTAATCTCCGGCTCTCCGCACAGCAGAAACAAACACCAAGAAAAGGGCAAGCAACTGAAATGAACCTCTTGAACAGCAAAAGAGCCAACTGAAACAAAATCGATGCGCCTATGCTTTCTTGATCTCTCTCACTATCACCTCATGATACTATCCGAGTCATTCCTTTCTTTCAAGGTCTTCTTCACCTTAAACACTGGCATTACAAGAAGAGAAAACAAACCTATCTGCACTAAAGAATGAATAAAAATAACAGCAGAAACCAATGCCTGCTAATTCTCTGCGCAATGTGGCGGTGTTCCAGGAAAACCTCTAGGCGAATGAAAGAATCTGCCAAGCAAATTAAGGAATAAGATCTAGCTGGTCTCGGGGCATTACTTGAGAGGGTTGTCCTAAGAATGATTTGGATATGAGCAGCAGCTGCTTTTGCTGCTTAGCAATAATATAGAACAGTGGACTTTTTTGCTGTGGGGGAATGGAATGAAATAAGAGACGGGTGCTTTTGAGCACATTTGGCTGTGCTTTTACAGCTCTTTGGTACGATGGTATAAAGGAAGGCTTTTGTGGTGGTGCTGCAGGAAGCACCAAGATATTGTTGGCTGCTCTATCAGCATCCAGGGAAAATTGCAAAAGCAAGTCTGAAAGTAGGGTGTTCAACTGTTCGAGTTTGTAGGCAAGGTGTCTAGTCCAATGGCCAACAAACCTCCTACACCAGCACAAATGCGCAGCAAAGTTATCTGCTTTGGGTCCTGGCATTGCCTTTTCTTTTTGAGATACGGTCATGGTATTGGTTCATTACTCCATTCATACATGTCTACAGCAACTTGACAAAAAAAATGTATCTCTGCATGAATGAAATGAAGCCTGAACTTCTGACGAAACATCTGAGGCTCAAAATTGTTCATCCGCAGAATGACGGCATCAAGGTCACTGCAGGATTTGATCACCACCAACTAAAAATTGAATTGCAGTTACAGTAATGTCGCACCTAAGCCTGCACATTTACAAAAAATAATAAGTAGCTAGAGACGAGTCAAGTGCGTTCAAGCTCAGATCATTTGCAGCCACAGGTGCCAAATTTGCTTTCAATTAATGCCCGGTGATGTCGTCATAACGAAAACCTGGGATCCAAATCTGCGTACTGGAGCAGTTCAGATTGCTTAAACAGCGGGTGAATGTAAACACCATCACTGCAACCCTTGACGGGAGCTAGTGAACTTTAGGTCCAGTGTGTGTCCTGGTCTCCCACCAACTCCATGTCTGCATGTTTGATGCTCACTCTCTATACATGCATGGCAATGGACGAGATCTAGATGGCTGATCAAGAGTAACCATCACTTTAGCTCATGTGATTTTCCATGGAAAAGAAGATGAGGGGCAAAAGGGGGAAAAAGGCTGACCAAGTTGAGGGATTTGCATGGTGTAGGAGGTGTCAAAGCTTGTAGTAGTTGATAATGGGGGGATCTGTTAAGTAGTCCCTGTCAATCACAGACAGAGATGGTCCTGCTTTGGTCAAGAGAATTTGCTGTACAAAGGGAAAGGGACGAGCTTAGCATAATCGATCAGTACCCTATCGTTTCTTCTTGTTCGTCTGCTATCGACTCGCGTAGGCTATAGCTTCGAGATTTCTCCTTGTAGAATTACATATACGTGTGGCTTAGCTGCCGTGATATGCCGGGTGCATGCGTTCCTTGACGACGTGTAGAACGGGAAATACGAATTTCACATGGAAAATACTTTCAATAAAACCACAGATACATAAAGTTTATATCATCATATGAGAAGATATTTACAATGGAGCTCTTACTCTCCGACTATAGGAGAATATTTATAAAGTATGCAAAGGAAACTACGTCTAGAAGTAGAACTCCGTGTTTGAAACAAAAATAAATCGAATAGGATTCGAATCACAAACTTAACAATCTTCACCTTAAGACGAATTCCTCTTGCAGCCAAAAGAAAACGTGAATCTCCTTGAAACAGATCAACATGAATACCTTATGCGCCAAAAGTTCATTGGGCTAGTGAGCAATACCAACTAAGTCTGAGCAAAACTTATACTTAGTGGCAAGAACTAACTTTGTCAACATACGAGTTGGGTTATCATGAGTACTTATCTTACTGACTTTAATATCATCTTGAGTAATGACATCTCGAATGTAGTAATGTCTGATATCAATGTGCTTCGTTCTCTCATAGAATATATGATCCTTCGTGTAGCACCTGACTATCGTAAAAATAGTGTAAGATGTACTTCCACAAACCTCAGTAGACAATCCTCTCAACCAAACAGTTTCTTTGAAAGCTTCAGAAATAGTTATATGCTCAGCTTCTATAATAGACAAGGCAACAATAATTTACAAACTTACTTTTTACCTATGACACATCCTCCAATAGTAAACACATAACCAGTGAGTGATTTTTTCTTATCCAAATCTCTAGAAAATCTGAATCCACATAATCAACGAGTCCCTACCTAATTTTTTCCAAACTATAAACAAGTATCAGAAATGCCCCACAAGTATCTAAAAATCAATTGAACTGCTTTTCACTGCTCTTTTTAGGATTAGCCATGTATCTAGTAACAACACTCGATGATTGAGATAAATCAGGGCAAGAACATATCATGACATACATAAGTGAACTAATTGCACTGCCATATGGAACTCTAGATATATACTTAACTTCATCATTTGATTATGAACATAACGCTAAAGAAAATCTGAAATGTGTAGTTAACGGAGTACTCACTAATTTGGCCTTATGCATATTGAAACGATGAAGAACTTTATCAATATATCTTTTCGACTTAGGTATAATTTTCCAAACCGTTTGTCTCAGATGATTTTCATATTAAGAATCTTCTTTGCTGCACCGAGATCATTCATCTCAAATTCATCTCATCATGTATGGTAGTCTTTTATCTTTCTGAATCATCATAAGAGATAGCCTCTAACTAAGCTGAAGATTCTACAGTGCCTTCAATTTTTCTTTCACATTGAAATAATAAGACGTAAAAATTTGGCTTCTTCAATCAATTTCTTAGGAGGTTGAATATTCCTCTTAGGTCTATCAGCTACAATAGAACGTTGTGTCAACTGCACAACAACAAGGACATCATGTATGTTTTTTGTTTTGGTTTTGGGTGTAGATTTTGAATCAATAACATGCTCTATCTACATGCTTGATTTATACGACTTTCTCAACGGATGGTTTATTATGCAATATGGCAGACTCATCGAAACTAACACTTCTACTAATAGCCATTTTTCTAATTTCGGGATTACACAATTTACGATATTTCATATCAGGTTTATAACCAAGAAAAATACACTTAACAGCTCTAAGCTCCAATTTACCATTACTAACATGAGCATAAGTAGGACAACAAAATATTCTCAAAATTGAATAATCTATAGAAGAACCAGACCATACCTCAATTGGAGTTTTTTTAATCAATTGTCATGTTGGATGATCGATTAATCAAATAACAAACAGTAGAAGCAGCTTCAGCCTAATAACTCCTAGAAAAGTCAGAGTTAGATACCATGCAACGTATCATCTCTGTGATGGTTCTATTCATACGTTCAACCACACCATTTTGCTGAGAAGCATCTGGGATAGTGTAATGTCTCACAATACCGTCTGATTTGCATAAAACTTCGAATTCTCTAGAATATAACTCCAAACCATTATCAATACGTAGTTTCTTGACATGTTTGTCAGTTTGCTTTTCAATCGTAATCTTTCATTCCTTGAATGTCTTAAACACATTTGATTTGTGCTTCACGAAATATGGCGAAACTTTTCTCGAGTAATTATCAATGATAGTCAATATATAGCTAGCACCTCCAAGTGATGAAACGTAGGACTCTCTCAACAAATCAAAATAAATATAATCCAATATGTCTTTTGTAGAGTAAGTTGTAGTAATGAATTTCACCCTCTTTTACTTGCCTAAGACATGAAGTTCACAAAACTTTAACTTGTTGATACTTTGACCATCAAGAAGTTCTCTTTTGCATAACTCCATCATACCAATTTTACTCATATGCCCCAGACAGATATGCCAAAGATTAGTAGCATAGTCAGATGATTTGTTTGAGGCAACAGTAGTATTGCTTGAAATTATGGTACCTCGAAGATGATAAAGGTTGGCACCATTTATATCACTCTTCATCATAATAAGAGAATCTTTGGAGACCTTTAGAACTCCATCTCTACATGAATACCTATACCCTTTAATATCAAGAGTACTTAGTGTGATAATACTTCTCTTCAAACTCGAAATGTGTCGAATATCCAATAAAATTCTGACAATACCATCAAACATTTTGATCTAGATAGAAATAATTGCGTGAAATCTTGCATGATGAATTAATACCCATCAACACAGATCTACTTAGCGTAGCTTTATAGGTAATGAACCACTCGTGGTTTAGGCTCATGTGGGAAGTGTAAGCCGAATCAAGAATGCACTCATAACTGGTTTTGGAATCATCGGCAAAGGCAACAAGAATATCACCATTAGAATCTTTCTTAGTACAACAGTGGCTTTAGGTTTATCCATTTATTGATCCTTTTTGGAATTATTATTTATTTTCTCCTTTTTCTTTACACACCAACACTTATATATGTTGTGTCCATCTTTCTTGTAATACTTATATGACTTGTACCTTCCTCTGGATTTCGAGTTGCCTTTGTAATTTCTGCTTGAACTTTTATCTCTTTAATCGCTGTTTGAACTCCTTTCCTGTTGTCTGTCACGAACAACCATGCCTTTTGCATGTGAACTTGAACTTTCATTTGGAATCATGAGTTTTATCTTTTCCTTTGCATGCTCTTCGTAGACTTTATTATGTATAAGAGTATCTCAGCTATATAGAATAGTATATCTGAATGTAGAGCAAGAATTAGGCAGCAAGTATAAAAGAATAAGACTCAAGATGGTGGTTCAATAGTGACACACCTTTCACCATCTTGTGCGAATAAATATTCTGCTTCAAATGCATCTTATCGGTTAGATCATTGGTCATGTAAATCTGTTACATGTTCAACCATAATGCGGTAACGGTCTTCTCCTTCAAAACCTCCTGTAGAATATTATTTGATAGATAGAGATGAATATATGATAAGGTCCTACAATCTTTTCTTTGCTTCTCCTTAAAGGGCCAAGAAGCAAGCATCTTGTCGATCCCTAAAAGAAAATCATCCAAATCGAGTTGTGCAAGAATAGCACACATCTTAATTTGCCATAGAGAATGCCTTGTATCTTGATCCAGCAGCGGAAGATCATACATCATTATCGCCATGCAGGAAAATTCGTGAATTTGGTGGTACGAATGTGTGTATCTAGCAATAAATTATGAATTCCTTGATACATCTTCTGTGTACATGAAGCAATGACTTGGAAGCTTCCTGATAGGCTTGTCCGTGTGCGTGTAGCAATTTCAGTCAAACTCACAAAAAGAAATACCACGGCAGGTGATATGCTTCTTCTGTTGTGTTGCGATGTCTTTTTTTGGCTGAGTTCTTTCGACTTAAAATTAGCTTATGTTTATACTGTCTATAGTAATTTATTTGTAAATGGTATATTTTTTTAAGATAGAGTCAATAGAAAAATCGTATTAAAAAGTGTACTGAGTTCAGCTATACTAGTCAAAATCGCATATGATTATTTTTCTCTACGTACTGTCTCTCACGAACGGTTACAATTCAAATATTTAAGCTATAAATCATAAGCTATTAGGCTCAAAAAAACCCACCCATTGGCTTCCTCAGTTTTGTTACTGCTCAAGACTCCCAACTTTATTTCTCATGTATGACTTTTGACACGGAAATGGCTTCGGATTCACACGAGTTGCGGACAACACCGATTAATTCGCGAGACACGAGAAGAATCGTTCTGATGATTTTTTTACATGAAAAGAAATGAAAGACACAAATTTTACATGATCCTTTCGAGAAAAAAAACTATGGATACGAATGTCCTATCATTATATAAAGAGATATTTACAATTAAGCTCTTGCTCTTTCTATGAACTACAGCCTACAGGAGTATATTTATAAGGAGTACAAAAGAGACTACGTAGAGTAGAACTCCGTGTTGAAAATGTAAAACAAACCAAATATTATTCGGATCACAAACTTAACATGAGGAAATCAAATCCATGTATTGGCAAATGATGGGTTCAGAGATTACTGAAGCACTGGAACTGTATTGAGCAATTAGCAAACGCAGTCTCTTACAATGACCAACCGACCAGCTCAACCTTCTTTTTTGTCTTTTCTCCAAAGAAGCATTCATTTCTCTCAAAGCAGACCGCGAAGAATCCAGCAAGGGATACCGATGAAGAGATTGTGCTGCGCACTGCAAGTGCACTCATTAGGTCATGGGGCAGCAGCCACACTTGAGTCCACACGAATCAAGTGAGCACCAAAGTGTAACTTGGGCAGCCCTGCAATCTTCATGGGCTCATGGCTCATGTATAGAGAGGGCAATCGAATACAGCGGGAACGGATTGTACTTGTTCATATTCGTATCCACGATCTCGATTTATGTCCACAGCATACCCGCGAAGGATGACAGGTGAAGAACCTCGTTCATACCCATCGCCCGTGGGTACCTGTTGCCCATGGATATGCCCGTTTACCCGCGAACTGAGAGTTGAATTAATGACAGATACATATAAGCAGCAGCTGTTGCTAGAAAATATAATAGCTATCAAAAAAGTTTATAACAATCAATAGCAATTAGAGATATGCAAAAGTTTATAACAATCAATAGCAATTAGAGATGTTGCTATGGTTGTGCCACCTGTCAATCTATATCGTGGATAAATGGGCGGGGTGGGTACTGGTGGAGCTTACCCATACCTATGCCCGTTTACCCGACAGGTAGAATGTTCCCCCTATTTTCATACCTGTGGGTAAAGAAGATATCCCATACTCAGCTCCATTAGGGTATTTACCCACGGGTATACGGGTAAACGGGCACAATTGCCATCCCTCATGCCACTATTATTTGCTTCCCCTCTTTTTTTGTGGTTGTGAAATCTGCTATTGTTTCTCCAAGGACCATCGGTAGTGTTACTAATACTGTCCTTTATTTTGTATTTACTCTGTCCAAATTTATAAGATGTATTTTCTCCTGGTATATATACCAAGGAAACAGTAAAAATAATTAAATTACCCATAATTATTATCTCTATGCACTGTATTCAATGTATGCATATAAAGAATAGCAAGTAAAGATGCATATTTATTAGGGGTATAAAGTAAATATCATACTAATTTTGCGTTGAAATATATCATACGTCTAATGTTTATGGACAAAGCTATTTAAAAAATACGTCTTATAAACTTGGACAAAGAAATTACTAGTAGAGTTGACATGTCAGAGGAACACCACGCCTGTCTCCACCTTTCGGTTGCAAAATTTCAGCTTTGATGAGTTACGGCCTACATGCTACAGGGTGGGAGCTTTCTTATTATTCTGCAAGTTAATTTCTGGGTCACGAAAAACGCAGCAATCTGAAGCGTAATAATGCCTGCGATCTCCTTTCCAACAACCACCATTCGCTAATTATCATCTCACAAAAGCAGTGGACTCATCGGTCCTGCCTGGGAATAATTTAGACTTGGCAGCCAAAGCCAACGATGTATCACTCGGATCTGCTTTTCCAAGCAGCCTGAAACCAAACCATGTACGTGTAAGTGCCCACTGATTAGCCGCGGATACTATTCGCTTTTCCTGTGGTTAGGTTGTGCCATGACGTTGCTAGCAGCTAGTGCGCCGTGCGGAGCCCTGCAAATCTGCCGCTGATGTCGCGCTGATGGACGCAAGCGTTTTCCGCGTCCGTGTGCGTGGAGCGCAGCACTTCAGCAGCAGCTTGACGTGCTGCTCAGAAGCAAGAAGCGGCATGAAATCTGCGTACCCAACGTAGTGTTCAGCTGATTCGTGATGGCCAGGAAAAACAGGAGTTCAGAACAGTGAACACCTCATCTCACCCTCATCTGTCCCATGGAGTTTACACTGTTGAATCACACTAGATGAGTAGAAACAAACGACAAACCTCAGAACCAAGTTGGATCATACAACCGGGCAGACTGCGCAGAGAGAGCAAGCGAGTATAGGTCTATTCTTTTTAACTGAGTCTTATAACTTTTGGCTACAGTTTGTAACTTTTAGTCTGTTTATATGAGAGATTATAGAATAACAGAAACTTACATGCGATTTTTACCAATATAAATGAAGTCCGTACAGTATATACTATAATTAACTAGGTGACCATCTTGAAAAAACACTTCATTTAAAAGCTGGTTCCTGTAAAAAAAGTTAAAAGCTGAAGAAAAAAAACAGACCGCATCAAAAGTAAACGCTGCCAACAAGAGATTCAGAACGAAGAAACTGGAAGTCTGCTGATTACTAATACGAGGAAAGCTGAGGGTTTGCAAAGCATCATTCAGAATGGTAACTGAAAACATCGAAGTGCTTAATCCGCAGTGCATCAAAACTTCCACAGGCAAAATCTTTTGACTCTTGTGCGCTAAAAGAGAGAACATGGGTAGCATCGCAAGCCCTATCACGGGAACAGGTTCCGCTCCATCACATGAACAAGTTCGGCCTTGACGCCTTGAAGGTGGTCTTCAGCTTCCTGGTGGGCGGCCTGACCTTCCGGTACACGAGCGGGAACTTGATCTTTGAGTTGTGGAACTGCTTTGTGTTGTCCCTTTTGCAGAGCTTGAAGTGAACTGTCGCAGTCTTGATGATCTGAATGCAGGGGAACCTCACACGGTGCCGAGAGGCCATCTCGGTGTACATCTGCTCCACAGCACCATTGAGAGTGGTATCACGGTATTCCTTGTACATGTTGTGGTAACCTGTTCTGCTCTGGTAACGCAGCCAGATGCCATAGTTCTTGATCGTGGTTGGGTTACGCTCGAAGATCTGAGAAACATTCAGCATAATTAGAAGCAGGCAGGACAATGAAATAAGTCACATACTGAGAAAATCAGCACTAGAAGGGGGGAAAACTTAAAGGCATCACACAGTACCGTAGTGCACCCTTTTAACCACTGAATTTCAAGTTTGTCCTAGAGCACACAACTTTGCTTTGAATTCTAAATTAACCAAAATTGGGGCGACAAGCTATCCCATAGATTAATAGGTATGCTGCCTAGCTTTCTTATGGATAAAACTACCATAACCTGGTTCAAATGCAGCTAAGCATAACCACTCAAGAACTACAGAATGAACTAAATAAATAATTTAGGACCAGTCAACAGCCAATAATTAAAAAATATTGAATGAACTAAATAAATATTGCACATTGCCCTCTATGATGCTGGATTAGCACATGCCATTACAAGTCTGAGCAACAGAAGTTCCTATATGCGAGGGACATAATAGGAAAACCTAGGTTGCACCACCATGACTTATAGGTTGTCATATGTCTGACACTGAAGTAGCTCCAACAAGATTTTAACATGCATTAACACAATGACAGTTAACAAATTTCAAGGCTTTGCTATGTCAATGCAACGTCAGTTTTTTTCCTGTGACACTTTGACAATTCGATATACTACTAAGCATGAAAGACTTAGCTGAAACTTAATTAATGTTTATGGTACCTAACATGGTCTGAATTTATATAAAGTAAAAGTTAAACTAACGGGTATGGTACATAACATAATCTGAATTTATACAAAGTAACAATGCTGAATAAAGATAAGAACTTCAAAGTTTCAAGCCTTACATTTTTCGCAAGTAGAACAAAACATTATAAATCATTGTGTTACACTAAATACACTAAAATCCGCCGAACAACATGTATATAATTCTTCTTCTTCTTTTGCTTCAGATGCATATATCCATGTCACCATGTATGTATTCTTGGCTTGAACAAGTAAATGATTCCCAAGTTTCTTTTACAGGGTTATACTCCATTCAGTCTGATTTTGATATGTTGCCGGTTCTTTTGAATTGAGGTTGTGCCATAAATAGAACAGCGTCCATAGTTAACACAATAAGGGAGGGGAGCAAACCTAGAAGGGCAAAATCGACAAATTCCATGGAATCATAGTAAGTAATCCATGCATACAAACGGAGCTAAGACCAACATCCATGATTGCTCTACATCGAAACTTAGGAGCTTCCGACAAACCACTACTCACTACAAGTCACACAAACCATCGAACTGTTGCATTTGGTCAAGAACATACACTCGAGACACATCATCTCCTAGTCAGCTAGGAAAATCCATAATCTTCAGTACAGATAACATCAACATAGTAACACACTACCACTTAAAAAAACATAGTAACACACTAACACCACTAATCTACGGCAATACTATGTCATTTGGTCCACATCAACTCAGAAAGAAAAGTTGCATTCCTGATCAGAGGCAAAAGAGTAGTACCTCGTTGATGGCGAGCATCTGGCCATTGCTCTTCTTCACCTTCTTCAGCTTCCTCAAGAAGTACCTGCCCGCAAACACACGCAGATAAGCTAAACAACACCATCAAGAATCATACACCAAACAACACACAAAGAAGCATCGCTTTGACATTGCAGTTTGGGATACTGACCAGAACTTGGATTTGGCGCGGACCTCGTTGGTGGCCCAGAGCTTCATGCGGTAGATCTTGGGGTGTTCATCGCCGGGGGTCGGCAGCGCGCGCCCCACCACCTGGTACTGATGGAACTGCGCGCTCGAAACCATTCACACGCGCAGAAACGCATAGATCAGCCACACCGGGAAGAACAATGGTGCGGTGGATCAAGAGAACGCGACGGCGGCGTCGGCGTGGACGAGAGAAGCTTACCCTGTAGGCGACCATTTCGGCGAGCTCTCGAGACCGGAGGCGGAGGAGACCTAAACCAAAGGAAGGTGGAGACGGCGGCCGACGAGGGAGGAGGCGGAGGCGAAGGGAGTATATATGTGTGGGGGCGAGAAACCCTAATGAGCCGTGGGCTGTAGGCTTGATCTATCTGCTCGACTCATAGGCCTGTGTTGGGCCGGGTACAGTTGGGCCTTTCTCTCATCTGCAACTTGTGCACTTCTTCGTATAATCCGACACAAAGCCATGTCCTTTTTCGTCTTCGTTTCCTTCTTTTCGCAACGGAGTCAGCAGCATCGATCCCTGCAGCAATCACCAGTTCACGCTTCGCAAACGGTGTCTAATCCAGGCGCAGTCGATCTCGAATACCATTGCGTCCCCGAATTCCAATGCTCTAGTAAAAGGCTCCTTTTACAATCTTTTCTACGTTTTACTACTGCCTTAATTTTGCTATTATCACTTGCTACTAGCATAGTGTTGCTTCGTTCAGATGGATAATACAATTATCAATATTCTTAACTTGTCGATGCAGCCTGCCAAACTGCAGGAGGACAGGCTGAGCAATCTGCCGGATGATATTCTGCTCACCATCCTTGAGGAACTTGACGACATACGCGAGGCCACGAGGGCCAGTGTGACGACCCGCATTATTACCGTGGGGTAATAACGCCAGTCAACGGATTATTATTCGTTTTAGCAGATAAAACATCGCTCTAACGAATAATAAGCCACCAGAGTGTTGCAGCAGAACAATAATTAGAGACAAAACACGATATTACAATATTATCGCCACGCAGGGCTACATTTTATTACAAAGCCTCAAAGGCTTGAATATCTCATTCTCAACACAACCTTCGCACGGGAGGCCCACCTTGCACCTATTGCAATCCGAGTCCACGGTCTTCCATCCAAGCAATTTCCACTTGACTTGCTATTCTCTGAACTGACATGCTCCTAAGCAAGGGGAGATTTATAGCAAGGGTGAGTACAGAAGTACTCAGCAAGCGTTATTAACAAAATGCACAACATGCTTATCCTTTCCACATTTAGGAATCTCAATTCCTATTCTCAATTTCTTACTCATTTTTATACTCTTTTCCTTTCTCAATTTCCTTCCCATGACATAGAAAATAAAGTTTGTTGGTTTTGAAAGAAGTCCGATTTATTAATTTAGAAAACTACTGAACATACGCATGAACAGCAAAAACCCCCATAAGTTTCCGTAATTCTCCTTTCCCGGAGACAGGCATGAATTCATGATTTGGATAGCATTGCGCAAGCTTGTATCACTTTACCCATCATCACTCTGATCGTGTTGGCTCTTGGGTGATCCGCAATTCCTTTGAAGCGGCGCCCAGACCAGAGTACAGTACGATTATCTCTAGTTCAGTAATTATATCTCCACCCGGTTACTCACAATCAGCAGCCCGGAGCGGTGTAACACCCTCACACAGACCCACTGAAAACGACATAACCGTTGGCTGGTAGGGTATTCAACCTTTCCCCAGCCCCCTGACTCGCGTATATAACGCCCTGCGTAACCCGCCTGTGGGTTCTTACGCTCCGGTCTTCTACCGGTTCCTTTGGGTCTATCCCATAAATACTCACTCCTGTGGAGAATATAACACCTCACTAGAGTACCGACTGCCCGTGAGAACGGAATGTTGGTTGATACGAGTTGGTACGGTCTGTCCATACGGATGAAGTTTGTAACCCCTTATATTCTATTCTTATGCAGAGGTCCCGCCCTCGCCCACTCATTTCCTATCCCGGCAACCTCTGCCCACCTTTTTATTAACTTTAATGGCCAACTGCTCCATCAGTTGCCATCTATCTCTTATCTCTTGCCATTTCTTGATTTAAATCTTCTTTTATTTATTTCATGCAGGGTGATATTAGATTAATACAAAAATACTTGTTTTGAGCAATATACGCTAAAGATTTGATCAAAGGAATGCTTGCCTGGACTTTAACCATATACTCGGATTCAAGTAGGATCAGGTGAAGTCACTCTCGTAGCTTGGATCGTCGTCTGCAATTAAAATACGTCGACTATGGTTCAATTTACGAGATCATAATAAAATACGATGTGTCGAGGTGCTTGTGCTCCTAAAGTAAGACGTCACTCCATTTAATCCAATCGCAGTGGTCGAGGTTAATTTCGTTACACTACTCGTCGTTCGACATCATCGCACTACCGTCATGAGATATGGATGGTTTATTAGGTATGCCCGGCATTTTATTAATTCCTAGCCATTTTTTCCGATTATACGGGATTAACTAGAGGCGTGAATTATTATAACGGCTTATATTAATCCTGTACGACGATAACTGCTATTATAAATCCTAATTAATCTTCGCGTATGTAAATATATCAATTTGATTCCTTATATGCGCATATGTACACATTCACTTTTCTAATTCATTTTAGGTCTTAAAGTTATTCAAATACCTTTTCTCATGCTCGTACTCGAGCCTAGCTAGATGACAATCTAAAAGAAAATAGTTATTAGTTAATCAAATACTTACTAAGACAGTTTTATGGTCTCACATTATCCGGGTTAAGTAGGTGTTTAGTTATAACCTCGAACGATTTAATTAGCAATGTATTCGTTAACTCGGTACTCGCTACAATTTATTGGACAGATAACAATTCATTTATTCTAGTCATTGTAAATACAGATTAATGGTTTTCAACTGTCTAGATGAACTTAACCAATTTATTGGCATATGCAAACCTACAACAAAATGGTCTTAAACTATAGTACTTTAATTTAATCCTTATGCGTACAGGTTTAATCGGCGTATACTTTACATCGTCGGATCACAATTAGTTTGTTCTAATATTCTGAAGAACTCAGGGTGAAATTCTATAGTTTAACTATTATTATCCAAATCGTCTAGGTAATGGAATATATTGTTGAGCGGTTTAAATAACAATACACATGTTAGAGTATATACGTGGATCCATTTTAATCAATCGACGCTTTTGGTTTATTTATGGGATCCTGAATATTTATTAATAGAATTCCACAAGTTTATACTACCAACAATGTTAAATAGATATTACTTAGGGATTTAATAATTTGAACGGCAATGAATCGATTCAATTGGTACTTGCCAAATTTTAATCTACTGTCCATCTTTAATTAATCATAACTACTGATTAGAGATAATTTGTATTTTAGCCTGATTAGAATAATAATATTGGGTACTTTAATCTACATTAGCTTAGTTACAGTTAAATATTCACGACGACAAATTTTTATTATGCGCGCTTCTCCTCTCTCTTCTCTCTCTCTTTTCTCTTTTTCTTTTCCTTATTTTCCTTCTCTTTCTTTTTCTCTTCCTTCTTTTTCTTCCGCCCGACCTCTCCTTCCTGGTTCGGCCGACGCCTCTACTCCTCTTCCCCCATCTCCTCCTCTCGGCTCCCCCGCCTCTCATTCTCCGCCACACCGCCTCGGCCCTCCCGGCCGCGCCGCCGCGCACCTGCTCGCCCCGGCCCCCGAGCTCCCCTACCGGGTCCCTCTCTCTCCTAGGTGCCGCCTCCCCTCGCCGAGCTGCATGCACGGTCGATCCTCGGCTTCCTCCGCCGCCTCACCTACTTCCCGCGCCGCCCTGCCGCCTTGGGCCTTCCGGCCCCCGGTCCTACACCGCGACCGCCGGTCCTCCGCGTCTCCTCCTCTCCCTGGCCGCTCCCCCTTCGCGCCGTCTGGCCGGCTGTGCCGCGCCGCTCGGCGCCGCCCGGGCTGCCCTCGCCGCGCTGCACGGTTGAGGCCGCCGGATCCGTGGCCTAGGGCCCAGATCTGGTGCCTCCGCCCACTATTCTACCCCGGTTGCTTTCAATGGATTTGCTATTTTGTTTGCCTTTTATGGGGTTGCTTATGTGATGCAGGCAGGGAGGTGGTTACTCCGGTGTGGTCTTGGCCGGCTGGACTCGCCCGCACGCCGGGGGAGTGTGCGGCGGCAGCTTGGTAGAGCTACACCGCGGTACACACAGCCGCCGACATCCCCGGTAAACCCATGCTCTCTTACTCTCCTCTACTTTCCTCTTCTCCCTCCAGTGGCATTCTTTATGTTGATTCATGGTTGCTAGTGGTATTACTCGGTTGCTACTAGTGTCTCTGGTTATGCAATGGTTGTTATTAAGAACTGAATGCTATGGCTGTGAGCAACTGGTAGTTTACCTTCGCCAGTTATGGATTGATTTGCTGTGGAAAGAGCTTAGGGTTTGCTTGTGGTTGCTTGTGGATGTCGCTCTCTTGGCTTGTGGCTGCCGTTCGGTGGTGGCCTCCTCGGTCGATGACTTCGGGCTTGCGGTCTGCCTCCTGCCATCGCCGTCGTCTTGCTCGCCGTCTGCTTGCCGTGCCTTCGGCTTCTGGCCGTCGGTTTCCACTCGGTGGCTGGCTCCTCTGCGGTCTGGGGATTGGCTGGAAGATTTGGGGAATGTTTACCTTACCTTGCTTTGTCTCTCTGTGCCCTTTCCTCTCGGTTTGGCTACTGGTATGCAGTGGTGGGATATTTTGGTTGGATGGCTTGCCCATGAGGTTTTGTTGGCTGGTGATGCTGCGGTTTTGGCCGTGAGGTCTTGCTGGGGTTTTGGCCGTGGTGGTGTGCTGTCTGGAGGTGTTATCTCGGCCTCACTGGCTCTGGCCGTGTGCTATCTGGGGGATATTGTGATATGTGGGCATGGTTTTGACAGGTGCCTCTCTGTTGTGGTTTGGCTTGGAAAATAGGATTATGGTATTTTTGGCTTTGCTTTAATTGATCCCTATACTCAAAACAGGTTTGTATAATAATAAAATACCGTGTGATGAGCCTATGGTTGTGAGAGGTGCCGACTGGCCCCCGGACGGTCAGGTATCTCCGTGAATGGATTACCCTGCCCGAAGATAATCCTTAGGGCCCTGACGGCAACGCTTTCTTTCTTTTACTTTAATTTTGCTTAATTCTTTTGTTCGGTCTTTTTCGGTCTTATAATTTGATTGTTTAATCATAAATGAATAACGATGTAACGACAGCTCGCCGACAGTCTAATCCATGAATGAAATGGCCTAAATTGTAATTCGGCTTTCTCTTACTATTGATGTATACAACATAATGTAATTTCTATTCTTTATTTCCTTATTGTCATAATTTTGTATGAGATGGATCTCTAGTTGTAATTGATGCTCTCTATTGTAATTGCTTCATATTTGAGTTAGTTATTTGGCTAAGATACAAAATTGCATATTCGTTGTAATTCAGATTGTCGTTATCATGTAATGCAATTTGTAATACTTTTATTTGACTTGATATAAGTCATACTTGTTGTTCAATGGATGTTATTGATTTTACCATCTACGGATTGTGATATATATTTTAATTGACTTGAAAGTTTTTACTGGTCGTGCAATCATATTTTATCTGACTCTAGTCTTTATAATTTGGTCTGCGTCCTCGTCGATGAAATTACGGTAATAACGTATTCGTTTATCGCTCGTTGATTTCAATTTATACGACTAGGTAGAAAATTTTAAATTCCCTCGTATTTCTAGATTCTTAATTACCTAATTAATCACATTTAACGTTGTAATTCATTGCTTAAGGTTAATTAATAATGCGGGTTGTTACATCCTTCCCTCCTTAAAAATGATTTCGTCCTCGAAATCAAAAATGGCCTAGGAAGATTGCGGTAGGTCTCTTATCGATTCCGTATGAAATTTATTTGGAGATATATCTATTTAACGCCCCTTTGGTAGACACGCCTATGCTTGTATTGCTCGTCGGTTCCTCACACCTCGACGTTGAAACTTTAAATCTAGCTTACAGTTGTCGATTATCGTCACTAGGAGTTTGGTAGGATTAGGATCGGGATTATAATTCATGTTAAGTAGGAAAATCGTTTAATCTATTCTATGTTGCATCAGTTAATATTTTCCTTTTTCTAACCAATGCCCCTTCCCTCCTTAATTCTTTAGCTACCCCTTAGTTCCTTTGACGGGTCTATTGAAATGCTATGATTGATGGTTTAGCAGAGTGGTTCAACGAGAATGGTATTGCTTTAAGCAAATGGGTGGGAAAGAAATCTCATGGTAAGAAGATTTGGGATCAGATTATAAACTAGGCATTGTACTTGAACTATTTAAGGGTTGGGTATTTCCGGTTTGGTTAATATAGGCAGGTCCTGACCGAATGGTATGATCGAAATTAGTCAAATTTTAGTTGCTCATTTTACGGTGGTTCAAGCAGTTCTATTGATTTGTATGGATACTTATGAGATGTTAAGAATAGATTGGGCATGAATCTAGTGGGTAGATATTCAGGAAATGGCATTATGGTGTTGGAAAATTTTTGGACTCAAACTCTGCGTCTGGGATACTAGCCTTTGAGACATGGCTTAGCTCTTCGGGGTGAGCAGATCTCACTAGATTATTAGGTAGGCCTAGAGATTTATTGGTTACACACAGGGATATAGTATTGCCATACGATTTTGGGTTCTGTTGATGATAAATCACTGACATTGAAAGTGTGGACATTTCCCCCTATTCATAATATATGTCCTCATGGAATGCATGAAACAAGTTTTCCGAAAACTTTAAACACTATGGTGCAAGAAATATTTATATAGAATGATGCAAGGGTTTTGTGAAAATACTTATTCCTAATGTCATGTTGAAATATTTTCGTTTGCAGAATTTCATTTTATAAATTCATGGTCAATGTTATGCTCCGCGGAGACTATGACAAAGGTTCCTGAAACCATATATTCATGAATTTGGGGAAATGCACCAGACATGGATAATAATATTTTGATGGATGCTTTAGGACTTTCCATGGATAATAGGGTGATTAATCCTGTAACAGCTGTAGGCTTAGAACTTCTGGACGATTCCATTCTGAGTTATGAATGGGAAATCGTAGGTAGGTATGGATATCTCCCCTAGGTCTGACCATACGCTCCAAGACTTACTTGGTTTAATAGAGGCTTCACCACTAAGTGGTCTACCAGTCTGGGGTTGCAAAATAGTTAGCGTCATTTTAATTCAATTATGCTTTAAGGAGGTCCCACTCTAGGTTACATGCTCCGCAAAAGAACATGGACGGTGGTGGATAAATTTTCTATGGTTGGTTTCGTAATACTCGTCTAGGTCTATTCATCCTAGTATTTCTATATGACCTGCTTTTAGAAATAATAATGAATTTGAGCGTTTTTCCTATATTACGGACTAAGCTCTAGATTTTCACTGGTTTTAATTCGATTGCTCGCTATACACTTAATCACATCACGTTAAGTTGTAATTAAATTTAGGAAATTGTATTTTTGAAAACACCTGCATAACATGACGTTATCAAATTTCCTGCAGCAAGTTGTTACAAGAGGAAAGAACAACATTTTATTCATGTTGTAGACCCAGGTTTTCTTATTAGTGTTCAGCATGCAAGTAGATACGAAGTTATTTATGTTCAGGTAATAGAAAGCGGCATTACTCCCTCTCTGATGTTGGTTTTCACATCACAGCATACACAGTAGGCAAATAAAACCCAAGAAACATAGAGATGCAAAAAGAATCAACTCCTACACTACTCTGGGACTACGTGCCCAGCTACGCTCGAGAACTCGCTCTCGAGATCGCCCAAACCTTTCGTGTTTGGGACCACGCTCAGAGCTTGCCTCTGAGTGCGAACCTACACTACCCTGGATCTCCGCGCCCAGGCACGCCTGAGAACTCGCTCTCAGGATCGCCCAAAACTTTCGCGTTTGGAACCACGCTCAGGGCTCATCCCTGAGTACGCCCAGGACTTCGTTTCTGGGTACGTCCGAAACTTACGCGTTCGGAAGCGCCACGGACCACTCGTCCGGGAAATCTCGTATGCAGAAATGAGAAAAGTCAATTTTTATTTTGGTTCATCTGCCATCATGAATAACTATAATATTACTTTTATTTAATTGTCTCTACTAAATTTTGTGATGGCGGATGCGTTCATTTAGTTGCAAGAGCGAAAAGATAAGGGTCTCGGAGTTTTGGTTCACTTCTAAACCATTATAACTACTCATATTGTCCTAAATTGTCCTATGTCGCTACAGTTGATCCTATGTCGCTACGGTTGAAAAAAAAATTACAACAATTATACATTGACTGAAATGCAATAATTTAAATGCAGAATATTTAATTGCAACAAAATTAAAAGTTAAATTCATAAATAAAATTATATTGCATTCCAACTACTGTTACCATTTTGTAGGCTAACCCGGTTACCAATGAAGAGGGACTAGTACCATAATTTAGATCATCCTAACGATTAATATCATTGTTCCCATCCTTGCTACCCATTCCGATTTGCAATATAGTTGGTGGTCTAAAAGTAGCAATGCAGAAGTCTCTAGCTAACCACTAAGAAATGACCTAAAGATGAGTAGTATTACAGAATACATATTTGCCATATAGCAAGGACAACATCCTTAAGTTAAAAACCGTCTCTAATTATTTGCGTGGCCCTCAAATCATTGCTCTGATACCACCTGTGACGACCCGCATTATTACCGTGGGGTAATAACGCCAGTCAACGGATTATTATTCGTTTTAGCAGATAAAACATCGCTCTAACGAATAATAAGCCACCAGAGTGTTGCAGCAGAACAATAATTAGAGACAAAACACGATATTACAATATTATCGCCACGCAGGGCTACATTTTATTACAAAGCCTCAAAGGCTTGAATATCTCATTCTCAACACAACCTTCGCACGGGAGGCCCACCTTGCACCTATTGCAATCCGAGTCCACGGTCTTCCATCCAAGCAATTTCCACTTGACTTGCTATTCTCTGAACTGACATGCTCCTAAGCAAGGGGAGATTTATAGCAAGGGTGAGTACAGAAGTACTCAGCAAGCGTTATTAACAAAATGCACAACATGCTTATCCTTTCCACATTTAGGAATCTCAATTCCTATTCTCAATTTCTTACTCATTTTTATACTCTTTTCCTTTCTCAATTTCCTTCCCATGACATAGAAAATAAAGTTTGTTGGTTTTGAAAGAAGTCCGATTTATTAATTTAGAAAACTACTGAACATACGCATGAACAGCAAAAACCCCCATAAGTTTCCGTAATTCTCCTTTCCCGGAGACAGGCATGAATTCATGATTTGGATAGCATTGCGCAAGCTTGTATCACTTTACCCATCATCACTCTGATCGTGTTGGCTCTTGGGTGATCCGCAATTCCTTTGAAGCGGCGCCCAGACCAGAGTACAGTACGATTATCTCTAGTTCAGTAATTATATCTCCACCCGGTTACTCACAATCAGCAGCCCGGAGCGGTGTAACACCCTCACACAGACCCACTGAAAACGACATAACCGTTGGCTGGTAGGGTATTCAACCTTTCCCCAGCCCCCTGACTCGCGTATATAACGCCCTGCGTAACCCGCCTGTGGGTTCTTACGCTCCGGTCTTCTACCGGTTCCTTTGGGTCTATCCCATAAATACTCACTCCTGTGGAGAATATAACACCTCACTAGAGTACCGACTGCCCGTGAGAACGGAATGTTGGTTGATACGAGTTGGTACGGTCTGTCCATACGGATGAAGTTTGTAACCCCTTATATTCTATTCTTATGCAGAGGTCCCGCCCTCGCCCACTCATTTCCTATCCCGGCAACCTCTGCCCACCTTTTTATTAACTTTAATGGCCAACTGCTCCATCAGTTGCCATCTATCTCTTATCTCTTGCCATTTCTTGATTTAAATCTTCTTTTATTTATTTCATGCAGGGTGATATTAGATTAATACAAAAATACTTGTTTTGAGCAATATACGCTAAAGATTTGATCAAAGGAATGCTTGCCTGGACTTTAACCATATACTCGGATTCAAGTAGGATCAGGTGAAGTCACTCTCGTAGCTTGGATCGTCGTCTGCAATTAAAATACGTCGACTATGGTTCAATTTACGAGATCATAATAAAATACGATGTGTCGAGGTGCTTGTGCTCCTAAAGTAAGACGTCACTCCATTTAATCCAATCGCAGTGGTCGAGGTTAATTTCGTTACACTACTCGTCGTTCGACATCATCGCACTACCGTCATGAGATATGGATGGTTTATTAGGTATGCCCGGCATTTTATTAATTCCTAGCCATTTTTCCGATTATACGGGATTAACTAGAGGCGTGAATTATTATAACGGCTTATATTAATCCTGTACGACGATAACTGCTATTATAAATCCTAATTAATCTTCGCGTATGTAAATATATCAATTTGATTCCTTATATGCGCATATGTACACATTCACTTTTCTAATTCATTTTAGGTCTTAAAGTTATTCAAATACCTTTTCTCATGCTCGTACTCGAGCCTAGCTAGATGACAATCTAAAAGAAAATAGTTATTAGTTAATCAAATACTTACTAAGACAGTTTTATGGTCTCACATTATCCGGGTTAAGTAGGTGTTTAGTTATAACCTCGAACGATTTAATTAGCAATGTATTCGTTAACTCGGTACTCGCTACAATTTATTGGACAGATAACAATTCATTTATTCTAGTCATTGTAAATACAGATTAATGGTTTTCAACTGTCTAGATGAACTTAACCAATTTATTGGCATATGCAAACCTACAACAAAATGGTCTTAAACTATAGTACTTTAATTTAATCCTTATGCGTACAGGTTTAATCGGCGTATACTTTACATCGTCGGATCACAATTAGTTTGTTCTAATATTCTGAAGAACTCAGGGTGAAATTCTATAGTTTAACTATTATTATCCAAATCGTCTAGGTAATGGAATATATTGTTGAGCGGTTTAAATAACAATACACATGTTAGAGTATATACGTGGATCCATTTTAATCAATCGACGCTTTTGGTTTATTTATGGGATCCTGAATATTTATTAATAGAATTCCACAAGTTTATACTACCAACAATGTTAAATAGATATTACTTAGGGATTTAATAATTTGAACGGCAATGAATCGATTCAATTGGTACTTGCCAAATTTTAATCTACTGTCCATCTTTAATTAATCATAACTACTGATTAGAGATAATTTGTATTTTAGCCTGATTAGAATAATAATATTGGGTACTTTAATCTACATTAGCTTAGTTACAGTTAAATATTCACGACGACAAATTTTTATTATGCGCGCTTCTCCTCTCTCTTCTCTCTCTCTTTTCTCTTTTTCTTTTCCTTATTTTCCTTCTCTTTCTTTTTCTCTTCCTTCTTTTTCTTCCGCCCGACCTCTCCTTCCTGGTTCGGCCGACGCCTCTACTCCTCTTCCCCCATCTCCTCCTCTCGGCTCCCCCGCCTCTCATTCTCCGCCACACCGCCTCGGCCCTCCCGGCCGCGCCGCCGCGCACCTGCTCGCCCCGGCCCCCGAGCTCCCCTACCGGGTCCCTCTCTCTCCTAGGTGCCGCCTCCCCTCGCCGAGCTGCATGCACGGTCGATCCTCGGCTTCCTCCGCCGCCTCACCTACTTCCCGCGCCGCCCTGCCGCCTTGGGCCTTCCGGCCCCCGGTCCTACACCGCGACCGCCGGTCCTCCGCGTCTCCTCCTCTCCCTGGCCGCTCCCCCTTCGCGCCGTCTGGCCGGCTGTGCCGCGCCGCTCGGCGCCGCCCGGGCTGCCCTCGCCGCGCTGCACGGTTGAGGCCGCCGGATCCGTGGCCTAGGGCCCAGATCTGGTGCCTCCGCCCACTATTCTACCCCGGTTGCTTTCAATGGATTTGCTATTTTGTTTGCCTTTTATGGGGTTGCTTATGTGATGCAGGCAGGGAGGTGGTTACTCCGGTGTGGTCTTGGCCGGCTGGACTCGCCCGCACGCCGGGGGAGTGTGCGGCGGCAGCTTGGTAGAGCTACACCGCGGTACACACAGCCGCCGACATCCCCGGTAAACCCATGCTCTCTTACTCTCCTCTACTTTCCTCTTCTCCCTCCAGTGGCATTCTTTATGTTGATTCATGGTTGCTAGTGGTATTACTCGGTTGCTACTAGTGTCTCTGGTTATGCAATGGTTGTTATTAAGAACTGAATGCTATGGCTGTGAGCAACTGGTAGTTTACCTTCGCCAGTTATGGATTGATTTGCTGTGGAAAGAGCTTAGGGTTTGCTTGTGGTTGCTTGTGGATGTCGCTCTCTTGGCTTGTGGCTGCCGTTCGGTGGTGGCCTCCTCGGTCGATGACTTCGGGCTTGCGGTCTGCCTCCTGCCATCGCCGTCGTCTTGCTCGCCGTCTGCTTGCCGTGCCTTCGGCTTCTGGCCGTCGGTTTCCACTCGGTGGCTGGCTCCTCTGCGGTCTGGGGATTGGCTGGAAGATTTGGGGAATGTTTACCTTACCTTGCTTTGTCTCTCTGTGCCCTTTCCTCTCGGTTTGGCTACTGGTATGCAGTGGTGGGATATTTTGGTTGGATGGCTTGCCCATGAGGTTTTGTTGGCTGGTGATGCTGCGGTTTTGGCCGTGAGGTCTTGCTGGGGTTTTGGCCGTGGTGGTGTGCTGTCTGGAGGTGTTATCTCGGCCTCACTGGCTCTGGCCGTGTGCTATCTGGGGGATATTGTGATATGTGGGCATGGTTTTGACAGGTGCCTCTCTGTTGTGGTTTGGCTTGGAAAATAGGATTATGGTATTTTTGGCTTTGCTTTAATTGATCCCTATACTCAAAACAGGTTTGTATAATAATAAAATACCGTGTGATGAGCCTATGGTTGTGAGAGGTGCCGACTGGCCCCCGGACGGTCAGGTATCTCCGTGAATGGATTACCCTGCCCGAAGATAATCCTTAGGGCCCTGACGGCAACGCTTTCTTTCTTTTACTTTAATTTTGCTTAATTCTTTTGTTCGGTCTTTTTCGGTCTTATAATTTGATTGTTTAATCATAAATGAATAACGATGTAACGACAGCTCGCCGACAGTCTAATCCATGAATGAAATGGCCTAAATTGTAATTCGGCTTTCTCTTACTATTGATGTATACAACATAATGTAATTTCTATTCTTTATTTCCTTATTGTCATAATTTTGTATGAGATGGATCTCTAGTTGTAATTGATGCTCTCTATTGTAATTGCTTCATATTTGAGTTAGTTATTTGGCTAAGATACAAAATTGCATATTCGTTGTAATTCAGATTGTCGTTATCATGTAATGCAATTTGTAATACTTTTATTTGACTTGATATAAGTCATACTTGTTGTTCAATGGATGTTATTGATTTTACCATCTACGGATTGTGATATATATTTTAATTGACTTGAAAGTTTTTACTGGTCGTGCAATCATATTTTATCTGACTCTAGTCTTTATAATTTGGTCTGCGTCCTCGTCGATGAAATTACGGTAATAACGTATTCGTTTATCGCTCGTTGATTTCAATTTATACGACTAGGTAGAAAATTTTAAATTCCCTCGTATTTCTAGATTCTTAATTACCTAATTAATCACATTTAACGTTGTAATTCATTGCTTAAGGTTAATTAATAATGCGGGTTGTTACAGCCAGCCTCCTCTCCAGTCTATGGAGGCGACTCCCTGGCTTGCTCTCTGACTGTCTGACATCACCATAGACGTTTGTTCTTTCTGCGGCGAAAACGTCGACCCGGACAGTACGCAGCGCGAAACTTTGGCTACAGCGAACACTGCACTGATCAGGGCGGCGAAGAGGATCTTACCCGGCCCGCGAGGGCCAGGAGCCGACGCGCCATCGGCATGCTAGTCATGAGGTTCTTCCTGAAAGACGACGATCGCCTCTCCTCCATTGGCCGCCTCGTCGGCGATGCCATGGCGAGCAACGACCCCGCGGTCGCCGAGTTCACCATCTTGACGGAGAAGGACAGCCTGCATGCGGTGCACCGACTACGATTTCCTCGTCTACGGGCGGCTCCTCATGTCCTTCTTCCGCGCCAGCGCTGGCGCGTTCGGTGGGCTCACGCACCTACAGCTCGAGAACCTGTTCTTCGTCGACTCATCGGACGTCGAAAACGTCATTGGCACCTGCATGAGGCTCCGGTGTTCTTCCGTCTGGACAACTGCGAGACCGAGGTAAACCCGACGGTGCTGCGGATAGAGCACTCGCAGCTCGTTGAGCTGGAGATCCTTTACTGCGAGTTCCAATGTGTTTAGCTCAGGTGGCTCCCGAAACTCAAGCAGTTCACTTGCACGATCGGGAGAACTAATGTTGGCCCGGTGCATTAGGACATGCCCTTGCCTTGAGAAGCTGGACCTCAGTAATCGCGCCCTCGGTTGGCACAAGAAGCTGAGGTTCCTGCTGATGCCACCGTAGGAGAACTAAGCTTTGGTTTTGAAGGCGAAAGGGTATTGTTGAACTTTGGGTCTCCTAGGGTTTAGATCTAGAGGGTTCTATACGGGTTCAAGTGATACACGGAGAGAGAGAGAGCAGTAGGGTTAGGGTACCGACCGTCCGTTGTGCTGGATGAAGAGGCGGCCATCACTGGTTCGTCGGTGACGTCTGCGCACGGGCAGCGGCGGTCGGAGAAGAAGGAGCGGCGGCGGCGGTGCAGACCCGGTGAAGGAGACGGCGGTGGTGCTTCCTGTCGCTGGAGCACCCCCCTCTCAGATCGGATTAGGGTTTGTCGGTGGGGTTTGTGGCGGCACGGTGAACCTCGTCCTCCGTGCCGCCCCGGCCCCCACCTCTCTTTTATATGGCGCTGGCGACAGGGGCCCACCAGCCAAATGGGCTGGGCGCCCCCGATCAGGGCGCGGTCAAGGGGTGAGGGGGGCATTTGGCCGTTGGGCCAAATGCCCTGAGATCATTCTAACATTCTCCCCCTTGATCTCAATCTATACTTTATCTTTAATTAATTTTGCCTTTACACACTCCATCACAGATTAGTGCATAGAACATGTCTCATCTAGGACTGTGCATTCGGTTTGTTCGGTAAAATCGGTTCGGTATATACGGTATATACGGCAAATACGGTATTGTTATTTCGGTATTATACGGTATTTTTGAAAATACGGTTCGGTATCGGTAAATCCCAATTTATTTCGGTGCGGTATCGGTAAATACCATATTTACCAAAGTTGACGCAAATTGCAAATGATATAGTGACTAGCGAGACGAGTAGGCGGCAGTATATATACTACGAGCCGCTACAGGAAAGCAAGCCTTCTGTATAGGTGTTGATTCTTTAAATCCAAACCTGCGGATTGCCTTAAGCCCTTAATAAGAAGGGGATGCAGTCTTAGCTCTAGTATAGCCAAGCATAAACTTCATCCTCACCCAAAATCAGCTCCTCATTGTTATCTTGTTCCATATTGTCATTGACTCATTGTCATCTTGCATATCTGGGTGCATACAACAATATCAACTATTAAGTAAACTCACACAGTCGCACTTCTGATGAGCTGATCCAACAAATTTTGCAAAAAATAACTACCAGAAAGCCAAACCAAAGAAATACCCAACCTACAATATTCACGCTACAGAAAAGCAAATGCTCCGAATCCACATGCTGAAAAATGAAAAACTAGGCACCTTCCACATCGTCATCGGCGACGTCTGAAAGGAATCAACTAAAACACCCAAGAACCCACGATCTCTACCAGAACAAACCAATTTGGGGAATGGAGAATAGAGGAGAATCGCAGAACACACAGGGACAAATTTTCGGTTTTCACTATTCACCGTATGACCGTAACATGCTCACTGCATACAACTGAAAAAACACCAACACCACTCAACTCTGAACTACTTCAGAAAACAACTAAACAAGTGCGCAATTCACGCCACAACCAGCATGATCCGCTAGACTCGGACTCCACTACGGCATAACTGCAACCGAAATACTAGTAAGTGCTGAACTGCACGTTTACACAGGAAAGCAAACACACTCAACGGAAACTTCAGATTTCGGTTGATGACTTCAGTAGCAGCCCGAAAACTGAACCAACTGAGCTTATTCTCCAACAACGTCCTCCTTGCTCTCCACGTCCTTCTCCTTATTCTTCACTTTCCTCTTCTTCCTGTTCCTGTTCCTCTTCGCATTCTTCTCACCCTTCTCGCCCTCCTCCACTCTCTCAGCTACCAAATCACCATCACCAGCGCCACCCAAGCTCTGGCCATAATCCCCTCGCTTCCGTTTCTTGTTCTTGTTCTTCTCATCCTTCCCTACCTTCCTCTCACCTGCTCCCACATCCTCCACGACGCCCCCGATGATTCCGAAGTCGGCCTCGTCGATCTCCTCCAACTCCAGGAACCGTGCACCTAGTCCCCAAGCCGCCACGTTAAAGACCACATATAGATACCGAACCAAAGTGGAAAACCCAAGGCATTTAGTTCAATTCCTTACCTCCTTCCTTGCCGCCGGCAAGGACCAGGAAGTGGTCCTCGACCATGGTGGCACCCGAGGAGGCGGCGGCGGCTCTCTTCGGTTTCTTCGTGCCGCGATTCTTCTTGTTCTTAGGTATTTGATTGGTCTCATGAGGCGGAGTGGAGGGATCCGAAGACGGCTGCAGCGGCGCTTCTGCCATCGGAGACGGAGGGGGCGGGCCGTCTGGTGGCACTACCAGACGGAGGGCCGTCGGTCTGACGTCCGGGGGATAAATTTACTGGCACCACCAGACGGAGGGTTGGTGGATAAATTTACTGACGCAATTCGGTTTTTCGGTTTTTCTTCGGTTTTTCCCGAAAAAACCGAACACCAAAAAAACCAAAAATATAAAAACCGAACCGAATACCGAAAACCGGTCAAACCGAGTTGACCGGTTCGGTTCGGTTTTTTCGGTCCGGTTTTTTCGGTTCGGTGAGGATATGCACAGCCCTAGTCTCATCGTCACGGTCAATCGCCGATAGATTTAACAGCTACAATACACCTCTCTGTTCAGAAGTAGTTACTTTAATCTTTTGGGCCATCTTTTAGTCCAGGAATCATAGGCTTTCCCTTAAACCCATGCCGGCTACATGTTCTCTGAACACGTTGGGTGGTAAGCCTTTTGTAAGCGGATCCGCTAACATCTTTGCGGTACTTATATGCTCAAGACTTATAATTTGATCCCGAACTTTATCTTTCACAACATAGTACTTTATGTCAATGTGTTTGGCAGCACCACTTGACTTATTGTTGTGGGCATACATTACTGCGGGTTCATTATCGCAGTACAACTTAAGTGATCTATTGATGTCGTCAACCACTTTTAAACCGGGTATGAACTTCTTTAGCCAGTTCACCTGCCCCGTAGCCTCATAACATGCTACAAACTCGGCATACATTGTGGACGATGTAGTGATGGTTTGCTTTGAGCTTTTCCACGATATAGCTCCTCCAGCGAGAGTGAATACATATCCGGATGTAGACTTTCTATCATCTCCCGTAAAATCAGAATCTGTATACCCCACTATATGGAGTGAATCTGATCTTCTGTATGTCATTATGAGGCCTTTTGTTCCTTGCAAATAACACAAGACTTTCTTTATCAATTTCCAATGTTCTATTCCAGGATTGCTCTGGAATCTGCCAAGTAACCCGGTAACAAATGCTAAGTCAGGGCGTGTGCATATTTGAGCATACTGTAAGCTTCCGACAGCTGAAGCATATGGAACCGCTTTCATTTGATCGATCTCATACTGGTTCCTGGGGCATTGAAAATCCCCATATCTGTCGCCCTTGACTATAGGTGCAGGTGAAGGACTACATTTATGCATACCAAATTTCTTTAAGACTTTCTCTATGTATGCCTTTTGTGACAGTCCCAATATCCCTTTGTTTCTATCCCGGTGAATTTCGATCCCTAGAACGAACGAAGCTTCACCAAGATCTTTCATATCAAAGTTTGAGGACAAAAACTTCTTTGTCTCCAGTAGCAGACTAACATCACTACTAGCTAGTAGGATATCATCCACATACAGGATTAGGAAGATAAACTTCCCATCTTTAAACTTTGCATAAACACAGTTGTCCTCTACATTTTCTTTAAACCCAAATTTTCTTATTGTACTGTCAAACTTCAAGTACCACTGTCTTGAAGCTTGCTTTAACCCATAAATCGATTTCTTTAGGCGGCATCCCATTCTTTCATTTCCTTCCATGACAAAACCTTTCGGTTGTGCCATGTAAACATTTTCCTCCAAATCCCCATTAAGAAATGCCGTCTTTACATCCATCTGATGTAACTCTAAATCATAATGTGCTACTAATGTCATTATGATTCTGAAGAAATCTTTACATGAGACTGGAGAAAATGTCTCATTGTAGTCAATCCCTTCTCTTTGCGTAAAGCCTTTTGCCACAAGTCGCGCTTTGTATCTTTCTATATTCCCTTGGGAGTCAAGCTTTGTCTTGTAGACCCATTTACAGCCTACTGTTTTGGCTCATTTAGGAATAATTTCCAAGTCACAGACTTTATTAGTCTTCATGGACCTCATTTCCTCTTCCATGGCCTCAAGCCATTTTGAGGAATTTTCGTTTCTCATAGCTTCTTCAAATGAGGTGGGATCATCCTCCATTTGAAATTCCTCTGTATGATAAATCTGATAATCATCAGAAATAGTTGATCTTCTTACTCTTTGAGACCTCCTCGGGGCCTCCTCATTTGGTACATCTTCTGTTTGAGGCTGCTGTTGCTCCCCCTCATCTGTGGCAATAGGTCCTATAGGATCCTGAAGAACAGGTTCCTCATTATTCATTGTTGCCACAGGAGGAACAATAACAGGTGCTGGCACCACCGTGTCTTGCACCGTCAGTGCAGCGACAGCAGGTAGTGTGAAGAATGGCTCTTGAATCATCGGAGTGGGCGCATACACCCGCTTCTCTTCAAGATCAATCTCACGAGCTACCATACTTCCTCTCATCATTTCATCCTCTAAGAAGACAGCGTGTCTCGTTTCTACAAACTTTGTATATCTATCTGGACAGTAGAAACGAAAACCTTTTGACTTTTTAGGGTAGCCAATGAAATGGCAACTTACTGTTTTGGGATCAAGTTTCCCAAGGTTTGGGTTAAATACTTTAGCCTCAGCAGGACTCCCCCACACACGTAAGTGATTTAGTGAGGGAACTCTTCCTGTCCACATCTCGTACCGTGTTTTGGGCACCGACTTACTAGGCACTCTGTTGAGAATGTGAATGACGGTTTTCAACGCCTCCATCCATAAACTCAATGGCAGTGTGGAGTAGCTCATCATGCTTCGCACCATATCCATCAGGGTACGGTTGCGTCTTTCAGCTACTCCATTTTACTGAGGTTCGCCCCGTGTAGAATACTGGGCTACTATGCCATTTTCCTGTAAAAACCTTGCAAAAGGTCCAGGAACTTGTCCATATGGGGTATGTCGACCGTAGTACTTCCCCCACGATCAGATCGGATTATCTTAATCTTTAAATCGTGTTGTTTTCAACTTCAGCCTTAAATATCTTGAATTTATCCAAGGCTTCATTTCTTTCTTTGATTGGATAAATATATCCAAAACGGGAGTAATCATCTGTGAATGTTATGAACGAGTCATAACTATCCACACTTTTCACAGGAAAAGGACCACAAATGTCTGTGTGAACAATTTGTAGAACTCATGTGCTTCTTTTGGCGTTTTTCTTAATTTTCTTTACATATTTTCCTTTAATGCATTCTCTGCATTGTTCTAAGTATGAGAACTCTAATAGAGGAAGAATTTCATTCTTAACTAGTCTTTCTATTCTCCCCCTTGAAATATGGCCTAAACGACAGTGCCATAATTTCGACGATTCATTATGAGTTCTCTTTCGTTTTCTGTTTACATTCGTAGACGAGGATTCAATCACTTTCTCGCACGCGACGTTCCCATTATCGCATACGACATTCACATTATCACATAATGATAACAAATAAAGTTCATTCTGTAAGATGGCAAGACCAACACATTATTTATTAAACATTATTTCACACTTGCCATTTCCAAAATTACAATCATAACCATCTTTGTCCAAATTTGAAACACTAATAAAATTCCTCTGTAAAGAGGGAACAAAAAGGGCATCTCTAAGTAAAAGATTGGAGTCATTAGCTAACTCTAATGAAAGATCGCCAACGGCTTCAACTTCAGCTTGGACTCCATTTGCAACTTTAATGCATCTTTCGTTTCTTTGCGTAGTCCTCATCGAACGGAATCCCTGTAAGGAATTAGCAACATGAACAGTTGCTCCTGAGTCAATACACCAAGTGGATTTCGAATATTGCACATACATGCATTCATTTATAAAGGTAATAATGTTCTCACCTTTCTTTGCCATTATCATCTTTAAGTAATCAGGACAGTTCTTCTTGTAGTGTCCCGTCTTCTTGCAGTGAAGACACTGATCTTTGTATACAGCAAATTTATTCTGTTGAGGCTGATGGACAGAGGCTTTTCCCTTGTTCTTTGAGAAGGAGGTACTGTTGAAGTTTTTTTTCTTGTTATCCTTCATATAGTTGATAGATCCACCATGTGAGGATTTAATTCTTTCCTCCTCTTGCACACACATAGCTATGCATTTTTCCAAGTCCCATTTCTCGGGCTGCATATTGTAGTTGACAACAAATGTGTCAAACTCTTTGGGCAAGCAAGCAAAAACCAAATGAATAAGGAACTCATCCTTGAGAGCCAAATCCATTGGTTTAAGATTGGATGCCAAGTTGCTCATCCTCAGTATGTGATCTCTTATGCCACTGCCACCACCAGAGTACCTTTCTGTCACAAGCTGTTTAATCAGCTGTGTAGCATAAGTCTTTGAAGAGCCAGTAAACTGACTCTTTATTCTCTCAAGGTACTCTGTGACAGTGTCACACTCTGCGATTGAGCCCACAATAGCAGGCTCAATCGTGTTCTTTATCACAGCCATACATTTCTTGTTGGCTGTGGTCCATTTCTTATGCTCAAGGTCATAAGACATCTGTAAAGGAGCATGATCCCTCTGTCTTTTCTGCCAAGCAGTATCATCCTCATTTTGATCCCTCACTGGTGCCATAGGCTCAGTGGGACGTGCTGTAGTGAGGACCCAGTCCACCTCAGCCAAGATAAACGTTAAGTCTATCTTTTTCTTCCACTCTCCATAATTATCTCCTTTAAGAGTGGGGATCTCTCTGATACAACTCATCAAGTTGTATCCGCCTGAAAAATATTTCAAATAAAGTGAGAACGTAACAGCAAATTATATGCCTTATTTCCAATGTTGGTAAAAAAATACGACATACAATTAAATCAATTTTATTTATACATTAAATCTACATCACCGTTGGGCAGAAATAGAAATAATGCATAAAATCATCAATTAAAAATTATAATATTGTTATTATCAACGTTGGTTAGAAAATAACAATATCATAATTATCTGGGATTTATATCTATTTTTCCAAAATTAAATTCTCCCGTTGGTTCGAATTTAATAATGAAAATCAATCAACATTAACTTTTGCAGCGGAAACTGTAATTATTCTAAAATAATTCATTCTCAGAAGCATTATTACTGTACTCTTTTAATCTCTGGAAAAATTAACACGTTGGTGCAAAAAATTACAGAGATTTTGGTGCAATTTCATTCAAATACACTCAAAAATGCTTCTGAAATAACAATTAAAATCCATTTATGGAATTACTGTTCAAAACGGCCTTTTGACCCATTCTTTCGGCCGCGGCCCAGCCGGCCCGCTCAGCGCGCCCGAGCGCGCGCTCCCCCTCACAGATCGGATTACCATTGTTGAACTTTGGGTCTTCTAGGGTTTAGATCTAGAGGGTTCTATACGGGTTCAAGTGATACACGGAGAGAGAGAGCAGTAGGGTTAGGGTACCGACCGTCTGTTGTGCTGGATGAAGAGGCGGCCATCACTGGTTCGTCGGTGACGTCTGCGCACGGGCAGCGGCGGTCGGAGAAGAAGGAGCGGCGGCGGCGGCGGCGGCGGTGCAGACCCGGTGAAGGAGACGGCGGTGGTGCTTCTCGTCGCTGGAGCGCCCCCCTCTCAGATCGGATTAGGGTTTGTCGGTGGGGTTTGTGGCGGCACGGTGAACCTCGTCCTCCGTGCCGCCCCGGCCCCCACCTCTCTTTTATATGGCGCTGGCGACAGGGGCCCACCAGCCAAATGGGCTGGGCGCCCCCGATCAGGGCGCGGTCAAGGGGTGAGGGGGGCATTTGGCCGTTGGGCCAAATGCCCTGAGATCATTCTAACAGGTATGTCTTTAAAGACTAACACTATATATTAGTACATTGTTCAAGTTTTTTTTTAGAAAAAAGATTCCGATTACTATTATTAGAAACAGGTACATTGTTCGAGTGCTAGCTGATATAGTGTTTTTTTTTTGGAACATAAAAATGTGGGATGCCTTGGAAGACCTAAGTATCCATTTAATTAAGAAGAAATGGGCACTTAAATTCGAGCCGAAGAGAACTCAAGCTTAGGTGGTGGGGCTGTACACCCACGCCTTCCACCGAGCTACTCATGAGGGCCTGTTTGGCAACGGCTGTGGCTTATGGCTTTTAGCTGAAATTTTTGAATTTTAGTTGTTTACGGTACAGATTACGGAGAAACAGATACTCACTTGCAATTTTGGCTGCTACAGATGTTGGGCTTTTAACGTGTAGATCGTTTAACTTGTAGACCCCGTTTTGAGAAAATACTCCGTTTGAAAGTTAAGTACTATAACAAAAGTCAAAAATCACCCGCTTCGAAGTAGGCCTGGGCGTTCGGGTTACCCGAATTTTTCGGGTCGGGTAGTTCGGGTAATTCAAAATTCGGGTAATGAAAACTGCTACCCGATATTAGCCCCAAAAAAACACTACCCGCAATTTCGGGTACCCGATAATTCGGGTTCGGGTTCGGGTATACCCGATATACCCGAATTTACGGAAAACCAGCTAATTTCCCGACAATTCGGGTAATTTACAGACAATTTCCCGACAATTCGGGTAATTTACAGACAATTCGGGTAATTCGGGTAGTTCGGGTACCGGGGGATATTACCCGAACTACCCAAACTAATTTCGGGTAATCAAAATCGCTATCCGAATTTGGGATCGGGTACCTCGGGTTTGGGTATTTCGGGTTCGGGTCCGGGTAATTAGGGTACAGGTAACGGGTATTTTGCCTAGGCCTACTTCGAAGGAAAAGAACAGGCCTTCCTCGTAGCTGGTATAGTGATCTGTAGTATATAGAAATGTTTTTCTTTCGTACTTTACAACAAGCATTGTTTTGTTTCCCAAGGTCCAAAACGACTTGCCCCGTGTTCAGCAAACTGACTCGTCTGTCACTGTGTGATGTTTATGTCGAATCTGACCTTACTTGGACGATGTTTTCTATCGAAGCAGCACCGCTGCTAGAGGAGTTTTTATATTCACGTGTGATTTCGGTTTTGACAATGCTAATTTTCCATTTTAATGCACACACATTTTTCAATCCACCTTTACATTCGTAGCCAACAAATAATCAAACAGACTGTTGCATGAGTCCGTTTCTTGAACTTACTTCGTAGTAAATGTTAACTGCCATTTCTGATGGAATCACCCATGCGACGTGTTGAGATACGAGGACAAAACAATTCGATACTGCGATAAAAAAAATAGCGTAGGAAGCATCATCAGATTTCAAGCACCAAAAGTTGAGGCTGCTTAAGATTTCTGGCTTTCAAGTGGAAGACAAAATGATGAAGTACATATGCCATATCATAGCAACAGCAGTGAACTCAAACAAGATCATTCTGAGCGATATAGAGCCATGCCAAACATGTGATGCGGTTGCACCTCTGGAATGGCGTTCAAGATTTCCACGGAACAACGACGAGATAATGAACATAGTGAAGAAGCAGCTGACACAGGGAAGATCCTCCCCGTCGTTCCAAATTTATATCAAAGAGTGCCATTAAAAGGTTGTATATTCATTACAGCTCCACCCTTTTACTGTTACAAATTGGCAATATCGATACAAGAGGACATCGACGCAGCTCCACTCTTTTACCATATATGCATATGTAGATATGATACACATACATGCCATACAACCAGCAGAATATATAAGCAAGGTGAACTGTAAACTAAAATAACGATCATTTATGTTCAGCAACAGCCAAGGCTTGGTGGCAGCTCACCATACATGTGTCCCTTTTGTTACTCCGAGGAGGATGGCAACTGCCGCAATTGCAGCCTGTTTGTGATACAGCAAATTTTAATACGAAGTCAGATCAAGTATTAAAAAAAGGAGCTCACGAAGAATGCTATGGCTGGTAAATTATGAAATCAAACAATTTCTGTATTACTTGTAACTAGCTAAATTTGTACAGTTAACATGTACTTCAATGTTGAAACAGCCTTTGTCAATCCCACATTCCCACCATATCAATCTTTTAGAATATAAGAAACTTAAAGCTGCAAGCAGTACCTGAGTATACACCTTTAAGCTAATTCATCCCAGTTTACATAACAAAGCTGATTGATCACACCACTTTCTTCCATATAGTTCGCAATCTCAAATTTCCATGGTGAAATAATTGAACAGCGGGATTGCATTGCATAGTTGCATTAGAAAGGTAACTTACAGCAATAGTGCAGGCTACATATCCTGGTTTCTCTCTGTAGTCATGTACTCGGACACAGACTAGAACAAAAGCTCCAATATACCATGGAATGGCAGCAAGGAAAAACCCAGCAATGAACCTTTGTTTCAGCAAGAGAATGGAACTTTGTGAGGAGTCTGGTTTAACTTCAGAAAGTAAGGCAAAATAACAGATGTACAGAGGCACTCACAGAAACCAGCCCAAGCCGAGGCCACAACATGGAAGACGCCGCATTCTCACTGGTCTTCCTTCAACAACAGGACCATAACCTGAGACACCAGAAGCCAGATGATCATATAACATGGATATCTATTTTTCATGTTAGGGGACCATTTATTTGTTTTGCCAGGTCATTAGTGCAAACTGGCTTTGAAATTATATTTCTTGTTTGCTTGACAAGCATGGCTCTGTTTGTTTGGGCTGTGGCTGATAGCTTATGGTTGCAGCCAATAGTTTTTGGCCCTAATGTGAGCGTTTATATGAACGAACTGAGTACCGATAAGCCGTTTTGAAAAGGCTGTCTCAATAAACCACTTCGAAAAGGCGGTGAAAAAACCATCTTGTTTGTTTGTTTGTTCAAATAAAGCCATAAGCCATAAGAAGTACGGTGCCTGTAAGGTGACCAAGAGATGAATAACAATAAGATTTGAAACTAGCAGGCATCATCGTTTTTGGCCAGTGATATCTTCAATTTTGCTGAATTAGATGTCTTTGCGGGCTCCCAAAAATTTCTTCGATATCATGATTGACGCCTCAATTGATGCTAAAAATACTAATCACAACTACGAAAAGAGTAGCAATACCTAAAGGGATAGTAAATAGTTTAAGTTTAAACATCAGTTAGCCCGTTTAGCCTATATACAATTCAGCAAAGAATGAAGGTGGTAGGGTCATAGGGTGCTGAATTTAGTTCACCTACACCTAGATGGCTTGGAATTTGGATCATGCACAGAACGGGCGAGGCCTCTGATCATACACAGAAGCGTGAGAATCCGCATCAACACGAAGCAAGTGAATGGCCCACGGGAGCATATCTGTGCTGTGGCTCACGAAAACTTCCATTGCACAAGTTGCCCATCCCCCCCCCCCCCCCCCCAACCATACCTATAGCATCACAAGCAAAACTCTATTAAGAGATCGACCATACCTTGCACGCCCTGGTACCCCTGGGCGTAGTACGGCTCCGCGTGCTGGTGGTGGTGGCCGCCGCCGAAGCCGGGAGGCGGCGCGGGCTGGGGGAAGCCGAAGCCGGGAGGCGGTTGCCGGAACTCGGCCGAGGCGGCATGGGGAGGGGGCTGGAAGGTGCCGTACTGGTACTGGTGGGGCTGCTGGCCCTGCAGGTGCGGCGGTGCCGACGGCGGGAGGTCGCCGGAGGAGTAGGCCGCCTTGCCGTCGGCCTCCGGGTCCTGGCCTCCTCCCATGGTTTGGTTGACCTTTGACGCGGCGAGGTGTGGCGTGTCGCAGTTGACAGAAAGGCAGTGGGATCTAGAAAGAAATTGATGACTAGGCGAGCGTGTCACTTGGAGAGAAGAGCAAGAAACGAGTTGGGCACGGATTGGATCCCAGCCTCTCGGCTGCTTTGGTTGGTGGTAGTTGTTCGTGGCGTGTTAGGCCCAATAGCTTTGTGTTCATGGCCCATGAATATGGCTTTATTTTACGGGCCCATGAATATGGCTTTGTGTTCATCGGCCATGAATGTAGCTTTGTGTTCATGGGCCGATTCAGCACACTTAGAGCCTGTTTGGCAGAGCTCCACCAGCTCCAGATCCACAAAAAATAGATCCAGATTCAATTTTACCAGCCAAACACTTCTAGCTCCAGCAGCTCCACCATGGATCTGCTCCACGAAAACAGTGGATCTACACACAGATTCATGGATTTGGTGGAGCACCTCAAGGGGTGCTTCACCAACTCAAGTTTGGTGGAGTTGGGGAAAATTACCCACCACTGCCACTGGTTACACAAAAAAACGGTTCGTTCTTTTTTGTTCTTTCTTGCGACCGAGCCTCCCCCGTCTCCACTCCTTCCCCGTCTCCCCCGTCTCCACTCCTCCCCCGCGTCCGCCTGCCCCCAGGCCGGCGCCGCCTCCCCCGCCTCCTCCCGGGCCGGCGCCGCCTCCCCGTGTCCGCCTCCTCCCGGGTCGGCGCCGCCTCCCCCCGGGCCTACACCGCCTCCGCCTCCCGCCGGGCCATCACCACCTCCACCGCCTCGGGAGCTCGTCGGGAGGAAGAAGAAGAAGCGCTGGAGCTGTACCAGTTTGGCAGTGAGATAGAGAGAAGCGCTGGAGCTGTACCAAACACTTGGATGAAACCCAGATTCACGATGGAGCTGCTCCACGGTGGATCTAGGTGGATCTGGTGGATCTGAGTGAATCTGGAGCTGGTGGAGCTCTACCAAACAGGCCCTTAGTTGCGTTCAGGAATCAGGTGTTTTTTTACTAAAGGAATCAGGTGCTCTTGGTTGCTCGCCTGTCACACAATTATCATCTGAACGCCCGTGGTATCTCGCATGGCAAGATATATCAGTGGAAGTTTTGTTAAGTTCCAAGCAGCAAGCAAGGCTTGTGCGTCATGCATGCGTCCCAGGGACGGATCCTCTAGTGTACTTGGGTGTTCAACTGAACACCTTTTTTTAAAAAAATACAGTATATATTAGGTATATTATACGTATATACTCTTAATTAAGTTAAAATGCTATATATTTGTACTAAAGAATATAAATCAATTCAATCCAATCCACACCTCCCTCTCTCAGCCTACTAGGGCTCCCTCTACACTACCAAACCCACCACAACCCAAATTCCCTAAGGTCCTAACCAATCACCCAAGTCCTAACCCTAACTGCATGGGCGGACCCACAGTGGGACATGGGGGTACAGTTGTACCCCCAAAATATTTTGCAAAAAAATCAACTATATATAATATATATTTCATATATATAGAAAAAAAGCTAAAAGTGCAGGTAATTTAACAAATTCAGCCCACTAGCCAAAAGGCCCAATTGGCATTTCCTAACCTAACCGTAGCCTCCTGCCTGGCTGCCTCTCACGCCGCCTCCTGCCTTGCTCCGTGCCTGCCTCCTCTCCATCTCTCTTGCACAGCCGCCACAGCCCACAGTGCGCCCCTCCTCGTCTCCGGCGACGCGGCGACCGGCGAACGGCTACCGGCGGCGGCGCGGCGCCGGGCGCCCACACCCAATCGCCGACACGACGTCGACGGCGAAGAAGTCCCCACGGCCAGGCGACCCATGCGGCGGCGGCAGCTCCTCCCCTATTCCAGCTTCAACGGCGGCGGCGGCGCTCCCGACGGCCATGCCGCCCCTGCACACAAGGTTGGTATTCTACAATGTGCAGCAGTATGTGTATCAAAATTCTCTATCTTATATATATACTCCGTAGATTCTTAACTTCGTACCCCCATCCCAAAAATCCTGGGTCCGCCACTGCCTAACTGGCTCATCTTCCTCTCACAACGTGGCAGCGGTGCACATGTAGAGGGTGAGGGAGTCGATAAGATGAGAGGCACGGGGTAGTGCCATAGTGGCACAAGCCCACAATGGTCGCATGTGGCGGCGGCTAAGGAAAGGGGGAGAGAGCACACCCGGCGTGCAGTGGTGGCCAACAACGACGAGCTGGTGAGAAGGCAAACCAATTCCCAAATCAGGGCCACAGGTGCGCTCTTAGAGTGGGTGAGGGCGCGCGGTGGTGCCGGTGAGCAGAAAAATGACGCAGCGAGTTGGATGGTGACATGGCGAGCAGGGAGGTATGAAACGTACGTCGTTGCGGTGAGATCTCATTCCCAGGTGAGTTGTGTTCGGTCTCCTACTCTCCCTCCCAATTCTGAAATCGGTAAATCCCAAATAATTCATCGAATGATTGTGACTTTGTGAAACGTAGACCGTAGAACCTTCAAAATGAAAAAGATGTTTGCAGATTTGAAATCCTTGTAGATAGTGTTGGTTAGATTAACATAATAAATGATTTTTTTAGCTTTTAAAATTAATTAGCATAAAAATTGAACAAGTAAGTAAGGTGGTTCTAAGGAACAATGAAATGGTTGTCCTAAAATTGCATAGTGTCGTAGAGTTACAATTGTATTTTGCTTAATTATTTTTATACTTTTTCTACATTATTTTGAGATATTTTTGGTTGGGATAATTTATACTTTGATTACTTTTTCTATATTATTTTGAGATATTTTTGGTTGGGACAATTTATATTTTGATTTTTTTTCACCGAGATCTTTCCTTTTTTTTCTTTGAGTAATATTTGATTAACTTCGAATATCCATCTCGAAAAACCTAGATGTGCCACTGATGCGTCCAGAGACAAAAATCTCAAAACATTCTGTTGCAACCTCCCCAAGATATCTTCCTGCCCTCTGTAAACGTGCAATGACCATCAGTATTCAGGATGCATATCGTGCTCAGTTCCTGCACCCCGAAGCATCTTATCACTTGGACATTTTCTGCTCCAACGTACGAGCAATGCAACGATGGCATACGCGATTTCCTCCAGAAAGTCAGGGCTTCAAGTACACTGCTTCCAACTTCAATGAAGTGCACCCAACTCGAGATTAAACCTAATGAATTGAAAAAAAAAATGTAACTTCCAAATCAAGCAGAGACATAAACTAAACTGTACAGTATCATCAAAAGCAACTTAAACATTTTGCAGAAAACCCCATTATTTTTCGCAAAAACCCATCAAGTGGAGATAGGGTTTCTACTTATCTTCATTCGAACCACACAATCTAGATTAGACGATCTACATCGTCATTAGCACCTTAGCACTAAAATAACCATTAGAACTACATATACCTCTATCCAAGCTTCATAATCTACACACACACACACACACACACACACATATATATATATATATATATATATATATATATATATATATATATATATATATATATATATATATATATATATATTATACACGGCCACGAAGAAAAGAAATGTTCGGATTGAGTGATTTTGTCAGCTCAGTTGATTTGTCAGAGAAGGATTATGGGCGCGTTCAAAGATAAGACCCACAGATCGATGTGAACGCGATGATGGAAACAAGTGGCTGCATCTGTATGCCGCGCCTACAATATGCATGTGCCTGGTTTGTGAAGTAAATCAAGCAATGGAATTCAAGGAAGAGATCATCTTCTGTTGATGACCCAATCATTAGCAGATTTTCTTGCTCACGAAGGGAATTGGTGCTTAAGGAGAAGTTGTGCTCTGAATGCCCGGGCCGTTAGCTTATTCTTTTGGAGAATCGATGGGGATGTTGTATGCCATACTAATAGTCTAGTACAATACATGACTGACAAGAGACTAAAATATTGTGTCATGCATATATGGGTCAAATTGTCTTCAGATTTCGAGAGTTCAGATGACCAAGGAACAGCAAATAGTACTTCAAAAAATTCAACTGTAACTTTTTTAGAAATACAAAACTGAACTGTAATTCAATTGCACGAAATTGCATCAAATTTCGTAGATGGAAATGAAACTATAAATGGCTACTTGTATATGTACATTCTAAATACCGATCGAATACTAGCTAATTAACAAGAACAAATGCAAGTGTAGGTCAAACTTGTGATTACTGAAATACCGCAGCTGACCTATGCATTACATGATGCCAATGCATTTTGTCAACCCTACAAGAAAAAAGAATGCATATCTAGAGCACAAAATCAACCGCCGCAAGATACCATGCACGTACGAACATCCCTGAATTTCTGCAGAGATCTTGCGCGGCGATTGAGTTTCGGCTCACTCGTTTGCAGACCAGCTAAGCTTCCCTCTCATTTCGCTAGCTAGCTTGACAAATTGGCCACACGCTGACTTGCTTTATCAGAAATCGCCAACTGCCAGCAGCCAGCCCGTGTCAGCTATGACAACCTACTCGACCCAGGCAGACATATATAGTCCAGTGCAATGCACAGTTCTGCTCTTCAAAAGAAAAATTCAGAGATTTCAAAACACACTCATGGCGATTGGAGCACCAGCTCCCATTCAGACGCATGACACAAGCAACATCCTCGAGAACGTGTGGGCCAGCATCATGACAGGGTCAGGGTGCACCCCGACGTCGTCGACGGCGGTATCGTCGTCGGAGGCGCGTGAACGGAAGCCGGCGATCTTGCAGAGGCTGCCGAGCCTGGGGAGGTGGATTTCGATGGGCGCCGAGGAGTGGGACGAGCTCCTCAATGGAGCAGTAGCGCTCGCGCCAGATGCCTCCGATGAGCTGCTCATCGCCTCAGATGCAAACGGAGAAGGCCAGAGCACCAGCTGCTCACTGCAGGATCAGGGTAGCCACTCCACGGCGGCCGCGCCCAAGAACTACAGGGGGGTGAGGCGGCGGCCGTGGGGCAAGTTCGCCGCCGAGATACGTGACACGCGGCGGAAAGGCGCGCGGGTGTGGCTGGGCACGTTCACGACGGCGGAGGAGGCCGCGCTCGCGTACGACAAGGCGGCGCTGCGCATGCGCGGCCCGCGAGCGCACCTCAACTTCCCGCTCGAGACGGTGAAGAGGCACCTGGAGCGCGAGCTGGCCGGGAACGGCTGCTCCGATCAGACGAGCCGCGTGCGCCGCAAGAGGAGGAGGAGTGCTGATACAAGAAGCGATGGCAATTTAACAGCAACAAGCTCTGATCAGATAGTGTCATTCGCTTCAGAAAGAGATCAACGAACAACGCAAGAATGCGTGAGCAGTGATGCAGGAGGAGTGATCGAGTTTGAGGAGATTGGCGGTGAGTATTGGGACTACTTGTTCCCGCCTCTTGTATAGGTGAGGCGGATCTGTAGCTAGATAATAGGGTTATGCGCATGACAAGAGATTTGTATACATTCTTAAGGTTGATTGTTCCGCAGCATCTGTATGGAGTTAATTAGGTGATTTGTTCATATGTACAGTATATTCATTTTAGTTGCTACTTGCTATATGGTTTACATTATCTTTAATTCACATGGTAGCAGTTTGATCATCAGTGTTTAACAGTTATAGTTGCACACTTCATTTCTGTATGAATTACAATGCTGGTACGTAAATGTGGGCATGGTGTGAAACAAGGTTCTGGGATTCAAAAGGCTAAAAATTTCGGTGGCCACCGAATTGGACGAATTTCGGAAATTTCGGACCGGTTTTCAGCTACGTTGACCAGTCAAACATTTCGTATTTAACCGAATTTTGACCAAATTTTGACAAATTTAGTCCAAAATTTTGAAAAAAGCAGGAAATTTGTCCGGATAGTATCCGGTTCAATCTTTCTCGGGCCTGTCCGAAATGGACGAATTTCGGTGAAATTCGGTCCTTTCGGGACGAATCCCAGATCCCTGGTGTGAAATTGTGCTATATTGTTAGCATGAAGGAACATCAACATCTGTGCTGGCGTACATGTGAAGGGAAACCAATAGCGAGCACACAAATTAAAGGTCAATCGGTCGTGCACATGCACCGCACGTACGCATATGTAGACGGCGACGCAATTATTAACAAAAAAGGAAAATATGAGAAACCCCAGTAAATTGACAGAGGTTCTTATCACTGGAGACAATCTGTTCTAAGTTCAATCATGTTTCTAAGATGCTAATATATCCGGTGCAAATAGGCATTTGAGCATTAACATACAAATGGCATTCCTGGCCCTCTGATCCGGCTTGGGCGGTCTGCATGGAGTCAAGCAGATCCCCATCCCACTTAGACCTTGTTACATGGATCCCGGCCAGAAATAGATACGGGTGGTGTGCGTGGGTTGTAGTGGTATAGCGTGTGCTCAGGGGCGAAGCCAGACGACAGGAGTATTGAGGTCACCTCCACTGCACGATGATATACTCTCCACCAATGAACAATAATACAGTAATTTTCTTTAGAATTTACTAAATTTCATTGAGGTCACTGAAACTCAATGCTTATATGCTGGCTCCGCCGCTGCGTGTGCCCACACACTGAAGGCTGTTGAGCCTTCGTTTAAAGTTCTAACGTATGAGGGGATGTAACGTGGGTTGTATGCGTGCTTTGTACCCCTAAAAAAAGTCCACGGAAAGGCTACTGCACGTGGGAAAAAAACCATCAAACCTTCTACCTGAAAACATCCGGATGATGTCTATCAATACCCTCAAAAAAAAGTGCGCGAAAAGCCTACTGCAATTCTGAAAAAAAAACCACCAAACCTCCCCCCTGCACCCTGCAGACCATACCATGTTTCTCCTGCCTATCAGAGTCCATGTCATGCTCTTCAGAGTTCAGACTTCAAAGTGAGGTATAATCTCACTACTGAATGATTTGGAATGGCTTATTGCATAAAAAACAAACAAACAAACATATTGCTGTTTGACCCAGACTAAAACACAAGACAATTAAGCGAGATACATACTGAATGAAGCAAAATATACTAGGAGCTAGCTATATATATAGGGGGCGAATTCAGATGAGTAGCAACTAGCAAGAAATGGAACTCGTCCAAATGCTTGTCATCAACAATGCCAAATCGCCAACGTAATCAAGGAACTTCTCGACCACTTCACTCGATAGCGTCCTCAGTTAGTCGCCTGCGCGTGCAAAAGAAAGGAAGAAAGAAAAAGTACTAGATTAACTGGATTATCTGGTACGATACGATATAGAAATGTCAAATGTATCTACCCAGAGAGCATATATACCAGCACGTAGTAGACAGCACCCTGCTGGAGCGGTTCAACGGTGACGCCGGACTCATCGACGAGTATCGGCTCGCCGGTGTGGCGGAGCAGCACGGCCGCCTCGCCGAACAGCTTCACGTCGAGGTGCATCATCGCGGGAACGCTGTACTGCGCGGTGCTTGTGCACATCATGGCGTCCTGCGCCAAGGCCACCACCGTCGCCGTGGGTGGCGCCGTGCCTCCAATTAACCCAACGTCCAACAGCCCTGCTTGCAAACAGAGTGTGTACACAAAACTTATGGAAATCAAACGTGCAACTTTAGTTGTTACTGCTACAAAAGCTACTAGTACGATCAATTATGACCTATGGATGAATGGGAAGGAAATCCAAGACACAAAGTCTGAACAAGTTGAAAGCATCTTCTTCTATTGCCATGCACACGTCCAATCTTGGAAGAAATGCCATAATGTGAAAGAGCTTTCAAGTGTTTGCTTGGAGATCGAGTAGGATAGGAGCAACTTTGGCCACCATCGCTTCAATCTTTTCAACAACGTTGGCATGCAAATTAAGCCCTCTCGATCTTTTACCTCTTGAAAGAAGCAGCGTGACATGACTACACAAGGCCACCATTTATGATCTCGACCCAGACCTACGTTGGAGTACTGTTCATTGAATATAGCTGCTTTTTTGAATCTCCATGAATGCTTCCTTTCATCTAATCTCTTGTTGGAAGTACATGTATGTGTGGTGTGTGGCATATCTCTTTCCTCACTTCATGCAAAATGACGAGACGATCAATGTGTTTATGGTTACAGTTTTGCTATTGCACAGGCGACTGAAATTTTTTTATGTTTCAGTCACCTGAAATTGCATTCTCAATGAACTAAAATTGCAGCCCCCCTCCAAAAAAACAGTTGCAATTTTAGGTGATTCATAGTGCAACTTCAGGTGACCTGAAATTGCACTCTCAATCAACTAAAATTGCAGCCCCCCTAAAAAACATGGGCAACTTCAGGTGATTCAAAGTGCAATTTTAGGTGACTGAAAGATAAAAAAAATTCAGTTATCTGTACAATAGTCTACCCCTTATGGTTATGCCATAAAGTCTTCTTTTGGAATCGTATGCTTCAACCTTTTGGCCGGCCCATTAATACCAACTTCTTTTGCATTTGAACATGTTTAATAGTTCTACATATGCATGCATCCCTCTTTGTTGCTTGCTCTAAATGTACACAGTGTAATGTACTTACTAGTACATGACATGATGCATTCCCATCAAGAAATTGAACTCAGTTCGATTACTTCCTCGCAATTACCATCTTTTTCTCCTCATGTTGAACAGCTCACAATTTTTGGCCCTTCTAGTTTCTACAGCTATACCAGCTATGCATGCTTACAAGCTGCCAACTTCCCCTATACTTGTCATGGATGAAGGCAGAAATACTTACGCACTTGAGATTGTATTACAAGCCAATGACTTATATAGAGCATATGAGATAAGACGGTTTCCCAACAAACCGAATCCATGCCAAAAAGGAATCCTAACAAACTAGAAAAAAACTAGGAAAATTATCTTCTGTAGTGTGGTTATCCGGATCTCGATTGGTCGTGGTCATATGACCGACCATAGTCATTATGACCACTCGGTGCTTACGACTACACCACTCAGCTGTGGTTGCCGTGGTCGTATTACCGACCATAGTCATTACGACTACTCGATGCTTACGACCACCTATGTAGTCTAACAATCTCAATTGGCTGTGGTCATATGACCGACCATGATCTTTACGACCACTTGGTGTTTATGACCATGCCTCTCAGCCGTAATCGTATGACCGACTATGATCGTAACCATCAGTCTAACAATAGAAATGTCTCTATGCATCAAGAGCACACATAGCTTGACAAGATTGGTCCATGTACAGGAGATTTTACATGGCCTAGCCTTGTCCCATTACAACTCGTACACAGTTGTCATGTTGGCATCCGATGTGATTGGAAGAGATTGGAGCCATCCCGTACTACGCTGCAACCCCATGCAATGCAAGCTACTCAGCTCGCACAAAAGACACGTCGTCCCCTCTCCTCTCTCTTCACTCATATCATAAAAGTGGCAAGAGTACTGTGCTTTCTCCATTCACGTCAACGTAGCTAGAGCCAAGGTTGCAAGTAGATCGAGACAGGCCAGGCACAACAATGCACGAGGTGACCCCCCCGAGGAGACATTTCTATGCACATGCTAGCTAGCTTACAAAGCGTGAACAGTGCATGCATGCATACGATACCCAACAAAAAAAAGGGAAGAGTCAAGCTATAGCATGCATGCAGTAGTGCAGTGATGATCGAAACGTGCTATCTTGCATGCATGCACATACCTTGCAACTGATCAGTGAGTACAGCGCTTGTAGCGACGTTGCTCTGCGCAGCACTTGCAAGCATGGCCGTACTAACGTCGTCTGCAGCGGCATGAACAGGAGCGGCAAGAGGCGCCGAAGTAGCAACAGCGGCAGCAGCAGCAGCAGCGGTACTGACACCGAAGCCGTAGTGCAGGAACCCCAGCCTCGCCTTCTCGTCCTCCCTAATCATAGTGCTCACCACGTCAGTTTTGATGCTCGGCTCGGTACTGCAGGTGCTGTTCAGGTATTGGCCAAGCTCCTTGGAGGAGCAGCTCATGTCGATGATATCTTGCCCTAGTGCTTCGTTGCATAGGCCCAAGAGCAAGCCGGTCGAGACCGCCGGGTGCATGGCCGGCATGTGCGCATGGGAGCCGAGGACGCCGCCGAGCTCGGCCGCCGGCAGATACTGGCTCTGCGGCCACTGCAGGAGTGGCTCGGGGGAGGTGAGCTCACGTACCGGCGCCGTAGGCGTCGGCATAGGATGGCTGTGGTAGCAGAGCTGGCACGCAGACAACGCCGGCGATGGTGTCGGCGATATCAGGTCGATGGCAGTCGCTGGCAGTATCCCCTGGGCGGCCGCCGCAGCATACGTCAGCGAGGTTGGCTTCACCGACTTGCTGGATCCGGATGACCGTTCGGAGGAGGAGGACGAGGAGGTGGGCGCCACCGGGGCGGCGAGGAGATGCCGCGGCGGCGTCACGGGAGCAGGCACCGTGGGGGTCGACGGCGACGCGCACGCCAGGGCGGCCCGGCCGGCCGGCTGCAGCTGCCCGGCAGCGCGCAGCTTGTTCTTGGCGCGGGACTTTCGGTTCTGGAACCAGTAGAAGACGTTGGCGTCGCCGACCTGGCCGTATTCCTGCAGCTGCAGGCGGATGCGGCGGATCTCGTCGCGCGGCGGGTTCACCATCCCGGAGTTGAAGATCCCCTCCAGGATCCTGATCTGCTCCGGCCGCGGGTTCCACCGCGGCTTCGGCTCCGGGCTCCTCGTGCTCTCTTCACACGCTACACAAGCACAACAAAATAGCGACACCGATTATACATTCAGAACTCTTCAAGAAACCCTAGCTAGCTCTACGTACTATTCATGCAACAACGATTAAACAGTAACATGCACGCATGAACCATGAATTCATGATACGCGTCATGTGAAGACTCGACATACCTGAGAAGATCAAGGAGGGTTTGCCGCTGCCAGGTGACGAGAAGAGGGAGGGGGACGAGCTGCTGTTGTTCATGTCAGGCTGCTGCGTCTGCTGGACATCACATGCAGGATTGGACCTGAACATGCTCGGCCAGTGCCTGTTTGAGGAGGCCATGCTTCAATATGATCGATTCCTATATATGATTCAGCAAGATAGCAGTTTTGGTAGTGTGGCTTCTTCTGCCGCGATCGATGATGAGAGCTGCGCCGATCGGGCGTTAGGGGCCGGCCGGCCAGGGATGTCTACAGCTGTGGCTGCCTCTGTAGAGGAATAGCTCTCTTCCTGTTGCTCCTGCTAGCTGCAGCTTATAATGGCCTCACCTACTCCAGTGTGCAGAGTTACAGCACAGTTAATGCCATCAGTCCCCTCCTTCCTTTTTGTTTTGCTCCCTTGGACTTGTGCATGTGTGACGGGTGATGAGATAGGGGGTGCAGGTTGCATCTTGCACAGTTGTATGGGGATGGCATAATGGAAGTGGTGGTAGGGCATGTGCAGTGTAGAAGAGGCTAAGTTTATTAGAGCAACTTCAGCAGCGCCTCTACTTGAGCTCTCATCCTACTTTTGAGGGCCGAGGGCAAAAAACTCACTCCAGCAGGACCCCTACTTGAGACCTCAAAAGTAGGGGGCCCTCAAATCTCCCCCTCGAGCCCTCATTCCTGGGGGTCTGAAGGGAGCCCCTACTTTTGAGGGCTCAAGTAGGGGCCCTGCTGGAGTGAGTTTTTTACCCCTCGGCCCTCAAAAGTAGGATGAGGATGAGGGTGGGTCCTATGTGTCATCCCCTCTAAGAATGAATTTGAGGGTCCTGTTTTGAGGGCTCCTGCTAGAGTGTAGCCCAAAAAATAGAGCCCTCAAAAGTAGGGAGAGCCCTCAAATAAAACGTAGAGGCCCTGTTTTGAGGGCTACTGCTGGAGTTGCTCTTACCTCACTACCACGCATACGAGATCTAAGTTTTGCATTTTTGTATCAGTGTATAGCCTCACCACACCTTAAAAAGTAGGACCCATGTCTAAATAAAAAACAGTTTTGCTATAGCACAGGCGACTGAAATTTTTGTATGTTTCAGTCACCTGAAATTGCACTCTCAATAAATTGAAATTGCAGCCCCCCTCCAAAAAAACAGTTGCAACTTTAGGTGATTCAGAGTGCAACTTCAGGTGACCTGAAATTGCACTCTCAATCAACTAAAATTGCAGCCCCCTCCAAAAAAATATGTGCAACTTCAGATGATTCAAAGTGCAACTTTAAGTGACTGAAAGATAAAAAAATTTCAATCGCCTGTGCAATAGTCTATCCCATAAAAAAAACACCCTCACAGTCCCAATCTCTCTCCCCGTCACTGCTTTGTCTATCCTCTCTCTTACTTTCTCTTTTAGTTGGACACGGTTCTTGCTCATGATCTGGCTCCACGAATATTTTATGGGTATATCAATAGAGCGTTTGATTGTTTTCAAGGGTTAAAAGCATTTACATATTTAAACTAGGGAGTATCTATACAACATTCAATTATTTTTGAGAATAAAAACAGTCAGATTTTGAGCCGTTAGATGGAGATCCAACTCCCTAAATCATTTTTTTGAGGGGGTCATTTTTTTTTGAAGGGGGGCTTGTATGAGTGGATCCGTTGGATGAAGATCTAACGTCTCAGATCAATCTGACTGTTTTTGAGGACAAAACAGTCGAATGTTGTATAGACATTCCTTTTAAACAAACTATTGGATTGGGACTTAAAGGCTCAGTTCTATCCTCAACTCTTTTATATTCTCCCCCTCCTAGCCCTAACCCCACATCCTTGTTGCTAGCAACCGTCCTAGGTTGGGAGCCCGATCGCGTGGCCCCCTTCCCGGTGCCACCCCCGCCTCGCCGACGGCAAGGTCGCCACATGACCACCTCCTCCGCCCCCGCTTCCTCCTTCCTCACCGCCGGCTTCTCCATCTCCGGTCAGATTCAACGTCGAAGCCTTTGCTCCGCCCTTCTTCCCCCTCTCTGGTGGCTAACGCCGTTGGATTCGCCAGCGCTGTCCTCCGCCACCTAATTTACTCTATGACGTGTCGCCCCCGCTGCCTACCCCACCCACCGCCGTCCTTCCACCCGTGGCTGAGGCGGCGCCACCGCCACCTCGCCGCCCCGCCACCTCCGCCTCTCACCATTGGTCTGCTATCGCTCCGGTCTCCCTCTAAACTCGGGGGGCTCGGGTGAACCCTAACCTTAATGATGAATCTGAGCCCTAATCCTATGGGGTGGCGGCACGCGAAGATGATGGCATTGCCGGAGAAGAAGAAGGTACCGGCGGCGTAGACGTCACACGAATCTCCACGAGGATCGAAAGATCAGAAATTCGCATGTTCTTCTCAAAAAAACAGTCCGATATTTATTTAGCCCCTCGTCCAGTATATGGCCTCAGGTCCAAGAGTCAAAAAATATTGCTAGTCCCGGGTTTGAGAGCACATTGCACATGTCCTTAGAGTGGAGGGGCTTATACGATCATCTCAACTTTAATATTGTGACAACTACTATCCAGCATGGGCCCAATAATTTGATCGATACGCCCTGTGCTTTTTTCCTCAATTGTGGAAACCCCGGGACGAAAAGTAGTAGGATTGGTTCTCATAATTATCACATAATTTTTTTTAAAAAAAGGAATTTGTCGAAATTTTGCTTTTGTTTCTGGTTGAATAATGCCAAATCAAATCCAAAAAAGAGCCAAAAATCCGAAAGTCAAAAGGAAATGAATTAGTTAATTCAATAAGAGAGAAAAGGGGACCAGGACTTGATTTCGTTCACCAGTACATGTATATTTGCTACTCCTGAAAGGTAGGGCTTGCTTGAAAGGACTACTACAAGAACAATTTGAAGACTAGCTAGCTAGAAGGACAAGGAGAAGTTACTCGTTGTAACTTGTATCCAGTCAAAACGTGGAGTTGATGGGAGTGGAGAGGTCTTCCATTCCACATCCTCCTATCGTTGCACGCTTCCCTTCAAATCAGCGTTGCATGAGAGAGAAATCATAAAAGAGGCGTCCCTCCATGCATGCAGATGAAGAAATCATAAAAGAGGCGTCCCTAGTTTCATCTCATCACACAGCAATGCACGCACGCTTGGTTTCTTGTTGGTATTAAATGGCGATGGAGAAGAGAGAAGTGCCGGCCGGCCAGCGTGCATGACTCCCAGTGAAGAGGATCGCAGTATTCTAATGGGATGCAGTTGGTGTGCAGACTGCAGATCGAGTAAATGATGCAGGTAGCTGTAGCTAGGAGTTGAGGGAAAGCCGGATCGGAGAGGGTTGCAGGTGCGTGCATGTATTATTGGATTTCCTTCCAGCTCTATATTGATTTTACCAAGGTTTTTGGGTCTACATTTTATTCCTCTTTTTTTTTCTGGTACCGTCCACAATCGCATATAAGGCTAAAGGGTAGAGATATATTTATAGACTTCACTTTCAGGTGTTACAAAATAACCCACCTATTTTTGGTACACTGTGAAACTCTTAAAACATGTCAAACCAAGATCAGACAAGCTAATTTTATGAGTCTAAAATATATTAGTTCCTAGTACACATGTGTGAGTTATACGATATGATCAGATTGTTTACGATATCAATTTTAATCTTATCACGTGGGTCAACAGCCTACAGAGCCGATTATGCAAAATAAACCCAGCTATTGTGCATTGTGATGCACCCGGATTAAACATATACATGCATAGTAAATTCCAGTAGACTTGATCTCAATAAATATTTCTACCATATTCCAGCACAACTGTCCTCGGCACCTCGACTATTAATTCCTCGAGTTAAATCCCACATCAAATTATTCCATATCACTTGCATTAATAATATGAATAATTCCACATTGAGTTAAATTGATAACAACAATAATAAATATTGAAAGCCACATAAAAACCCCAACTTCTCCCACTTGGTTGAAACATTTTAATCAATAAACTGAAGTCCCATGCCTTAAACATGCTTAAAAATTAATTCCTGACTAACTGACTTAGTCAGTTGATCTTTTGTTCAATGTGTTTACATGTTCTATAAAATAGGTGACAAGTTGTGATGCACTTTCCACGACCTTAAGTGGTGCAAGAAATTCTCTTAGCTATACTCCTTTGTTTGCTGCTTCAAATGCAGCAATGTATTCAGTTTCTATGGAAGAAAGAGCAACTATATCCTGCTTCCTGTTGCACTAAGAAATAACATATCTTGCTAAAGTAAATAGATAATCAGAAGTTGATTTTCGGTCAACCAGATCCTCTTGCCAATAAGCACCAGTATAATCTAGTAGCTAAAAATTATGACCATTAAAATATAATGAATAATCTATAGTTCCTTTGACATAAAGCAGTATATATTTGATTTATTTCCAGTGCTCTTCCCTAGGAATCTACTAAGAATTCCAATGGTATGGCTAAGGTTACGTAGTGTGAATAATATAGCATACATAAGATATCTCAAAGCTAAAGAATAACAAAATTTATTCATTCTAGCTTTTTTCTTAGGAGTATTTGGACATAATTCCTCACTGAATTTAGTTCCCTTCACAATATATACATTAACAAGTTTGCTATTTTTTCATAAAAATGTTTTAAAATGCTTCGAAGGTCTACATTTTGGGACAACTCAAGAATCCTTTTATTCCAATCTCTATGTATTTTCACTCCTAAAACATAAAAAGTTTCTTCCATATTTTTTATATCAAATTTAGAAAACCAAGTTTTTACTTCCATCAATGTATTTTTTTATCATTAGAAGCAATGAGAATATCATCAACATATAAAGACAGTAAGATAAAAATATTTATCTATAACTTTTGTATATATGCAATGATCACCTTTCATCATTAAAAAAAACTACATGACATGATATAATTATAAAAAAGAATATACCATTGACGTGAAACTTGTTTAAGACCATAAATTGATCTATTCAGTTTGTAAACCTTATTTTTATTTTCTTTTTCTCCAAACAGCTGAGTGGCGAATAGAGGGTTTTCTTTCAATCCATAACTCATAAGGAGTGACTGTTATAGCTTTAAATGGTGAATGATTTAATAAGTAAACATCAGTATGTAAAGTTTTACTCCAAAAAATAAGGAAGATCTGAACAAGTTATCATAGACCTAACGATGTCTATAAGTGTTCTATTCCTCCATTCAGCAATGCCATTTTGTTGCGAATTGTATGGTACGGTATAATGATGAATAATTTCATGCTCTTTACAAAAATAATTTAATATTTCTAAAGTGTATTCTCTTCTTCGATTAGTTCTCAAGACTTTGATATTTCTATTCAATTGATTTTTCCAATTCAGTTTTAAATATCTTGAATCGATCAAATCCTTCAGACTTATATTTAAGAAGATACACATAACCAAATCTATAACAATAATAATCAAATTATTATTATACCTTACCTATTATACATGTTTCATAAATACCAAATTTCTCCCTCTTAAAGTGCAAAATTTTAGAATTAATAAGGCTCTTAATTCTGTTTTTAGATATGTAACCAAGTCATAAATGCCATAAATAAGATTCTAAGCATATGTTCTTATCATTTGTATTCGTCACTGTGGAGATACTTTCACCGACTAAACAATCAATGTTAGATATTCAGCGTGTAGCTATTCCTGCATATGAGATTTTAAATTTTTTGGGTCTGCTAATTTAGATCAATGTTAGTTTTGTTCCAGCAGGCGTGTCACTCGCGCCGGTTGACCGGTTCTTCCTCGTCGCACCGCGCGCGCCTACACCGCGTCCCGTGCGCACAGCGGCACGGCCGGGCACGCCTGCTTTAAGTTGGGCCGGCCGGCCCAGGATTAAAACCTGTTCACCTGTGCCGTGCCGCGCGTTGTCCCAAAGGCCGCAACCGCACGCATGCGGGAGTCGTGCTCTCGGCTGACGTCTCACGTGCGTAGCCGCGCAAGTTCAAGATGGTCGATAGCTGCAGGAACACAAAAAGGCAGCCATGAATACGAAACCTAGCTTGCTGTCGCGGTTAACTTCGTGCGTTCGTGCGTGTGCAAGCCTGCACAGCTCGTGTGCCCCCCGTGGGAGCGCTCCGACTCCTCGACGCCGACCTCGTAGCTTGGCAGCGGCCACAGAGAGACGCACAAAACAGAACGAGAGAGAGAGAGAGAGAGAGAGAGAGGAGATGATGAGAGACCATAACGATGGCAGTAATGGCGGTTGATACTTGATAGGGGAAGGAGAGGAAGGTACGGTCGCGCGGTTCGCAGCAGAAATTGAGGGACGCCATGTCATACGGTCGTGCCGTCGCGTGCGGTGCGCAGTAATAAATTTGTTTCGTGCCATTCTTCTGATCGATCGCAGTTACGCAGTTGACAGTCCAGTAACGTAATTCAAACTTTACTGAAGTAGTAGTAGTAGTAGTACTACCCCTACTGCATCTATGAGCCTTTGTAGAGGAAACAGTAGCGTAACACCAGCCGGCTGGGTAGTAGCTAGCCTACGTGCTGACTGACCTGTGAAATTGTGACAGTGTACGCACGTCCAAATGGCAACCATGGCATGCATACCAAACTGCCTGCCTGCCTGCCTCTGTCTCATTTCGGTGAAAACACAAATGAGGCGAGCTTCTCCTGGCGTTTGGGGGACAAGGCCCACAGCCATGGCAATGCATGGGGAACGACGTCGGAACAAGAGATGGGCATTGGGCCACACCGTGCCGGCACGGCCCAAACCCACTATGCTGTACTGGCTCAGCCCAGTCACTCCGCCATACCATGTCGTATCGTGCCAGCCCGTCTCGCCTACAGTCAGGTCTAGGGACAGCACAAAACCCACCGTACCAGTGTTCGGGCCATGTCAACCAAGCCTAGCCCGAAGTAACTATACACGACGAAAGCGGCGGCGACGATGGTGGCGGTGGTCACCATCTTCATTTCTCTCGTATCCGCCTCGTTAAAAACTAGTTAAAATTGAATTAGTTACATAAAAACATAGGCACATAAATATTTCAGGAGAAAAGTAACAACATGCGTACAATATACTAGTCTTGTGGCGTACATGTGTGCTTGCCAAATGTAGGCATATATAGAATGAGACCTATTGTCTGTTGTATACTTGTATAGATACTAAGGGCCTGTTTGTTTTGGCTTTTCTTTTGGCTTAAAAGCAAAAAAGCTTAAGCCTAAACAAATAGAAGACTTTTTAACTAGGCTTTTGAAAAAGCCAAAAGCCTGTTATAACTAAAAGCCAAAAGCCAGTTTTAAAGAGCTTTTTTGGCTTTTGCGGAATGGAAATACTGCTTTGCCACTGGAGTTCGAAATATTTACGGAGAAAATGCCATTGGTATATAATCGTCCGATCCCTTCGTTTGCGCCGCTTCGTTTCCTCCAAATCTTCCTGATTCCTTCGTTTGCGCCGCTGGCGATCCGCGTCTCGGCCGGCGACCCCCGACCCCACCGGCGACCGCGACCCAGCCGGCCTCCCGCGCCCCGCTGGCGACCCTGCCGGCGACCCAGCAGGCCTCCTCGCCATCCCCAACCTCTCCGACGACCTAGGGTTCCTCGCCCAGCAGGCCGCCTCGCCGCCCCAACCCCGCCGGTGACCCAGTAGGCTTCCTCGCCGTCCCTAACCCCGCCGTCCTCTGGAGACCCTGCAGGGCTCCTCGTCGTCCCCAACCCCGTCGCCCTCCGACGAACCCGCCGGCCTCCTCCACGTCTCCAACAACACCGCCGGCCTCTGAGTACTAGTAAGGATTTAGGATCACTTCTTTTTCTTGTTATGATTATTGATTAGTTATCTTTTTCTTGCATACGAATACAAACTAAAGTTAGTGCATTGCCTTGTTTGCATCTCATCTGCTGTTCAAGATCCTTTTTAGGCATTATCGGTGTGACAAATGTTCTACCAGAGGTCAAGTCTGGCCAATCTCTTGCAATGCAAAAATTGTTCTAGGACCAGTTAGAACAACCTAAAACAATTGCTGAATTTTGTGAAACTTGAGTACTTCCAAAATTTTGTGAACTTAATCAGGTTTATTGAATCCAGTCATTGCTGAATTTATTGAGTACTTTTTAGAGACCTTTGGAGCATTTGCTTGTATTGTGCTTTTTCTAAAAGGAACTCTATGCTAGATTGAGCTAGTTTGTAATACTCATGTGCGACAGTTCGTATTATGAACTGATTCTACCTGATTCTAGACTGATGATAGTTCATATTATGAACTGATGCTTGTCTGCTCGTATTATGAACCGGATTCTAAAATAGTTCGTATTATGAACTGATGCTTGTCTGCTCTCTACCTGATTCTACAACTGATGATAGAACTCGCATACCATTCTTTTCTCCAGGTGCAACAAAGGAAGTACCTGATTCTGTGGAAGTTGTTATAGAGAAATCACAAGAAGGTTTGTTTTTAATAATCAGTTATGGTATTTTGGGTAGCAAATGCTTATGAATCCTATGTGTGACTCTTATAGAGAGAATGAGAGATAGTTATGGAACAAACACCACCCTATCTTCTCTAGATTACTCATATGTTGTAGGTTCTCTAGGAAATAACTTGTCTGTTAATACCCTGAGCATTTTTATTTTTATGGCCATCCAGCTTAAATATTAGAGATACACCTTCAACCTTACTGGTGTTCTCTATCTGTGTTCAAGTGCTCACAGCTTAAATATTAGAGATACACCTTCAACCTTATTGGTGTTCTCTATCTGTGTTCAAGTGCTCACAACTTAAATATTAGATGGATCTACTTCCTCTAGCCAAGGCAAATTGGGATGCATTCTCGAATAGGGCGTTTTGCCAGATTTGTAAAGAGGAAGTTGAGGCTGGTAATAGACCCATGCATTGTTTGAGCACCACTGGATACAAGAACTTGCAGCTCAAGTTCTTTCAGAAGACAGGGAAAAAACACAACAAAAAGCAATTCAAAAACCATTGGGAAACAATGAAGAAAGTGTATAGCTTGTGGAACGAACTTAAACTGAAAGCAACTGGGCTAGGTTGGGATCATGCAAAAGGAACCATTGATGCGTCCGATGCTTGGTGGGATGACCACATAAAGGTAGACATTACAGAAATATCTTCATGTTTCATATCATAATCACTGCAAATCGATGTTATTTTAATCATTCTTATTTATTTTGCAGAATTATCCAAAACATAAAAGTTTTCGTGATGGACCCCCTGAGAATCTAGCTGAGTTGGAAGTTATGTTTGCAAATGCTCATGTGACGGGTAACACTTCAGCCATCCCGGGTGAGACTTCACGTGATGTACCTGCTATTGTTGATGTTGATGCTTTGGAGGAAGGCGATGAAGCTGCAAATGCCGATGTAGAAACCAATGAGGACGCTGATAAGAAACAAAAGGGCCCTATGAAGCGTAGGGCTGGTAGTTTCAATCCTAGTCCAAAGAAGCATAGGAAAAATCCCATTGCGAGGGATTTCAAGCGTATGGTGGATATTATGGCTAACGGCCATGCTTCAAGTGGTCCGTTCTCCAATTGGATCATCAACACTTACATGTTTGTTATGTGTAGGAAAATATTATCTTGTTGATGCGGGATATCCCAATCGAAAGGGCTATCTAGCTCCTTACAAAGGACAAAAGTACCATCTACCAGAATTTCGACGGGGTCGACAACCGAGTGGTAAATACGAGGTGTTTAATCATGCTCACTCCTCCCTTCGAAATGTGATTGAACGTTCATTTGGTGTGCTGCAAAATGAAATGGCGAATCTTATTGGCTATGCCAAGTTACAACATGGACAAGCAAACGCAAATTATTATTGCGTGTATGGCACTTCACAACTTCATCCGAGATAGTGCTTTACGCGATGAACTTTTTGAGAGATGTGATAATGACGAAGACTATGAACCAAACACTACACATGCTAGACCATCTGGACGCAACAACGGCAGTGCATCAGCAGTGGATGATACAAACATGTGCGCCTTTTGTGAAAGTCTTGCTAATTTCTTGATGTCTGCAAGATCATAGACAGTAGGATAACTCATATTTATATGCAACATATATTATAAGTACATGTTACTTTTACTATAAATTGCAACATATGATGGGATATTGCAACATGTATCTTTTATTTGGACTCTGCTCTGCTTTAGTAGCTTTCAGGTGCTCTTTTCTTCGTATTCATATCGATGAGACCAACCATGCCCACGGTGATTGAGTTTTTTCTAGCCATTTATTCTCGTCGAACTACGCTAGCTCTAACACTCGAAAGGATCCTATTTGTCTTAAACCTAATTTAAGCTAGATGATGATATCAACGAAAGCCTCCGATTATACTTGATTTCTTTCAACCAATGTCTATATTTGTTTTAAAAAAAGAAACGATTACTACGCAAAATAGAAACAAACTCAAAACACAATTTAATTTTGGCGAAGTACTGTATTTTTACCACTTGTTACAATGTCACTACACTTACATTAGCACTAGTACCGGTATGTTTGATCGGACTTCTCCAAAAAGCTTGACGTCATGAAACACAAAAAGAACAATACGAGGAGACGTTACGTACGTATACTGCTACATATTGCACCAATAATTCTCCTTAATTATTTAATCATCCAGTGATCATGCAAAAAGATCATGAAAATCATGTTAAAAGCTTCAATTTTTTCAGATGAATTTGCACATGGATCCACATAGTAGTCGGAATGGTAATAAGGGTATTTCAGACTTTCTGGTAATAAGCCACACCATTCAATCCATCAAAAAGCCAGGATACCAAATAGTCTAACTTGGCTTAAAAGCTAACTGCTTTTAAGCTGCTTAAGCCAAAAAGCTGGCTTTAAGCTATAAGCCAAAAAGCCTAAGCCTAAACAAACAGGCCCTAAGAGTTTACCGGAGAGAGTGTGGAAATGGCAAGTGTATAATATACTAGCCTTGATGTTAGGAAGGCTCTAAAGTTTGAAACTGCTATTATATCTGTTAAAACTCAAACTAACAGAGTGGAAGAACAATACAATTAACAGTAGTTGTATGCAAGAACAAAGATAGCACCATTCGGTCAAGCACCTTGTGTCTACGTATGTGTAATGAACTTTAGATGGTGAAGGCGACGGTTGCCATCATCATTTTTCTCGTGTCCGTCTTGTTAAAAACCTAGTAAAAATTTAATTAGTTGTGTAAAAACATAGACATGTAAATATTTGGGAGGAAAAGTGGAATTCCTATATATACACAAACATGTATAATCTAACTAGTGAAAGTATAGCCTAATGAGTTATGTATTTATAATGTATTAAGGTGTTAACCAATATTTTGTATCTATATACATGCGTGCATAATTTATTTAGTTACTAGGTGCTAGGAAAAGTGTATGTGTAAGTGGTGTATAGAGTTACTGATTCCGCCCGCCTTTAGACGAAACAATGGTTGATACGATTGATATGGTACATTACACAAGTGAAGCCTGATTAACCTTATATTTTATCCCTATACAAAAGTATGATTGATACGTACGAGTTTTTGGAATACTCGGTTAGTAATTTATGATAAAGTTCTAGACCAATCTTAATGGGTTTATATTATTTTTGATGCGACTAATCATTGAATCGAGTATTTAAACGAGCATTTCAATAACCTAATAGCAATATATTTATTTAATTGATGGTCACTAATTCCCCCTTTTCAATCTCTTAATGACATGCTATTCAACTTTTAATAACATGTTGGCTTGCTACTAAAATTTCGCAAGGTAATCAATGTTAGCCAGATTTTATGGAATATTCTCTTAGCCTACATTTTCTAAATCTAGTTTGTAATTTTAATTTTCTTTCATTTTTTTCTCCCTTTTTCCTTTTTTATTTTCTACTCTACCTTTTTCTTCCACCCGGCCAACCCATCGGCCACTCACATCTTCATTTCCCCTTTTCCTCATCTCCTCCTCCCAATCTGGATATTGGGCTCTCGGCGCTCCCTCCCCTCATGCCACCGACACCCAACCATGCCCTTGCCTCCCCACCCGCGCCGTCGTCCACCCCGGTGACCGCCTTCGTGCCATCGCCCTCCTCCTCCGCCCGCTTCCTGCCACCCTGGCCACGCCTCCCCTGACCAACCCTGCGCCTATCGCCCGCCTCCATCATGCCGCCGGCCATGCACTTCGCCTCCCCACCCGCGCCGTCGTGCACCCCGGCGGCCCCTTTGTGCCATCACCCTCCTCCCTGATCGCCTCCTGCCACCCCAGTCTCACATCCCCGGCGACCCCCTTCCGTGCCGTCGTCCAGGCCTCCGGGGTGGGGGAGGTCGCCGCCGTCGTCCAAGGGTGGGGCCGGCTGCACATGTTCGCGGTGTCGACGCTGGAGTATGCATGAGAGCCTGGGACATGCTCTATAGACTCTGGCCTCTGCAACCTTATGTTGTCGTCTGACGATTAGCAGTACATGGCTCTGGTATACTCCTTTCCCTCTACTTCCTCTCTCTGCTCTGTGATGGCTTGTGGGGATGATCATGAGATGGATGGCGATAGGAAGGAAATGGGAGGTGAGGCTGAGGCCGAGGCGATCGCCGGCGCTGGCATGCCGGCCGTGCTCGTCGGGCCAGGCCAGCACAAGCACGGTACGATATGCCATGCCATGCCGTGCCACCTATCAGGCTGGCTTTTCAGGCCCAACTCAGCTCAACTCACCATTCGTGTTGTGTCGGCACAGCCCACCATGTGACATGCACATGTGGGCCAGCTAGGCCTTGGGCTGGCACGAATAAGCCCGGCCCGACTCCTAGCTCTAGTCGGAATGAATGGCTAACCCAGGCACCCTGCCATTGAAGGCGTTTGCATTGGGAATCTCTCTCTCTCTCTAGCTGCAGCCATGCTAAAGGCGACATTATGCCCCGCTCCAAACATCTTTAACTTCTGCTTTTTTTTTTGTTTTTGACTTATTTAAGCCAGAAGTCACTTGGAACGCATCGACTTCTAATTTTGACTTATTTTATTTTTTTGGCTTTCTTTTTCCCCTTATTCTTTTGCGTGACGATATAATGTTATTTTTTTCTTATTTTTTATTTGAATGACTTAGAAAAAGCTAACACCCATTACAGTGAAATTTCATTCAAAAGTCAACAGTCAAAGCCATAAGCTAAAAGCTTAAGCTCTTTGCAGTAGGGCATTGGCTTCTGGTTGATAACTTTTGATTACGATTGTTGGCTCTATGAATAATGCAAAGAAAATAGGAAAAATTCGTGTTAAGAAGCTAACGTATTCTGGCTTTAAAAAGCTAGAAATCAGATGCCGTTTTGACCGAGGCAATATTATATATGGGAACGAGGCATATGGAGGCGGCAAAAGAGAGCGTTACCTCCTGTGGGGTGGCCGGTGAGAGCGCAAGTTAATGTGGGTGTTGCATACTTGGGTGCCATGCATAGCAGCAGCATATATAGGAACGTGAGTATCGATTGGAGTTCTGCACAAGTGTAGCAAAGGGATGAAATGTTTTAGGAGTCGATGGAAGTATTGAAATGCCTTCACTGTCAGCTGGTTATCGAGAGATTTGGGTGCATACTCGCGTGCAAGCATGGAAGCATGGTGAGCCATGCATGTGAAACCTCTGCTGATGGAGCTCACAGTGCAAGCGTGCTGCTGGATGCTGAAGCATGGATATGAAGATCGATTGGTCATGTCATGTCAACCATGTACATGAAGCTAGATAGAGATCGTCAACTGCTAACTACCACAAGGTCCCCAAGTAAATACTCCCGGGAAACATGGCCAGATAAGTTTTGGAAACCGCTTAGCTCGGAGGCACGCACCGATCGATCCAGCTCAAGTTTTATATGTCCAGACTTGTGGCATCTCTCTCATCAGATGACATGCGTCTACTGAAGTTTTATATGTCCAGCTCTAAGTTCCATAAGATTTTATAAAATGAAGTAATATCTTATGCAATCTTGCTGTACGGAGGCATGTAGTAAAAGAAACAGGAAATCTGGACACATTTGGACCCCTAAACACCCGAAATTCCACTTTTGGCCTCTAAATCAAAAAAATTCCGTTTCTGGACCCCTCCCGACCGCGCGTTCGCGAGCTGGTGCCACGTGTCCCGGACGCGCGGTCGGTGGCGCGGTCGCGCGGGCGGGCGGGCGCGCGGTCGGGCGGCGGCCGCGCGGTCGCGCGGTGGAGCAGGCGGTCGCGCGGCCGGCCGGGACACGTGGCGCCATCTCGCGAAACGCGCGGTCGGAAGGGGTCCAAAAACGGAATTTTTTTGGTTTAGGGGCCAAAACCGGAATTTTTGGGTGTTTAGAGGTCCACATGTGTCCAGATTTCAAGAAACAGAGCAGACGTGCACCAAATGCTTCCACATGCAGTGCCCTGGAGCACCTACAGTTAATTCTACCACTACTACAGGTATTATTGCTCAACTCCTCTTGGCCTGTGTTTTTTTTCCTTATAGCTGTGGTGGATAATTTTTGGTTAAAAATTTTAAATTTTAGATTATTCGTGATAGAGATTACAGAGAGATACTCGCTTGTGATTTTGGCTGATACAGATATTAGACTTTTAGCATATATTACAATTAATTTGTAGACCATATTTTGAAAAAAAATACTTTATTTAAAAATTAGATACTATAATAAAAATTAAAATCCGCTCTATAAGCTGCACAAAAAACATGCCCGCATATCGATCTTGTCATTACTCAGTTTCTAAATTGGCCTTTTAAATTAGCTTCGTGTGTGTTCAGGTCCATCGATTAGTCTGCGGCACAGAAAACTTTAACCTGTCAGGTAGTGCATCACCTATGGCGAGTTTGATTTTTCGTCTTCGGTGAGAGGACCAAGAAACCGAACCATGACCTAACGCATGAGCTGATCATCGATCGACTTGGTGGCGATGGTTTTGGTTTTGGCTTTTAGCTTTCAGTTTATTTTTTACTATTTATAAATTTTGTTTTTTTGAATTTTTGACTTTTTGTTGAGCTTTTTTGCCGGTTCTTTTTTCCCGTATTTGTTTATATTATATGTAATAGGCTAATATATTTTTTTATTTTTTTTAAATTTAATTATGTTAAATAAGTCTCTGTCAGGTACAATATTTTTTCAGTCAGGTACAGTACTTTTTAGCTATAAGCCACCAAAAAAGCTCAAATGATCACCACCTTAAGTTCCACTAAATACCAATTGAATAATCTGCACTTTATGGTCATCAACTCATCACTAAAGACATGTAAAATAGTCACCAACCATCTTCTATGCTTAGTCGCTCACAACCACCGTGGATATTCGATCGCTTACGATCGTCCACTGTACTTGAAAGGTGCCGAGCGCCTTTGATACTTGGTTGCTTACGATCGCCTACTGTGCTTGGTCACTTACGACCATCGGCTGTACCTGAAAGTTATCGATCGCTCGTCGTGCTCGGGAGCTTATGATCGTTCACAGTGCTCGAATGTTCCCGACCATCCTCAATACCTGGTTGCTTACGACCGATTGTCGTATTCAATCGTCATCGACTATCTTCGGTACACGGATGTCTCCGACCATATGTCGTATACAAGTGCCTCCGACCATTTGTCAAAAATGAACACCTCCAACCACTTATCGTACAAGAGTGCCTCCGATCTCTTGTCAAAGATGGATGCCTCAGATAGCTTCTCAAATTCAGATGCTTCTGACCGCTGCTCAAGATGGGCGCCTCCGATCGCTTGTCGAAGTGGGACACCATCGACCACTTGTCAAAGTTAGATGCCTCCGACCACTGCTCAAACTCAGATGCTTTTGACCGCTTGTCATACTCGAGCGTCTACGACCTCCTTCGGAACACAAGCGCTTTCGACCACTTGTGATACTCGGGCGCTTTCGACCACCCCGCCTACGATACTTGATCACTTTGACCGCCTTTGGAACACAGGTGCTTTCGACCGCATAGGATACTCAGTGCTTTCGACTGCCCGCCATACATGGTCGCTTACGATCGCTCGCCATATTCAAGCGTCGTTGACTGCCTTTGATGCTCGTACAACTTTCGACCGTTCATGGTATTTGAACGAGGCGTGCTATAGTAATCGGACCTGCTATAGTACCTGGCTAGCTGTAGACCTGTAGTGTAGCAAAGTGCAAGAACATACCATCTGTCTGATCTACTATAGGTTCTAGGCAACATCATTTATAGATGGCTAGCCAAGACTTCATAATACCCCGATAATGACAGTGCATACATCAAATGGTTCACAAGGTCAGGGTCCCACTTTATTTCTTGGAGGGCTAGCTTTCTTGTATGAGCAACAACAAAATTGCTTCCTCCATGTTGTAGGGATCAAAAACTCAAAATTGAAGGCATTACTTTTCATCTAGCTTCTTGCATGAAATCACTACTTAAAAACAATTTGTTGACAAGAATGCAAAAAAATCAACAAGCATCCATGTGGAAGGAAAAATATTTTAGCACCCAATCATGGTAATTACAAAGCAATCAAGATATATTACCACTAGTTTCTTCATCTTGATTGTCATGCAGGATTTCCTCTACATCACTAGACTACGCGGAGGCCAAGCTGAACCGACGCATCGATGGGGGAGAACAAGGGGCGGCGATGGGGGAGAATGACCGACGACGGTGGGAAAGAATGAACGGCCGGTTGGCGGGGATTAGGGGGCGACGTCGGATCTACATACTGACCGGCCGACGGGCGGCGAAAATGGAGGTGGCAGATCGGAGGCTCAACGACGGCGGTGGGGGAGAAGGAGGGGCGGCGGCAGGAAAACTAAGCAGCCGGTGGGCGAGGAGAAGAGGGGCGATGGCAAATTGGCATGTTGACCAGCCAACAGGCGGGGAGATGGGGGCGGTGGCAAATCAGCATGCTGACCAGCCGATGGGCAGGGAGATGGGGGCGGCGGTGGATCTGCAAGCTAAGTGGCGGATGATCGGGAGGGCAGAGAAGACAAAATAATGAGGGAGACGAAAGTTGATGTGGCAGTCGCCTCCCCTTTTAGCGCTTGGGGCAATAAGAGAGACAGGAGCCACGCGTGGGAAACAAGCGAGACATCGAGCTGCGAGCAGGTTGGTCTCAGCTCAATATTGTAACGAGGTTAAAGTGAAACTTGACTTACTTATACATGAGCCGAGCTAGAGTCTAATCAACTCACGAGCCTCAAACTTTTTGTTCAGCCTTTGTCCTAGCCCTAACCCGCCGCCACCTCGTTACAAACACCCCCGAAAAAAGTGAACGGAAACAGCCGTTTTTGCTCGTTTTTTTCCGGCTCTTTTCCACGTCGTCAGATCGATCTCCTCGGCCCGCTCGGCGTGCACCCGACTAACCCAACCGCGCACGCACCGGCACGGCACGATCCCGCACAGAACCAACAAATCTGAGGAAACCGCGCCTGCGTCCGCGTGCGACGACCGCTCCGCCCTTTCTATCCGGTGATCCGCTCCTGCCCCCGGTTTCGCCGCGCGCCGCCGACCCGGCGGCGAGAAGGGGACCAGAGAGGCCGTTGCGCGCGCTCGCGCCGTGCGGTGCGCTGCTCCAGTGCCCGTCCGGGGATGGCGTACCGGGCGGACGACGACTACGACTACCTGTTCAAGGTGGTGCTCATCGGGGACTCCGGGGTGGGCAAGTCGAACCTGCTCTCGCGCTTCACGCGCAACGAGTTCAGCCTCGAGTCCAAGTCCACCATCGGCGTCGAGTTCGCCACCCGCAGCATCCACGTCGACGACAAGGTCGTCAAGGCCCAGATCTGGGACACCGCCGGCCAAGAAAGGTACCCGACCTAACACCCCTAAATCCGTGTGTGCTCTGTCAAGTTCATCGATCCTCTGTTTGTTAGCAATTGGTATGTCTGTGTCATGTGGATCTCTGCAGCTTTGGTTGTGATCCTTAATTGTTGCAGCGTATGATTGAACTGTTTGGATTCTTGAAGGATTAAAAAAAGAGAGATTGATTTGGAAATCTTTCGATTCATAGCCTTCAATGATTGTACCCACCATGTCTCAGGCTATCGCATTTTTAGCAGTAAGCTATTGCTTTCAAAGATTGTGTAGGACCAGGAACTAAAGAGAGGGTAGGGTGTTTATACATGGACATCTAGAGCACGGGGTTGGTGAACATGTATCACCAAAGGGCTGTTCTGAACACGTAGACTAGTATGTGGCGCGCATTATTGTGTGTGTTGATAGAACGATTACTCATGCACTTTTGCCATTCAACTATTCCCTGCACAGCAACTGATCATCAATTTGTGCTGCTTCTGTAGATACCGAGCTATCACTAGTGCATACTACCGTGGAGCAGTAGGGGCGCTTGTTGTCTATGATGTCACTCGGCATGTCACCTTCGAGAACGTTGAGAGGTGGCTGAGGGAGCTCAAGGATCACACGGACGCCAATATCGTGATCATGCTTGTGGGCAACAAGGCGGATTTGCGCCACCTCACGGCTGTCCCAACTGAGGATGCGAAAGCATTCGCTGAGAGAGAGAACACCTTCTTCATGGAGACATCAGCCCTGGAGTCGATGAATGTGGAGGATGCCTTCACTGAGGTGCTTACCCAGATCTACCATGTGGTGAGTAAGAAAGCCCTCGACATTGGAGATGATCCTGCTGCTCCTCCGAAGGGGAAGACCATCAATGTCGGTGCCAAGGATGATGTGTCCGCAGTGAAGAAATCTGCTTGTTGTTCGTCTTAGCTCCAGAACAGATACCTGAGGTGGCTGATACTATGCAATAGGGGTATTCATTGTTTTATTGGGATCATAGTCCTCGTCTATTCATGTGCCGCGAAGTGTCTCATGCTCATTTTGCCATTTGATATATTCATTCATTCAGGACTTGAGCTTGCTGGTATAGTTTAGGATATGAAAGTGTGAGGTTATCAGATTTTCATATAGGCGTTTACATTGCTGCGTTTACCTCTTGATTTGTGTATTAGTCCTTATTCCCGATTAACACAGTTGCACTGCCTTTACAGTTTGCTTGCTCTGCTCGACTGCTACCATGTTGAAATTCCCATCTTACGAGGGTGGTAAGTTGCACCACGATTCACCGATTTTCCTCCAGCTATCCTTGCGTTGTATCGACATGCTTGGCATGGAAGATCGTTACTGTGCGAAATATTTTTGAGTCACCATCATTGGCAAAGCACCTGGACGTGACGGCGTATGAAGTGCGGTATAGCATTACATGTGATTCAAGTTGAACCTGGAATGAATTGACACAATTCAGAGAACCGTGGAACTGCAAAGGTGTGCACAAGCAACACAGGAGATTGCGTAATGCAATGAGAACGATTCTCATTGCTTGCCTTGCTTGGGCATTTCGAACTCACAACATCACGAGATGTACTGCAGATGTAAGGCTGCTCGTAACCACAGTAGAGAGACACGGAACACTCGGAACAGCTCGTGCTGCTTTAACATCGCCTCCCAGAATAGACTATAGGACGATTCACCACAAAGGCGTGACCTGCTTTAAGAAAACGAGTATTACTCTACTGAAAAAAAACTATCACTGCGGAACCAGGAAAACTCTTTTAGTTCTTTGAATTCAGAATATACAGAACTATTGAGTTCTCGATTTTTTCAAAAAGAAAGTAGAGATAAATACAATGTACGCTGTTCACGCACCATGGGCAGTTAATGTCTAATAAGCATTCTACAAAATGAACGATTCTGGCTGTACAGTTTTAGGAAGCTCAGTTATGTCCACAACAAAGCGAACGGCAAATACAGGTAACACCATTATCCAGCTTGTCTTATGTACAAAATTGAGCTGATTTTTTGCCGCGGTAAATAACCAATAATGTTGTTGGCATCCATCATCCGTTTCTTCTATCTGCTGACAAAGCTGTTGTCTTGCAGATGGGGCACAAGTTCTTCACCATCAACCACTGCTTTATGCACATGGCATGGTACCTGTGACCGCAATCAAGGGTTCCTACAAGTTCTGTAGCTTTATACTCCTCCTGCAAGACACGGAGCAAACACACTTTAGAAACAAGAAACAACTATTCGCTGGCAAAATATATATTTGGCTATCTTGTTGTCAAATGTCAAATGTGACAAAGGGGTATGTTCACTGTTTTAAGTAAAAGTAGTGCTTCTAAAAATGGTGAGGTTCAGGTTATCCTCATGGGACAACCATGATATTTATCATGGAACTGATAACTGGCTACTGACTTACAAAGTTTAGAAATTAAAATTCTGTAGTGAATATGACAAGAGACTAATGTGAAAGGAAAAAGACCTGGCATATTATGCAAGCATCATTCTCCACAGAAGACTGATCAGACATGTAAGCTGCTCCTGGAACATAAAAACTTGAAATCAAATTTTCTTGGATGTAGCTTTCTTTCAAACCGGTATTGACATCTCCAATCTGCTCTTCCAATGCTACAAGCTCCTGTAGGAGAAGCAAACACCGCATTTTATCAGTTACATGTAGACTCAGAAAAAGTGGTCTATAAGAAACTCAAAACCCAAATGAGCTGGCATTCCGTTCCATACGACCATACCTCATAAGTCATGCTGTCTATATCTAGCCGCATATCTCTATGTTGATCAATAGCATGCCCTGCTTCATAAAGTCTTGAAAGATTCATCAATGTAGCATTCTGCAGGGACAAATTGATTACTTCATATACCCATATTCAATAGGAGATCATTCATAAAGAGTAGGTTCAGCTATGTAGAATCTGCAGTTTTAGTGAGGTAAGGATGCCATTTTTGATGTTCAAGTTTCCATAGCAAGAACAAAACTTAGAAGTAGGTACTTATGTCCAACTAGAGGCAGCAGGCAGCCGCACTAAATGACAACATGCGATTCACATATCACGGAGGTGAAAATAATTGTTTCCTTTATCTTGGCCAAAATTAAGAGATAGTTATTCAGGCAACAAAGATTGCAGTGAAAAGGTACATACGGTAAAAGGTTCGCCAAAATGGTCAGGGAATTTGATTTCTGGAACTTGATGACCAACACATATTTTAAAGCATTTCAAATAAAAGATAATGGGCAATATTTTCGTGAAAAAATATCTGAGTGATTTGCAGCTAAATTCTTACATCCATTATATTTGTAGCGCTACCCTGTTTGAAAAATGAAATTGTGTAGCATGAGTATGAAGCATTCATATCCTTGCCGAACCAAGGATTCAAGTCCAAATGGTAAATGCAAACTGCTAAAGCATCTTCAGTGCTTCCCAAGAAAGAAAGACCACAGTAGACATAACAAAGTATTCTAGGAAGGTATAATTTATAGCATTCATCATGTAATTAGTAGCTACATGCATGTCATCATTCAAGGAGGAAAACAGTGTGGAAATGTGAAGTCACCTCATATGTCAGAATTCTTAAATTCCCATTGCTAACTTGGTTTGTCAGAAATGGATGCATTGGAGGCCCAAAAGTATGCCCAGAATTCGATGCGAAAACTAGGATTCTTGGATCCAAGGGGAGGCCAGTGCCAGAAGTATTTACACCATGCACTACATTGTTAATGAGGCCCTGTCGATGAGGTGTTTGCATTTGAATATGATTAAGTAGAGCAGGAGCTGGCATGCTATGCACAGGATTATGGCGGAATTGAGGTAAAGGCCCATGATGAATGGCAGAAGGGCCAGCTTGATAATCTTGAAGACTTCCATTTGGCATGTCTATGGTTCCTGGATGAAAAAATTGACCTGTTAAAAGCAAGAGTTTCCAGTTACCTCTCCAAATCTCATACTCATAGATTTCCGTTATATGGCCAGGCCATGAATTACCAAAAAAATATTGTTAGTTTAACTAGTGAAGCTACCAAAAATCTAAACCGCCACTTCAGCAATCCAAATCAGGGAAAAATATATTGGAGCAAAAATTTTATCGGAGGGTACCGGTTACCAGAAATTTTGGAATTTTCGGCCAAAAATTTTGAATTGAAATTTGATTTTTTTTATGTTTTGAATTTTTTAGATGAATTTTGTTAAATCTGAAATTTTTTGCCCGATATAAAATTTATCGGTCCCCGCCAGTTACCGGCGAAATTTCACCAACACAATTTTCCCTGATCCAAATACATTACCAACCATGAAATAATCCCTCAAAATCATCATATAGCAAACCATCAAAACAAATTTCACTTATCTTTATTCAAAAGGTTTACTTACCTGGAGGATTGGCCACTGCATTACTGCATTCACAGTGTGGTACTCCATCAGCGATACCGTTTGCAGCCTGTGAAATCCATGTGTTGCACTGGCCCATGTGACCACCTGGAAATACATAGTTACCAATACGTACCAATTCCGGGTGAGCAGCCATTGAATTGGACCAGTTCAGTCCATCTGCAGAAGATCTTTCTAAGAATGGCCAACCATCACCATGGTATGCTGGTGGGTTGGAAGCTGAAGCATTGGGCAAACCATGTGATTCAAATGAAGCATTCCATGGCCCATGTGCAGGATTCTGAGGCACACGAGCAGATGAACTTGAGCTTGCAAACCCATGAACAAAATGATGGCCACCCTCAACTACTTCATTTTTCCTTTTGATGAATTCTCTAGTGCTATCACCAAAATTGCCACTGCTGCCACTCTCATGCATAGTTCCTGTGACAACTTGATGATGTAAAGGTGACTGTAGTCGATTGCCCAATCCAAAACTTCGAGTCTGAGGAACATATCTGTTCACAGCTGTTGTTGACATGCAGGGATTGTACATAATAGATGGGTAGACAAAACTCAGATCAATTCCTACATGTGGGTATGGATTCTGAACATGCTGGTGCTGATTATTAATGCTCTCATAGTAATTCCTCAAATCACAGATACCAACATTAATAGTATTTCCTGGAGCTCCGACAGCAACTTGCACACCCAGGTTGGATAAATCACTCCCAGTGCCTCCATAATACAAACTTTCAGGTTGAACTTGGACAGGTCCTCGCTCTGATTCAAGATTAGCAGCCTGATTTGTCCACACCATATTTCTATGTGACATAATGCAAACTGCTATTTCCCTTGCGTAAGGAGAATTTCAGCAAGTTGGATCAACAATTATGCATTATCATTACCTCTTCCTGCATATCAGATTAACCAAATATGGTTAGCACTCAGTCCAAGCCGCGTATGTACACATGCAAAATGCAGAGAAAGCATGTCTATTTTAAGTAGTAGTGGTAGAAGACAAGAACATTCTCAGAGATATGCCAAAAATTGAGAACGGAAGGGGAAAAATCATTTGCATTCCGGACACAGCAGATTGAACAAACAAAATAACTTACATGTTCCGGACACATTATGTTGACCGCTAAGAAACAGAAGATCTCAAACAAACATATACAAACAAAATAGCTTACGCCTCAACTACTAGAGTTACAGCCTTACAGGCAAACATAAATATTTATCAGGTTTCTCTCTTAAAAAAAATATTTTGTCAAGTGGAAGCTGTTTACTAAAGGCACCATATCACATTGTGTCATACATCATTTTGCAGAAATATATTAAACACGCAACTCAAGTTTCATGTTTCGACAGCATCAGGCCACTATGAGCTGTGATAGTTATGTGCCCCCCCCCCCCTATATATCCATATTCCACATATTTAGATTTGTTGCTTATTTGTTCAAACAAAGCTACTCTCAATTTAACCATTTTTATGCACAATTATTTGTTCATATATTTCTACAAGTGAAATCGTTCAAAGCATCAAGATCATCAATTGTAAAAACTATATCGGGATTTCCAATAATATAATCAAGGTTAAGTTTTGCATCATTGAGTTACTCATTTATTTGCCTACAGATGGGTTATTATGTTCGAAAAGGAACATCTATATAATTTCCAACTAAATGGCATTGACCACTGAATGTTTTTCCATGTCAACCAGGAATAAATGGTTTGCCAAAACAGACGGCTTGGGTGTTATGTGACTTGTGAAAAATCCAAACTGATTTAGGACCTTCTATGCTGAGTCTAACCAAGGGTAGGCAGAAATGGGCCAAAAGAAGTCTTTTGATTATGGCCTTTGGGCTAATTCCTGACCTAATTGTCAATCACCCAAATAACCAGTTTCTCGAACAATGGTGTAGTGGATGCACGATTAATGCTAAGGTAAGGCGATGTGGGCCGTGACTAATACACAACAATCAAGTCAATAGCGCCCATGAATCGGCCCACAGACGCCAAAAACTCCCCATTTTGCTACTGCTACTGCAGGCACACACTATTGATCTTCTATAGCTTCGGTAGACCTAAGAGACCTATAAGGAACTTGCCCGACCTGCCCAACGCTGAATCCACCCCTGGTCCTGAACCCCTGATAGACTGGTTACTACCACTTACTAACCAATAGGTGCTGAGCAGTGGCCACTTAGCGGTATCCAGTTGATACTGATTTTCTAAAGCCTTGCATACAGTTACGAGGCAAACATAGCTAGTTTTATTGTTTTCAAATCTTTATATAGTCAAATATTAAGCCTCAAGTATAATTAACAGTCCCAGAAGCAAACCTAAAAGACTTCAGTAGCTTATGATAGCCTGGGTATGATGTCCTCTTGCATGATCGGTACGCACACAACCACTGCTATAATGTGGGCTATTTGGTAAGGAATTGTTTGGTCTGAACAGAATTCCAGGATTCGATCACATATTTGTGGAGTGTACAGCCCATAACAAATTGAAACAGTTATTACATAAAATTGCATATATTGGTGATGAAGGTGGTATGAGAACGTAAAATAATACATTCTGATACAGAGCTTCAGCCTTGTTAGACCTCACACTACCATAACTCTGAGTGATTTTTTCAATACAAGGTTTTATAATGGAAAGGTTTCACTGGACAGGGTTGGTTCACTCATCTCTCCTACAAAATAAGCAACAAGACACGGTGGAAAAGACAGCAGATCAGTTGGCCTTCACATTTTCAAGGAAAAATTTGAAAATTAAATCTTACATGTTAGTAATACAGAAGATTGTCACTTAACAAAATCCTTATTTCAGATACATCAATCGATAAATTTATATTTTTATGAAAATAAAACACATTATCAATTTAGATGTAAAAGCCGAAACATGCCAAAAGCAGGCATATCTAATCCATTTGATGGTTAGATAGATCTATCTCGGTTAGAGGGATATGCATAGAAGTTACACACAAGATGGTCATCCAGCATGATTCACAATGCATAGATCTTGCATCACTTGAGAAAACCATCCCCTGTATAAAGCTTATGTACCAAGTAAATATAATTTCTTCAATTTTGTTCCCCTCGAGTTATCCATTGCAAAGTTCAGTTAACGAGCCTTCCGCCTTCCGCCTTCCGCCCCAAGAGTACCTCATACAACAGTTGAATGTCAGACACATCTATGTTCTCAGCTAACCTTCTTCTTGTAAGAGAGCAAGTTGTCCTCAAACTGCAGCCCTCTTGCGCTTACTTGCCACCTAACTTACTAATTTTTAGATCATCCAGTAATATTAACTGTCCAAACTCAAGAAACAATCATCTCAAAAGCATTGGCATGAATTATTTTTTCCATATGTCCGATGATGAACCATCACTTTCAGATTCATAGATTATGTTTGAATGAAATTTTAATAGTATGGAAGAGATAAAAGTGATAAACAACAATGGCACCATGGTCACATGCACAAGTGATTTTTGAGTCTGATAAGTGTAACTGTAAAGTAACACCATGCCCAAGTTTAGGCACAGTTGTTCCCAACAACAGTTCCAAGTATTCCAATTATAAGATCATACTAATGCCATCTGATTGCATACTGCTCTTAATACATATAAATATATAATACATATTAAATTTTCTAGCTGGATGCAGAACCAAAGAAATAATACACAACATTAATCAGAACTCAGAAATGTTTGTTATATTTGGATATGTTTAAATGGACATAATTCGATTCCAAATTGCTCTATAAACAAACAATGGACATACCAATATACCATGAACTAACCTTCTTCAGCTATAGGAAAAGACTAAGCATAAGCAATCTTGATGGGCGCAATGGTGATATAAAATATAATGCAGTGATAAAAACATACACATGACTTCAATGAAATGCTACATGAATAAAGTCAGGATGTATGAATTTTAACTGTTTCAGTTAATTTTAAATGTTTCAATTTGCAGAAGAAAAGTTATTGTCATAGAACAGGTAAACGAGATGGCTTCTCCCATACACATGGATCAAACATGACTGATCAAATTTGGAATAAGTACTTAAAAGTGTTGGCAGATTTTGAACTCAATACTCTGTGGGGCCCATGGTTCAAAATCCCGGCGGTTACCGGTGGAGACCGGTAACCAAAAAACCGGCCGGTATGAATTTTTTGATTTTTCGAATTTTGGCCGGTTTTTTTCCGGTTTTCCGGTTACCGGCCGGTTTTTCCGGTTACCGGTTTCAAAATATCTCAAAATTCAAATTTTGATTTTCAAATTGTGACCGGTTTTTTACCGGTTTTTCCGGTAACCGCCCGGTTACCGTTACCGGCCGCCGACCGGGATTTCTTCCGGTTCCGGTTTTTGGAACCTTGGTGGGGCCAATCTCTTTGAAATGTTGATAATTTATGGGCTTAAAAGTACAGGGGAAAAAACATGAAGGAGGCAAAGCACACAACAATTGGCATCTGGAAAAAAATTGCCATAGCTTGAAAAAGAGTAAAGATGCCAACGTATAGCCATTAAGCCATCTACATAATAATCTCCATAGACCATAGGAAGATGGGGTAAGCAATTTACAATCGAAAGGAAAAAATAATAAGTGTCTCACTATGATTAATCTGTATTCACGCATCATAAGGATAAAAAAACAGATACCTTTAGTTCTTTACTAATTAATTTAAGCCATTTTCACTGTAAAACCAAATGCTCAGTCAACAACATTAACACATGTATAATGCAATTCATACTAGCAAAATCCCCTACTAACCATCAGAAACACACACACCCCACCAGCTCACGGGCTATTATGACGCTGCTGCTATCATATAAACAGCCATTTAAACAACATCACCCACGCACAAACACCAATCCAAACTACAACTGACAATTCCACATTTAAGAACAATCCACAGAAAAGTACTCTAGATAATTAATGTTGAGAAACCATTATCACTACATATTTCTAGAAAAACGTCCACGCCTGCAATATCCCAACCCCCAGTAATGACTAATTCAAAATTTAAAAAACTAATGAAAAACTCCAACCAAAATTTTCTAACCAAACAAAAGCTCAAATGGAACTAATGGAAGCGTAAAGTTTTCCCTAATTCACAAAGTCTCACCGTTAACCAGCAACCAAAATTCCACACAAAACCACACCCCACACACACACACAAAAGGGCAAAAGGCAGTGCTAACTCACAGCTGTCTACTGTCCCCCTTGAACTAAGAGCTGCTCACTTCCAAGCAAAACTTTCTGCGCCAACCAAATGCTTACGCAACTGTACTGAGCAGTAATTATTTCAAATTTACAGACATCCCAACTGAAAAAACATCAACTACTGCACAAATTTCAAAATCATCCGTCCACCACAACTTAATCGCCAACAATGCTGCCTGGAAGCTGCACAGTTTAAAGTGAGCTTCGATGCATCAAGCAAGCTTGCATGCAACTACTTACCATCGAACCAGTAAAAAAATCCGAATCCTGCGCACGAACCAACTCACCAAGCACCTAAACGCAACTCCCACCTCCCGATAGCCTCCCGCAACCACCATGATTTTGCAGCAGAAATCCCCAAAGGCCACCCAAATGCGCAGCAGGTGTGTTGCAGACTTGCAGCCCCGATCAACCCCACCCCCACCCCCCAGTCCCCAATCACTCAAGGCTCGGGATCCAATCCCGTCCCCTCCACCCGCACGGCAGCCACAGAATCCGCCACAGTCACGCGAACCAAGCTCTGCGCGCAGAAAATTCGATAAAATTTTCGAGCAAATTTCAGAAACCGTCACCTCGGGGAGCGCGGGAGCTGAGGGAATCCGCGGGGGTCTCGCCTGCCTGCCTGGGGAGTCCGGCGGTAGGAGGGAGGTGGGTGGTGACCAGTTGGGGGTGGCGGTGGGCGAGGGGATCGACCGGAGGAAGGGGGTAATAAATAAGATCAGGGGGTATCGCGCAGGGTCGCAGGGTCTCAAGTGAGACTCTTACGGCATTTTTTTTCTATTTTTTAATGAACAAGGAGAAATCAAATAAATAAGGGAGTGAGGGGCTTCGCTGCCTTTTTTTTCTATGGTTTTTGGACAAGGAGAAATCAAACGTCTACTCCATCGTCTATATATAGGTTCTTTTTTACTATGGTTGATGATTTATAACTGTTGCTGATAATTTTTAGTTTTATCATAAGTATTTATGTGAACGAACTGAATACCGATAAGCTGTTTCGAAAAAAACTGTTCCGATAAACCGTTGCCAAAAAACGACAAAAAAACTATTCCATTTACTTATTCAAAGAAAATCATAGTCTAGAAACCATAAATTGCATAAGGTCCCCCCTTCCCGTTTTACCCTCTTTTTTTAGACACGAATGGTTCAAGTTGTTTTTTCGCCCCTCGCTTCCAAGAGGAGAGAATGCTTCCGACATCTACTTCGCTGTGATCTTTACAGGGTTTCTGTTATTTTTTTGGTGTTACGTTTATTTGTTTATGTTGTCTCTATAGCTACGTCATGCATATTTCAAATCAAGAGGTCTATCTTTATTCTGTACTCGTATTTCCTCGTTTATCAAATATGCCTGGCACTTTTTGACAAAAAGGAAATGGTTCTGTCCTCGTGTGCTTTCACTTTCTCAACCCCCAAGGCATGTGTGTGTTTTTTCTATCCCAGGGAGGAAGTGGAGGGGATTGTGCTTGCTTCCGCCAGATCTTGCAAGGGTTTTATGTTATCCCTTCAGTGCTACGTTTGTCTAGCTATCTTGTTTGCGCCAGATATATCCTGAACTCAAAGGTCTATCTTTATTTTGTCCGGATATATACTTTCATTTTCTGAAATATAGGTGGCACTTCTGACAAAGTTTCTTGTTCTCATGAACTTCATCGATCCCCGAGGCGTATTTGTGTCTTATGCAACTATGCAAGTACCATGACTCATCCAAAAACTTAAATCCCATGATGACGAGTAGCTAGCAGCCGGAACTTTCGGTTTTTAGGATGTCTAAGCAAACACGTTACTGATCATGTGACGATAAAACATCTTGCTTGCACGTAACATTAGATAGCAGACCACAGCTTTCATCGTCTCCAATTTGCCTCACCGCCACAAGAGAATCGGAGGTCCAATGCCACTAGTTGCCCTTTTCTTCGAAGCTGGCGGCTTTTCACTTTTACTATAGTACCTAATTTTCAAACAGAGTATTTTCTCAAGACGAAGTCTACAAGTTAAACGATGTACACGTTAAAAACCTAATATCTGTACCAACCAAAATCGCAAGTGAGTATTTCTCTCCGTAATCTGTACCGTAAACAGCTAACATTTAAAATTTTCAGTTAAAAACTATAGACTGTAGCCGTTGCTAAACAGGCCAATAAGCTTATTGGCTGCACTCTGCTATCTAACAGCACCCAACTCACAAAAGCATTTGTGACTGCGGCGCGATGGACATGGACACCAGGCTTCGGTTTACTGCAAGGCTGCCGTTGTAGGTGGTTCCTCGTCAAAGATACTTTGCTAATTCATCCTTCACCGGATCGTCGACCAGTGTCCTCATCCGAATCTGGAACAGATCGATTTGATCGAGATGTGATTTATCATCTTACAAATGGTTTGGTTTGGCATTAGCTAGCGATTCGATACTTGATCGTGGCTTATGCAGAGATGTAGAGAGTTGGCCGGAACTCCAAGTGGTTGCACGTGTATGACGACCAATGTATCTGGTCAGGTCATATCGTTTTGCATCACACATCTTTTGGCTTTAGCATGTTGCTTACTGCTTAGGCAGTTCAGCGGTTGGGCAGACGATGACGAGAGAGCGTCGATCCTTCCTCCGGATAGATGCAAGGGTTTTGCTTGTGTTATTTGAAGCTTCTTCAATAATTTAGCTTGGACGTAGCAACTCCGAAAAAGGAACAGCCTACATATGTAGACGCTTCAATTGGAAATGTCGTTTAAACTTACTGAACATGCACCACCCAAATAACACAACACAACAAAGAAATAATTGAGGATTTACCACCGTAAATATGTGCATTTAAGGATTTATCACTCGATGTCTTACCGATATACCGATCCTGTGGTAACATGTCACTGAGACATAAGGATAAATCTTCAAATGTATATCTTTTATGGTTGAGAATCCTCCCACCTTGTTTCATCAGAAACCATGATTTCACTTTTCCTTTTTCCATTGAAAAGAAACAATGAACTATGGTCCCAGTTTGGCTCTGTTAGCACTTAGCCGTACGTTGGCCATTTGTCCTAGGCCGGAGCCGGCACACGCAAAGGAAGAGGAAGGAAATGCCCAAGACGCCAGCCGAAGCCAACGGCCTCGGCACATGGCTGCCGAGGAGACGCTACAGGCAATCCGCCAAAACGCACGGGGTTTTCCCGAGGGAAGAAGAAACTCGCAGCCTCTCACGTCCCCACACGGCCACACCACACCACGGCGCCGTTCGTCACATGCCTCTCTTCCATTTGTTTCTATCCACCTCTACAAGGTAGTACTGGTCGATGATGAATCATAAAAAAGGGTTACTGTTAGATAATAATTTCTCTTAGTAGTTCGCGCAGATGTACACCTGTATCCGGCGGCCGGTGGTTGCCATCATTTGCACGGAGTTGGAGAGGAGGTTGTTCAATGTTCATTGTATTTTAGTATATCGTAAATTAGACTAAAAAGCAATGGTGTGTACCGAGTTTGAAGGCTAAACTTTTATTATGTTTATTGACTTTTGTTGTCTAAATCATGATTACTCCAGCATTGTCTTATATAAGATTTAATTTCAAGTTTTATTTACTTTATCATGCATATACTAATGCACTAGTGTACTGCATATGTATTTTTACTGCTATATTTATGTTAGTAAGCCATAAATCATAATATATATACATAACTCAGAATTTTGAGTGTTTTTAGGCCCCGCTCGTTTCGGTTTCAGCTTCTAACTTCTGACTTATTCTTCACTATTCAAAAATTTCATCTTTTTCTGAATTTTTTGTTTTTTGAGCTTTTTTTCCTGTTCTTTTTTCCGTATTCGTTTGCGTTGTCCGTAATGAGCTAGCATATTTTTTCTATTTTTAATTTTTTTAAATTTAATTACATCAAATAAACCACCTTCAGCTACAGTAAAATTTCAGCCGTTACAGTGCAATTTCAGCCATAAACCACAGCTTTGCAGCCCAACCGAGCAGGGCCTAAATTCTACTATTAAAATATAACGTCCGCAATATCATCCACCATCCATTATGTGGAAGTTAATCGCTACTATCTTACTATTTAGGCCTCATTTAGCCCAACTTAACTTCTTTTTGGCTTCAAAGTCCGATTTCAAGAGAAGCTAGAAAATCTTGGCTTCAAATTTGTAGTTTATTTTATATTTGGCTTTAAATTTATAGTTTATTTTTAGATTTCAAAGTCCTTTATCAAATTAGTAATCATTTTTGAGCTTTTGAAGACCTACGTTTGGCTGGCAAAACAGCTTTTAAGGTCAACACACAGCCGAATCCCGGCTAAACGGGGCCTTAGTACCTTCGTGAGGACGGAGAATGGGGGGTTTTTTTTTTGGCTAGTTACTATTATTACCGAACAAAGATGTTAGGAAAACAGTAATGGAACTTGCGGCGGATGGACCAGCTAACTGCTCCGAGTTTTTGGGGGGGAGAATAAGCATACCGTAGGAAGAGGATATTCCCCATCACAGATGCCAGGGAGGAATCTTCATCTTCCTCCTCGGGGCGAGCACCCGATGCACCGCTGCATGGGCGACGCTACGAGTCAGAACAAAGTTACAAAGTAAACAGCAGCAGTTTGCAACGGTGAAAGAAGCAAAGTAGAGGATGGGATGTCCTGCTTAACTGCAAAACATGAGCAGCAAACAACATTGCGCTACACCTGCAAGTCAATGAACAAACCAAAATAGCAGTAGAACAAGCATGGGGCATTTAGAAAAGACTTGGAAACAACTGAGAAACACCAGACTGCAAACCAGATGGGAATACTAATAAGAGTACAAACTCACACGAATAATATAACAAAAGATCCAACGCTACATATCGAGGAATAAATGACGGTTTACATGTCTCATGAACCAAAATAAATAGAATCCTGAACTTAAAAGTTACTCAGGCAAAGCATAATATCAACCCACACACCGAACACCCACTTACAACATTGCAGCAAACAACGAGCTAAGCAACAACTCCAACGGACAATGCTTGCACTGAAACGCTTGCCGTAGAGACATCACTGCTTTTCCTCCCGTTCACGGTTCCACTGTTCAATCTTCGCCCTGCGCTCCTCGCTGCTTTCCCTGACTGGGCTCCTTGCGCGCCTCGGTGGGCTACCATGCCTGCGCCTTCCTCCATCATCATACCTGTCATGCCTGCTGCCTCCACCTCTCCGTCCACCACCACGGTAATCATCACCACCACCACCACGGCCACCACGGCCACGGTAATCATCACCACCACGGTAACCATCACGGTCGCGGCGGAAGTCATCACGATCACGATGGCCCCTCCTGTGGTGTGGGCTTGGGCTGCGGCTTCTCCCGTGGCTCCTCTTGGAACGCCCATAGAGCTTCCTCCTGAGATCCCTGCCAATCTGCTTCACATGCATGAAATTGCAGTAGCCACCACGGTTGCAGCTGTTCTCCTCAAACTGCCTACAGGTCGCCTCACGGAAGTCAGTCACAGGGGAATACTCGACAATTATCGGGCGGCCAGAGTAAAAGCGGCCTTGAAGGGCATTATGTGCAGCGACTGCCTGTTCTTCCTCCCTGAACTGGACATAGACGTTCCCAATCATGTGGTCAGCGAGGTTGTCACATACATTCAGGGTCTCAACCTCACCAAACTTGCTCAGTTCCTCAAAGATATCCTCATAGAAGTCCTCAAAGTGCTCCTGCATCTTGTCCGGATCAATAGGCTGACCTTGAGCATCAACTCCAGGGGTGATCATATCAGGGCGCTGATACATGTTAGCAAGCACAATAGTTGGTGATATGGTTGGCCTGTTGTGCAGACGGGAGCAACGATCCCCATGACGACAAGCCCCAATCTTGAAGTAAAAAGGGCAGTTGACCCTATCCTTCTCAGTGCCAAATATTGATGCCAAGTGCTCCGCCATGATTTTGAAAGCACTTCCGTTGACGCTAAAGCTGTAGAAAACCAAGAAGATAAAAGACAAAAGTGTCAGAAATCCTTGTCCAAATCATGCGAATTATACATAATTGTGTTATCTGGTAACTACAGGGAGAAAGGAATACCTCGATTAAAGTCGTCATAGTGCATTACAGAAGACAAATAGAAAAAAGGAACATATGCAGCTAAACCAAACCAGGTTCACAAAACCTATATATCTTTTAAGATCACCAACAAATGCAATCCTGTGACTTTACCCCTGTTAACACCCACTGTGTGATTGGAACATTATAAAGCTCAAGCTCTTGCAACAAAACACTAATTTCAGTCCCTTTTTTAACCTAATCTGCACACTCACTCAAAACCGTTAATATTAGAAGAACAAAGTCAATAGAAAGATCACAAGAATTGCAATCTTTTGCAAGACAACATCAGGGCTAGATTTTGCACCTAGTAAACTGATCAGTTTTTAACCTAAATCTGCACACCGTTCAAAACGGTTAAAGCCAAACCTAAACAAGATGAAAGTGTTTCTCCAACTATAATGTTTAGTGTTGCTCCCCCTGCAACTGCAAAAGAGACCAAACAACATAGCACAAAATGAAACTTTTTGCCTGTTGCATGAGGGCATTCCTTCTGGGGTAGGCCTTGTTATATCCGCCGACAAAGAATACTATTCAATCCTTTTTAAAACCTAAGCTGCACACCATTTTAGACCATTAATCTTCAATTGAAGAAAACAACCCAAAACAAAGTAAAAGCAATCACCACCCAGAACGGCACAGATGCACGCATAATTTAGAGTAGACTACCACATATTTGTTCATAAACTCTTGTAATCTAGTACAACATGAGTCGATTCATAAATTTCCAGATGCTCTAAACATAGCTATAGATATACATCTAACCCTAAAGAGACGCTTCTTTTGATTTTAACAACTGATTTGATCAGTAAAAAAGCCACCCCAGGATCACACCATATAATCTCGTGCCGATCCAACCATAACCAGCTCCCCACTGCTAGACGACTAGACAAAGCACTCAACAGCGCAGCCAGGCAGCACAGACGACGGTGTGTTTCAATAAAGACAAAACCCCACCCTATATTCAATTCCCTAATCAGTTAATCCCAACAAACCTTCAGTATTAACTTTAACTCATGAACCAACGATAACATTTTTGGGATACGATTTATTTGCTTCGAAAGATTCTAACACCTACTGCAAGCAAAAACCACAGGAAAGCTACCGCAAAGCGTAGATCGATAAAAACAAAACCCTAGAATCAATTCCCTTTAATCCCATCAAACTTTCAATGTTAACTCCTGAACCAACAATAAAATTTTGGGATACGATTGATTTGCTACGAAAGATTCTAATCTATAACATCCACTGTACCGAAAAGCAATCATGCACAGATCTCTTAAACCGGACCGCAGGAAAGCTACCGCAAAACGTAGATCGATAACCGAGAGCGAGAGGGGAGGAGTAGATCTAGGGTTTGAGCGGACATGCACCTCGAGAGCGGAAGAATCGGGCCTTTTCCGCCCTTCGATCCTGCTTGCTGCTGCGGGGAAGAAAAAAATTTGTGAGCAACTCAATATTTGTCAATGCATAAGGGGAGGAAACCAGAGAGGGGAAAGGAGGGCGGAGGCACTGCACCTGGTTGAGGCGGCGCAGCGACGAGGTGGAGAAGGATCGAGAGGGTCGGCGGATTATATAGCCATGGTGGGATGCATTCGAGGGTCCCGGCACCGTCCGATTGGGAACCAATGGTTCGGATTGACTAATGTGTTGGGAACGGGAGAGGATTGTCTCTCCGCACGCCGCAAGAAATTCGAAGGGGGAGAGGGTTTCTCGGCTGCCCTAAATCCTGATCTCTAATGCCCCGTTCTGTTCGTGGTTAAGAGATGGGTCAGAGGTTATGATTTGCCGAACATGGTTGGGTTAGAGGGGATTAATCTATTCTAACCTAGTCAAAGCGTTTGACCTCTCTTAACTCATGATAACAAAAATAACCCTCATACCATTTGTTTTTCTAATACTAACATTGTTCGCTAACCGATAGTTTAGATTAATAAAATTTGTTACCAAATATAAAATTTAAGTTAAACTAATCTAATTAAAGTAAAGTTAGCTAACCCGGTTATTTTAACCTGAACCACACGCAGCCTAAATTTTGTGGTTACTACTAGCCAATCACGACATATGCTACAATTTCTTTGCCTCTACCATATGAAAGCTCTAAAGGGCTTCAGTTTCTGACTTATTTTGGATTTTGATTTATTTAAGTCAGAAACCACTTAGAATACATCGACTTCTAATTTCGGCTTATTTTAGATTTATGATTTTTGTTGGCTTTTTACCTTTCCTTTTTTCCTCTTATTCCTTTACGTTGTCCTTAATGATATAATAATTTTTGTTTTCTCTTTTTGAAAAGCTAACAGCTATTACAGTGCAATTTCAGCTATAAATCAGAAGTCATAGCTAGAAGTTTAAGACATAAGCCAGCTAAAATAGGACCAAAATCGAAAGCATTTCGGACGCACGGTCGAGTTATTATTATAACAATTAACAAAAGAGCACCTTCTTTATTTCAGGTCGCTAGGTGTTTGTGCTTTCCTACGGCTGCAGGAGACACGAGACGTCGAGGTGTCCACGTATCCAAAAAGTCGGCCCATGCGAAGTTCACCGGGACGGCGCGGCAAAGTAAGCTTGCGGCGGAGCATGCCGTTGCCGCGGACACGGTCGTTTCGCTTGCGTGATCGCCAAGTGCGCCCCCTGCCCGGCCGGAGCTGTCCGGCCCGCGCCCGGCGCGCCGGCACCACTAGACCACCTGCACGCCGAGTGCATCACCGTCCAACAGAAAGGCTGCGAGGACGGGTTCACAGTTCATACAACATATAGCAAACGTACAGCAGAAGGGCCAACGAGCACAACAATACAAAATGCAGAACAAAAGACCACGTCGTTCTTTTCACATATGGCTTAATTTTTTCAACTTCTAGCTGTTTACGAGAGACACATTTATATGTAATTTTAACTAATATAACTAAAGTTAATACAGTATCTATAAGCTAAAAAGTATAGCCCCACGGCAGCAGATAAGGAATGATCAACCCTCTTGTCAGAAATAACTTCGGTCACAAACTACAAATGCATACAGAATCGCGAGCTTCCCCTCGTGACAGGCAAGGTATGTTAATGCCCAAGCACGACTCTCAGACAGCAGCCAAGAACACAAACAATGGTACGCACAAAACACTACGGCAGTATCAGTGTATCAAAACATTCACAATATTTACTGTAAACAAAGTCAAATTTCCAAATTGGAATTATATTGAGCATGGGTGAAACCGTTGTACAACAAAGAGAAAAACTTGCAGCTCCTCCACACCCACAAAGCACCATTAACTAGTTGACCCTGTTAGAGATCATTAGACAGTTCATCATAAGGTTGACCCCCAGACAGAATGTTACAAATATCAGACTTTCCTCCGAAGCAAATATGGGGCTGTTCTTTTTGGCTGAAATTTGTAGCTTTTGGCTGCGGCTTTTGGCTTTTGAGCTATTTGTACGAGAGATTATAGAGTAACAGAAATTCACGTGCGATTTTTACCAATATAAATGAAGTCGGTACAGTATATACTACAATTAACTAGTAGACCCTATCTTGAAAAGATACTCCGTTTAAAAACTAGTTATTGTAAGAAAGCCGAAAAACAGTTTTTAGAAGCTGAAAAGAACATGCCCTATGATGTACTCAGCAGATTTTATCAGGAGCAAAAATGTTTCAACATTAGATGCCTGTATGCTACAACTCCCTTAAGCAAACATATACACTACAGGCTGGAGCTATGCATATGTGCAAGATCATTCAGCATTACAATTTGTTTCAACTTTCAACCACACAGAATAATGGGTAGAGAACCGGTTCCACTGCGAATTGAGTGCTCCATTGACTTAAACACCACACAGTAAAACTGCCAAATGGAATTTGATTAGCCACATCCAAGAATGCATTGCACATTGTTTTAGATATATGGACAGAAACGAAAACATGAGATTTAAGTTCAAGCTGTTATAAACATCGTTGCTTCCCAAAACTAATATGGTGCTTTGCCAATCTTACCAGGTTACGAGTAAACAAGTTCAACCATGGTTAACTACCAATCTTTCATAAACCACAGTAGCAACAGATTGCTTGAAACAACAGAAGACAGAATCCTCCCACCGTATTCAGTTTCCAGTAGATGGATTGCATACACGAGGCATGACAATTGATAAGGCTCAATTTTAAGTCACACTTTCTTATCTCTTATCCTAGTTAGGAAGAGAAGCATTTGCAGTTTTCCACCAGTTCATATAGCAACCAGAAAAAAGAATAGAGCCCCAGGTCATTCTTTACTCACGGAAAAGGTTCGATTTCACCACAAGGTTGAGCATTAAGATGTCTAGCAACCATAACTACATAAGTTCACAAGTTAATTCTTTATAGTCAATCAAACAATGGAATGCATAGTTTTTTTTAAAAAAAATGGAATGCATAGAAACTATCATGAACATGAAAAAACATGTACACATAACACATCACAGAACGTCCAGAAAACCACTTAACATGGTCATCTCTCGCATCAAATCTAACAACGACGACGACAACAACATGTATTTGCAACTAAACCGACGCTCCAAGCCTCCAAATAAAGCAAGGACGTTTCCATAACTTACTACAGAGATTTGCTCATGAACCCACTCAAATTCATCACAATGTCAACTAATTCACGCAGTGCATCGACTCATAAAGCCAAAAGCTCATCAGTATCTATCAGATATCCTCACAAGCTCATATAACTTAAGAGCTGAACAAACAATTCTTGCAAACCTGCAGTGTAAATGACGAGCAAATGGTTAGCGATAGCTCAGCATCTCACTGTCGCGGCCTCCTGCGGAGTATATACACATCGGATTCCTCGTGGGCGTAGTCCGGATCGAGGTGCTCCCGTGGCACCTTCTCGATCACCGGGAAGGCGGCGGGCACGGCGTCCCAGAACGCCTGGTGCGCCTCGGGCGACCGGAGCTGGTACCCGAGTAGCACCACGCCGCGCTCGGCATCGGCAAGCGCGTCCATGGCTGCAACGAGGTGCGGCACGGACTCCGGGACGTAGACAACGTCGGCGGCGACGACGAGGTCGAAGCGGCGTTGGGAGGCTAGCGAGGTGAGGTGTGCGGAGCAGTTCCAGTGGAGCTGGGCGAGGCGAGGCGCGCGGGGGAGGTAGCGGCGGTTGCGGCGGAGATTACGGCGGAGCGCGGGGAGGACGGCGGCGATGTCGGTGAGGACGAGGTCGGCGAGGCCGAGGCGGGAGAGGCCGAGGCCGGCTGGGCCGCAGCCGGAGCCGAGCTCGACGGCGCGGGTGCCCGGGAAGCGGAGGACGTCGGCGAAGGGGAGGGCGGGGTCGCGGAGGCAGCGCTCGACGAACTTGACGAGGACGAGGGAGGAGGGCCAGACGGAGGTGCCCACCTCAAAGGAGTCGTTGTCCTGCTCGAAGGTCAGCACGGCGCCGCCCACCGGGAGCTCCACCACCGGAGACGCCGTGAAGCGCATCTCCGATCAACACGGACGGGTTTTGCTTGGGCTCTCTCTCTGGTCTGTAACTGTGTGGGCGGTGAGATCTCGTTGGCGGTCGATACGGCGGAGGCGACAGTGGGGAGATCGTTGAAGGAGAAAGACCCTCGTAAAAGTTTTGAATTGCAAATATGCCTCTGGGAACTCAGGGAGCTAAACACAATTACACAACAACGCATCTTTATTCTTTTATTCTTCTCAAAAATAATTTCAGGGGCTTATCTGCAATACGCGCGAACCGACAGGATAGATCTGCAAATACACACACCACCGAAGCCGAAGCACACCTCGAAACCCTCCCCGTCCGTCTCGCACCTCCTCCGGTCCCCCCAATCGACCCCAAGGCGGCGGCGAAGTCGAAGCGCTCTCACACGGTGCACGGCCGCCGCACTCACCAGACCCGCGAGGCGCGGGGCGTCTGCGCGCCGTGGCTGTGTTCATCGACTAAGTTCATTCAGCTGATCGCTTCAGCCAAGCGTAGGTCCTTAGGGGATTTATTCATCATATACCCTCCCGTTAGATGGAAATTCAGGATTTACCCTCCTGACCCACATGTCAGTGACTTATGATGACCCCACATGTCATTGAGGTGGGAGGGTAAATCCTGAATTCCCAAAATGAAGGGAGGGTATATGATCAACTTTTAGGTGATCCTTGCTATCCTTCCTCTAAATATGACGCAATTCGTACTGTGAACACTAGCTAAAGCAAGGAATGTTTTGCTCCTAGTCATATTGACGCCTGCAATTATGATTGAGTGTATGAAAATTGTAATGTGTACTTTGCTTTTAGTATTCCTGTATTTATTATTAACACTTGAATTGAGCACATACCCGGTTGATTGATCAGGTACAATGTTGAGAACCCCTACCACAATGAGTTAAAATATAATCACCACATACCTTTTGTTTCATAGTTCTGCAAACTGATATGTAGAGCCCGTTATTTTCATGCTGAACATGGAATGTGTTGATTGGGAAGTGGCCTATTATTTGTGAGGTTGGTTTTCTTTTAATGGTGCTAGCTGCAAAGATTGTTGATTTGCTGTTTTTCTAGATATTATGCAGGCTTCTACTTCTATGCTGGAAGCTAAAGGGGAAGGGATTCTGTCCTGGTGTGAAGACGATAACTTTATATTAGAGGATGATTTAGTACCAGATTTTGAGGTACAAATCTGCTACTATGCTATATCATGTTTGTGTCTTGCATTGTGCTGACCTAAATATGGACAATTCTGCAATAGGGTTTGGTCTCATCTTAAAAACATTGATATAGATAATTTACAAGAGCAAACATTTTATTTAAAATTGGATGGGTTTATGGTAGGAAACACACTTTAGGCCTTTGGCTGAGTGTCTTGTCCAAGTTTGTGGAAGAAGATTTTTTTGGATTAACTAGACAATAGTAGCCTATTAGATTATTAAGCAGAATATGAGATGTGAAGTTATTTAGAGGTTCCTTTTTGGGGAAAAATAACGTAGAGGTTTATTTGGATTGGTAGAACATTGTGATTGTGCCACTTAACATCCATAAAGAATCTCTTGAAACCTTCTGGACTTTTGTGGCTTCTTCCGCCAATGCTGTCAAATTCTTACATATTCATGTGACAATACCTTTTCTCCTCAACTCTCAGGTGCCTTTCCTCTCCCTGGATCTGCATGCATTGGCCCTCCAGCTTTCAAAGCTTAAGCTCTAAGAGACTTTTCATGGAAGATCTAATACCTGAGGATCTGGTTCGTTCTCGTTTATGGCTATCGTGTTTAGTTTCCTAGATTTTCCAAACATTGAAATTTATCAAATCATGCACTAAGACTATTAAGTTGTCTTTTAGTAAAACCACAACTGCAAATTTTCTTTTCACTGGGAAAAATTGTGTGTAACAATGTTTGCTCTGAAGCTCATTTCAAAAATGGCTATGAACTAAATTAAATGTAGGTGGTCCTTGGCACCATGTGCAAGTAGGAGGGTGGACCCATAAAATAACTCATGAGAACATTTATTATCCTGAAGTGTTAAACAGATTTATGATGTGTTGAATTTTGGAATGGTCCAGCACTCCAGCTTATATCTAAATAAAAAGAGATGAGGAAGTATAATCCAATCCGTATACAAAGAAAATATGCTATCCAACCCATAACCAAATGTCCTTATTCCTTGACAAACACAACCATACATGGACCCATTCGGGTTGCGAACCTAATGTGTCATTGCTTCAATTATACTAAATATTTGTCACTGCTTTCTCAACCGTGATTATTAGCTGCCGCCTCCTATGTGCTTGTGCGCAATGCAGCCTACTGTGACCTGGTTGGCGCTTGCTGCTTCTATTGCTGATATCCATCTGCCTTGTGCTGCAACTATTTCTGCCACCCATCACTCTATTTTCTGCAACAAGGACTGGATGCTTTGATATCTCACATTTAGGCTTTTATACAGCTTCGGATGCTCCTTTTGCCGATGTGTACGCTGCTTGCTGCAACATTTGCCATCATGGGAATTTCCTGCACCACATACTCTTGTCATTATTTGAAGCAACAAAGCTTATCTTAGTCCAGAATTTTCTGATTGATGTATTTTTCATTGGTGTAATGGCATTTTTTCCCTATTGTAGCACAATAGCCATCCGTACAGGATTAGATAGGGTAATGGATTGCAATGGACAGTTGAGCCATATTGCACTATTTGACCTTGCATTAGGATGATTAACAATTCTCCCTTAATTTGTCTTTGTGCATGCATGGTTCATACAACTCTTAGGTGCATAAAGCTAAAGCTGCTGTTGGCTTGATGGTGCTCATCTGAGTAAAATTAATTGTTTCCCCCTCCCTTGGATTCCTTTTGTCTATGAAGCTTCTCATTGCAGGTTCTGTATATGCCTGCTTTGTAAGTATTGACATTAAAATATATTTTTTTTGTTAAACATGATATTTATGCTTGAGTGTTGAGTATGGTGACTTATATTCTAATGTTTTAGGTTTTGAAAAGGTGTGCCATATGAAGATTTAGATGAATTCTAATATGATTATAATTCTTACTTTCTTCTAAAGCAGGATTCCTACTCCACTATAAAGGACAGCTAGGAGGACTATATAAAACCATGAAGAGTGACCATGGAGAATCCAAAGTAACCAAGCAACAAAACAAAGAAGCCACTTATCCAAATGTAGAGATGTATGAGAGGATTATATGCTAGGTTAATTTTTAGCACTAGATTCTTGTATATGGTAAAGATTCGAGGGTCCTAAAAGATTCGAGAAGATTGTGAGAAAGCGGTAATCTCTTATACTCTTTTGAGGTTGTGTTTAAGGAATTTACGGTCGACTTCGCTAAATCTCGCTCGTGCCGTATCTCACACTCTGATCCGATCCCTCCACATTCTGGTCCCTCAAATGTATCAGATGATTTTGATTCATGGTTTTATTCACTTTAGAAACAAAAGAAACACTTGCCATGGTGAAGAACTGCAGTTGGCTTCAGGGATCCTTCATTGCAATACAAGGGCCCATTTTTCTTTTGATATCTTAAAGGCTTACACCTTTTATGAAAATGTCTGTCGAAGCTCTCATAGTACGGAGGTCCACTGGAGAACAATCTGGACATTGTTAAATTATCACATGGGATGGCAAAGTCTAAACCTGGCTTCGATGCCCTTCACTCTTCGGCATGTTTCAGTTTGCGGTCAAGCCTTTGCTATTATATCATACTGTTGTCATATTGACGAGGAGTTCAGGAGGGTGACTGCTGTGAAATCTCAATTCGCCAATATGTACCTCATGAGCTGAACTTAGTCACGTCTTCGTAGTATGTGTAAACTTATCAGAGGCGCTGGGAAGAACGTCGTCGGTGCGACGGTTGCATGTTAATGAATATGCCGCGAGTCAGGCGAGATTACAAGGAAGAGTTTTATACAGGAGAGAGAACCGGATGCTAAACTGAAACAAGGAAACAAACTCTAGTTATTCTATCTATAGCAATCCGGAATAATCTCCTTCTCAGTTTGTTACAAGAGTATATCTTATGGACTCTAACACTCCCCCTCAATCTTAACTCGAAAGATTAAGATTGCCTTTGAATATCTCCATCTGTCGAACAGGAAGAGGCTTTGTAAATCCATCTGCGACCTGATCTTTGGAGGAAACAAATTCCACTTCAAGCAGTTTGCGCGCTACACGCTCTCGTACAAAATGATAGTCCACTTCAATATGTTTAGTACGAGCATGAAACACAGGATTAGCAGATAAATATTTAGCACCCATGTTATCACACCAAATCTTTGCTGCTCTTGGTATTTGAACACCAATTTCATGAAGCAGGGTTTGAATCCACATGATTTCTGCTGTAGCATTGGCAAGAGCCTTATATTCTGCTTCTGTGCTTGATCTGGAAACAGTTGCTTGTTTACGTGCACTCCATGAGACAAGATTGGAACCTAAGAAAACAGCAAAACCTCCAGTTGATCGACGATCATCCAAGCATCCTGCCCAATCAGCATCAGAAAAAGCACTAACAAGTAAAGAAGAAGACTTGCTGATCTTTAGACCAGTCTTAACTGATCCTTTCAAATATCTCACAATCCTTTTCACAGCTGACCAATGATCTGTGGTTGGAGCATGAAGATATTGACAAACTTTGTTGACTGCAAAGGAAATATCTGGCCTAGTCAGTGTCAGATACTGCAATGCTCCCACAACACTTCTGTATTGCATAGCATCATTGGGACCAAGTTGTGTTCCTTCATAAACTGAGAGCTTCTCAGTAGCAGACATGGGCATACTAGCAGGTTTGCACATATGCATTCCAACTCTTTTAATTATATCAGAGGCATATTTTTCTTGTGTTAGAGTTATACCATCTGACACTTTGTTTACCTCAATACCAAGAAAATAATGAAGATCTCCTAAATCTTTCAAGGCAAACTCCTTGTTAAGATCCTGTAACAAAGCTGATGTAGCACTTTGCATAGAACTAGCAACAATTATGTCATCTACATAAATGAGCACAAACATAGTAATGTTCTCTTTACTGTAGAAGAACAATGATGTATCAGCTTTGGAAGATTTAAAACCTAACTCAATCAGTTTTGTACTCAACCTTGAATACCATGCTCTTGGTGCTTGTTTAAGTCCATATATAGCCTTGTCTAATTTGCATATATAATGGGGCAAAGAAGGATGTTCATACCCTGGTGGCTGCTTCATGTATACCTCTTCTTCAAGGACACCATGAAGAAAGGCATTGTGAACATCAAGTTGACGTAAGCTCCAACCTCTGGATACAGCAACAGATAGAATAACTCTAATAGTAGCAGCTTTAACCACTGGGCTAAAAGTATCTTCATAATCAACGCCATATTGCTGTTTAAACCCTTTTGCAACCAATCTGGCCTTATATCTATCCAAGCTCCCATCAGATTTTCTTTTAATCTTATATACCCATTTACAGTCTATAATGTTAGCACCTTTCTTTGGAGGAACTAGATGCCAGGTTTTATTTTTCATTAGTGCCATATATTCTGCATCCATTGCCTCTTTCCAATCTTTATTATTTTGAGCTTCAGATAACTTACTGGGTTCTCCAGAAGATGAAAAACAACCATACTTAACTGTCCCATCGGTGTATATCTTTTCCTTCCTGATGCCACTTTGCAGACGTGTCCTTGGCCTTGTAACCGATTGGAACTGTGCCTGCTCGTCTTGCGAAACAACCACCGGCTCAGGTATCACTCCCCCTTGCGCAGGCGATGCAATTAATTCCTCTGGTACTTCAGCGCCTACCGTCCGCTCGTCATCATGAGAGGTTGACGCGGTAGAAGCTGATTGAGGCAGCAAAGCATTAGGAGATAAAACATCTGCCGTATTGTCTGCGTTACCTAGTGCTGTCGGCAACATGTCAAGCTCGGCGCCGGGCGCCAAACCTTCTGGCTCAGTCCGCGCAGCTGGCGTGGCCTGCGCAGTCTGCAGCAAGGACAGGGACTCCACCGATCCCGAGCCACGTCTTCCCGCCAATGCAGGTGTTTCTGCATGGGACCTGTACTGAACGTCCGAATCTTCTATGTCTGCATAGTCACCACTAGAAGTAATATGATTATTAGGCAAAAAATCAAACACATGTTCATTCTGTATTACTCCCCCTTGAGTACTAGTAGATGGAACAAGATCAGAAGGCAAAAGAGAGATTTCCGCATTCAAACGGGAACCTGCATTAGGATGTAGTTGAGAAAAGGGAAAAATGTTTTCATCAAAAACGACGTCCCGAGAAACATACACCCTTCCTGTGGAGACATCAAGGCATTTGAAGCCTTTATGCAAATGGCTAACACCAAGGAAAACACACTGTTTGGACCGGAATTCTAACTTATGATTGTTATAGGGACGAAGATTGGGCCAACAAGCACAACCGAATGTACGAAGGGAAGAATATTCCGGTTTTTTGATGAAACAGGTGTTCTAATGGAGTTTCAAATTGTATGACTTTACTGGGCAAGCGATTAATAAGATAAGTGGCAGCAAGAAATGCTTCATCCCAAAATTTGAGGGGCATGGATGCATGAGCCAAGAGAGCCAGGCCAACCTCTACAATATGACGATGTTTTCTTTCTACAACACCGTTCTGTTGATGAGTATGAGGACAAGAAACACGATGTGAGATTCCTATCTTCTCAAAGAATGAATGTAGCTTTTGGTACTCACCACCCCAGTCAGTTTGCATTGAAAGAATTTTTCGGCCAAGTTGTCTTTCAACAAGGTTTTGGAATTCTTGAAACTTTTGGAATACTTCAGATTTATGTTTAAGAAGAAATATCCATGTAAATTTGCTGTAGTCATCAAAAAAACTAGCATAGTATTTCTTCCTTCCAACAGAATCAGGAGCAGGGCCCCAAACATCAGAATGAACAAGTTCCAAAGGATAACGAGATATACTCAAAGATTTATTGTAAGATAGCTGATGACTCTTTGCCTGTTGGCAGGCATCACAGACAGACTCTTTAGTGGACTCAGCTAAACATGGTAACTTATTCTGACTAATGACTCTAGAAACAATAGGAGTAGTAGGATGACCCAAACGACCATGCCATTGGGTGAAGGATGGCGTGGCACTAAAAGCTTGCTTTTCTGAAGATCCTGAAGGAAGAGGATAGAGGCCTTGGCGACGCCATCCTCTAAGCAGAGTGCTTCTCGTTACTCGATCCTTGATCAAAAAATATTTAGGGTGAATCTCAAGAAAAGCATAATTATCAGCAGCAAGACGACAAGCAGAAACAAGATTCTTTGCAGCTTGTGGAACATGTAGAACATTTCTAAGATATAAAGGACGAGTTGGGGTAGTAATAACAGAATGACCAATATGTTCAATTTTCATACCTGCACCGCTTGCGGTGTGAATCTGATCATTGCCCTTGTATGGCTCGCTTGTTGTCAGCTTCTCTAGCTCTCCAGTTATGTGATCTGTTGCCCCAGTGTCTAGATACCAATTTGTATCCACACCATAAGCATGAGTAGCTGCAGCGGCTGTCTTGTCTTCTGGTGTATAAGTCTCATCATATCTATACCAGCAATCAGAGGCAACATGGCCTTTCTTGTGACACACCTGGCAGATCGGGCGATTATCAGAATTGCTACGCCCCCTTCCTTGACCAGTAGAAGCACCACGACCAGCAGGGGGTCCACGTCCACGGTGATGAGTTGAGACACCTCTGCCGCGATTGCTCCCACCGCGCAGCATGTTACTGCCACGCCCTCGGTTTGCTGCAGCAGAAAAACAAGCCTGCCGAAGTTGGATCCTGTTTTCAAAGCTCAAAAGTTGTGAGTAAAGGTCAGCTACGGTAACCGGTTCTGATTTGGCTACAACCGCAGAGACAACAGGATCAAAATCATCATCAAGGCCATTGATAATGTAGGCAACCAAGTCATCATCATCTATTGGTTTGCCTGACGCTGCAGCATCATCTCCCAGAGCTTTCATCTTCGCAACGTACTCGGTAACGGACATGTTGCCCTTGCGAGTCGTCGTCAAGGCCAGGCGAACGTTAATCACGCGTGCGCGGTTCTTTGTTGCAAAAATACCTTCAATCTCTCTCCATGCTTGCGTCGCTGTTCTTGCTGCAGCAACCTGGATCAACATCTCCTTGGAAAGAGACGCGAACAGGAAACCGAGCACTTGTTGATCGGCGGCAAACCAGTCTTCATACGCTGGATTTGGAATCTTCACTACTTTGTCACCTTGCTTCTGGTCGATTTCTGCAGCAGGGGCTTCGGTCTTGCCGTTGATGTGGCCCTCAAGACGTGCGCCACGAATCGCCGCAAGGATCTGCGCCGACCACAGCGCATGATTCTGCTTGTTGAGCTTCTCCGAGATTGGGAAGCCAAACAGCGGGTTGGATGGATTAGAAGATGAACTCGCCATGATTTGCTATCAAGGCTCTGATACCATGTAAACTTATCAGAGGCGCTGGGAAGAACGTCGTCGGTGCGACGGTTGCATGTTAATGAATATGCCGCGAGTCAGGCGAGATTACAAGGAAGAGTTTTATACAGGAGAGAGAACCGGATGCTAAACTGAAACAAGGAAACAAACTCTAGTTATTCTATCTATAGCAATCCGGAATAATCTCCTTCTCAGTTTGTTACAAGAGTATATCTTATGGACTCTAACATACCATCCTTAGTTGATTTTTTACTGAGACAAAGCTAATGCTAACAGTTTTGTCTTCTTGTTCTGATCACCATCTTTCTTTCTTTTTTTTAGGGCAAATCACAAGAGCTTTATTAACTAGGGAACGTATCCTATCCACCCACCCATTCCCGTGCACTCATGCACTCGCCCACTGTGCAGCCGGGATAAGGGCCTCTGCAGCCACTGCTCGGACATCCTCCAGAGTCCAGATCAGCCTTACAACTGGCAATTGATCATATACCCTCTATTTAGATGGAAATTGAGGATTTACCCTCCTGGCCCACGTGTCAGTGACTTATGATGACCCCACGTGTCATTGAGATGTGGAGGGTAAATCTTTAATTTTCCAACTAAAGGGAGGGTATATGATCCAATCTTCCGCCTTACAAGCATGAAGGACATGAAGGACATAGTCAAGAAAATCTTTAAGCATTTCCTGGTGAGGCAGGAAACAGTATAAGCAATTTTGTACACAAATTGGATATCAAATCCATACATCAGAAAGAAGGAACCATTAACAGTATAAAATAGTAGAAAAAAATCGCGGTTTCAGTATCACGGTTGGACATCAAATCCATACACCAACCCTTGAAATAATTAAACAGTATCACGGTTTCTACAATCTCATACAAAGCTTGCAATTCTACAGCACCAGTGTCAATACAAACCAACTTGGTTCCGAAGTTTCACAAGTTCAAATGGTGCGCACGTAACAGCCTCTACAGCACCAGCAGTTTCACCAGCCAACATAGCATCAGAATAATAAACATAGTTGTCCTCCCTTCCATCTGCCAATACATATACAAAACAGTGGTCACTTGTCATGTTTCACCACCGTGTGGATCAATGGATAAATAAATTTGTTTAGGGTGCCAACAAAATTGATATGTAGCAGATCTCATTAAGCAATGAATTACGGGGGAAAAACATTTGTACCTGTATAGATGGCTGTTAAAATCTCCATGGTTTACGAGAGGCGAGGGGCGGCGTCGGAGAAGAAGAGGACAGAGGGAGACGGCGGAGGGCGAGAGGCGGTGCCGGGGGAGAAAGAGTGCGGGCGAGCGGCGGCGCCAGGGGAGGAAGAGTGCGGGCGAGGGGCGGTGCTCAGGGAGGAGGACTGAGGGTTAGGGTTCGAAGGGTGAGGGGTGGAGCTAGGCAGCGCCGGTCCTAGGGTTTTGAGGGCCCTAAGGCGAACTTGTTGTGACGGGCCCATTAGACCATGTATAAAATTTTATAATATATAGGTGCTAATTTTACTTGCAAAGTGAAAACGAATCCAATAATATATTTTTAATTTAGCATGTCTGATAATTATCAACGAACAATGTACTAAAATAACAATATATTTGTACTTCTAGAACTAATATGATTACCTTAAGGAAGAATATAACTCCATCATATCCATTGCTTCTCATAAAATGATACTTCTTCGGGCATTTCTTGATGCAAAATCATCAAGGACGGTATTGAGATCAATAGTGTCCAAGACATCCTTCTCGATGGTGCACATAGCCAAGCCATTTAACCTTTCTTGTGAGTACAGAAACACCTAAATTAGAATAAAAACACGACTATATGAGTACAGAGTACTAGAAGTCTGAAATACTGTACAAAAAATTAATTTGGATTAAAAAAGAATAAGGAAAAAAATACCTAGGGTCTGGACTCTGAATCTCTGATTGAACCACCGAGCAACTGATGAACTGATCGGCTGATCGCAAATCGGCGTGGGAAAAGAAACGAGACTTGCATTTGGTTGGCACTCAAACAGTCAAACGACAAGTACGTCCCTTCGCATGCATCCGTTCCAACGGCATCAGTGGACTGGAGTCCATCCGTGGATTGGAGCCTTAAGTATGCTTCAGAAATAAAAATTAAAAAGATGTTCCAACAATTGATCAATGCTACGTACTCATCGTGATCATACAATGTTTCCTACTTTCCTGCGCCTGTGGTACAAGTATGCATGTGGCGTAACGACGTAGCGAGAGGAGTCTGCGAGGGCGTCACGTACGGATTCGAGGAGAGTAGGAGACGAGGACGGCGTCGACGCGTCGTAGAACCTGAGAAGTGAGATCGCCGCCGCCGAGGGGCAGGAGACGCAGAGCCGCGCGCCGGGGCGGAGGTCGCACAGCAGCGGGCGTCGTTTGGCCTTCTTGGGCTCCTGGGGCTGGAATCAGAGATTGAGAGATTTATTATTTTGCTAATGGATACATGGATATACATGAGTTTGTATATATGAGTTTGGGCCCCTCCCTCACCTGGGCCCTAGGCGGTCGCACCCGGTGCACCTCCCTAGGGCCGGCACTGGAGCTAGGGGAGGAGCGTGGGCGAGGGGCGACTATGCCTTTAAGGAAATCAGGAGCATAGTTCACCCAAGTACAAAACAATCTGCCCAACGACGCTTCCTTCGCGCCGCAGTGAGCTGCCGAATTCGCATCACGACGAGTATGAACACAAGAAAAATTGCGATAATTCCTGCTAAGCTCTTGGGTTTCATGCCACATGCCCACAAATCGCTGATCTTGCGACTTGATCATATTGACTAGTGTCAATTTACCAGATTCCAGAACCACATCATTGCAACGCTCCCTCTCTCTGCAAGGAGAAGGCCATCTCGTGCCGCAAGCGCTTCAATGGTAAAAACATCAGGGGAAAATTGAATATATAGGACTGAGTTGGGAGTACTTTTGCAAAATAGGATCAAGTTATTTGTCCTCCTAAATATAGGACTGAGTTGAACAGCTTCTTGCAAATATAGGACTTTTCCCATTTTAATTTCATTTTCATTTTTCAGCCCCTTTTCTCCACGCGAAATGACTATTTTGCCCTCTTCTTCCTCCCTGGCCTGGCCGCGCCGCCGCCGCTCCCGGCCGCGCCGCCGCCGCTCCCTCGCCTCCCTCGGCCCGCGCCGCCGCCGCCGCCGCTCCCTCTCCTCCCTCGGCCCGCGCCGCCGCCGCTCCCTCGCCTCCCCCGCGCCGCGCCGCCGAGGGAGGCGAGGGAGCAGCGGCGGCGCGGGCCGAGGGAGGCGAGGGAGCGGCGGCGGCGGCGCGGGCCGAGGGAGGCGAGGGAGCGGCGGCGGCGGCGCGGGCCGAGGGAGGCGAGGGAGCGGCGGCGGCGCGGCCAGGCCAGGGAGGAAGAAGAGGGCAAAATAGTCATTTCGCGTGGAGAAAAGGGGCTGAAAAATGAAAATGAAATTAAAATGGGAAAAGTCCTATATTTGCAAGAAGCTGTTCAACTTAGTCCTATATTTAGGAGGACAAATAACTTGATCCTATTTTGCAAAAGTACTCCCAACTCAGTCCTATATATTCAATTTTCCCAAACATCAGGGATATATATCGTACCACTGTGATTCCGCTGCCAAAAAACTTCCTGAGTTATCACGGATTATAGAGCCTGAACCTCCAGTACGCAGTACGACATCAAACGCTCCATCGGAATTAATTTTAACAGAACCTGGACTGGTGGTCGCCAAATTACTGGATTCGGTACAGTAAGTACCTTGTTGGCTATGGCTAAGTTTTTTTACTTATGATTTGTAGTTTATGAATTATACTATAGTAACTAGCTTTCAAATGGTTTGTTTTTTCAAATCAATGTCGACAGAAAGATTATAATAAAAAGTGTGTTGGGCTCAACTGCACCGATAAAAACCGTATGCAACTATTTTCCTTTACGTACTGCCTCTCACGAGCAATCAGAATTCAAAAATTAAAGCCATATGCCATATGTGCAGCAAGAAGATATCTTCTATCATCAAGCTCACATGTTTGGCCGCCATCACCGGATTCCAGTTCTCCTTGCCATGCCTGCCTACGCTTATCTCGATCAGTCCATAGGGACCAAATGCCACAAACAAACAGGGCTGCATATTCAGATAAACAAACTCCACCAACCAGCAGATCCTTGGCCCAAGATACCGGGTGAAGAGAGGGAAGTTTCTTACCCGTTAATTCCCTTACTGCCTGCCAAAACCGGAGCGCAAAGTTGCACTCAGTTGCAACATGAAAAACTGACTCTTCACTGTTCCCACAATCTTCACAGTGGCTCTCTTTCAGCACGTGTCTTGTACATAACTCTTTTTTCACTGGCAGGAAATTGTGAATTGCATGCCACCAGAAAAATTCTCACCTTGGGAAGCACTTTGAGCTTCCCCAAAAGCTTCCACCAGTTGCCAGTATTGGAGGAGGATGGAACTTGGTCTTCAGGGTTAGAATCCAACCACATCCATGTTTCAAAAGCCCACGCAGTAACATCCTCCATAGATCTAATACCCGATTTAATTTTCAAAAATTCTTCCGGATCCATGTTGATAGAAGTAGTGTACCAGCTCCTCGTTCCATGTCCGGCTGTTTGGCACAAGAAGTTCGCAAACTCTATTAACATGGGCATCAGGTAAGCAAACCAAAGGTTTCACCGAAACCGACGTGGGAATCCAGTTATCTTCCCATATGTAAACCGAATCTCTTGTACCAATCAGCTTAATCAATCCCTCCTTGAGCACTTCCCTTCCATGTAGCACGGCCCTCCATGTGTGCAAACTCCTCTTCTTACGAGTTTCCGACAAAAAAAAATCCCCGTGCGGAAGTACTTGATCACCCGGCTACAGAGGGAGTCTTGATTTGTAACGAGACGCCATCCTTATTTATCCAGCATTGCCTGGTTAAACAACTTCATATCTCAAAAACCCATTCCACCACTTCCTTTTGGGCCTGCTCTGATCACCATATCTATTTATATCTTGTGTTACACATCTAGTTTAGTGTGTTCAGTTTGATCATTGATGTGTATATTTCATGCTACATGAACCACTCAATTGTTAAGCATGGGCTACTAACACTTGCCGCCTCTTAGAGCAACTCCAGCAGGCCCCTATTTGAGCCCTCAAAACTCAAATTTGAGGGCTTGAGCCAAAAAACGAGCTCCAGCAGAGCCCCTACTAGAGCCCTCAAATTTGAGGAGGCCCTCAAATCACCCTCCCACCCCTCATTCCTAGGGGCCCCCTACTCCGGCTCTCATTTTTCAGCTTTCCTCGTTTTTTGTGGAACATTTGTGCTTTCAATTTAAATTCGGAACAAATTTGAATTTAAATTTGAATATTCGTATTTGAATTCATATTTGAATTGGAACAAATTTGAATTTAAATTTGAATATTCGTATTTGAATATTCGTATTTGAATTCGGAACAAATTTGAATTTAAATTTGAATGTTATGTGATGAACTTTGTGCTTTCAATTTAAATTCGGAATAAATTTGAATTTAAATTTGAATATTCGTATTTGAATTCGGAACAAATTTGAATTTAAATTTGGATGTTATGTGATGAACTTTGTGCTTTCAATTTAAATTCGGAACAAATTTGAATTTAAATTTAAATATTCGTATTTGAATTCATATATTTAAATATTGTCCCTTATTGTGAAATCATAAATATTTTATTATGTATTGTGCTTTTGTCCCATACATATGCATATAGTGTGTGAGGAAATAGATGGAATTAAGAAGTAGGGGCCCTGTTTTGAGGGCTCCTGCTGGAGTGCAGTCCAGAAAACAGGGCTCTCAAAAGTAGGGGGAGCCCTCAAATGAAAAGTAGGGGCCCTATTTTGAGGGCTACTGCTGGAGTTGCTCTTAGTACTGTTGTTTGGTGTAGCGCCTGACATTTGAAGGGGCCACAAAAATGACAAAACCCTAATCAGATTTTTAATCAATTGATACCTTCCTAACCTGGGTTGACCGGCTATTTAGGAGCCCCATCCTTTTTCCCGTACGCACATCCCTCTTTTCCCTCAACAAGTAAACGAAACTTCATCTCTCTCCCATCACCATCTACATCTCCCACTCTCTTACGCGATTTATATTGTTGCTTTTATTATTATTTTACCTTGACGATTATATTTTATAATAGTATTTTATTTTTGGTATGTGAGATAATAAATGTGGTTCAGATGTTTTTCCTGCATGATGCTGCGATCCTGCCAACGATTTGCTAGGATCAACAGATGCATCACATGCAGGACCGAGCACACTGTTCTGCAGGTTCTTTATGGAAAGGAAAGTGTCGGATTTATTCCTTTCGGGGGCGCCGGGGGGGGGGGGTGTTTTGACAGATCTTTGTGGGAAAGGTACTGTTGAGGAACCGACGCTGGAGACCAGTCCGAGCGATTCCTCTGCTTAGAACAAGAATGAATCAATCACAGAATCACAGAATAATAGATTGATCACAGAGAGGTAGAGAGAACTCCTGGTCTTTCTTTATTGCTTTAGATTGCATCGGGGTACATAATGAGGGGGGTCTAGGTCCCTATTTATAGTCTACGGTGGGGTGCCCAATTAGATCAGGACTCTGGATAGAGTCCAGGTTTCCTAACACTCCCCCCTTGGGCACTCACCCAACATGCTCATGCCTCGTCAAAACTCCATAAAAACCCAGTGGGAAAAATTTGGAGAAAGAGTACATGATACATGTGATGCTGCGATGCACGAATTGCCTCGTTAAAAACCTTGGTCGAGAAACTTCATGGAAAACTCGTCAAGGGAAAAAGAGTACAATTCACCCAAATTCATTTAGTCTGCAAGACTTTATTTTTGGGTACTTAATCTTCATGATCAAGATTTATTAGCGGGCTTGTGAGAATTCTCCCCCTGAATTCTGCACTTCTCTAAGTCTCATCATTCCAATTCCACGCACGCACCTTTCAAAGCTAGATGCGGGGAGTGACTTAGTGAATAAATCTGCGAGATTTTCACATGACTTAGTATGCAGTACTTTAATCTCGTCCATCGTTTGCAATTCATGTGCATAGAAGAACTTGGGATTGATATGCTTTGTGAGATGACTCTTCACATAGCCCGTTTGCACTTGTGCAACGCAAGCGGCATTATCTTCATAGATAATTGTGGGGGTTTGCACAATGTTCATCCCACATGACTGCTGGATGTGGTGAACCATTCGGCGGAGCCAAGCGCACTCTCGTGCGGCTTCATACAGTGCTATAATTTCTGAGTGGTTCGTCGAAGTAGCTACCAGGCTTTGCTTAGATGATTTCCATGAAATTGCGGTTCCACCACACAGGAATACATAGCCTGTTTGTGACTTAGCGGTATGCGGGTCTGACAGGTACCCAGCATCTGCATAGCCAATCAAGTTCAGATCTTGATTCTTTCTGTAAAACAATCCGAGGTCTTTGCTACCTTGGAGGTATCGGAAAATGTCCTTTATGCCCTGCCAATGCCTTTTGGTGGGCTCTGCACTATACCTTGCTAAGAGGTTCACGGCAAATGCAATGTCCGGTCTAGTGCAGTTTGCTAAATACATGAGTGCTCCCACTGCACTCAAGTATGGGAATTCCGGTCCCAGGACTTCCTCCCCCTCTTCTCTTGGTCGGAAAGGATCTTTTTCTTGCTGTAAAGACTTACCGATCATCGGTACTTTCGAGGGAAATGCCTTCTCAAAGCCAAACCTTTCAAGCACCTTCTGGGTGTAGGTCGACTGATGTACCAAGACTCCTTCAGGGACATGCTCAAGCTGCAGGCCTAAGCAAAACTTGGTCTTGCCCAAATCTTTCATTTCAAATTCTGACTCCAAGTAGGAGCTTGCTTCTTTTATGTCTTCGGCTGTCCTAATGATATTCAGATCATCTACATACACAGAGATTATACAGAATCCATTCTGGGATCGCCGTATAAATACACAAGGACAGTCTTCATTGTTCGTGTAGCCTTTCTTGCAGAGAAAGTCGCTCAAACGATTATACCACATTCTTCCAGATTGTTTCAGTCCATACAGTGACTTTCTGAGTTTCACACTATACAGATTTTTATTTGCTCTGTCTTGGTTCGGGAGAGGAATTCCTTCAGGGACTTTCATGTAAATCTCCGAATCCAAGTTACCGTAAAGGTATGCAGTCACAACATCCATCAATTTCATTTCCAAATTCAAGTTCACTGCCATTGAGATCAAGTATCTAAAGGTAATTCCACTCATGACTGGGGAGTAGGTTTCTTCATAATCAACTCCAGGACGTTGAGTGAAACTTGGGCTACCAGCCTTGCTTTGTATCTCACTACTTCATTTCTTTCATTTCTCTTTCGAACAAATACCCACTTGTGCCCCACGGGGTGTATGTGGGGAGGTGTGCGGCATACGGGTTCAAACACCTCTCTTTTATTCAGAGATAGCAATTCAGTTGCTATTGCCTTCTTCCAATATTCCCAATCTAATCTTTTCTTACATTCAGCGAGCGATGCAGGCTCGGGATCAAGATCGATGATGGTGGCAATTTTCTTTGCGAAGTAGATATCGATATTAGCTGTTGTCCTATTCAGGGACTCTCCCGTGTGCACATAATTTATAGCTATTTCTTCATGAGTTGCTTCTTCTGGAGCGAATGCTTCTGCTAGAGCTTTACCTTGCACATCGCTTCTTTCAATTGCGGTGGCAAGTCCCTTTAGTTTTTCGGCTCCGATGTGTGCGCACACATCCATGCCGATGGGGATATTCAGATCCGGTATGCCCTTTTCTGAAGGTGTCATACTTGTGTCAGGTCTCAACTGGCTCCCCTTCTCATTCTGGGGGACTTCAATGATCGGCTGTGGTAAATCCCTCTTATCCTTCTTCACCAGGCGTCCCCGGTTACTAAGGATTCGAGGAACCGGAGTTCTCGTCCTCTTTTTTATTTTTCTGAGGCCTCTGGACGAGATTAGGGATACCTTCTGTTTCTTTGGTATTTCAACCCTCTCCGGTGCAGTGCGTTCAGGCACGTGCGACTTAGTCACGCTCTTCAAATCACTAAAGTGATCAAGCAGTTGATTTGCTAGTTCTTGCAAATCGATTGTCTTCTGGACTTCTCTTGTCTTCTGGACTTCTCTATTTGCTTCACTAATGCATGGGTCTTCTGCATGGATTCCCCAGGCTTGCCACGTAATTTCCCGACATTCTTCATCAAGGGGTTGATTTCCTCCCCCTAATGTTGGGAAATCTTCGGTGCTGACCATTGCGCTAGTTGCATAGGTGAATGGATGTTGTAGGCCGAAGGTCTAAGGTTGATGAGATTCGCTGCATGCAGGACTGCGTGTCCCCAACATGCAGCTGCTAGATTTCAATTATACAAAAGGGGTCGGGCAATAAATTTAATTCTTTTAATTAAAGCCTCTGCCAAACCATTCTGGGTATGGACATGCGGTACTGAATGGTCAACTGCAATTCCCATCGCCATGCAATAATCATCAAATGCCTTCGAAGAAAATTCTCCGGCGTTGTCCATTCGAATGGACTTAATATGATGATCTGGAAACACATTTCTGATGCGAATGATCTGCGAGATCAATTTTGCAAAGGCGTGGTTTCTTGTGGATAACAAACCCACAAATGACCACTTCGAAGAAGCGTCAATGAGCACCATGGAATACTTGAATGGCCCTGAGACGGGCTGAATAGGACCGCAAATGTCTCCCTGGATGCGTTCCAGGAATGCAGGGACTTCATCCTTCACTTTCAGAGTGGAGGGTCTAGTTATTAGTTTCCCGGTGGCACATGCAGGGCACACAAAATCTTCGTGATTCGGAAAATTCTTCACATTAATATTATGCCCATGCGAGTTATTTATTATGTTTCTCATCATCCTAAGACCTGGGTGGCCTAATCTGTCATGCCAGAGACAGAAGAGTTAAGAGCTTCTAAACACTGTTTTCAGAACAGTGTACGCTGTAGGCGCTTTGGTATAATATAGCCCAGTGAAGGAAGTTTTTCTAATATTCTTTTGCCATTCTCTTCGCGCTTCATAATGAGTAGGTATTTCTTACCGTACTCTTCTTCAGTCTCAACGTGGAAATCGTTGGCGCATAAATTCTTAAAACTTAGGAGAGTTCTAGTCGATTTTGGGTACAATAAGGCTTCTTCAATGACCAAAATTGTGCCCATTATGGCTCTTCCCGAACCAATTATACATGCATCGCTTCTGGCAATTGTCGTAAGGCTGCCAGTGCTCTTACGAATCGACTGAAAATACTCAATCTCTCTTAAGATGATATGTGTTGTGCCGCTGCTGGCTAAGCACACTTCCTTCATAGGGCGCTACACATGTTCTAATATAGGGTATTTATTAACATGTATGAGAAGGCAATCAACACATAAATAAGATACTCCAATATCAGAACATATCATGCCATCATAAACTGAATAAATGAATGTTTTATTCCAAAATCATCCAACCATTACGAGAAAGCAAAATCCTAAAGCACCAACCATGCAAGTTCTAAACTTGTCCATTTAACACAAAATAAATGACAATTAACGTCTTATGCATTCTGTGCATCAGACGGAATCAACTAGAAAATCATTGACTTCTTCGGCTATTTCCTCAGTAGTGACATTCTCTTCAAGAGAGATCATGGCTGTGGCTGCCTCTAAGTCGTAAGGGGGTGCTGCTGCCGGGATGGACTCAACCTCCATCATCTCCGGCAGCTGCTCAGGCTGCTTCCCCTCAATGACTGCAAAGTGGGCTTCAGGCTGCCCTTTGCCATTCTTCTTCTGAGCTTGGTGGGCATCAATGACATGTTGCGGTGCTTTGCATATCCGCGACCAATGTCCCCACTTGCCACATTTGTAACAACCCTGGTTCTGCTGGCCATAGGTCTTGTCACTCTTTTTAGCCTTTTTGTCGTTTGGAGCATCCGACTTGCCTTTCTGGGCAACGATCTTACCCTTCTTCCCCCTTTTCTTCATCAAGGGCTTTCGCACCTTGAGGCTGCTAGCGTTGGCTTCATGGCCAGCGGAGCTGCCTTGTGGCTGCGAGACGTAATTCTTGCGGAGAAGTTCGTCTTGAGCCTCGGCTACCTGCATCATATCAATCAATTCGGCGTACTCCTTGTAGCCGTTTTGACGATAGTTGCGGGCAACCTGTACAGCACTGGGGTGGAAAGTGGACAGGGTCTTCTCGATCTTCTGGTCTTCTGTGATCTCCTTGCCACAAAGTTTAAGGTTTGTACAAATCCTGTGCAAGCTAGAATTGTACTCCCCGACCGTTTTAAAGTCGGCAAACCTCAGTCTGATCCACTCCTGCTCTGCTTGAGGAAGAATGGTGTATTTGAGCCTCTCAAACCACTTCTTGAGTGCGGTCCAGAGTGCTAGCGCATTTCTCTCTGCCATATACTCATTCTTGAGAGTTGAGCAGAGATGGTGCCTGAGAAAATGAAGTGCCTGATCATTCTTCTCAGGTGTGGGTCTAGCGTCTTTCTGTCCGCTTATCCCAATAGCTGCGCCGAGCTTCCGGCCCCAAGCACAATCTCGACATCAGATGCCCATGTCAGATAGTTTCGGCCATGCTGGGCCAGCTCCTCGAACTCCCGGTTCGAAATTCCAGTCATCTACATATGTATGAACAAAATAAAATAAGTTTACTGCAGGTAAACATGCATGGAAAATTTACTACAGGTAAATAAAGTGGTGCAATAGTTTCCCATAATGTTTCATAATTTTCTGTGCATTTTCTATAATTTTTACTGCTAATTTCAGTGATTAAAAGCAATTTAAACAATTACAATCAACCAAAACAGTAAATAAATACAGAAAATACAGAAAGTAATAATGGCATAAATAAATAAGCTTCAAATGTTAACAATAATGCAAAATTCGGATTCCCGAGGCCCTTTTATGCTAAAATATGAAATTTCAGCAAATTCTGCACTTTCTGGGGGTTTATGCGCAAAATTTCAGTTCAGAGAAAAATTCGCGCAATTTTCTGATTTACCGAGGGGGTTTTCTGCAAAATTCTGGACCCACTCGTAAATTTGAGGGCTTATACGTAATTTTCGGAACTACGAGGCCTGTTCTGCAAAATTCGGGACTTAAATCAAATTGTTAAGGGCCTTTCGGTAATATACAGGACTCCGTGGGCTTTTCTGTAAGTTTGCCATGATCCACATCGGCCGAGTTCCCCTTTTTCTTTTTTTTCTTTGCCTGGCTCATTCACCCCCCTGGGCCTGTTTTGGCCCATTGTAGCAGGCCGGCCCATCAGGCCCATTCAGGCAATTACCAAGCCGTGGGGTAGGGTTTCCCCTACCCCGTTGACCAGAGGCGGCGGCGGCTTATACCCGGGTGGGCGGTCGGTCGTGAGGGCGGTCACGGGCGGCTGCGGGCCGGTGGCCGGGCAAGGCGGCGCGCCAACGGGAGGGGCCGACTTCGGGGCGGCGGCGTGGCGGCACCGTCGTGGGGAGCAGCCAGCGGCGCCTTGCAGGGCGAGCGGGGCTGGCGAGTGGCGGCGGCTCATGGCCGTTCGGCGGCGACAGCAAGGGCCGGTTCGGCGGCGGCTGGTCGCGGCGAGGGATGGCGGCCAAAAGCCGGTTCGGCGGCGGTGGCGGCCAAGCGGCGCAGGCGTGATGCGGGCGCCGGTCGTGCTCGGGACGACGGCCAATGCCGGTTCGGCGGCGGCGGTAGCGCCCAGACGGGTGGCGCGGTGGTGCTGTGCGAGCGCGTGCAGGTGCAAGCGGGGCTACAGCCGGCGGCGGGAGGAGCGGCGCGAGCGCGTACAGGCGCAAGCGGGGCCACAGCCGGCGGCGGGAGCGGCTTGGGGAGCCAGCGCATGCGGGTGCGACGGCATGGAAGGTGGCAGAGGCTGGTGTGGATCATGGCTGGTGTGGGGCCGGCGGAAGCGCGGAGGTGGCCAGGGCGCCATGCGGCGGCGCGGGCGGCAACCAGGGCCGAGGCCGATGCGGCGGCGTCGATAGCCCATACGGGGGCGATGGCCTACACGGGACGGAGGTGCTGCCGGCTGCGGGCTTCGGACGCCGTGCGGGCGCGGGGTCGGATGGCCGTGCGGCGGCCGGTGGTGGATGGGCCGGGAGGCCGTGTGGCGGCCGGAAGCGCGGAGGCGCAGCGCGTGCGGGCGCGGTGGCCTGCCGGCGGCCGGTGGTTGGCGGTGCGCGTTCTGGCGCAGTATCAGTGCCTCCTCTTCCCCTTTTGTGTTTGTTTGTTTGTGATGCCGAATAGAGCAAAACAGAAGATGCAATAATAAAATTTTCCAATCTGCAATGCTGAGCAGAAACATGAAATCATTGCATATATTTCTTGTGCTCGTGATCATGCAGGATCAGACAACACTATGCAAAAATTTCTAATCTATGATGCAATCGACATCTACCCCGTTTCGCAATCTACCGATCGACATTGTGCCGGCGATTTCAGATCTGCTCGCGGTAGATTTAGGGCGGATTTGCATCGTTCTACAGTACAATCAACATCTACCCCGTTTCTCAATCTACCGATCGGCATTGTGCCGGCGACTTCAAGTCTGCTCGCGGTAGATTAGGGCGGATTTGCACCGTAGAATTTCAATCTAGAACGCGAAAAGAAAATACAGATTCAAAAAGCGATCTAGAAAATTCAATCTGTGCTTCGATGATTACCTCGTTCACCGGAGCGAAGTCGTGCTGATAATGTGTTGAGGAACCGACGCTGGAGACCAGTCCGAGCGATTCCTCTGCTTAGAACAAGAACGAATCAATCACAGAATCACAGAATAATAGATTGATCACAGAGATGTAGAGAGAGCTCCTGGTCTTTCTTTATTGCTTTAGATTGCATCGGGGTACATAATGAGGGGGGTCTAGGTCCCTATTTATAGTCTACGGTGGGGTGCCCAATTAGATCAGGACTCTGGATAGAATCCAGGTTTCCTAACAGGTACATGTCCTCTTTTCCTTTGCCACCGAGGAAATGACGATAAAAAAAAGATTTTCTGGAAGCTTGTTGCATAGACTTTAATTCGATTTGGAAAGAGAAGTACACTTATCTGTATGAAGGTTTTATTTATTTATTTGATTTCTCCATTTTGTGTGTACGAGCTGTTTGCCTTCATCATCATTCATTTGTTTTTCCTCTTGTCCAGGGTTTGTAGACGTGAGCATATCTTGACACCCTGTTCATGTCGAAATCCAGATATTATTACGAGGTTATACATGATTGTGGCCCCTGCATCACTCCAGGGGTCATGTGGGCTGCAGGCAAACTAGTTGTTTTCACGGGCCAACTGCATGACAACAGCACTGTCGCCCATCCCATGACTTCAGCTCCGTGTTTGGGTAAGATGCTTGAACTCAACATTGTAGATCAGTTCATCACCTTCATTGGAAAACAGTATATATATTCCATTTTATTCGATGGTCCAGTTTCAGAATCCACGCACCAAAATTTCAGCTGATAAACAGGTCTGCACAGTTTTTTTAAAAAAAATCATGACTGGTGGTGATACCTTGATGCCAGATACTGAGTTCCTTCACCTGAAAAACTTAAGTAGTCAGCTAAAAGCATGCAATTTTACCTGTACTAGGCTAAACCATGTTGGGTTGATCTCGGCTAACCGTCCCGAGATTTCAGGGAGGCACGCCTCCACTCGCGCGCCCTGATCGGGGGCGCTACCAACCGATTGGTTTTTAGTCCTGGTCACCAGCACTATATAAAAACATAGGGTTTCGACAGGGCTTGTGACGCATGTTGTTCAAGCCCCAAAAGAACCCACACAGACCCGATCTACTAACGGCGTTAAGGTGAACGAAGGCCAGAACTACTTCATCCCCGACCACAGCATCAGCTTCACCGACGTCGGCCGACTACCTCTGCACCGTCGGCCGCCCGCCTCTGCTGCATCAACCAAGCACCAACCACCTCAGCATGGCTTCATCGAGTTCAGGTACGCTTCCGCACTAATGTTTATGGTAGTGTTCATGATTTGAGCCTAGGGTTAAGGCTAACTGTTTATGCTTAGACTTAGATCCGGTTTACAAACCACCCCTACAAGTTGGACTGGTATTCAAAACATAGATATTTTGCAAAGTGTTTCTATCAACAGCACAGCATGATGATTGCCTAGCTAGCTTCTGTTTCACTCCAACGTAAGAGGGTCCCTGTTTCATTCCAGGTCTTGTATGCCCCAAAGCAAGTTGTGATGGGCCAAACTCCAATTTGCGGTGTTCAGTGGCAATATTCCATTGATTTATCAACCAATGTTTATTGACAACCAATGTGATAACTCCAATGATGAAATGCTAAAAGAACAACGTACAGAAGAAACAATGCATCCAGATTTATCAACCAATGTTTTTGACAATGTTTGTTGAACAAAGACCAAGTCCTAGTTAGCCAAAGTCTTCCCCTAGGATGGGTTGGATATCGTTCGTAGGCAGTGGTTTATGCACAAGTGTGACGTGTTTTGATGAGCAAATATGCCAAGGCCCGACATCAACTAGTAGAATTTGCCATCCAACCACTAGCTAACTTGTCAAACATGTTGATGTCAGGATGTGATCTTCCAGATCTTCATCTTACGTCGTACCGTGGCCTTGCTCGCGCCACGTAGATAAAACGAAGTACGTTGCGGTCGTCGTTGGATTACATCTACATGTTTTTTAGTGTTAAGTTTAGGACGCCCTTAATTAGCCTGCCATTAATTTGTCATCAGGTCTCTTGGTTGGTTGTTTGGGGATTCAGAATTCTGAAAGGTGTCACGTCATCTCCTTCTCGCGATTATTAATTCTGCTCTTGTCAACCAGCATAGCCAAGAAAATTTCACAATACCAACCATATTCTAGAACTGCCTTGGATTTACACCCAGCCACCCACAATTAGGAGCAACTTAGCTGAAAGTAAAACCATGCATGTAATTTTCAGGCTTTCAGCATCTATGCTCTAGCGTCTAGACTGGCTAACCCTGTGGTCTTTTCTATTTGCGCTTTTTTCCTGCATCCTATTGGTCATAGACTAGCACGAAAGTCCTGACTTTTCAATTTAAATATTTACCGTCCTTTTCTTTCCCCACGTGCTCCTCGAGTTACAACGTGCTTACTCTGTCGTGAGCTCATCTGAATCTCTTGTGTGAATTGTGATGAGTGTGACGTGTTAACTTTACGAATTTTTTTTAAATAACACATATTTTATTCAAATAACAGAAATATACCCGTATAAATAATTTTTTAATAGAAATAGCCTCCAATCGCCCAACTGTTAGGCGACTGGACCTGTCGCCCAACGGCCGCATGACTTGCAAGCAATCAGTAGGTCGTTAGGCGACGTAATTACAGTCGCCGAACCGTCAGGCGCATATAAATTGGCTGCGCGGCTGAGCCCCTAGCATTTCTTCTGCCCACGCTGCGTGGTGAAGAGAAGGCAGAAGGGAAAGAAAGAAGAGAAGAGAAGAGGAAAGAAAAGGAGAAGAGAGGAGAGGAGATGGAGATGGAGATGGAGGAGAGGGAGAGGAAGGAGAGGTTCTACGACTTCTATTAGGTAAATGTTTTTTTATGCTGCAGTCAATATTTTTTGTATGAAGTAAATAGTTTATTTAGTGTATTATTAGTATCTGTAGAAAATTGTAACTGTAGAAAATAATAGTGCAACTTTAGTATAGAATATTTGGTCAATGTAGTTATAGAAAATTAGCAGCTGTAGAAACCTGTAGTTGTAGAAAATTAGTATCCGTAGCAAATTAGCATCCGTATAAAATTGTAGTTGTAGAAAATTTAGTTAACATTACCTATGCGTAGAATTTATAGTTATTCAAAATTCAGTCAATATTTTTGTACGAATTAAATAGTTTGCTTTGTACAAAACAATAATACGTAACATTTATGATTAATTACGAAAGAATGTAATGTCATTAGTACATTAAAAAAATCATATATACCGTTATAACTAGTATATTGGTATTTAAATCAATATGTCATGTAAATTGTCGAAACCCTTCAGGAATTATTTACAGTAGGAGAGAGCTCGAGCAGCGAGACAACAGCGGCGTCGATGCGCGGTTTGCCGATAGGAAGTTAATGCTATGAGGGTAGTGTAGTTGGTTATGATGGGCGAATGGTCGTTGAAATGTAAACTACAGTACATCAGTACGTTCATAATGTACGATACAATTTGACTGGTTGCAACATTAAAAATATGTGTAGGCAGACATCAGTTTCTCCTTGGACCCTGAGGTGTGCAAGATTTTGGAGCCGGTCTCTCACGGACATTAGATGAGAGTTGAGAATATTGATGCGCACAATTGCGTGAAAGGGGTTTGTTAAAGGTGCCAACGCCTTGGATACGAGTGCGTGATCCTTATGTAACCATGCCCAATAGAAGTTGTGCAAGGTCATACCAACGGCTATCATCTAGGAGGTGCAAGCAGGTCGGGCACCCAACATGTTGGTCAAGAGAAGGAAGTTGCTCGTGACGAGGCCGATATAGCACATGAAGGAGGAGAAGAACGGTCATGACATGGTGAGACTAAAGGATAAGCTGATAAAGAGGAGTATGTGAAGTACATAATGCATCAAATGGAGAACGATGACCGGATGACTTGGGCTGAAGAGGAACTTGTACAGGAGGATGACAATGACAATTTGGATAAGGAAGAAGCTCCCATCCCGTGGAGCTTGCGGTGTTACAGAGGGTCTTCTTAGCTTTTAGTGCGTGCATCGAGACATTTAGGCATATGCTTCCCGTGATCTCAGTTGACAGAACCTTTTTGATCGGCAAATACAAAGGCTAGATCCTTATGACCATTAGCGTTGATGGCAACAATCAAATTATGCCCCTAGCAATCGCATTCATGGAAAGTGAGAATTACGATAGCTGGTTGTGGTTCCTTAGACATGTGAGGGTTGGAGTTGTCGGCGCTCATCCTAGTGTGTGCGTAATCTATGATCGCCACGTCGGATAGTGAAGACCATAAAAAAAATTTCAGGAAGACCCCAAGAAGCATTTCCCTTGGCCGGATATGAGGAACAGGTGCATTCAACACCTAGGGGTGAACTTCTTCAAGTAGTTCCTCAAGCAACTGTTGATCAAGCAGGGTCATACAGGAGGACGCGGAGACAAAGGGAGCCAAGGTGGCGACAGAGGGAGGGCTAGGGATGCTGTTGGAGGGGTGTAGTGCTGGTTATACATTTGTTATTGATGTATTACTTACATTTCTTATTTACTAAGTGACATTTGCAATATTGTTTGTAATACTATTGCGATCTTAGTTGTATTTCTGTTTACGATGTTCATTTGTTTGATTCGTGTCAACACTTGTACCACTCAATTAATGGCAACTGCATCGATTCTGTTTACAATGTAATCGCCCAGCCGTTAGACGACAGGCTCCAGTCGCCCAACAGTTCGGCGACTGGAATCTGTTGCCCAACGGCCCACGGACAGCTTACGCGTCAACCGCTCAACGGTTCGGCGACTGGAAGTCATTTTTGTAAAAAAAATGTTTGTGTGGATATATTTCTGTTATTTTAAATAAAATATGGATTATTTTAAAAAAATTCTTAACTTTACCAGCTCATGCAGTAAGCATTTTCTACTGAAGGGCATTTCTCTTGGTCATATCATGTCATTTTCCAGTTAGAAGAAAAACTTGATTTCCAGTAATCGGATCTAGGGGTGCAAACGGGTCGGGTTAATCCCGACCGATCTGGCACCGAATCCGATTGGTACCGAATCCGGAGAAAAAATATGGGTTAGGATATGGTAACAGCAATATCCGTCAGAATTCGATACGTCTTCAAGTTTGATTTCAGGTTAGTGCTACTATTTGACGTTTCATTTTCTTTTGCAATGTTAAAATAAAATCTTCCACATCAGCTATTAAGTAGTAACATCAAGTTCTTGACAGTACGTCATCCTACTCTATTTGTTGTACTGCATGCATTCCTTACAAACGGGTTAATCCCGACCGATCCGGCACCGAATCCGATTGGTACCGAATCCGGAGAAAAAAAATATGGGTTAGCGTATGGTAACAACAATATTCGTCCGAATCCGACCGTTTGCACCCCTAATCGGATCATTAGGATTTTACCGGCTGCGTGTCTGTGTGCGCGCGCGGTTGGTTCGAAGCAAAACCCAGACCAACACTGCTTCCAGTTGAGTTCTACAACAGTTTCTCCAATATAGTTTCAAGAAGGCATCTTGAAAGCTTCACACTCGACATGCTTCTTGACCTGTGGAACGGAGATATAGTCAAGACAGGTATCTCCAATCTCAATTGGTCGATCCTTCTTTTATATTTCAACTAGTATAGTACTACTTTTCTATGTAATCTCCATCTTACTGTAGACAACCTTAATCGAACTAATGTCCAGAGAAATCACTAATGTGCTCTCAGGAGGAGTGATAGAGAAATCACTATTGAAGCTGGACATGCAGAGGCAGGCCATGGACGCTCTCCCGGCCAATACCAGACAAGGAGGTCGAGCTGATTTTCCAGGCGGCAACAAAAGTGCAGCTGGGGGATGGGAAATTTGTAGATTTTTTGGCGATCTAACTGGCTGCCGGAGGGGCCAATCGCGTCATCTGCGTCACCCGGGCCATGTTCGGCAATCAGGCGTAACCGTTGCAAAATCAAGGATATTAAGGCGTCCCTTCAATCCATGGCCGAGTACCTCAACTCTGGGATGACTCTCACTTGTATCGCTTGATCAGAGCGTATGAGACACCATTATCTTGTCACCAAGGTCGGCATGCACGTACTCGACATCTGCTGGGTTCTTTTTAGCTTCAACTTATCATTTTTTGCTATAGTAACTAACTTTTAAATAGTATATTTTTAAGGTAGAATCTATAGATAAATTATGATAAACACTGTACCGAATTCAGATATATCGGTCAAAATTGTATACGACTGTTTCTCTCTACATAATATATCTTACAAACAACTTAGAATTTAAAAATATAAACCAAAAGCTAAAACTACAAATCAAAAGAACCAACCCCTCTTCAGCCTGTAGCCTCTTCTTGGCGAAAACCAAATCGTCGTGTGGGAGCACGATTTGGAGGTCTAGAGCACCGACGCGGTATAAATTCTGTATAGATATCATCCGGATGTTTTCTTCCTAACAATCATCCAAATTTCGGACCGTTGGATTAGAGATCCAACGGTTTCTTTTTTTTTGGAGGGGGGGAATTTTTTTTGACCGGGGGTGAATTTTTTTTGGAGGGGGTGGAAAGAATTTGTGGCCCTTGGATCTCTAATCCAACGGTCACAAATCTGGATGATAGTTAGAAAGAAAACATCCGGGTGATATTTATCAATACCCAAATTTCTTTATGTGGGTGGTGATCAAAGACAGTTGCTTGACGGCTGACATTTTTTTTGGAAAAGCGGGGCTGGCCTCATCAGCCTTCTTGCGTCTGCTCGGCCGAACCAGAGACATGCCTCCGCCGCATGTTCGCTCTCTGTAGCTACACCCAGCAGTGCACCCTTCTGAGGTACCACCAGCACATGAATCTGAACTTGGTGTGTTGAGCGGCGAGTTCCGCGCTGTTGTTTATTTTCTTGTTGGTTATGTACTCTGTTGACAGCTTCACTGTCGGCGATCTGTAATATTTTGTTTTCTCCTGCCTCTTACTAAACTTCGGCCGGCCTCTCAGCAGGGCCGTTCCTGAGGAAGGGCTACAGGGGCGCCGGTCTAGGCCCCACGGCAACAAGGCTCTCCTGTTTTTTTTTTTTTTGTGGCAATGTTTTGTTTATTGTTGCAAATCATGCAACTCATTTTAATAGTTCTCTAATTAAACAAGCATATTTATTATTATACAAGGCCATACACAGGGAGATGTACAGTCATAATTTCTTCAATTCCCAAATATAATTTGGAACTTTGCAATGGTTTTTAAAGGGTGCAATTGAGTTGTTCTACGTCGTCTTTTAATCAACCCTTTCTTGGAGAGTTTTTATAGGTAGTAATTTCCAAAAGTAGCGCAGAGTGCACTATTGGTTTACAAAGTCAACACCCTTTTATTTTTAACTCTACATATTCACATTTTTTTTAGTAATGAAATTTTGACGGCACTGCATTATAATCGACAAATTAGCGTACAATCAGCATTTCACTGTTTTCCTTTCTAAAAGATTATATTTTCTTTCAGCAACGTACAAATTATGATTTATTATATAATTATACATTTTATAGCCTGTATAAATATTTATTGGGCTAAAATATTTTATAGTTTATGTGAAATAAACTAATAAAAGATCGTTGCTTCACTCAGGGCCTCTAAAATGTCAGGACCGTCCCTACCTCTTGGGCCGATTCGACTAAAAAATCACTGTTGAAACTTGAAAGTTAAAAGGCAACAAGTCAGCATATTACAATAGCTAATGTTCTAGATCCCCGCCCGGTGGATGTGGGTTAGAGGCCACCCCTCCCTGCCTCAGTCACATAAAAAATTATTTATATTTGTATATATTAATATTATTCTACATACTACGATAATACAATATTAACTATTATTTGTTATTTTAAGGATATTTGTAACCATTGTTATAAGTTGGTCTTTAAATATCAATGGTTTATGATAATGTGTCAATCAAATTTAGTAAATAATATGATTCTTACTTTCTAAAATACATGAAACTATAATGCAATATTAACTATTATTTACTATTTCAAAGACATTTGTTGTCTACAAGTTGGTCTTTAAATATCAATGGTTTTATGATAATATGCCAATTAAGTTTAGTGAATAATATGCGATGGGAGAGGGTCCCGCGCTACCTCAGGCCCACGACCACTTCGAAGCGACAACACCTATTGGAGGGTACCCCAAGCCAACTCCCCAAGTCAACCGCGGACGAGGTATGCAAGACCAACCTTGAATGAGGTATACAAGACCAACCCCGGACGAGGTACACAAGGCTGGCCCTGGAAAGGTCCGGGGTCAACCTCGGGCGAGGTACGCAAGATCAACCTGAGATGAGGTACGCAAGATCAACCTCGGGCAAGGTCCGGGGCCGACCGCGGACCAGCCTTGAGGTCCCAAATGTGGTGGGGCTTGCGTGGAGCAAATGACGTGAATACCCTAAGAGTAAACTAGACTCTGAGGGTAAATTTAACTTCACTTGCCTTCCTCTCTCTCTCTCTCTTTATAAATAGAACCCTTTATAATGGGAGATGAGGAGGTCATTTTATAACTCTAGATATATTGAATACACTTGGTGGTTGTGTGCCTCTTCTTAGGTCCCTTTGCACTCGACCGAATATACTTCTAAGTTTACTGTTCGGATTTGTACTAATGATAATATATTTTTTAATTTTAAAATACACAAAACTAAAAACTGCTCCAACCCAATGGAGCCCCGTTGATTAATCAACCCCACCATGTCCCGACCTTACTAGAAGGCAAATGCAGGGCAAGCCAAAACCCGCCCCGCCCCCATCTCAATCTCTATCCGCAGCAGCTTCCCCTAGGAAAACAGTAAATAGGGCAAATTCACACATCCACGTATGTGTTGCAATGTACCCTTCCTGTAAAATGGTAGGGAAAAAGGAAAGAAAGTGAGTGTCACGATTTTTTCCCCTTTTGAGACAGACCGATCCTAGGTGGTTGGCTAGTACCATTCCGGCCAGTGTAATGTAGGGTACCTAGTACTGCTGCATGATTTGTTTGGTGTGCCCTTGACAGCAAGAAAAGAAAGGACGCCCATGGACTATGCATTTCGTGCGGCTTTTGTCCTCGACAACTCATGTGCCTTTTGTTATTTTCCCGCCGGCCTAGCCAGCGGCAGAGCAATACGAATGCCTATTTTTTTCCTTCGAATCTGATGATTTTTTATTTTTACTATAGTATCTAACTTTCAAACAGAATATTTTCTTAAGACGAGATCTACAAATTAAACGACCTACACGTTAAAAACCTAACATCTACCGCCGTTACCAAACAGGCCCCGCAGCCTCTCCAAAATTCCGTCCATCCCGTGGTAGTAGCGCTTGTACTACAGCAATCTATCCTTACATATACGTGCTATTTATTGTGTCTTTTGTCGTTAGTTTTGGAACGTTCCTACTTAGGCCCTGTTTGTTTCCACTTAAGATTATTATGATCTAGCTTATAATCATAAGTGGAAACAAACAGCCTAGATTATAAGGCAACTTATTATAATCTAATAGCCCAGATTATTGTAATCTAATAAGCTCAAAAAAGGAGCTTATTTCAGCTTATAGATCCACCTTTTATCTTAAGGACCATAAAACTTTAGGAATATTACCCACATTTGCCATTCATCCATCCCCCAACTCCCTTGCCTCTCTCTCAAGGACATTGTAGTCTTTAAACATTCGAATACAACAATCCATAACTCTGATAATCCAGGCTGCCAAACACTTACAGCTTATTTTCCATCAGCTTATTATAATCTAGCTTATATAATCCCCTACCTATAAGCTAGATTATAATAATCTTAAGTGGAAACAAACAGGGTCTTACTCGTGTGGAGTATATGCGTTGTGAGCTCTCAAGTCTGAAGTATATTGGTCCCGTGCCGATGCGTTCGCTTCATCAGAGGTAAAAATAGATCGGATAATTTTAAACCGGTCCATTGTGTATACACTGCACGTACCTATTGAACATTTACGGTAGTTTCTTATTCTCATCATTGCTAAATGCTAATGATACTACTACTTTATGATTTTACCCCTAGATATAAAAAAAAAGAATTACTTGAGAAAGGAATTTATGAATCTCTACCCCTAAAATCCACCAGTTCAGTTCTTTCCTACGACCACCCCAAATTGTGCCTCAGCAATCATGAGTTTTTCTGCGTCCACACCAATTCATGTCCCCAGAAAAACCAACCAGTAAAATCAACGATCAAGGATCAATTCCCATCTTTCTCTCTCCTTACCCACTCATATCCAACGATCCAAAGGCGACGACGAGTGGTCGCACCACACCTTCAAGCCCTCGCGCGTCCTCAAGCGGCCCCAACGCGACGCCCAGCAGGCCTCGAAGCCTCCCCCTCCCATCGATTCCTTCCGCTACAACCCTAGGCCTTCCTCCGCCGCCCGCACCAGCACCGCCACCGTCGTCCTCTCGACGACGATGATTTCGACCTGGGCGAAGACGACCGGTCGCGCCGCAGCGGCCCCAACGCGACGCCCAGCAGGCCTCGAAGCCTCCCCCTCCCATCGATTCCTTCCGCTACAACCCTAGGCCTTCCTCCGCCGCCCGCACCAGCACCGCCACCGTCGTCCTCTCCGACGACGACGATTTCGACCTGGGTGAAGACGACCGGTCGCGCCGCGCCGGGAAGAGCTCAGGCGTGCTCAAGCGCCCGCAGCACAGAAGCCCCCCTGCGCGGGCCCCTCCGTCCATCGGGTCCTTCCGCTACAACCCTAAACCCTCCACGGCCGCCGCCACCTTGGGGCTCCCCGACGACAGCGACTTCGACCTCCCCGCTTCGAGGATGTCTCGGCCGCGCCGTACCACTGGTCGACAGCTGGCAACCGCCTCCGTTGACGTCTCCGAGGAAGACAAAGATTTAGACCTCGCCGATGATGACTTCGACCACCACGAGCCGACGCTGTCGCGGCCAAGCCGCGCAACTGGTCGTCGTTTCATGATCGAGGACGATGATGACAGTGACGGGCCTGTGGCCGCGGGTGTGGTGAAGGTGGGAGATGGAGAAGAGGATGATGGGGTGAATTGGTCGGAATTGGAGAACGAGGACGACGAAGACGGGGACTACAATGCGGAGAGGAGGGTGGAGGTGGAGGATGGTGTGGGGGACGTGGTGGGGAAGGCGTTACGCAAGTGTGCACGCATTTCTGCTGATCTGCGACAGGAACTGTACGGCTCTTCAACACGGAATTGCGAAAGTTATGCTGAGATAGAGGCCTGCACTTGCCGCATTGTTACTCAGGTTCGCTTACTTGTCTGTGTCGATATAGTTTACAGGGCTTGAATAACTGGTGTTTTGATCCAATGGGATTTGGGAACAGGAAGATGTGGATGCTGCATGCACAAGCGAGGTGCCGGAGTTCGAGCCGGTGCTGAAGCCGTACCAGCTCGTGGGGGTCAATTTCCTTCTACTGTTGCATCGGAAAAGCATTGGCGGAGGTGAATTTTTTGTGATTTGAGCTTTTGATCTTGAACATGCTTGTTGCTTTGTTTGTCAATGAAGTAGGCTATACTTAAGGATTGCAATTGATGGATTGACCGATAGATTTCACCCCACTGTTTGTTGATCATTTGCTTTTAGGCGCTTACTTGCCTAAGTAGTAAGTACATGATAACATGAAGTTTACAAGTAAGCATGATGTTATGTCTGCAGCTTTTGTCTTCTGAAACAAGCAGCTATTTGTTTTTTTGTTAGATCATTTGGATTTACATTGTGAGAAATGGCAGTTGGCTTGATGGAAAGCACTTGGATGCTAGAATACCTTTTGTTTTCTTTTAGAATTTTATATATAGGTATGTCCAATTGATTGTAGGGTGCATCACGGCTTATGGAACAATGATAACTGGTAGCCCAACTGGAGAACTCTTCAAAATGCCTGTGTTTAGGTGCTAACTATCAGGTGTTCCATGGATTATTGGAGCTACACTTTTTTCCTGCAAAAACCTTGTTCTATCATGTTCTAATGGATTGAAGTTAAATGTTAGAGCTTTCTGTTCTGCAACAGCATTATTTTGCATTATATATCGTTGACTTATCTCTTTTTTCTACAGCAATTTTGGCTGATGAAATGGGTCTCGGTAAGACAGTCCAGGTAAGCAACCTTACAATCTTTAGTAAAAGAAAAGAAGAAAGCATGGTACATTACTAATGACATAACATGCCATCCTAAATTAGCACAATCTAGCGAGGTCTTAGAATAAACTGGTCGTAGGATGCCCTATACTTTAGCACCAATTCATCTCTTAACGTTTGAACTTTGCTCTCATTCTTACAGGCTGTGACTTATCTTACTCTGTTGCGGCATCTGTATAACGACCCAGGTCCACATCTGATAGTGTGCCCTGCTTCTGTGTTGGAAAATTGGGAAAGGGAACTTAATAAGTGGTGTCCTTCATTTTCAATCATCATGTTTCATGGTGCTGGAAGGACTGCCTACTCAAAGGAGTTAAGCTCCTTAGGCAAGGCCGGTTGTCCACCTCCATTTAATGTCCTTCTTGTTGGCTACTCGCTTTTTGAAAGACGGAGGTTTGTAGTTATTCCTTTCTTGTGAAGAATAGAATATCTTATTGAGAATATTAATGATTATGCATGTTTACTAGAAATTTTATGTGCTACTTTGATCCGTAATGTAGCGCTCAACAAAAGGACGATCGCAAGGCACTCAAAAGATGGCAATGGAGTTGTGTATTGATGGATGAAGCACATGTGCTGAAAGATAAAGGCAGCTTCCGATGGAGAAACCTTATGGCTGTCGCACAACATGCTCGTCAGCGGCTGATGCTGACGGGAACTCCACTCCAAAATGATTTGCATGTAAGTCTTGCCGACATGTATTTGGTTTAAGTTAGTTCTTCAGCATGTACCATCCTGTGGTTCTTTTGTAATTACATATATAGAAATATGTCATAGATAGCAATATATCTACCTGTGTAATGGAGAGATGGATTGACGGACCACTGTTTGTAAAAGCATGGTATGTTTTTGTTAGGGCACATTTTAGAAATATTCTGCATAGTCAAAGATTCACAAAGGCATGAATGTGCACCATCAGCAAGTCAGCTAAGGATTTCTAGCTAGCACTATAGTTTAAAATTGCTCAAGATCATATGCTTAGCCCTATTACTTGAAATCAATCAGTAATTTAGTATCTAAAGTTCCTATTTTGTACATAGTGCTTGCATGTCAATGCTGTTCACTGTACATCATGTTTTTAACTTATGGATTGATGGTTGCTGCTTACTTAGTTTAAATATTAAGCACCGAATTTCTGATGGCTTTCTATCAGCAGTTCTTTTTAAATAGGCACTCCAACTGCTTAAACTTCATTTCTTTTCATCTTAAATTACCACATATTGGGCAGTTTTTTACATGAAGTTGCTCTTGGATTTGATATGATCTGCAGGAGCTATGGTCATTATTGGAGTTCATGATGCCTGATGTATTTGCCACTGGAGATGTTGATCTGAAGAAGCTATTGAATGCAGAAGATCATGAGCTAATTTCACGTATAAAGTCCATTTTAGGGCCATTTATTCTTAGATGCTTGAAGTCAGATGTTATGCAGCAGCTTGTTCCAAAGATACAACATGTACATGGACTTATTCTTAGCCATCAGAAATTGGCTGTTCTTCTTGGTGTTTCAAGTTTCAACTTGCATCGATTGTGTGTTGCAGGTTAATTTTGTCTTCATGGGCTCAGAGCAGTCTCAAGCTTATAATAGTGCCATAAATGAATATCGTGCCGCTTGTCAGGCTCGTAGTGCAAAGTCTTCAGCCAAATTTTCTAATAACGTTGTTGGATTAATTCCAAAGCGTCAAATATCAAACTATTTTATGCAGTTTCGTAAGGTGAGCATATCTTGTGATGCAAAATTTCAGGAAAATATTTGTCTGTCTCAAATGTTATTTCATTGCTCCACAGATTGCGAATCACCCTTTGCTTATAAGGCGCATTTACAGCGACAAAGATATTGATCGAATTGCAAGGTTGTTGTACCCTAAAGGCGCATTTGGTTTTGAATGTTCCTTGGACAGAGCAACCCAAGAGCTAAAGAACTACAATGATTTTGCTATCCACCAAGTATTGTTCTTTCGTTCTACTGAATTATAGTGGGTCTTATTGTCTTACATATTGCATTGTCTTGTCGTATCCATTATCATGCTTGGTGTTAGTTTCTTCTATGTGCCAAATAATTAAATGTTGCGGTAAGTGAATTGTATGGATGTGCTGTATTTTATCAACAGCTCCACTGGGCAAACCATGGTTTTGTTGTTGAGACACATCCCTTGTGTCCAAAATTTATCTTGTTTTAATCTGTTCTGCCGTGCATTTATGTCATTTGTTTCTCACTTTCGCCTCCAGCTATTAATTTCATATATGGTGATGCTGGTACAAAGGGTGCCCTAACAGATGAGCATGTTCTTGGATCAGCAAAATGTCAGGTGTAGCCTTTTTATTTACATGTTTAATTATGCAGTTTATATCGAACAAAAAGCATTTTTTTTGTTTTACAACAATAGCTTCAATAGAGGCATGTTTGGGACTGTAATATATTTTGTTTACAATTCATGCTTTACATTAATTTCTACTTTTTGTTCAGGCCTTAGCAGAGCTTTTACCTTCTTTAGCAAATGATGGCCACAGAGTTCTCATATTCAGCCAGTGGACCACAATGCTTGATATCCTTGAATGGACATTGGAAGTAATAGGAGTTACATATAGGCGTCTCGATGGGGGGTTAGTACTTTCCTCAGCAATTTTTGAATTGAATTGTAGCCTAATTCTTAACTGATAAGCCTTTTGTTTCAGCACCCCAGTAACTGAAAGACAGACCATAGTGGACACTTTCAACAATGATCGTTCTATATTTGCATGTTTGCTTTCCACAAGAGCTGGAGGCCGGGGGTTAAATCTAATAGGAGCTGATACAGTTATAATACATGACATGGATTTTAACCCCCAGATGGATTGGCAAGCTGAAGATCGCTGCCATCGCATTGTTGGACAGCAGAAACCTGTCACTATCTATAGGTGCTACCTCTGATTATGCCCATTTGGATTCATTATATGTTGCTTCTGTTTTTTCTGGTTCAGATCGTGAGCATATTGCCATATTCATATTTTTCAAATTTTCACCAAAGGTTCATTTTTCTTTAATATTGTTTTTTTAACATAGGAGTATGTTAAAGGGTTATGGAGGGTATTTTTTTAGTATTGTTAATATAGATTTGTTTTAGGTTGTTTCTTTTACCCTCTTTTGTGATTCTTCAGTATGGTCCTGTGCAGTTCAAAAATAGGATTGTACTGGAAGATTACAAAAGTAATTTTGCTTTGGTCACTGAACTTAAATGGAATGTTGGGCACCTTTGCACTATATAAGCATGTGGTATTTTGTCAAAATACACATTGTACACTGACCCACTTTTGTTATGGAATTTACTCAAATCACATCTCACTATTTACTTCATTTTTAAGAAACATAGTCTTAATAAGTGTGACTTGAGGTAGTCTTCTGCTGCCGAGCAACTAGAGGTAGTCTTCACTGCAAGGTTGTCATTTGGTTGTTTTCATATGCATCCCTCAAATGCCGCCGTAGCGTTAGCACGGGCACTCTACTAGTACTGAGCAGAATATATGTGTTGCGAGCTCTCAAGTCTGAAGCACATGGGTCACGTGAAGCTTGCTTCGTCTAGAGGTGAAAATGGATCGGATAGTTTTTGCTCGACCCGTTTTGCATGCATAGCCGCGTACATATTGAACATTTAGGGTAGTTTCTTATTCCTATCATTGCTAGATGCTAATGATACTGCAGGCTTGTTCTTTTCGGCTGCGGCTTATGGCTTTTGGTTGAAAATTTTGAATTTTGGCTGTTTACGGTACAGATTATGGAGAGATAGATACTCACTTACGATTTTGGCTGGTACAGATGTTGGGCTTTTAACGTGTAGATCGTTTAACTTGTAGACCTCGTCTTGAGAAAATACTCCGTTTGAAAGTTAGGTACTGTAGCAAAAGTCAAAAGCCGCCGGCTTGTGAGGTAAAGAACAGGCCCTGCAACTTTATGGTTTTACCCCTAGATATAAAAAACGGATAATTTGAGAAAGGAATTTGTGTATTCTGATAGGAATATATGCGTTGGGAGCTCTCAAGTCCGAAGCACATGGGTGGGTCACCGTGCCTAGCTACGTGTGAAGCTTGCTCCGTCTAGAGACAAAAATGGATCAAACAGTTTTGGACCGACCCATTTTGCATGCATGACGTGTACCTATTGAACATTTGGAGTAGTTTCTTGTTCCCATCATTACTAAATGCTAATGATGCTACTACTTTAAGGTTTTACCACTATATATAAAAAAGAATAATTTGGGAAAGGAATATGTGTATTCTCTGAGGAAATTGCGGGTTGGGTTGAATTCTGATAAGAACATCCTGATTGATTTGAGTCAATAAACATCTTGATGAGTAATTGACTTTGCGGTGCCACGTATACGAACCGGCCATGAATCAGCGCAACAAACGGCAACCGGCCATGAATTACACAGATCCAAAACAGCTGAGCCATTCATGCAGGGCAGCACTTGACTGCTTGTGCGAGTGACAAAACGTTCAGAAAACGAATTGGAAAAATAGGAATGCGAATGCAACAGCACGTTCTCATCCAGAAACAAAAGCTACAGTACAAATGAAAAAGGATACTATGAATATTTCTCTTCACTCCTGGATGTATTCACATGGTCGAAAATAAATACAAAAATAAGTAGCAGCAGTAACACACCATTTCGTAATTTTCCTTCTCCTAAAAGAATTCAAGTCTATAGAATAACAACACCATTATTGAAAACAACAAAAAAAGTAGCACCAGTAATAAGAACTTAAGAGTCTAGCTAAGGGAGAAGAGGAAGAAGAAAAGAACACCTAATTAACGATTATAATACTCCAATAAATCTTTTCAAAGCCAGAGTGCACCGGCCTCCTTGAGTATGGGCACGAGCTCGCCGGAGATGTGCACGGCCATGAGCCGGTCGAGGCCCCCGAGGAGCCTCCCCCCGACGAACACCGCCGGCAGCGCGACGTCGCCGCCGTCGACGGCCCCGGCGAGCTCGGTCTCGTCGGCGACCTCGTGCACGGCGGGGTTGACCCCGAGGCCCTGCAGCAGCCGCTTCACAACGTGGCTGAGGCAGCACCCCCTCCTCCCCACCACCAGAACTGGGCTCTCCGCCACCGCCCTCCTCACCTCCCCGCCCATCTCCCCCCTCGCCGCCGCAGCAAGCCTCTGTCTCTCCTCCACCGCGTCGACGCCGACGGCCGCCGCCTCGGCTGCCATTGGCGCCGGCTGCCGCGGCCACGCCCGGCTCGCGCTGTACGGGATGGCCTGGTACATCACGACGGTAGTACGTACCGATCGTTTGTTCGGGAGGGTGTGCGTGTTTTGCGACTTGTGCCGTCGTGGGATGGGCAAAGGGGCGGGATGTATAAAAGGGTGGTGAGGTCAGCGGGGCAGGGGGATGGCGTTAGTGGGTGTTGGTCTAGCCTTTTTTCAACATACGTTTTTACGGTAAACTGATATACATAAGGAGTTTGCTGAAGTTAGGAAAAAGATAATGGAGCTACGCACATAAATAGTTTACTGCAGTTGAGAATAAGATGATAGAGCTAATAACAAGACTGAACACAAAAGAACTGAGACACGAGATTGCGGTGTTAAGTGCTCGTATCTTTTCTGCGTTTACTCTGTGATTCTCTTGCTCAAATGCTTGACAAATTATATAATTTAAATAGATACCAACCGGACGCACATGCAGGCCACTCACCCACGACTACCTCTCATCCATTTTTCCAGGCCACAATGCCTATGACTCGCGCACATTACGCACTGCCCGCTAGACTCGGTCTCGTTGAGACCAACGCGGACATCTACGACCACACACAAGCTTCGAGTCCTTTGAGTGCGGTACTTCGACCACACAGGTCTTCCGAGCATCGACCACTTCAGTAGGCCTCCGAATGCTACAGAGATCAAACAACCATAATGCTACGACTGCTACAGTGACTCTACAACCATGACATTTATAGTACTCCTCCGAGTATGACGTCTATAGTATTCATGACTACGACCGCTGTGACTACTTCAACTATGACCACTACGATTGACACTTCGACTACGGGCACGACTGTTTGACACGATCGGCACCGAGATGCATTATCTTCAGGGTGTTCCAATCTTCCTTTGCGGTCTCCTTCTTTGTTAGGGGCAGCAGCATATCTTCCAGCACCGCGAGGAAAATTGCCGCGAGCGCCATTTGATCTTGCCTCTCATTCACCTCCTCATCCACGTTGCGTTCCACACGCCCTGAGCATGCATGAACACTTTCATCTTCACAATCCAAGTCATACAGTTGCTCCTCGTGAGCATAGGATGCAGGAGGGAGAAGCTGCCTTCGCGCGTCGACGCCTTCGGCACGCTCCCATCGCCGATCTTCAGAACGCCCCCATCACCGGTGACGTTTCTTAGCAAGCTCAGACGCGACATGAATTAATAAAGGTGTAAACAAATATGAGCTCTGATACCAATTATTAGCCCAGCCTATCTCAAACGCACGCTTTCACAGTCGACTGACACACAAGTAGTTTACTGGAGTTGAGAACAAGATGACGGAGCTAATAACAAGACTGAACACAAAGGAACTGAGGCATAAGATTGCGGTGCTAATTGCTCACACCTTTTCTATGTTTACTCTGTTATTCTCTGACTTAAATGCTCAATAAATTACATGGTTTAAATAGATACAAACCAGTTGTACATGCAAGCCACTCACTGACGACTACCTCTCATCCGGTTTTCTAGGCCACAATCCCAACGACTTGCACACACTGTGCACTATCCACTACACTCGGTCTCGCCGAGACCAACTCAGACGCCTATGATCACACACACAGATTTCGAGTCCTTTAAGTGCGACACTTTGACCACACTGGTCTTCCTAACACCGACCACTTCAGTAGGCCTCCGACTGCTGCAGAGATCAAACAACCATGACGCTACAACTACTACAGTGACTCTACAACCATAACACTATAACTGCTACCGTGACTTTATGACCATGACGTCCACAATACTCCTCCGAGTATAACGTCTACAGTACTCTTCCGAATATGACGTTTACAGTACTTCTCTGAGTATGACATCTACAATACTCATGACTACGACTGCTGCGACTATTTTGACCACGGCTGCTACGACTTACACTTCGACCACACCTTCGACTGTAGCTTCGACCACGCCGCCACATCTTTTGCACTTACTTATACATAGGAGTACTCGACACACACTCCTACAATACACACATTCAATGAGATTAACCCAATAGTGGGGGCACGGTGTTTGTTTGTGGGGCCCACATGAGATGGATGAGGGAGGACAGCGACCGTAGCTTTTGCGGCGAGTGCGGCCGAGCTATGCACGAGTGTGTGGTGTGGTGGCGCGGGGGCGTGACATGGCTGGCGTCAGCCGTGGTTGAGGAGAAATTTTATTGCGCAACAGTGGTACAACACGGTTTGTGTCACGAGTGAATCGAAAAGCCACGCGCGACATGTTTGACTGTAACAGTACTGTAGATTGTAAAAAAAATAAAATTTTAATACCTTCTACATCGCTCAGTTATATAAAAAATAATTTAGTCGCTGCTTATTGATCATAAGTCGTGGTCGTGAACTATAGTCGTAAGTCGTGATCGTAAGCCATGGTCTAGCGTGGTCGTGTACTGAATTACGACCACGTCTTACGGCCAGTAAGCAGTTATTAAAAAAAATTCTATACATATTAAAAATTAACTTTTCACGTATATTCTATAGTATTGCTATAATATTACTATGCTACGTATTACTTTTCCATTTGTTTTGCGACACATCATTATGCGGTGTCACGATAAAATTTCACGCGGTTGAGGGGACGGCGGGGTTGTTCGGTGGGGCCCGCCCTGACACTCAAGCAGGGACGGCAGATGCGGAAGCGGCGGAGGGCTGCTGGGCTGGGGTCTCACGGGGCGCGAACAGAGCGTGGGAGGTGACGATTGGATGGATGGTCATCGGTGGGCCAGGGACGGCTGCCACGAGGACGTACGTCGTGGAAATTTTGGAGGTTGTATTAACATTTGTTGGCATGTACAATGGTATGAGCTAGTTACTAACTCTAAGATAACTTCTCCAATGATATTAACTTTTAGCACATAGCTCATAACATGAATAGTCCCATATGACATCCTCATATAATCTTGGAATGTGTGTATGAGACTAGCTCTTAATCAAGAGCTAGCTTTTCTCTCTCTTCTATTAAAATATGAAATAATATGTTTAGAGCTAGCTCATAAATCACTATTGGACATGCCCTGATAAGGAGAGGTGTGCTAGCAGTGATCTGTTTCGAAGTCAAAGTATGGCTGTGATCGTTTTGGCTTTAATTTTTAGCTTTTGGTTTATTTTTTACTATTTATAAATTTCGTCTTTTTTAAAAAAAATTTAGCTTTTTGTTGAGTTTTTTTGCCGGTTCTTTTTTCCCTTATTTGTTTGTATTATACGTAATGGGCTAACATATTTTTTATATTTTTTAATTTTTTAAATTTAATTATGCTAAATAAGCATCTATTATCTATAGTGTTTTTTCGGTCAGCTACAGTGCTTTTCAGCCATATCTATAGTGTGATCGATGTTTGCTTCAATGTCAGTGTTGATGTTTGCTTCAATGTCATTGTTGTGGATAATTTTGTAATCTTGTTAATTATGCTAGTTCTATTTTGAATTCATGATCGATTTAGCTTTTTTATAACTTTTCGCTAAAATATTAATATAGCAACCGATAATTTTGTAACACATTCAATTAAAAATAGAAATAATAAGAAAAATTAAAACACCATTATATCTCACAGATAATGCAAAGGAAAAAAAGAAAAAGAGAAAAAACATATTAAGAAACTAACATATTCTAAATACCTTCTAAAAGGCAAAATCTGTTTAGACCATGCCTGAGACTACATACAATACTTCGATCTACCTTTTGGATAGCACATGTCATTACACTTTTATAATAGGTGCGTCGAGGTATCTCGCATTTGTATATCAGAATAACCAGCATTAATACTAGTGTTATTTAGATATATACTACTTTAGAGTTGTATGTTTTAAAATCTGCCACGATAAAGTTTATCTTTGGTACAGATCATTCTAGAGTTACATAATTTTGACGTGTGGCGTTATAATTTTTTCTGAACCAATCCCATTGGCGCCCCTCCCGTGGCCGCTGCCATCGTGCGTTAGCGGCCATCTCCGCCTTGTATATCCGTATGCTACTCTGCATGCTCAATCTTTTATTCATGAGCGTTCGAAGTCATATCGAATAGAATTCAGTAAAAAAGGCAGGTGTAGTACCAACCCACAAACACCGATTAGCCTCAGGTGCTTGTGTTCGCACACAAGTGAGCCACATAATTTGCTTCGCGACGAGTATGCTGGAAATTAAACCAAATTCCGGTAAATTCGAACTGAGCTCCCCTATTATCTCAGATCTTTGGCCTTAGCGAGACTCCCACAGGTTGAGAAGCGCTAGGTTTTGACGTCTCTATCACCGGTGTGAGACCATGTGATGACAATCTCATAAGTGTAATGAGTATTTGATTTTGCTTATATTTTATTGTCATTGTTTAAGTTTAATTTTGTGTCATATGATCTCTGGATTTTGCAATCTGTAGTTGACGGTCTAACCGGCTTGTGGTCTGACCGGTCGCCATGGCGGTTTGACTTGTGTGCGGTAGTACTGGCCCATAGTTGATGATAATTATTTTTCAGATAAGCTCTTTTGGAGGTTTTGGGTTATGACCTGGTGTGGTAGTACCCGCACTGGAATTACGGTATAACCGAGGAGAGAGGTCTAACCGACCAGTGCATGGGGTTTGACCGGCAGGAGTTGGGCGGTTTAATCATTTTGGTAGCCGCGGTTAGATCGGTTCCCTGTTTCTGAGTTGAGTGATTTTGGTTTTGATTGTTAGTCATAGCGGAGTATATGCAAGTGTTAGTCGTGGGGTGCCTATGCAGATGTTAGTCATGGTGTGTCTATGCATGTGATTTGCTAATGAGAGTCATGTGCAGTTAATTTGTGCTCAGATTGATTGCTTTTTCTTTAATGCGTAAGTGCTTGATGATTGTTGCAGTCAACAGCAAGTCCGAGGTTACGGAAGGGGTCATGAGGTTATGGTGTGTCACATAAGTTCGGGTGAAGAATCATCTCAAGCGGAGAATCACGAGAGAAAGACAAGGATCATGAGGAAACAAGTGTGTGCTTATGGTATGCCAATTGAACTTGTGTGTTTCAAGTGGTGACGGTTCTCGAATCAGATGTACGATCTTGGCGGTAAATAATTGGACATCACGGACTAAGGTGTGATGTGGTGTGCTATAGGACTTGGACGTTTCAAGTGGTGATGACCTCGGAGCAGGCGTGTGATCTTGATTATGAAGTATTGGGCATCACATCTTCGTGAAGATCGGTGGGTAGCAATTGAGAAAATTATCTAATACCTTATGAAGTGGCAGTTTACAAAATCACGGTGTTGGTCTAAGTGGTTTAGGCCACATCTTTGAAAATGTAATGTTTTATCAAGTTTTTGGAGCCCTGGAGTTGCGCTTTGAAAAACGTGCAAGCATGTGAAATGTAAAATCTATTTATGTGTGGGTTATCGGGTTTCTCCATTTGTAAGTGGTATGATCCACTAAGGGTATGTAGATTTCTAGGATTAAGTGGAATGTGAGAGTAACTAGATAAAACTTTCACACCATGCAAGCACTGGCACAGTTCAGTTCTCTTATCCTTGGACTAAGTGTAATAAGCAGGGGGAAGGTAAGTTCGTCCTTTATTGGTCTTTACTAGTGCTAACTCAGGCATGATGTCCATATCGACCAAGTCAAGGCGTGCGTTGACACCATCCTTTGTTTTGTCATGAATGTTCAGAAAGAGACCAATCAAATTGTCACATACATTCTTCTCTATGTGCATAACGTTGATACAGGGGCGAACTTCTAGGTACTCTCAATAAGGTAATTCCCAAAATATTGATCTTTTCTTCCAAATGTTCTTCTCATGGGAGCACAACATCTAAATCTTTAACCATATCATAGATCTATTTTTCATTTAAATGCATTGGATCTAAACTGTTCTACTTCTCTCTGTTGAATTATTTCTTCATCCTGAGGTATGGGTGAGCCCTCCGAAGAAGCCTACGGTAACGTATGTACACGGTTTTACGCGAGTGCTTCATCCACACACTCTCAATATCATCTAAGCAGTGAGTACAGGCTGTCTCCTTATGTACTTTGGCCCGACAGGTTAGCAATGGCAGAATAATCATTTATGGTGCAGAACAACAAGGCGCGTAAAATGAAATTCTCTTGTTTGTACGCATCCCATACCCATACCCCTTCGATCCACAATATTTTTATATCTTTCATCAATGGTGCTAGATACACATCAATATTTTTCGCAGTTTACTTTGGCCCTTGAATAAGTATCAACAACAAAATATACTTACGCTTCATACACAGCCAAAGAGAATGGTTATAAATACAGAGAGTCACGGGCCAAGTGCTATATCGGCTGCTCATGTAATTGAAAGAATTCATTCCATCTGTACTCAATCCGAACATTATATTCTTCAATTCTACACCGAAGTCTATAATCCTTCTATCAATGTTTCTCTACTGGGTGGAATCAGTAAGGTGTCTTAACATTCTATCCTTCTTACACTCCTCCGAGTGCCAGCGTAGCAATTTTGCCTCCATGGGTTCACAAAAAAACTGCTCCAAATGGAGAATTACAGGAAGATACCATGTCACCTTAGCAGGAGGTCCTCTCTTCACCTCTATTCCCTCGTTGTCATCTAATTGATTCTTACTCTTGTATCGGGAGACATTGCACATCGGACATACATGCATGTTTGCGTACTCTTTACGGTAGAGGATATAGTCATTCAGACATACATGTATTCTTTCTACTTTCATTCCCAGTAGACAAAGAATCTTCTTGGCTTTGTAGATGGTTTTAGGCTACTCGTTCCCCTCCGAAAGTATGTCCGCTAAAGTACTTTATAGTGTCGTGAAACTTTTGTCAGACCAACCATTGCTTGACGTCAATTTCAGCAGTTCAAACACGGCTTACAATCTCATGTACTTTGACTTGCAGCACGTGAACAAAGATTTCTCTAAATCCTCCATCAAGTCCTAGAATTTAACATACTCTCTCTCTCATCACAGTTCGCTTTTGCATTGCAAAGCATCTGATCTAGATTGTTGTCATACAGTCTATCCGAATCGGAACCATAATCGACATTATCCAGTGGCATATCATTGACTTCATCGGTGATATTATTATTACCTTCCTGTGTAATATGCTCTTCACCATGACTGGTCCAACGTGCATACCCCTTTTGAAACCCCTTCGAATCAAGTGCGCTTCAATTTACGCTCAGTTCTTAAACATATTTAGATTCTCATAGTCAATACATGGACAATACATATATTCCACTATCTTATTCAGCATATCCTCCTCAATAGCTTTTGTAAAAGCAGACACACCATTAATGTATTCTTAACTCACACGGTTCCCAACGTACATCTAGCTTCGGTCCTATGTTATGCATATAATAGTTTAGTATTAAATATCGAGTTAATTAATTAGTGTAGAATATATATATATATATATATATATATATATATATATATATATATATATATATATATATATATATATGGGATCTAAAGTAGCTATATGTAATTTCTTAATTGTCAATGTGTCGAATCTTTAGGAATACTGACAATGAGATTTGATAAAGAAAACAAATATACATGTAATTTTCTTTTCGGTTTTGCTATTTGTAAGTTGCCTAATTTTCCTCGTGTTTGGATGTCTAATTCTAATTTTGCTCTGATGGTTCCAAAGTTATTTTGTATGAATGATTTTGCACATATTTTGTAAGAAAATAACTGTATGTAGCAAGAATAATTAATTAAATTGAATTAAGTAGAAATAGAGTATGAATTGACTAAACCCTAAGCCATGCTAGATGTAAATAATCTTATCTCTACATCAAGCTAGCTCGATCTAAACCATCTTCAATTCTTCTTTCACCAAAAGCTAGAGATCTGAATTATAATACAATTAGGAACAAATTACTAACTATAGGTAGTCAAGAAATGAATAGATCTATAATCACTCTTGTCAAATAGTCTCCTTTCACCAAATGACCACCTCAAAGCCCTGTGTCCAGCTCAAAGCAGTAGCCTAGATATGAAATTTAAGATAGAGGATCGACGGGTCTACAAGCAATTAATATAGTAGAATTTTCACAGACGGTTTTTAATAAAAATTGTCTGTGATGACTTAATTTCACAGATGGTTTGTAATACAAACCGTGTGTGAAGTATCACAAACGATTATTAACAAGAACCGTCTATGATACTTCACAGACGGTTTTCACCATGAACCATCTATGATATTAACTCTTCACAGATGGTTTTTATCGCTGACAGCAACACAGATGGTCTCTATACTAAAATCATCTGTGTTTGTATTTAATACTGACGGTTTTGAGGAACCTTCTGTGATATGGCGTCTAGTATTAAGCTTTCTGTAGTAGTGACGGAGCGGCAATAAGGTTTCTGGGCAACACAACCTGCGTGACCGCTCATCTTCTTCATCGACGTCAATTACTTTCGTGATTGCATGTCATTGTGCTGCTTCTTTTTCTTTATTAACATTGTTGTAAACCAATTCATGTAACCGATAGACTTTAATATAATTATGTTCTTGCGTATGTTAGTACAATATGATTTAATTGCTATTGTTAGTTATAAGTTTTATATTACTAGTATTTTATAATATATGCCTCATGTTGATATTTGAAATTAAAATATTATCTATATTTCTAACAATAAATTGTTTCAACACGAACAATTTCGGTAGTTCAAGTGGTACGACCTCTAGATATGCTGAGGCATGCTATGTGGAGCATTAGATGCTGTATGCAATAATGCAATGCGGCGGGGGAATTTCGTGCTGGTGCAACCGTGCAACCACATTACCTTCTAGAAAACACCCAGCTTTACGTTAACCCAGCCCGCGCACGTTCACTTTTCCAAATCATTTGCTCGGGTTTCCTTCAGAATCACTAAACCAACGGGCAAACACTGCAAACCACTCAAAAGCTGGGCACGGAAGCACCTATCCATTATTACGTCACCGAGGCAGCTACCCCGCTCAAAACAGCTTAAACTTCAAACTTATTTTTTACTATTCAACAATTTCGTTTTTCCCTGATGTTTTTGGCTTTTTCGAGGTTTTTATCGGTTCTTTTTTCTCGTATTAGTTTGTACTGTCCATAAAGGGTAACATGTTTTTTCTATTTTTAAATTTTAATTACGCCAAATATGTCACCATTATCTACAGTGCAATTTCAACCAGTTACAGTGCTTTTCAACTATAAGTCATTTTAAAAAAGCCATTTTGAGCACACCTTTAGCCCATTTCACTCATTTTAGCAGACACGGTTAGCTCTCACTCGAATTTACAAAATAGCTCTTTTCAAACCACAGAAAAGGCTCTAGGGGAGCATGACAGACTATTTGCTACGGTATAAGAGCACAGCAAGCGGTGTGTGGTGTGTTTTACTTGCGTGCGAACCTAATACAGTGGGTCTACTGTAGAGAGAGGGCTATTTTTACAAATTTAAGTGAAAAGTACTTACATCTGCTAAAATGAGTGAGCAAAGGGCTAAAGATGCATTAGATTCGCCAACTCCCTCCGCCAGATGGACGCCAGATGGATGATAGAGACAGAGCGTACGTGATAAATGGAGATTATTGTAATGAAAGAAGGAAGGGAAAAGGAAAGTGCGAAAGGGAGATGGCAACGAGACACCCAACGATCGTGAACAGCTTCTATTAGTTGATAGCAATTTTAAGTATCTGAGCCATGGTTAGGATCTGATCTGCTGCTACTTTTCAAGCTCAGTTGGTTTCCGCGTCCCATCAGGTGGATTACTAGATAAGCGAATGGTCTAGAAAAACAACTAGGTAAGTAAACAGAAATTATACACACACACAAAAAAATCTTCCCCGTGACGATTCGGATATATGTCGTCGGCGGAGCTGCCAACCATAGCCGCTCGCATCGATCGCGTCACGTTTGATGTGTCCGGCGGACGGAGAAAAGATCTCCTCTGCCACTCCGTCAATCCAGGCCTATCTGCAGAGTGCAGCCTGCAGGCGGCGGTCGGCATCGCTGCGCTGGGCTCCGCTCATTTCAGCTTCTGTTTCTAACTTTTAAATTATTTTTCACTATTTATAAATTTTGTATTTTTCTGAACTTTTATCTTTTTTTGAATTTTTTGCCGGTTTTTTCCGTATTCATTCACGTTGTCCGTAATGAGCTAATATATTTTTCCTATTTTTAAATTTTTTAAATTTAATTACGTTAAATAAGTCATCTTCAACTACAATAAAATTTTAATTGTTATAGTGCGATTTCAGATATAAACTATAGCTTTTCAGTTTAACCGAGCAGAGTTGTCCGCGCCGCGACGAGGCAATACTTGCACACGAAAGAACAAAACCGCCCGCTCGCGCGTGCGGCGCTCCCGCACGCGGCTGCGAGACCGAGTCGCCTGGCGACGCGTGTGCTCGGGAACGGCATGACTGTCTTATCGCTACATCCTACGTAAGCCGTGGCGCCGGCCGGATCTGCATGACGCGTCACGGACGGATGGTCACGTCTCTCTCCCCCTGTTGTTTATTATCCGTACGAACGAGAAAAAGTTGTTTTTCGCCATATCAGGCGAGTCGGTTGAGTTTTCGAACGCAGTTTGCCTGTTCTTTTTCTCTGTTATATTTCTGTCGACATGTAAAGTTTTAGAGTATTTTTTTATTTTTTTTATGCTCTGGATTTCTATCATGTCAACGAAAATACAAAAGGCACAAGAAGAAGAGAACAGCGAAGCTGCGTTCTGGGTTTTCTCGTGGAGTACGGTTCTCACGTGATTTGACGTGTTCGATTCTCTCTCGGCGTTCTCTCCGCTTTGAGTTGGGTTCCTCTTCTTTGGCCCATGAAATATATCAAGTATACTACTACTATTGTCGGCCTAGTGCTTGAGCGAGAAGAACGAAAACTCAATTTTCATCCGGGGACTTTGATGCTCCCTTCATCATGCAAAGTACTTTTCATAATATAATATCCTGTATCTTTTTCTATTAGTTGTGTAGAGTAGCAATTTTGAGTCATGGTTAGGATCTGGTCTTCTAGGTTTCAAGCTCGGTCAGTTTCTGAGCTTATGCACTAGTGTTCTTTTGCACTAATCACCATGCCATAATTGATGAGTTGCTCAATCTCCAATTCTCCACCTCCCATCATGTGGATAATCTACTAGATATGAACAAAAAGAAGATGCAAACAAATCAAGAATTCATCGAGCATTATCACCGTAGTCACTGTTAAATAGAGTGAGCGAGTCTTTCCCAAGACGATTCCATCCAGAACAAAAACGACGGAGTGCACTGGACTTGCATCTCCGATCGAGACACACCTACGTATACGTGAGCTATATCGTGTGCACCCTCCTAGAACAACATGGATCCGACCATTGATATATGTCGTCAGCGGAGCAGCCAACTACCGGGTGTGTGAGTCACATCGTTGGCCGCTCGCTCGATCACGTCACGTTTGATGTGTGCGGCCGGAGAAGCTAAAGATCTCGTCTAATCCGCGCCTATCTGCTGCAGGCAGCGGTCGGCACGACTGCACTCCAGTCTGCGCCGGCAAGACAGTATCACAAGACAAGTAGTCTGATCCGGCGAAGAAACAAACCGGCAAGCCGCCGGCTCGCGTGCGCGGTGCGGCCACACGCGGATGCAAGCCTGCAAGACCGAGCCGGCTGGTCGCGCGCGCGCGCGTGGTGTGGCACTGGCACGTCGTTTGACTGTCTTTCGAAACCTACGTAAGCCATGGCACGCGCCGGCGCTGGCCCGATCTCCGTGATGATCTCCGTTCGAACGAGGAAAAAGTTGTGTTTCTCCACATTTGTTCTCTCCAATTTGAGTTGGGTTAGTGTTGCCTGAAAAAAATGGTCATTGTGTGGCTCTCAATTCCTCATGCAAGGACCGAATGGGTAGGAGCGCAAACCGAGCAGATAATTTTGTCCGATCAAGACCAACCGAAGGCTCACAGAGCAAAGATGGAAGGGGTAAACGGGTATATGATACTATACGTATTCGACTCTAACTTTATGAAAAAATACGAGATAGGATACGGAACGAGTAATATCTGTCCGTATATATTCGTATGTTAAGTGTCTGTTGTGACTTCATTTAGAAACAAGAAAACAGATAAATGCATTACCATATCTAAATAAATAGAGAATATTGAGTACTATTCATTCAACGTCTCGATGATTAGTCTTTCTGTATTTGCTCTGATTGCATCCCTGTTGTCCAATGTCCTATGCAGGGATACAAAAGAAGCGGATAATTTTTATCCGATCGATCATCCGAAATCCGAAAGCTTGTAGAATAAATATAGAATGAAAAAATTGATATCCGATATTATATGTGTCGATTTCAGTGGCGAATCTACCGTGGGTGCTTGTGGGTGCTCGAGCACCCCCTCCTCCCATGGTAGTTGAAGAAGACCCGGCCGGCCGGCCGGCCGTCGCATCCGAGGAAGTGACAGAGAAGGTGGAGGAGGCAGCGGTGGAGGGCAGGGCTACCGGACAGGCACAAGGTTCCATATGCCGCGGAGCCGCGGAGGGGGAGACCGGGGGTGGTCGGCGGCCCGGCATGGAGGGCGGCTCGACGCCGAGGCGAAGGGCGGAGTGGAGGGGCCGAGGGGGAGGCGGTCGGCCACTCGGTGGCGGCCGGGCGAGGCCGAGCGGGAGCGGCGGAGTGGAGCGGCCGTCGGCGGACGAGGCGACGACGCCGACGAGACGACGATGCTATTCTCCATTCGCCCGGGCGCTCGCTGTGGATTCGCTTCGCCGTTTGCAGAAATGCCGATAGAAGTGCGCGGACTGAGTAAGCAGCTCATGAGTGCGGTCGTCGGTCAGGTCGTCTACGGTCTGCCCGAGCCCGAGTGCGGGTGCCCGACTGCCCGTCGCGCCCGTGATTCCGTGTCTCAGTGACTTAGTCTGCCGTCTGGTGTCTCCGTGGCGTGAGGCGCGTCGCCGTGTCGGCGTTCGGCATGAGTGCGTGGCCGCGTGACTGCAGAGTGCAGACTACGTGAGGGCACTAGGAGTATTTACTAACTGAGACTGATGTAAATTATTGTTGATCGATACTTAGCAGTAGGCATTAGACATTAGCTGATTAGCTAATTTATTTAAATTATTGTTTAATCCATACTGAGCGAGAGATATTTAGAAGTCCTGATAACAAAAAAATCATTCAATATTTTCAAGACATGAAAACTCGTAGAGTGAAATTGTGTCGTATTTATGAACTACATTTGATATTTTTTATCTGCAGATCAGTACTCACATATTTATGAACATTTGGAGCACATTATCCATTAGCAAGATACTAAATTTATTGTATTGTACATTTTCAATTTATTCTCTTCCTATTTATGTATGAATTTGATATTTCAATAGCAAAAGACTAGTAAATGTAGCTTGGGTATATTTATATTGTGCTATAGCCTCAACGGTAGAGCTCCCCCTCTATTTTCATTCTGAATTCGCCACTGGTCGATTTCAATTCTAAGAAAAAATATATAATAAGATATAAAATAAAGGACATTGCTGCTCTTTGATCCGGCTTGTTAATAGGTCAAGTTGCGATGCTAAGTACTGAGTACAATTTTCAGCCCAGAGCATGGCCCAAAGAAGGATAGGCCGTTTCAAGATATGCTCTCTCCCCTTTTCTCTGGGCCCGTTTAAAGATGACCTACGTCTACTTTCATGCTCCTCGTTCGAGAATACACGACGTTTTAGAATGACAATTATTTTTTTATCCTTAACCACTCATATATAAAGAATTATTCACTCAAAAAGAGTATATAAAGAATTATTGATAATATCATTAGATTCGTCATACAGAGTACATTTATAATATAATATCTTTTTTCTAAGATGTAAGTGTCCAAAACTAGAGGGAGTACTAATCAATGATCAATGCCTCGAGATCTACTTGATAAAAATGCGGTTGGCATGTGCTGTAGTATGAGTACAACAGTGGATATAGCGTACCCCTTTTTTTCTTGGGGATATAGAAGAGACCGAGAGAGGGCTAGTAAGTAAAATGAGTGAACATGGGCCTCTCGTACCCCTCTTGAGGTTTTATATACATGAATAGGGTAGGATGAGAATACCATTCTACCCCTTAATAATTACAAAAATTGAGAGTATATTGGTACATTCCTTTATACACATATCCCTATATGGGGCTGGGCCACCCCCACAACAGTACTCTCTCGATAGCAAGCGCGGAGGTCCCGAGGGGCGAGTTAACGTGACCAAATGCCCCAGCCCCCCGTCCCCTAACAACAAGCATGAAGGTCTCGAGGGGCGAGCTGATGCAACTGCTAACTCCAGCCCCCAGGGGACTGGACGCTGTAAACTTCCCGGAATAGGGTTGTCACTGATAATGACGTGGTCATGGTAGCACATGGAGGCGGAGCCGGGGGTGAGAAAGTCCCATGCCGAAGCTGTGCTCATCCCGTCGAGGTCGTGCCTCTGACGCGGGCGGCACATAAAGGTGGAGTCGTGGGTCGAGCCGCCCCTCCGAGGCGGTGCCTACGAGGTGGGCGGTGAAATCCCCTGACGTAGTCGGAACCGGCCCATCGAGGTTAAGCCTCCGACATGGGCGACGTGTAGACGCAGGCAACAAAGTCCCACGCCAAAGCCGTGGTCGTCCCGTCGAGATCCTGCCTCTGATGCGAGCAGCACGTAAAGGCGGAGTCATGGGTCGGGCCGTCCCTCTGAGGCAATGCCAACGAGGAGGGCGGTGAAGTCCCTCGACGCAGCCAGTGCTGTCTAATCGAGGTCAAACCTTCGACCGGGCGGCACGTGGATGCGGGTGACGAAGTACCACGCCGAAGCCATGGCCGTCCCGTCGATATCCTGCCTCTGACACGGGTGGCACGTAAAGGCAGAGTCATGGGTTGGGCCGCCCCTCTGAGACAATGCCCACGAGGAAGGCTGCGAAGTCCCCCGACGCAGCTAGTGCAACCTAGTCGAGGTAGAACCTCCAACTGGGCAACACGTGGATGCAAACAACAAAGTCCAACATTGAAGTCGTGGCTATCCCGTCGAGGTCCTACCACCGACGCAGGCGGCATGTAAAGGTGAAATCATGGGTCGGACCACCCCTCTAAGGCGATGCCTACGAGGAGGGCAGCGAAGTCCCTAGACCAGTGCTGCCCAGTCGAGGTCAGACCTCTGACCTTGTAGCGCGTAGACGCAGGTGGCGAAGTCCCATGCCAAAGCTGTGAAGCGTGCGCGCTCCATCCTTATTCTCCGGACCGGCGTCAACGAAGTCGACAGTGGAATGAAGTCTTGAGGCCCGTGATCTATCCGACACCCTTCGGACTGGCTTCAACAAAGTTGTTGGTAGGATGAAGTCTTAAAGCACGCACTCCGTCTCCCACCCTTCGGACTGGCGTCGATGAAATCGGTAGTGAGATAAAGTCTTGAAGTGCGCACTCCATCCCTTCACGCTTTGGACTGGCGTCGACGAAGTTTGTGGCGATACGAAGTCTTAAAGTGCGCGCTCCGTCCCTTGCGCGAGTGTCACTGAAGTCACGACCCCTAAACGGTCCGACAGTGGTCAACGAAGTCACGACCACGAGGTGGTCATACGGGTCTCGACTAAGTCATGAAAACGAGGTGGTCGGATGAGCGTCGATGAAGTCATGACCCCGAGGTGGTCGGACAGTTGTCGATAAAGTCACGACCACGAGGTGGTCATACGGGTGTCGACTAAGTCACGACAACGAGGTGGTTGGAAAAGCGTTGACGAAGTCATGACCCTGAGGTAAGTCATGACCCTGAGGTGGTCGGATGGTGGTCAATGAGGTCATGGCCACGAGGTGGTTAGATGGTTGTCGATGAGGTCATGACCACAACATGGTTGGAAGCGCATCGATGAAGTCACGCCCCGAGGTGGTCAGATGGGTGTCGACTAAGTCACGAGCACGAGGTAGTCGAATGAGCGTCAATGAAATCACGATCTCGAATTGGTCGGACGGTTGTCGGTGAGGTCACGACCACGAGGTAGTCAAATGCTTGTCGACGAAGTTACAACCACGAGACAGTCGAACGAGCGTCAATGAAGTCATGACCCCGAAGTGGTCAAACGAGTGTCGATGAAGCGATGACCAAGAGGTTGATACAGGAGATGCCCAATCTTCACAATGTAGGATCGATGATGACAACTTGGATCCGTGCAACTCGACGAACCGATGGCACCAACCACTGTTAGAATAACAGCTTACAACAAAATAATTCGTCCAACCACATGCTCATGATCCCGTCTACCCGACCACACAAGTAGACGTGTCGCTGCTCCTGCGAATAACAAGGAAGCACAAGAACAATGGAGGTATTCTCTAGAAAATTGCCTAATTCCCGAAAGGCAGCTCATAGCATCAATTCGAGAATAAGCAATATTGTCTATCTTAAAAATAATGTGGTCTCCCCAAAAGATTACATACTACAAGGCTTTATATAGCCCTTTGGAAGGGTTCGTAAGACCCCTAATCATGTATGACTCAACCCTATATTGTGTATTAGACGCGAACTCTCACAAAAAAAGAAACTAAAATAAAATAAGATAAAAATCTATGACATTTCTGCAGATGGAGTTCCCTTCCATTACGTAGTCCTTGAAATAAACTTTCCAATGAGTCCAAGAATTCCTCAATCGGACCCCGTATGTGAAAATTCTTGACTTTTATTCACAAGATATACCTTCGGACTACTCCGAACACAGTCGAGGGTCCGATAGGACTGGTCCGATCATCACCGAGACTGATCGAATGGATCCATGTGTCTCCAAAGACAATCGAACAGTGCGAACATTCGGACTGGTCCAAACATCATCGAAGCGATCGGGCGGTCCGCGGGCAATCAAACGATTGCTACAATACTCCAATCATAGCAGTCGCAGTCATAAGTCGAGCTGCGCAGTGGTCGTAGGTTGTAGAAGTCGCAGTTGTAGCTGTGCAGTGATCATAGCAATCATAGTCGTAGGTGGACAGTCGTAAGCTGCAGTGACAGTCGGTAGCTGTGTAGTGACCTGTGTGGTCAGAAATACTAGTCGACAAGCCGTGGTTGGTGAAGCAGTCGATGAAGACGTGGTCAAAGATGTGGTCGACAAACCATAATCAGTGAAGTGGTCAAAGGCACCATAGTCGAAAGCACCATGGTCAAAGGCACCGTGATCGTAGACATCATGGTCAAAAGCACTGTAGTCGAAGGTACCGTGGTCATAGACACTGTGGTCAAAAGCAGCAGTGATCCGAACATCACCGAAGTGATCTGACGGTCCGAAGACGATCGAATGGTGCCGACTATTTTTGAAGTCGTTCGGCCTGATCCGGAAGTTGTTTTGATGCCGATTGGACTGGTCCGAATGTCCTGAGTGGATTCGTGAGTTTCATTGAACTTACAAACGATCCAACTTGGCCTTGATTGTTTGGACTTATCTCCCCTTGCTTGGCCTTTATGAGCTTCTCATCTATTGTTTCGACTCCAAAAGCTTCACAACGTTAAAACATGAGAATAAACAAAATATTTGTATGAGGTAGTATCCGGTTCTCACTTAAATTAAAACCAAATTTAACTAGATGCGATTTCACCTATTGATTAATCTTTTTAGCTCGTGCTCACGTAAACAGTCCAATCGGGATGTCCTCATCAGAGGTGGTCATAGCAAGGGAGATGGGGTGAATGGTGCCTTCAAAATCCCCGCCCCTAGTATTCGCTGATACTTCACTCTAATAGCTACTAAGTTATGAAGATTAGGATTGGAAGCCAAAACCCAATGCAAACAACTCAACAAACGAAAAACCAAAAAAAACTTGCTCTTAGGTAGTTAGATCGGTTACCAGGGGCGGTCTGGCTGGCAACTAGATGATGGTAGGATCGGCCCCTAGCGGTTTGACCAAGGGAGGAGCGGTCTGACTGGCCTCCACTGTTCCAAAACTAAAAATTCAGCTTGAAGTGATACAACTTTTGGTGCAACTCCAAAAATACAAGTCCTAATGATATAAAATTTTGTACACCTTACTTAAGGTCTTAAGAACCTGTTCCAACTAAGGATTATAAGAATCTATGTTAAAGTTTAAACCTTTCTCAACATTAAGCAAGATTACATTAAAACCGGGCAAAAACTGAAAACGAGAAACATGACATACTCGTGTATAGAAGATGGCCAAGATGGTTGTAGATGTATTCCCATATATCATAGCAAGCAAGAACTCGCAAGGATTATAGGCAAAACACTCGGATCAAAAAATCACTCGCAAAGGTCAATCCAAGCAAAACCGGGCAAGTTTATGAACTTGCCAAATCTTATGCCTAGGTGGATAGGGATCGATTTCCATAATATATCTGCATCACTTACTCGTTCTTGACATCCAACAAGATCAAAAAGGGGTGAGAAAAGAACAAAACTAACCAAATCAAGAATAAATCAACCAAAACGAGAGGGATCCTTGTGAAATGAACAAAGTTGATGTAGGGCATCTTCTTTTTAGCTTCTAAAACCTGTTTTTTGACTTTTGTACAATATCTAGTTTTCAAATTGAGTGTCTTTTCAAGGTGAAGTCTACAAGTTGATTGTAGTATACACTGTAGCAACTTCATTTATATTGGCCAAAACCACATGTAAGTTTATGTTACTTCGTACTCTCTCTTACGAACAGCCCAAAAGGCATAAGCTGTAGCCATAAGCCAAATCCAAAAAGGATATGCCCATATTGCTATTTAAAGATAAATGTTTTATAGTCACTCCACCTGAAAAACGAGAGAGCACACCATAGGACTAAACTTCTCAAGCCCTAACCCTAGAACACTTGTTTTCAATGAGTAAAGATAGGATAGCTGGATGGTTAACTAGCAAGTTTTCATCTCAATCCATTAAATAGATAGGCCAACCAAGACCTATATAACCATAATGGATGCTATCCAATAGCACATACGAGAAAAACTCGTTAACGCCGCATAATACGGGTTTTACTCATACACTAAAGTTATGCACGCTTTTAAAGCACATAAGATCGAATCTGCTAAGTTCTTAGTTTTTGATCCAATTTGATCTTCTTAGCTTTTTCTTGACCTAAACTGCTCTCCCAAGAGTCACTCAAGCGCTGCGGTTTTGATCCAATGCAATTTTCCTATTTTGGTCAACTTACCAAAATATTCTTTCTTGACCTGGTCTTCATTTTCTCTTGCAAGCAATTGTCATGCTTGCCACGTGTAGATGCACCACTGGCTTGTCACGCATCAGTAAGTCTCTCGTTCTGGTTTCATCGGACCATGCCTCACTTGGACCGACCAAGTTATATGGTATAACCCGTCGCTCGAACTTCCTTCCAGTATTTTCCATCTTTCTTGTGCTATGCATGAGCTCAACAATCTCACCCGGAATCATTGATCATTCTGAACTTTGGTTTCTCCATAAGCGTAGTCTCAATCCTCCTCGTTGACCATGGTTGATTCCAAGCGTCGTTGTACATCCAAATACAAAAAAATTATTTTTGGACATAAGTTCTTCACAACTGACCCACATGAGCTAAAATATGCATCATGCAACACATATGCACTGACCTAGATCAAAACAAATCAACCCATGACCACAATTTCCAAAAATCCACATTTTGGCCGAAGCACCACAACCTTGTCAGTCAGACCACTGTCTCCAGTCGGTCTAACCGCTAGTGGCAGCCGATTAAACTGCTGGAGGGGGCCAGTCTGACCAGTGGCCGGTCTGATCGCCTCCTCTTGCCGGTCAGACTGCTAGTGCTGTAGGAATTCCAAAAAAACTATAAATTTATACATTCTAAATTTTTACCTTCTAAAAAAGCAATGGTTCACAATAACATAGTTCTGGAGCTTCTCAAATGATCCTTCGCTTTTGGAGTGCTTCGCTTTTGGAGTGAAATGATCACTGCATCAAGAGAAGCAATGCATTTTGGTCAAGAGAGAACAAAACATCGCTGGCAATGCAGGATTTATTATTTGTCACTCTGCTACCACCCACGTCTGATGTCTTGGATCTGCCACCTTGTCTTGCTATTCCATCAGGGGATGTTTCTTAGCAAACATCTTGCACTGTCCTCTGTTGTTGCAAGAACAAGCCAGATCTTTGGATGCAAATGCAACTTCAGTTACTAGTTTACTACCTTAAACACAAGCAGGCACAGAGCTACATCGAAAAAGGTCATCCAGATCACAAGAGCAGTAGAATCCAATGAAAGAAGTAGTAGTATATCACATGAGTTACAAAATACAATTAAACATGAAACCAAAAAGAAGAAGAAGAAAGAATAAAGCCGATGGACAAACACATCACAATATTGGTACAGGGATCAATCGATCGATCAATGGGATTGGTTACACCACACCAACTCGATCATGCATGACATGCACAACGCACGAAACAACCACCACCTTGTCATCCGTCGATCACACCACCCTCTTGTGATCCTCAGAACAGGCCGCCAAGAATGGCGCCGCCCAAGACACCGACCGCGAAGACCCACCTGGCCACCCCGGCGCCGGCCGCGGCCACCGACTTCACGTTATCCGCGGCGGAGGCGTCGTCGGCCGCTGGCGGCTCGGCGATCCCGGATGACTTCTTGGGCTTCTTAGACTTTTTCTTGGACTTGGCCGGCGCCGGAGCCGGCGCGGGCGTGGGCGGCTTGGGGCCGAAGAGCTCGTACGGGAGGGGCACCTTGTCGACGGAGTAGATGGAGAGCGGGAAGTCCTTGGAGACGACGGTGGAGAGGAGCATGGAGTTGACGCCGGTGGAGATGTTGACGTTGTTGTTGGAGGGCTTGATCTTGTACTTGTAGGGCCCGTCGGCGCCGGAGGCCTGGGTATTGACGGGGCCTTTCAGGGTGGTGAGCATGGAGAGGCTGTAGAACCTGGGCAGCACGCAGTAGAGCATCATCTGGATCTGTTCCTGCTGCGAGAGGCCGTTGAGCGTGCCGGCCTTGAGCGCGTCGAAGGCGGCGTCGGTGGGCGCGAAGATGGTGAGCCCATTGTAGCTGTCCATCAGCTGGCTGTTGATCTGCGTGTCCACCCGGCTCTCGTGGAGCAGCCGGAGGAAGGTGCTGTACTTGCCGGACTTCTCCAGCACCGACGTCACGTCGGTCGGCGGGCCGCCGTCGGCGGCGGCCGCGGCGGGGCCGGGCGCCGCGGGCTTGGCCTTGGCCTTGGCCTTCTGCGCGGTCGCCAGCACCGCCACCGCGGCGAGGAGCACGGCCACGAGAAGGAGGCGCGACGCCGACGTGGCCATGGCAGTGCGGTGGGTTGGTGGGTGCGTGCGGTGGCGGGGACGAGCTAGGCGGGGATCTGAGAGAGAGCAGCAGTGTGCGTTCAATAGACTTATAGTGGTGGGTGGCGAGGTGAGTGAGCGTGTGATCGATGCGAGTGAGCGTGTGAGGTGAGCTGGAGAGGTGGGGGTTATGGCCGTTGCTTGGTTAATTATTCTTTTACGTCAGCGATGTGATTTGCGAGCTACCTGAACCTGAACCTGAAGTGATCTTGTGCTGATATGCGAACTACTGACACTATTTGCAGGTTAATTTCACCCGATTTTGCTGTGTGCAGCACGTATAAATGTGCTGTACGTACGTATGTACGTACCTCCTAGCTGCTGCATGTGGCGGTGGTAAGGCAGGCAGAGAGCTTTCGAGGGTGATGTTTTACCTCGATCGCAGTATCGGTCTCCTTGTCAAGTGTATCGACAACAGCAAGACTACAACAGGATTGTTGAACATGTTTACATGTACATGTAGTGTGTGTGTGTGTGTATGACCTGTACGTACTAATCATGCATCTCGAAATCTTTGTCGGCTGGGACGTCTTGTATATATATTCGATCTGAGAAAGTGCATGCATGCCAGTTAGTTAGACCACATATATAATACCATATGCATATATATGTTGGTACAAGTGATTTAGGTATAAGTATATATCTGGGAATGGTGTTCAGCATGTATGCGCTAATCATGCATTCACATAAACGAATCTGCCACCGGCAGTATAGTCGTAGTTCTACTGCAAGCTGGCTGTCCACGTCGAATCATTGATCAATTGACAGTGCCCGCACAACGTTCTGGCGTGCGAGAAAAATATGTAACTCCATCTAATTTCCAGGAGAGTTTTGTGGGTGCCTACTTCACATCGCATCATATTATAGGTCTGTTTTTTTGCAGTTTTTAAGTTTTGTTATAGTATATAACTTTTAAACGGAATATTTTCTCAAGACATGGTCTACAAGTTAATGATAGTACACGTTAAAAGTCTAACATCTGTACCAGTCAAAATAGCAAACGTGTGTCTCTTTTTCTGTAATATCTGTCGTAAACAGCCCATAATTCAAAATTTTTAACCAAAAGTTATAAACCATAATCATGAGCTAAAAAAAGAACATGCCCTATATACTCCATACAGAAAACCGCAATAGCTACTAACTATCCTGAATTACAGTGACATTTTCCGTCGATTGAGTAGGTTAGGCTTGCAGAATTGTTGGATCTATCTGCCGATCGAATCAAGCATAGGCAAGTACGCAGCGGCGGTACTCTTGTGCAATAGAAAAGGTAACGACTACTATACCGTTCCTTGTTTTTCTAACGGGTGGTCACCGTTGAATTTAGCCCTCATGTACGATCTTGGCCATTGGCTATCATGGAGGCTACTACCTTATCCAAATATGAACCACTCAAAACAAACTCTCCTTCTCTCTCAAACAAAGGATATGGCAGCTAGGACTAAGAGCAAATGGACAGACGAACATGGACTCACCCAAATATGATGGCCATTTGCGAGCTTGCACAAGCACATCGGCAAGTAGCGAGGGCTGAGTGCCGAGGGCCGTGGACTCACTCAAGCGACAGGTGGTGAGCATCAACGAGCTTGATCTGATGGCAACGATGAACATGACAAACGATGAGTAACCATGGGCGAGCAGGGCATCAGGAGACAGGCAACAAAAGGCGAGCGCCCCCTCCTCCTCTGTCATGTTCGCTGCCACTCCTCCCCTATCCTCTTGATCCACGTCAGCGTCATCTCCCTCTCTCTTTTCATATTGATATCTAGAGATGGTGACGGGGGTGGGGCGTGATGTGCTATGAGGCGGTCGGATTTGACAGCGGCACGGCTTGGTGGCGTGGAGCTTGGGCTAGAGCCAGGGAAGAAAGAGAGATGGAGGCTCGATGTGGAGCTCAAGCACGGATTCGGCGGCGGGAAACATCAGGTGACTCCATGGCAGCGGTGGTAGTTGGGGCTAGAGTTGGAGAAGAGGGTGCGTTAGCAATGATCGGTGTCGAGCAGCCCTCGGCCACGTGGTAGTACCATTATAGCCATGTGAGCTTATTGAAACTAACCAAAATTTATTGAAACATGTTGAAATTTTTGGTTGAAATTTGCGGATACTTATTGAAACTCATCAATTGAAACTTAATGAAACTTGAGTATTAAAATCTGAAACTTTGGCTTGGAATCTTGTAGAAATTTCTACGAATATTCGAAACTCACTTAAACATGAAACTTTTCGAACTTTTTTTGAAACTGTATGAAACTTGATGCTGCATGGTTGTAACGGCATACCGTTCTCTTGTTGCTCCCCTTGTGCATACGCCAAGTCGCCAACTGACGAAGAAGAGGAGGAGGAGATATCGGCGATGGCGACGGCGTAGCGACCCGGAAACGACGTCCGATCCATCCACGCCGAATAGCAGCTAGGAGGTAGCGCAATATTCAGCTTCAGGAACACAACACAGAGAAGACAATAATTAAGTACCAACGCTACAGTCCACTGTCCAACTCCACACGGCTTGTGCTTTGATCCTTGCGCTTCTCCTCCGGCCGTTTTCGCTGTATTAGAAGTTAGAATCGACAAAAAAAACTTGCTCCTACCAGCAACGATCGATTTCTACCACAATGCATTCACCTCCTCCTCCTCAAGGGACGGATCTCATGTGCGTAGGATAGGACTCGATCGGTCTCGATGGCGAGATTAAAATAAGCCCATGACAGGTGAGCACCCGTCGCCACTTCAACTAAATAAGATTGATTTTCCAGCAGAGCCATGCACAAGCTTCGACTTAGCAACAGCGTGAGAGAATCGACCGCTCACCGAAACCTGCTTGGCAGGCAGGCACCACATGCTGTCCCTCTCTCTCTCTCTCTCTCTCTCTCTCTCTCTCTCTCTCTCTCTCTCTCTCTCTCTCTCTCTCTCTCTCTCTCTCTCTCTCTCTCTCTCTCTCTCTAGAATGTCATATCCTTCCTCTTTCCACTCTGTATTCTGCGCCACCAAACCCTTTTTTCTTTTCGTTCACGCAAATCACGATTTCACGAACTAAACGAGCCACACATACTACTGGACTTTAACCAGCTTTTTATAATTCAGGTTTGCACCAAATTACTAGGATATGCTAGGCCGGGCCCAAACGTAGCCCATCTGACCCGAATGCAACCAAGCTTAATTTTGTCTGTCTGGACTGACAAATGCTCAGATCGATCTCTAGTCATCTGGCACTAAATGCTTTTGTCGCCCTCTTACAGATCGAAGATCTGTATGTCACTTAATTTGTGCAGATGAAGTGCGAAAGAAAAGGCAGAGAAATATGGATTTCAACAGCAAAGCATCATTAACATTGAGTCATTGAGAGCATCGCATAGTAAACCCAATCTTCAAAACCACCGAACAAATTCAGTAACAAGAGAAGAGAAGAGAAGAGAAGAAAGAGAAAGAAAGGTAGGGCGAAAATGAAGTAGCAACAAGAACTACTGCTCTTCAAATCCATGCACATGCACACGTAGCCTCGATCCATCTCGTATGTATGATCACTGCTCCATCCATCCTTCTTACAAGACGCACGCGGCGGCGGCCACCAAGGCAGCCAAGCTCCACCCGGCGGCCCTGGCCCCGACCGAGGCCGCGCCGGTGGGCGGGGAGTCGGAGGCCCCCGCGGGCGCCTGAGCGACATTGCTGGCTCCCCCCTTGGACGGCTTCTTGCCGGAGCTGGGCGCGGGCGGAGCGGAGGCCGGCGGCTTGGGGCCGAACAGGTCGTAGGGCAGCAGCACCTTGTCGACGGAGTACACCGCGAGCGGCTGGTCGGCGCGCAGCGCGGTGCCGACAGGGGTGCTGACGATGCCGGTGGAGACGTTGACCTGGTTGGTGCCGGTCGCGGTGATGTTGAGCGTGTAGGGCCCGTCGGCGCCGGACGCCTGCGTGCGAACGGGGTTGCTGGCCGTCTCGAAGGACTCCATGGAGAAGAACTGCGGGACGATGTGCGCCTGCACCAGCGAGACCTGCTCCTGCTGCGAGAGGCTGTTGAGCGTGCCGGGCTTGAGGTTGTTGAACGCGTTGTCGGTGGGCGCGAACACGGTGAAGCCGGTGGAGGTGCCGTTCAGCTGGCTGTTGAGCTGCGTGTCCTGCTGCGTCGCCTTCATCAGTCGGATGAGCGTCGTGTACTGCCCGGCCTTCTCCAGGATGGCCGTGACGTTCGGCGGTCCGGCCGGCGCCTTCGCGGGTCCCGGCGCCTGGCACAGCACCGCCGGCACGGCAAGCGCCAGCAACGCCGCGGCCAGGAGGCTTCTTGCGGTGGCCATTGTGGTGTGTGATTAGCTTGGTGAGCGGTGGTGGTGCTCCCTAGTGTTGAGTGTTAGCAAGTAGCTATGGCCTGGATCGAGTAGTCATCGAGATGGCGATGGTGATATATAATGGGGGGTTTTGGAGTTGGCAGCATGTGTGGGATCGATGTGAAGATGGAAACAGTCTGGCTGGCTGGCCGGTGGAGGTTTTAGTGTTGACCAGATGATATGGCGATGTGGTAGTGGAGGCACATAAATGGGGAAGGGTTTAAAGGCCAATTGACCGTACCATTTTGAGATTGTTTTATTCTTCTCCATGGTATACAGCAACGTTCAATATTCAGATCGGTTTAGTGGTTAGTTAAGTACAGGCCGGATCAGTTTAGGCCTCCGATCACATAAATTTTGGCTATGGATGTTGGCTTTTAACTAAAGGGTATTGATAACTAAAATGTGCACTATAATCGCTGTTAACTTTTTTTGACTGAAACATTCAATAAAAGAAAAAATAAAGAAAAAAAACAAAATAAAAACTCTTTATATTTCTATGGACAATACAAAGCAAAAAAGAAAAAAAACATTAAGAAGACAACGTGTTCAAATCAACTTTCAACTTCTGAAACTAAAAGCCAAAAACCAAAATTCATTATAAGCGGACCCTAACTAAAGTCTTCAATAGTTAAGTACAGGTCGGATCGACTTAAGGTCTTCAAATGGAGTGTGGATTCTGATTTGCTACAGTTTTTTTTTTTTTTTGACCGGTCACCGTGGAGAAATGGCTATGGTAGTTTCTGCTTTCAATTTCAGTTTTTTGGCTTGAGATACTGTATTTTTCGGATGATCCCGAACAAATGCGATATCTTTCCTGGCGGCTATCTACTTGCAGGCTGATCATTCTTTGGAGGGGAGGTGCGGTGTGGGGCAGCCTATGCTATCATGTTGGGCTGTGCTGAGTGTTGAGCTGGTTTCGGTGGAATCTGGAATAGGGTGCCCAATCCAAGGGGTTATCGCCAGGAAATGCTGTCTCTGTTCTTTTCAGTTTTTAAAAGCTACTTTTTAACTTTTCTATAATAACTAGTTTTTAAACGGAGTATTTTTTTTAAGATAGAGTCTACTAATTAATTGTAGTACATACTTTACTGACTTCATTTATATCGGCAAAAATCGCATGTAACTTTTGTTACTCTGTAATCTCCTGTACAAACAAACCAAAAGCCACAAGCTGCAGCAAAAAAGAACAGGCCCGCTATTTGGAAACATGAGATGGGCGCAAATGCGTGATGGGCAGGAAACTCCAACTGGAGCACACTGTACTTGACTAAATTCTACTAGCTGTCAGACAAGCTTCGTGCTCAACCAGCAACATAACTCGGTTGTTCTGCCAACAAAAATGTGTGTGCTAGCCATTGACAACATCTGCTCGTGGGCTGCGCGCCGAGTACGACGAAGCGAACGCAGCCGCAGTGTCGTGCGATTTTTTTCATTAAAACTGTTCGCCATGTGTAGAAAAAAGAGAGGAAAGGTCAGGTGTCGGTGTTCTTGAATTCCCTGTCCACAGCAGCAACCTGTATGTCCCATACTCGATCTATTGCAATTTTTGCATGATTTGGTGTACCTCCTAAAGATACGGGGAGGTTCTGGATCCAAAGCAGCTCGATCTCACAAATCAACGCGAAATTATACTGGGGCAATGAGATTTTGGTTGCCACAATCTACCTATCTGCATTCTTTAGTATGTTCGCCTTGTGGACTTCGCTTCTTGTAAGATCTCTCCTTGACTCGCGTTAACTGATCGCCCCACTGCGTTTGTCTGGTCAAGACTTATTGTAGCACTGCACAGACGAGCCATCTCGCAAAGAATAGACAAGCACTTGTGTTCTGAATCTATACACTAAGCAACCAGAGTTAAGTCAGAAGCAGCGGCAGAAAGAAGCCGTTACCTTGAAATGCAAGCGCGATTCCCGATGAAATTTACATGGGTAATTGGGCCAGTATTAATGGTTCAGTCACGATGTAACGATCACGGAACTGCAAGGATAAAATAAGAGCACGGAAGCATACAATTCAGCCTGTCAGTCAGATCAGTGTAGCAAGCATTTGCTGTTCAGAAAGTTAGTGGACCCCATGCTAAGCGGCGGGCGCCTTGCTGGCTGGCATTCACATGCGGACATGCCAAGTCGCATCGCGATTATGATTAGATGGCTTTTACGGTTGTGATTTTTGATTTTTATCTAAAATTACATTATATTGGTTGTTATTTTTGAAAAATAAGAAAATATAATTAATTAAAAAACTGTTATATCGTCACAGATGATGCAAAGGAACAGTAGAAAAAACAGACAAAAAATCTAAAATTAGAAGCTGATACGTTTTAAGTAATTTTTAATTTAAATAAGCCAAAAGTTATAAAAAAATTCCAAAGTTAAAACCGTTTAGGATGGGACCTGACAAGAACTTTGCCCAGGCTAAACGAGTAGTAGTGATTGATTTCCTTGCTACATGAAACTTCAAATGAGCAGTGCTTATTAATTGTGCTGCTAGTACTTCATATCTTTTCCCTGATTCTTTTCTTAAAAAAGCTGAGCTGTAAAAAATGAACCGAGTAGGTATATCTTGGAGAGTATGACCTGAAGTCAATATGGCACTCTCCGTGGGTGTGTGTTTTTCCTTTTCGCCTGCGTGAAGCGGCAGCTAGCTAGTTCATCGATCAGATCGATGGCTTTCAGGCCTCATTTCAGCTTATGGATGGACACAACAATTGGCAAGTGGCTCATCCACAGGTTGGAGAATTCTGCGTAGCCGTGGAGACCCCACACGTTCAATAGGACAAAGTGCGCATAGCGCTCTCTCTCTCTCTCTCTCTCTCTCTCTCTCTCTCTCTCTCTCTCTCTCTCTCTCTCTCTCTCTCTATATATATATATATATATATATATATATATATATATATATATATATATATATATATATATATATATATATATATATATATATATATATATATATATATATATATAATGTCCAGCTTCTAGCAAGCGGGCGCAGGTGATCACATGGATGACACGTCATCATTAGAACGTATAGGTCCAAAGGTTCAGGTGAGGAGTACACCTAGACTGTTGAATTTTAGTGCGTGCACGTATATACGTCTTTGGATGCTACTACGCCCCGCTCGTTTCGGTTTGAACTTCTAGTTTCTAGCTTGTTTTATATTATTTATAAATTTCATCTTTTTTTTATATATTTTTGGCTTTTTTAGCTTTTTTTGCCGGTTCTTTTTCCTCATATTTATTCGCATTAATGTGATGGACTAATATGTTTTTTTCTATTTTTAATTTTTTTAATTTAATTATGCTAAATAAACCTTCATCAACTATAGTGTTTTTTCAACCATTACAGTGCTTTTCAGCCATAAACCATAAAAAAAAGCTCTTTTGAGCAGGGCGTTACACCAGATTTCTGCTCCTCTCTGAATCACAATTGATTTATAAATAATTAAAGATGGTACAGGCTTACAGCTTCACCATGTCTTCGCTTTTATTTACAAAGATAGTACAGGCTTTTCGTTTCAGATCGAGAGAGTACAGGCCTAATTACAGCATCATCATGTCTTGTATTTTCGACTTGCCGTCTCTCGGGAAAAAAAGTGGTCTAATTTGCCATCACTTTTATTTAAGGAAATTCTTGGTTGAAGCCCAATCAATCTATGACATACTTAATACCAATACCGTGCTAGTATGTTACAACGAAATATAAAATAAAGTGATATATAAATATAAAGGATCCTAAACGGTACAGTACATATCAATTTTCTATCATACACATAAAGAACATATCACTTATCAACTCCATCTTTTAAGTAGTAGAGATTCTTATAGATTTTTTTATTAAAAAATAATTCAAAAGTGTTGCTCCAATATAAGATTGATGACTTGGATTGGTAATGCTTGATTTCCACGTAACATACCGCTCATCACGTGTCATCTATTGAACAAGTGGGATTAGGAGCAACTACATACTGATGCAAACGGCATATGGAATAGGAAGCATTTATTAAATTTTAACCACATACGTTAACTGTGTTGTAGTTAGAGCTTACTCCTAATCGAGTAAGCATTGGTGGTAAACAGAATTACTTTTCAGGAACCAGCAGAAACCAAATCATCATCTTCCATTTTGTATTTATACATCACCCAGTCAGTCATGTTGCCATTAGGTGCCTTGCCTTCATGAAAAATCAATGTTTTCTTCGACCCAACAATGCGAGAGCTAAGCTCAATTGTTCTATCTTTTCCACTGGTTTTCCAGTAGCAAAAGAAGAACCATTCAAGATCTTTGCTACAAAGCAGGATTTATCTACACACAAAAACAGAAATATCCTAATGGGTACATGTGACACATACATACATACATACATACATACATACATACATACATACATACATACATACATACATACATACATACATACATACATACATAGAAAAATAATTCTATACTCCTACTTCTAATATTCATTTTGTTGGTGTTGTTATAACTCTTTATCTATTTGAGTATACTTTAATAATGATTATAGGATACTCCAAAGTGAGTTCTATAAAAAATTTCATCAAAGTCCATTTTCTATAGCATAATTTGTGTATGTACTCCTTTTATACATAAAAATGTCTATAGCAAAAAATAAAGGGCTCTGATAAAAAATTTTCAACCAAATCATATTAGAGTATCATAGAATCAATATTTAAGTATACTAAAAGTAATAAAGATGTATAAAATATTCGTTTAATATTAGAAGTGGGAATACATACTCTCGGGAGTATAGAAAAGACTTCGTACACACACATACATATGTATGTATGTATGTATATGTACATCATATGCATACATATATACATACACACATATATATACATATACATACATATGTATATATGTATATGTATTTATGTGTATGTATGTATGTATGTATGTATGTATGTATGTATGTATGTATGTATGTATGTATGTATGTATGTATGTATGTATGTATGTATGTATGTATGTATGTATGTATGTATGTATGTATGTATGTATATGTGTGTATGTGTTTCTATGTATGTATATGTGTGTGTACGTATGTATATTATATGTATATATACACACGTATATATCTACACATATGTGTGTATATGTATATATATATATATGTATATATATTTACGTATATACGTGTATATATGGGCCGATTCTTTTTGGCTGAGACTTATGGCTTTTAGCTGCGGCTTGTGGCTTTTAGGTTGTTCGTGTAAGAGATTACATAGTAACTGAAACTCACATGCGGTTTTTACCGATATAAATGAAGTCGTACAGTATGCATTACAATTAACTAGTAGACCCCATCTTGAAAAAACACTCCGTTTAAAAGCTAGTTACTGTAGAAAATGGTTATCAGTAGAACATTTGGAGCATATAAACCTTTCAGCAGCATCTTCACTTTCATATCTCATTTTGAACCTCAGTCCAACAGAAAATGGTTGACTGAAGCTTTTCATGAACTTCCAGTAGGGTACAATGAATTCAGATTGACTTAACCTGTCAGTTTTTTTAGAAGCAACAACTGACATCAGAACCTGCTTTATTGCATCAACAAAAGGGCGGGATAGCAGCACAGCATATTAGTGTGTGTGCCCTATTTAGGTCATCACAAGCACAAGAATTACAAGGCAAAGATTTTAAAAAATGAAGATATGAAAGAAATTAGTACTTTTCTGCATATCATAACATTTAAGCAAAATAGCTCTAAAAACAAGTTTAGAAAATGATTGGCAAAGCAACACCACCAGAGTTCAAAACTTCATATCTCAGCAAGAACACCAAAGTACCCAGAGAAAACCATGCAATGGAACATTCTGACCTGGACCTAGCTTGTTGCCAATAAAAAATACTAGCGCTTGTGCCTTTCGTTACAAATTGTGAGCGAGGTCTGAGTCTCCCGACTCGCAAGGGCTAACTATTGTTTCTGTACTTCTGTCAACTTTTCAATTTTCATCTATATGTTCGAAAAAAATCATCAAACATGGATTCTCAACTGCATTTGTTTCAGCGTATGCATGCGATCCCTTCATCCTTCAGGTTTAGGGGAAGAAAAAGGAGGAAACACAGGACACGGCCACAGCCGAAATAGCCAAGACCTGGTCGAGCGAGAGCTCGGGAAGGTGGTGCAGAGGTGGAAATCAGGGCAAGCGATGAACGCACGGCTCGGGCTCAGTGCGGCGGGGTCATGGACGCATGGGCATGGCACGGCAACTGGTAGGGATGAGAAGTGCGTTACGTGGCCATTGACTTGAAAATAGAGGCAGGCAGCACGGAGCGTGAGGATGGCGGCAGTTGCCAGTTGATGACACTGGCCGTTCGGCTCGGCGGCGAGGCGTTCCACCGGTTCCCGGCTTCCCGCCGTCCGCGCCGGGCCGGACCACCCGCTCTTCAGGAGCCGCCTGTGCCGAATCTGCCTCAGTTGCCGTGCGACATCTGCCGCGTAACAACCGAGGCCGGGCGGATCCATGACTCGACGCACAAGCACAACCGTCGTCGGCATCTGGCACTTCCAGATTCCACCGCCGGCTTCGACCTTCTTTTGCCCGAGCCGCCGTCCTGCAACCTCCGACGGAGTGCCCGCGCTGGCTACGGATGCACCTACTCGCGGGCCTGTGCGGTCGCCCTCCTCGGCCAGATTCACTGCTTCCGAGCGCTAACCCCGCCAGGACACGGACGAACAGAGCATAACGACACGTACTTTTGGCAGACTGCAGGGATGAAGTCCATCCTGTACTTCTGTTTTTCTTGTATATGTAATCTATTGCGACATCCTACTCTTCCAATGCAACATCCTGGGATTGGCACTCCACTGCATAGGACAGAATTAGCATCATTCTAAATGATAATGATATGTCCAGAATAAAAAGGCATACTAGTTCAGTAGCATGCTCTGAGCGTGGCGCTTGGAACAGATAGCAGAATGTATCCTATAAGATTCATGCTGTCCCCATCATATCATACTTAACTCTGAACACCATAAGAACAGATTAAGTACGATGGGGCCAGACGAGCAAAACAGGCCAAGGAAATTATGTTCTAATTGTACCAGAACCTCCAAATGGGCCGGTAATAGCAGACAGCTTATATAAACATATAGGTAATTCCAGCAGCAACAAATGCTGCTGACAATGAGCACCTAGGTACTAGGTCACATAATAAGAGCTCCAGCGCTTACAACTAAGATACAAGTTTGACAAACATCCTCGATCCATCCATCTTCACGAGACCCAATCATCACCCAGAGACTATCCACAACACAAGAGAAGTCTCTGCAAAGCATTAAAGCTATAATCAGCACATATCTGGGTGGAATGGTCAGACCATAGGCATTTATGCTTTCGTGTATCACTGACATGAAGTCGATACCAGGCTGAGCATTCCTTCACCTCCAGATAACTTGAAAATCCAGCTAACAGATCAGATCATCATATCCATTGTTGAAACGTCAATCACCCTGCCAACCACAGGCCTTTGCTCATGAACCTGCAGAATATTTAGTTAACAAGCAGTTTACCCTAGGAAGGCATAAAAGCTACATATCACAAGGCACTTACAGTAGCACAACTATTGCCCAGGGACTTCGGCACTTGTTGCTTCAGCGACTGGAATGGAGATGGATAGTTGGCATCACCGCAATCTATTTCCTCTCTTGCTGGAACCTTTTCAGTCAAAGAGATGCCAAATATTTTGCAACTGTTTGTGCTAACATTTTTGTTATCTGGTCCATCCTTTCCTAGACGGACAGGCGGGTGCAACTTCTCAACTGCAGCTTGTCCATCTATCACTTCTTCAGAAACAAGATGAGACCGGAGTGGCAAAGTTTGCTCTGTTCTTTCGATACCTTCAGCAGAGCCGAACCTAGCACGTCTAGCATCCTCGTGCTTATCCAAATGACCATGCCCAAACTCAAATTGGGATATCTTTGAATTAGCTTGCTGAAACATTAGGACATATGGTGGAGATGACGATTGAGATGGAAGCACTGGTGTTGGTGCGCCACATCCATGAAGTTGTGCATGCCATTTATTCACCATACCAGGTGCACGAGGACCATCTTGTTGATGAAAGCCACTATTTCTCATACCCACATCAACCAGAGTTCCTCGGTAAGGACGAAACACTTCTTGACCTTGCAAGACCTTTTGAAATCTTTGAGACTCCCCAAAGCCTGAGCAATGGTAGGAAAACCTAGGGTTTCCTAGTGGTGATCTAGCACTAAGTCTTGGAACCCCTAGGATGCTGTTACTCGCATCATTGGAGCAGCTCCGTTCATGAATGTACTGCAAATTTCTTGCTTCACATGGCTGAGAAGTAGCAACAGCAGCACCATCATGAGTTTTAAAACCCAATAATTCTTGACCTTGCAAGACCTTGTGGAATTGGGCAGATTCCACAAAATCAGAGCAACCACCTCCATCTGCCAAAAGGAAAAGAGAATTCAGCAGGTAGATCAAACAGATAATTATTCAGTAAACAGTTACTTTAACATACGTGGAACCATGTATTCCGGATTAACATGGGGGAGACATGGTTTCAGTCGCTTTGAATTGGATGTGGATAGATGGGATGCTGAAACTGAACTGGTCAGCTCAATCTCCCAAGGAGATACCCTGTTTGGTCGACGGAACTCAACGTCATCATCCCACCTCACCTGTCAAGATGGCCATAAGTTATCATCGAAACATAGGTAGGGTCATAAGATTGCCAGATATTTAGAAGGCTCCTAGGGAAGTGAGGTTATAAGAATAAAATTATCTGCTAAAGTCAGGAGGACCATAGTCTACAAACTGTAAAATATAATTTTAGCTTTCACATGCCTAAGTAATCCTGGCAGGTAAAATGCCAAGACAATTTCATAACCGCGTGTTCATAACTTCATATTCACTTACTATCATTTTGATAAGGAAGCCAAGATCAGTATGCAACTGTTGTGGTCCTGACCCCGGGGTCTCAGGTTATAGGGGTGGGATGCCTGGTAGCCTTCGGCTGCTCCCCGGCAAAGGTCCTTCTGACCCGCCGTGGTTGCCGCCTGTTATCTGGAACTTAGGGTTTGGGGAAGAATTACTTTATTGCTTAATTCCCCTCTGCTCAAGCGCAGGAGGATACTTATACCCCTTACAATCCTTGTCTCATAAGGAGACCGACTCCTACTCTGATCCTTAATACCTGAACAAGTTTTCCTAATTGGACTCAGACTCGGTTTCCCAACCGAATTGGCTGCTAATGTGCAGCTGTTTGGTCTGTTCCTTTTCCCTTTCTGCCATAGTGGCGTCCCCAATAAGAGTCCATAACATTTCCCCCCTCCTGCGGAAACAGCTCGTCCTCGAGCTGAAAGTGAGGATATTGCTGTTTGAAGTCTTGAACTGGAACCCACGAAGCGTCGGATGGTGATTGGTCAGTCCATTGAACCAGAACCTCCCAGGTATCTTTATGAAGACGGGAGCGGACAATCGTGGCAGGAGTGGGCACAATGCGACCGTGAAGAATGTCCGGTAATGCTGGTGGTGTGGTAGGTGGATCACCCCTGAATGGCTTAAGAAAAGCCACGTGGAACACATTGTGAACTCTAGCCGAAGGAGGCAATTGAAGTTTGTAAGCCACTGGACCGACCCGCTCAATGATTTGTTAAGGGCCATAGAACTTGGGTGACAATTTGGAGAACTTTGCTGTGATACCCACGGCTTGCCGATGATGAAGTTTGAGTAAGACCCATTGGCCTGTTTCAAAGTCAACTTCCCGATGGTGCTTGTCGTAAAAATCCTTCATGCGCTGTTGAGCTAGCAAGAGACGTTCTCGGATCTCAAGGAGAAATTCATCCCGAGAGCGTAAATTTGCCTCGACCGCCGAATTGGAAGTTGTACCTTCTTTGTAAGGGATCATGGCTGGTGGAGCGCGCCCATACACAACCTGGAAAGGTGTACAACGGAGGGCTGAGTGATAAGAAGTATTGTAGCAGAATTCCGCCCATGGAAGCCATCGAACCCAGTTACGAGGGTGGTCGCCACTGAGGCAACGAAGGTACATTTCGATGGTACGATTGACAACCTCGCTCTGGCCGTCAGCTTGCGGGTGAAAAGCTGATGTCATATCGAGAGAGACCCCCGCCAATCTAAAGAGTTCCTTCCAGAAGTTGCTAGTGAAGATGGTATCCCTGTCGCTGACGATGGATTCGGGGAAACCATGAAGCCGAACAATAGCCTCAAAGAATGCCGTAGCCACGGATTGAGCCGTATATGGGTGTGCCAATGGAACAAAATGAGCGTATTTAGAGAATCTGTCCACCACCGTTAAGACTACCGATTTCCCGTATACGCGAGGAAACCCCTCAATGAAATCCATTGAAATGTGCGACCAAATCTGATGTGGAATGGGTAAGGGGTGTAGCAGGCCTGCTGGGTGAAGGTGATCCCCTTTGTTGCGTTGACAAGTAACACAGCAGGTTACATGCGCACGAACCAGCTGTTTGAGTTGTGGAATGTAGAAGTCTTTTCTGATGCGGTGTAATGATTTTTGGATTCCTTCATGTCCGATGGCATGGTAAGCTGAGATAATCTGCTGTACATATACGGATGACGTGGGAATGAAGATTCGGCCGTTGTACAGAAAGAACCCATCCACGCAAGTCCAATTGGGAGGCAATTCTTGAGACGCCCACTGGGATTGAAGTGTTTGGATTTCCGCCAGTGAGCGGAGTTCCTCCTTAAGGTCAGTTAGCAATTGAAAGTTCGGCATTGAGATGGCCGCTAAGGTCATTTGTTCGTCACGGCGGGACAAGGCGTCGGCCACTATGTTGGTGCGCCCCGGCTTGAATTCAATTTGGAAATCGAATCCAAAGAGTTTGCTGACCCAATGGTGTTGAGGGATGGTGTTTAGTCTCTGATCTAGCAGGAATTTCAGGCTGTAATGATCAGTTCGCACAATGAATGCCTTGCCCCATAGATAGTGACGCCAGTGCCGAACAGATTTGACCAATCCAATGAGTTCACGTTCATAAGCAGCTAACTTGGCATGGTGTGGTGGGATTGCTCGACTGAAGAAAGCAATAGGTTTAGAGCCTTGATGGAGTACCGCTCCAAACCCGCTGCCTGAAGCATCACATTCCACTATGAAGGGCGTTGTGAAGTCTGGGAGCGTCAAGAAGGATGGCTGACAAAGAGCTTCCTTGAGGGCGGTGAATGCCTCTTGTGCTTCTTGGGACCACGAGAACCCATCCTTGGTGAGCAACTGGGTTAGAGGTGCGGCAATAGATCCGAAGTGGCATATGAACTTACGGTAGTATCCCGCTAGCCCTAAAAATCCCCTCAATTGGCGAGGTGATGTTGGTGTCGGCCAGTGCTGAATGTCCTGTACTTTGGATGGGTCCATGGAAACCCCTTCTGCTGAGACCACATGGCCGAGGTATGAAACTGAGGTTGTGCCGAAAGAGCATTTGGATTGTTTGAGGAAGAGTTGATGTTGACGCAGAAGGCTGAAAACTGTTCTGATGTGACACAAATGCTCCGCCCAAGAGGGACTGAATATGAGGATGTCGTCAAAGAAAACCAACACAAACTTGCGAAGATATGGTTGGAGAATCGCATTCATAATAGCCTGGAAAGTTGCTGGGGCATTAGAGAGACCGAAGGGCAAAACCAGATATTCAAAATGGCCGTGGTGTGTCCGAAAGGCTGTCATAGGGATATCATCCGGTTGCATTCGTATCTGGTGGTATCCTGAACGCAAATCCAGTTTCGTGAAATATCTAGCATGCTTCAGTTCGTCCAGTAACTCATCCACAACTGGAATAGGAAATTTATCTTTGATAGTCTGGGCATTAAGAGCCCGGTAGTCCACGCACATTCGCCATGAATTGTCCTTCTTTTTAACCAAAAGCACAGGTGAACTGAAGGGGGAGGTACTAGGCCTTATGATACCCTGTGACAACATGTCTGTACACTGCCTCTCGATTTCATCTTTATGATGATGGGGGTACCGATAAGGACGAACTGCCACTGGTTTGGAGCCTGGATATAGGTGAATGCGGTGGTCGAATAAGCGTGGAGGCGGTAATCCTGATGGTTGCTGAAATATGTCCTGAAAGTCCGATAAGAGGGCAGGTAATAGCTCTTTAGTCGGTGCATTGAGTGCAAAGAGCCGCGAAGATGGTCTCTGTGGTATACCCTGCAGCTCAACTTGGTGACCCTGATGCCAGAAAGACATTGACAGTTTTGAAAAATCCCATAGGATTGGGCCTAAGGTGCGAAGCCAGTGAACACCCAGGATTAAGTCGAAACCCTGTAGGGATAAGGCATAGCAGTTGATGGAGAAGTCTTCCTGGTCAATGGTGAGCGGTAAGGTTGGGCAAAAGCCAGGGCAGGGGATCCTGTCACCATTGGCAACCGCTACCTGAGCACCCGTGCGGTTCTGCAGGGGAATAGCGGCCAGTTTAGTAGCCTCCAAACTGATGAAGTTATGAGTAGACCCTGAATCTACCAGTGCGCAGAGCTTGTGATGATTAATGATGACTATGACTTGCATGGTGTTTCCTGACGAAATTCCAGTCAGTGCGTGGAGAGAAATCTGAGGATTGGGATCCCCAATACCGTCTTCTGGAACATCATCTTCATCCAGTATCTCAATCCAATACAATCGTTTGCAGCGATGACCCCGTGTGAATTGTTCATCACAGTTAAAACAGAGTCCTTTTTGCCGACGATCCGCCATCTCTGCTGGTGTGAGACGCCGAAAAGCCCTCTGCGGTTGTACTGACGTCCCTGTTGGTGGCGCTGGAAGCAGAGGAACATCAGGCGGCTTGGAAAGGAGCGGGACCGTTCGCTGCGCTGGGGAAAACTTTGTGGCCGACGGTAGAGAGCTGGAATGTGGCTGACGATGAAGAAATCCAGAGCTGTATAATAGCTTGTAGTGTCTCTCCGCAGCTTTGGCTAAACTGACTGCAGTATCCAAAGAAGAAGGACTCTGCAATTCCACATCGGATTTGATAAGATCGCCCAACCCAGCCAAGAACAATCCGACTTCATGCTCTGGGGAGAGATTATCGGCGCGACAAAGTACCCTATAGAAATTCTGTGCATAATCTTCCACCGATCCTGTCTGCCGCAAGAGTGCGAGTTCTGATACTGGGTTTGATCGAAAAGGAGGACCAAACCTCAAACGGCAAGAGCTCTGGAATCTGGCCCAAGAAGGGATCCCTTCCGATCGCTCCAATTTGTAATACCACTGCGCCGCAATGCCGGTCATATGGTATGTAGCCAGCCAAACCTTTTCCTCCTCAAGGGTGCGATTGCCACGAAAGAATTGTTCACAACGAGCTAACCATTCCAAAGGATCTGAATTGCCATCAAACAAAGGGAAATCCACTTTGAAAAACCGACCTGGATTAGGATTCGGAGGATGATCAACGGCAGGACGTTGGATGGACGAATTCGCCGAGTTGGTATCCAGATTTGGTGACGACACACGCCCTTCGATCGCCAAGACAGCAGTCTCCAAGTTTGCATGGGCAGTCGCCTGTTCTCCCTGTCGCTTCTCCTGTTCTTCCTGTCGCTTCGCCTGTTCTTCCTGTCGCTTCGCCTGTTCTTCCTGTCGCTTAAGTATTGTACTTAGGATCGCCTTCAGGTCGCGCAGCTCCGCGGTGATTGCTTCCGATGCCATGAAGTCTGATACCAATCTGTTGTGGTCCTGACCCCGGGGTCTCAGGTTATAGGGGTGGGATGCCTGGTAGCCTTCGGCTGCTCCCCGGCAAAGGTCCTTCTGACCCGCCGTGGTTGCCGCCTGTTATCTGGAACTTAGGGTTTGGGGAAGAATTACTTTATTGCTTAATTCCCCTCTGCTCAAGCGCAGGAGGATACTTATACCCCTTACAATCCTTGTCTCATAAGGAGACCGACTCCTACTCTGATCCTTAATACCTGAACAAGTTTTCCTAATTGGACTCAGACTCGGTTTCCCAACCGAATTGGCTGCTAATGTGCAGCTGTTTGGTCTGTTCCTTTTCCCTTTCTGCCATAGTGGCGTCCCCAATAAGAGTCCATAACAGCAACATACCTCTAAACTAGTGTAGAAACTTGTAACAGTCAAATTGTGAGCTAAGAAGAAGAAATGGCATTAACAATGAATCTATTTAAGACCATTTCCACTATGTTACATCAAACCTAACTTGCTAGAGTACAATTGTGAGTGTGAAACAACAGCAATAAAAGTTTACATTGAGTATTACTAAAATTGCAATATTTAACAATCTTGCAGAGCCCTTTTTGCTTCCTTGATGAATTCAAGAAAATATTTACTACAAAACTTTTTGAGTTTCACAATGATCGATTTGAGTTTGTGTTAGAAAAATAACACCAATGTGTTTTTTAAGGACAACCAATCTGGGTTTAGTAGTATGTATACCAAAAGTCACTCACTAAACCATTCAATGAAGTGAGCAAGCTCCATGGAAGCACATTTTTTATAGCAAAAATTGACATTAGAATGCGCATGTTCGCTTGCTATAAATTAAATATTGTCCAAATTAAAACAGGAGGACAAGACAGCTACAAGATGCAAATAGATCAAAATGCACTAGGCAAAAACAATGGGTACATTTGCAATCTTGCTCGAACAGTAGAAAACAAAAGGTTATACTGCAAACACAGTTGATGCTGTCAATCATCTATCGTGAGAAACATGGGAAAAGACAGCGTACCAGCAAACATTTCCACTTTGAACCACGCCACATAGCGTCCGCATCACCACATCCAGTTATTATCCCTGTGTACCTGTAGAATAATCTCATATGCATCACCAATCCAGCATCCAATTCGGATAATATCAGTTATCAGTAGAACATTTGCAGCATATAAACCTTCTTTCAGCAGCATCTTCACTTTCATATCTCATTTTGAACCTCAGTCCAACAGAAAATGGTTGACTGAAGCTTTTCATGAACTTCCAGTAGGGTACAATGAATTCAGATTGACTTAACCTGTCAGTTTTTTAGAAGCAACAACTGACATCAGAACCTGCTTTATTGCATCAACAAATGGGCGGGATAGCAGCACAGCATATCAGTGTGTGTGCCCTATTTAGGTCATCACAAGCACAAGAATTACAAGGCAAAGATTTTAAAAAATGAAGATATGAAAGAAATTAGTACTTTTCTGCATATCATAACATTTAAACAAAATAGCTCTAAAAACAAGTTTAGAAAATGATTAACAAAGCAACACCACCAGAGTTCAAAACTTCATATCTCAGCAAGAACACCAAAGTACCCAGATAAAACCATACAATGGAACATTCTGAGCTGGACCTAGCTTGTTGCCAATGAAAAATAACTCAAACAAGTAATAAATATTGGGCACAATTTAACATCCATTAGCATCCACACCAGCCACCAGCAAAGTAGTTCTAGCCCAATTGCAGTCTCCATAAGTACATCCTACCCTCTCAATCCACAATACATGCTATTTTTATAAGCATATTTTAGTAATACAATTGAAATTTACCAGGCATGAATGTCTTAAGGCATTAACAAAACCATAACTCTTTTTTTACCTGGGGTTATAGTAGATATGAAACGTACTTTTCGTAGCCACAGCATGTGCAACATTAGCTAGGGTACCAAGATTTGCACACTGGTTATAAAGTGCCGGAAAAGCAGATCCATTTTTCAGCTGAGCCACACGGCGCACTCCCAGTCTTAGCTCCCCATCATCACCTCTGAAAATTGATGATGAATCTTTAAGAAAGAGAGGCAACAACAACATGTGATAATTATCTGCATGATTCTATTGGCCTACCGCAAAAATAGAACAGCATCCCCAGAGACAAGCTTCTTCTTGTTGACAAATGCACTCCATCCGGTGGTTAAAAGGTGTCTGCGTGGCTGGCCTGTAACACATTCAGATGTAGATCTATCAGAAGAAACTTAGGACCACTTAACTTCTTATGTTTGTCCTTTACATTCCTTAAAAAGGGGCCAGAGCCCCCCCCCCCCCCCCAAAAAAAAGAAGTTTTATAGCACATAGCAAATATAAAATACAGTTAACATGGCTAACAAGTAATATTACCAACAGTAAAGCTACCCACAAAGGTATGGAGAAATTTTGTGTACCACACAAGCAAGTAAATGAAGAGAGTATGAAGATTGAAGAATCAACACACTTTGTCTACAGTCCTCAGCATATAATCATAAGGGTCACACAAAGCTCAGATGGATATTCCAAAAGAACAACTTGGCAAACATAAATACAAGTGCAGGTCCTTGGTGAGCAAAGTTGATGTATGTGGTATTTACAAGTGCTCAATGCTCAGTCAGAACCCGGGGAGCGCTGGTCCTCAGTGAGCACTAAGCACAATTGATGTATCATTAATCGATCTCAATCAATGATACAGGCGCGCTGGTTCAGCCAGTGCAGCAACTCCAACTGGAAATGCGTGCACTGTGCAGAAGCCTAATGAAGAAGTTGGAATGTATGTGCACAGCGCATATCTCAGTCACCAAAACAGGGTAAAATCCCCCATATATTTGTTGTGCTGTACCTCGATAGATGTGGCGGAACCTCCACTCGGTGCCGTGCAAATCCTTCGCAACAAGCTCCTGAGACGGCCGCTGCAGACTATAATCCTGCGCTCCCCAAACCAAAAAAAGACTTAAGTAAACCATCTCAAAACATCATAGTATGTATCACAAAAAAATGGAGCTTTGCGCCAATGCGCTCACCAGAGGGGGGAAGCAGTCCTCGGCGGCGCGGCGCGGCACGGAGAAGCCGCCATGCGTGCTGGTGTCGGAGGCCGTAAGCGTCTTGCAGAACATGTGCGGCATCCGCGCAAAGCGCTGCTTGACGGTCTCCCCGTCCTCGGCGTCGCCGCCGCTCCCGTCATCCGTCCCTTCGCGCTGCCGCCTCGCCGCTTCCTTCACGCGTCAGAAACGGACACCCGAAGGAACAAATCAGGCAGAATCTTAACCAACGCACACCGATCGAATCGAATGTTACTGCATGATGTATTGTTCGTACCTCGTTCTCGGCGACCAGCGAGAGATGCGCATAAACCTCATCCATGGCTGCGTCCGCCTGCAAAGCGGAAGCATGAACCAATCAACAAGCCGCTCACTCGAAGAGCAAACCAGACAAACGAACACATTGAGCTCGGAAGCACCAAGCCGGCTCACGCACATGGAGAGTGACGTCGACCACCCGGCAGAAGACGTGGGGCGGCACGGCGGACGGCGCCACCGACCCCCCGCCCGCCGCCGCCGCGTCCCCGAGGTGCTCGAGGTGTCCCTGCGGAAGGTACACGACGACGCTCCCCTTCCGCGGCAGCGGCGCCACGGGTCCCGCGCACGCGTGCCACAATTCGAGGCAGACCGCGCTCGGCCTGGGCGGAGACGCCGTGGCCGCGGAGCTGGCCTGGATGTGGTTGGAGCAGTTGGTGGCGACCTCCTCCGCCTCCTCCTCGTCCTCCTCGACAGTGTTGAGGTCGATCCCCGTCATGGCGGCGGCGCAGCGCAGGAAAGCGCAACAAGCGAGCGCGAAGCACGAGGGAGCAGCGGAGCACGCGAAGGCAGGCGAGCGAGCAGGCCAAGTGATTAATGAAGAAGGGTGGGGGTGGGGGTGGAGGGAAGCAGCGGCAACAGCAGCAGTACGGTTAGGGGGGATTAGGGTTAGGGGAAGTGGAAGGCGCGGTGCGGTGGGGTGGGGTGACACATCGTGGTAATGGCCATGAACCCTCCATGGCCATGATGGATGGCCTTATGCTATCGAGAGGGGAGCGCAGCTAATACCCACCACTATTAGCCAAAAAGAAGCGGGGGAGCGGGCGGCTGCAGCGGCTGTGCCGCTCTGCCTTTGTGTAGAATTAATATTTGCTTCGGCGGTGGTCTTGCTTATGGTCTAAGATTTTGGATACGGCTTTTTATTTTTTAGCTAAAATTATATTAAAATAGTTATTAGGTTTTAAAAATTAAAAAACATTATATTATTATGCACAATACAAAGGAATAAAAAAACCAAAATATACCGTGTGTTTCGAATGATTTTTGATTTAAATAAGCTAAAAATCTAAAAAAACTATAAGCTTAAACTGTTTGGAGCTTCCAGGTGGATCTGCCGAGTTGTTTTCGGTTTATATATCTTATGATTTTTTCGAATAAATAAAGGTAAATTTTTGTCGTCGTCGAAACGATTTATCGTCTTTATCAGATTCGGTTTATTTTCACGCTGACAGTCGAAAAGAACCGACCAAAATATATGGCCTGGACCGGAGGCGTGGGGGTTAATAAAGAAATGGGAAAAGGTGAAAAAGACAGCGCAAGAGGCGGGAGGCGCGCACAGTGACGGCGCAGAGCGAGCAGGCGGGCAGCTCTGCGGCAGCGGCAGCGGAGAGAGACGAGGCGTTGTGAGGAATGGGTGGTGGATGGAATATGGATGCATTGCTGACACGGGACGAAACGTGGTGGTAGCAGGCTAGCAGCAGCACAAGTTGCACAAGTGAAGCAGTGAGGAACTTGCATAGGTTGGTGTTAGTCCAGCTGAGTAGGACAATAATCCTCCAGTTTTCTGCTGCTACTAGTGCTGTAGTAGCTTGTTATTGAAAACTAATGCTGTTAGTTATGACGATGAGCCCGTAGGGGATAGGGTAAACACAAGCTGTAAATTTCACATCATGCCGTACTCAAGTCCCTAGGTGGATCAGGGGTGATGTAAATCTGAATGCGATGTCGCAACATACATACTAGACATCTGATGTATAATAGTAGTATTCAAAGTGATGATACTAATGTATATTTGGGTTTTGTAACAGTGAATTCAGAAAACCACACTTCCGGATCAAACTAAGTTTTACAAACCCACTGGGTTTAGCCTATTTTAGGGCTCATCCGTACTGTCTTTTAGTTTTTGATTTAGTCTATAAATAGTAATAGTTAGCTTGTAGAGAGATATTTGTGTGTGATTTTAATCGATATAAATAAAGTCACTACAGTGCGTACTACAATCGATTAGTAGAACATGTGTTAAAAAGACACTCCGTTTAAAAACTAGATAGAATAAAAAAGCCATTAAAAAGTTAAAAAATTAGTTTTTAAAAATCAATGTGAAAAGACCTGTCTCCCATCCACCACCTCAAGTTCGAAGCCCCTGTCTTGGCTGGGCAATATTGTAGCGTTTGTACATCTTATTATTAGTTATCTACACTGTACTCTCAAAACATAAATTTTACTCCTGCCAGTACCAGACCACTAGTAACAGTAGTAGTAGTAAATCTGCACTGTACTGTATTTTAATACATATACTGCCCTGTTGCAGCTTCGGTGCCATGGTGGCATTTCTGTATTTTCAGCTTCGTTTTTTGTACCGCTACTAGTCGTTAAGAGCACCGTACCTCCTGCAGACCGGGCGTCCATTACTATCAACTCCCTGTAGCCATTTGCACCTGTCCCTGTCTTCACAGCCTACATTAATAGAGAGAGAGAGAGAGAGGTGTAGTCGTGTAGACGAGTAGAGGGGGCTCGTCACACTCTGTTGCGTTCCGGGACCTGGTTTGTTGAGCTGTTGCTCAACAGTTGTCAGGGGGTTAATATCCGTAGCGTTGGCGCGCTACCACGACATTATTGGCGTGGTCCTTAATAAATGAATTTCGAGACACGCGATTCGATTTGTCGTGTTTTTAATACATCCGTATACTCCCCTGTACCAGCGTCATGCGTAGAAATGTCGATAACATCTCTACTGTTACATAAAGAATTGATGGACGTCTCACGTCGGTGTATTCTTTCCTTCACTTTGTATAGCTATCTGATTTAATCTGGATCATTCGTCTCTCTGCTTCTCTCAGGATACAACCGTCCATTCTCTCCACTTTCTTCATCTCCTCGCACATTCTGGCCATCATTCTTTTTCTGTCGCTTACTCTATAATGTTTGATGTGTAAAGTAGACCAGACAGTAAGTTATGTCTCACTATTTTTATAACTTCGTTGTAACGCACGGGTCTCTAACTAGTTAGGCTAAAAAATACAGTTACGACGTATAGTTATCGCTAGTCCTCAAAACCCATATATTCGATTTGTCTGGTGAGCATTGATGTATATCTGTACGTATTCCCACATGCAAAATTACAAACGATGATTCTCCTTTAACGTAGCTTTCAAAGTTACGGTTTAATGATTCTCGCGGGAATTATATAATGCTTTCAGCGATATTCGTGTGTAACTGTAGCAGAGGTTCACCAAAGATCTGATGCAGCGATTCAGCAGTACTAGCATGTGTTTAACACCAGTGTGGTTTTGCCGTATATGCATGCACTATCACCACCGTCGAAACGTTTTGAGATTCGTGCAACCTTCTTCCAGTACGTACTGTGTATTTGTACACAACTGTATGCCGTCCCATCGCATACGTTACAATACCACGCCCCTCCCTCCTCCGATGACCTCTCCCCTCGTTCGGTGCGATGCCGTTCGAAGCCGAGCAGGAGTGAGGTTTTCTTGTGTGCCAAAACCGAGTACATGTAGGGCCCACGTCTCATTATTCTCCTGCACTTCATCGTCTGCCCCCATTCAATTGCAGGTGGGACACCTGGGAGTGGATCCTACATGTACGTGAGAAACAAGAGTACTGGTGCACTTTATTTGGTAGATTTCCCTCTTTCTCTCTCCCACTCGCCCTCTCTCTCACGCCAAAGCGCGGCTCACTCTCCTCTTCCATTAATAATTCTCCTCTCCCACCGCCGTGGCGGTGCAGGCCGCAGTCACTCTCCCCTCCATTTTCTGTACTTCACAAGCCCACGCGGCGGCGTGCGACGCCATGCGGCAAGCGCGGGTCTCTAACTCTGTCACCCTCTCCCTGTCGCCGCCGCTACCGGATCCGGCTCCCCCTCCTCGTCTGACCGCACCACCGGTGCCATATCCGGCCGTTGTCGACCCCGCGGCCACCATTGGATCCGCCTCCCTCTCCTCGTCCCCAGCACCGCCGGCGCCAAATCCGGTCGTCCTCGACCCTGCGGCCGCCGAATCCGCCTCCCAGGAACCGGACACCGCCGGTGTTCACCTGTTCATCGTTGCCACCGATTTTTCCCCCTCTGTTCTTTTCTCGAACCAAAAATTTTTTGGTTGTTTTTATAGATCGTTTGATGTGTACCAAAAAATTAAGATCCACTTCTTCCTATCGTTTTGTACGAATTGTTGTTCCAAATCCAATGGTTTTCAGAAATTCACGAAAAATGTATACCGATTTTTTTCTAAAGTTTCGCAAAAAAAAATATGTACCGAAATTTCTCTAAGTTTTACGAAAATATGCACCGAGTTTGAATGTTAGAATTCAAAAATGTACAAAGCTAATATGAAAAATGTTACAAACTCTAAAACAGGTTACAAAATAATTACCAAAAATGTTTTAAAACTCTTTACAAAGAAAGACAGGACATACGAAAGTTACGAATGTTTTAACACTCCTTACAGCATGGAAAATAGTATACATAACGGTAGTTTATAATATATCTTTATATAATCGATAGATAATACACCCACTGTTTGTAGATATGATTAAAGATAACTCGTATAACATATTATCCATATAGTTGTCTGTAAAAATTAATATATTATCTATATAGTCATCTATATAATGGTATATTTAGTAAAAAGACATCTAGAGTGTCATCTGTTAAATAGTAGATAATATCTTTTTCTTTTCTTCTCTCTTCTCCATGTTATCTAAAATTCCATGTGACTTATGCTTATAGAAAACTGATACACACCATTGTATAAGATAGACATGACAGGTTACAAAATAATTACCGAAAATGTTTTAAAATGTTACCAAGTTTATACGGGTGGGCCCACAAGGACAGGACATAAGGAATTTCATACGGTGTGTGCAAAAGCTAGAAAGTTGGAGAATACAAAGGTAACACATTTTTTGGCGTATTTGACATAATTGTGACCAGTATTTACAAAAATAATAATAATTTAATGGAACTACCAAAAATATTATTTTTGCCGTCCGGTGCCCATACGGCGATGCCGCAAAGCTGATGCGTGTGAGCTGTCGCTCGACAACCGGGCTCTAGGTGCCCAACCGCCCCCACCACTCGACGACATGTAGTTAATCAGGTTAATTAGCCGACTTAATTACCTGCCTTAATTATTTTCTGTATATTATTTGTTCTAATTTTTCAACATAGCAAATTAGCTCAAAAATTTATGAAATATTATGAGCAGCCTCCAAACACAACGTACTTAATTATGTATTTTTTTGACAATTTTTTTGACAACGCCTCCAACACCATTTAGCAGTCCGCAAACTCCAAAAGAAACAAGTCAAGCATCTTGCTTGACTCTCACCACATACAATGAATGCACAAGCTGGAGTGGATACACAATCCACTTTAGATGTAACACATGGAATTTAAAACCTTTCTCTTTACTCACAAGGTGCAACACATGCGCAGTTGAGAAGAGGACCTCACACTAGCTCAAATGAGTGAAATGGAGTACCAAAAGTTATCCTTCAACAGGCTACAACAGGGTATATATACCTCCACACCTCGAAACTAGCTGTTTGGATCAACCACACAGGTCCCCGACCACACTTGTTTCGACTACTCAGGCCTCGACTGTGTCAACCATATTGATATTTGACCATGTTGGTCTTCGATCACACATAGACCACTACATCAATCCACGATCATGTTGTCTTAATCACGTTAGTTTGGCCATGTCGATTTTAACCACACAGGTCTTGATCATGTTGGTTTTTGATCACATAGATCTTCACCACGTCGGATCCAACCACACTGGTTTCAATCTAACAGATCTTGACCACATCAGTTCTGCCCACGTTGGTTTCGACCGCTTCAATCTTTCACCACGTCAATCTTCGATCGCAAAGGTCATCGACCACGTCGATCTTCGACCTCGTTAGTTCGACTACGTCAGCTTCGACCATGCTAGTTCTCGACCACATTGGTTCGACCATAATGGTTCTCGACCACACAAGTTTTCTGACCACCAACAGACAATCCATGAATACAATGCCGGCAGTTTCGACTAGCTGTAGTACCATAAACTGTATCGCGGTAGTTCCAATTTCCCTAAGAAGTGCATATAATTCAACAGATTTTGCCAAAGTTATTTGAAAACAACGATATCTTGCACACAAGGATCAAACATGATTCCCAACAAGTTGCAAAATATATTCGCACACTTTAAGAATCATGACATAAGGATTATATATGAATTTCAACTATTTGCAAAAACACGTTTGCAAATATAAGTCTCATATTACAAAGAATAAAAATATGGACTTCAAACATTTGCAAAACACATTTGCATTGTATAGTCACATGTTATAAGGATTCAACACATGATCTTCAATTATTTGCAAAACATATTCGCAAATACAAACCTTATACCGTAGAGGGCTAGAACAAGTGAGGATGAGTTATCAACACATGATAATACTCAAACTACTGGACAACACCCTTCTTAATAGTACGGCAATCTATATTAGCAATCTGGTCTTTCAATCGAACTCCAAGACCGATAAAAGATTAGAAACACATCCTTCGCCCTAACTAGTCATACCTTTGCCTTACCATCTTCTTAAAGCATGATGACACACACCTTCATTTCAAGTCTGAGTCCTTGCCACATGAACTCTATCAACACATGATGGGTCTTCATTTGATTTGATGATCAACACACGATCATCTCCTCTTGGACACGCATCAACTTATGATATATGCTTCACTTGACTTGATCTTTAATACATAAAGACTTCCCAAATCATCCACTTTTGTGGAACCTAATCTATTCATCCAACTCATTGAAAATGTTAGTCCACAAATCTATTGTCATTATTTGGCAAACTTCACAATTAACTCATAATGGAGGGATTAGATTCTACAATATTCCCTTTTTGGTGATTAATAACAATCTCAATAAATAATGAGATAGAAAAGATGAATTTCTTAGAGAGAACCAAAATAACAACGTTGAAGCAACTATGATGACAGAAAATATTTGACGAAGCCGACTGCAATTTCTTTAACCATAACCTCAAAAAATACGAAGGATTGTCACTTACTCACAACCACTTGAACATTTTATGACTCTTGGATCCTTACCTTGTATAAGAATCTAGTGATAAAGAATATCCTAACATCTAATCCTCTTGCACGTCCTATGTTTTGGATGAGTAAGCTTTGATTACTTGGTTTTGGCTTGGTTCCTCTCTATAATCAGTTTTACAGTTTATACAGTCTTTCATAGTTTTTCTCTAATTTAAAGTAGGAATCATATTTCAAATATAAGTAAAAGTTCTAATGCTAGGATGATTCATTTAAGATTATAGATTATTTTGTAGCATAATTTTCGAAATCCTAAAAGATAAGATACAAATCACACTAACTCGATGTATAGCATGCGCCCATAGATCGGGAAAGTTGATCATATACCCTCCCTTCATTTTGAGAATTCAGGATTTACCCTCCCACCTCAATGACATGTGGGGTCATCATAAGTCACTGACATGTGGGTCAGGAGGGTAAATCCTGAATTTCCATCTAAGGGGAGGGTATATGATGAATAAAACCCCCATAGATCATGTACTCACCTACTAGCTATTAAAAGTCAGAAAGGAATGGAAATGTGCATACAGGCCGAAGAAGTGCGAGGGGGGGGGCGCAAGCAGCGTGTAGGCTAGGCTGCTCCTAGTAGTGAAACTGAGGTGCCATCTCGTTTAGCTGAAATAAATTGATTTATTGTTAAAATTATATTGTAACTGATTAAAATTGTACCATAGCTGAAGGTGACTTATTTGGCATAATTAAATTTTAAAATAAAAATTAGGTTAGTCTATCATAGTCAACGCAAACAGTACAGAAAAAATGGAAAAAAACCTCAAAAAAATTGAAAAGAAATAAAATTTAGAAATAATAAAAAATAAGTTAGAGGCCTGAAACGTCCCACCTGAACTTTCCCCTCGCTTTTATCGGGCGTGGGTCAGCCGGTCAGAGCTGCCGTTTGCACGAAGCAGCAGCAGCCTCTGCCTGCCTGCCCCTGCGCGCGCGCCTGGGGACTTGCCCTGGGCGCCCGCTCGTTCCGTTCTATGGATCACGCTCATATCAATGTCATCTCCTCTCGCGAGCGCCTCTGCTACCAACAATGCACGGAAATGTATCGGGGTAAATGGAAACCACTCTGTTCAATTCAACGCATTGTAAAATAGGTTCGGCGAGTCCAAAATGCATGCGGTTTTGCCTATCAGGACATGTAAGAACCTCATGACCAGATGAGCGCCGCTTGTTGGATTGGAATACATTCTGGACTTGATCCGGGCGCAATCAATTTCGCACCATGTAATGTAGCGTATTGATCCTCTACTGTAGGCATCGATGGTGTCCGGACCATGGACCGGGCCTACGGAGAGTGGTTCCCGTGTCGTTGCTTGCTGCTCTTGGCTTTGGCGGTCTGGCTCTCCTGGGAACCCCACGCATTGGGCGCTGGTAGGTGGGGCCTGGCTAGGGGGCCCACCGGCCAGCTGATCAAAGGTACTTGTACAGTAAAAAGGCTTGTTGGCTTGTGATGAGAGGCAAGCTGCGAGTTAATGGTGGACGATGTCGATAGCGGTACTGAGATTCGGACGACTATTGTTTATATTGTATTTTAATATGTTTTTTTCGGATTAAAAGTGGTGAAGTTATTTACAAATACGAATTCAGAGTATTTGAAGTTTTGAATATAGTACCATCAAGTCGTATGCATAACGTTTCGGATCGAAAATTGATAATATAAGCAGATAATATATACTTACGTAAAGGTATATATATATATATATATATATATATATATATATATATATATATATATATATATATATATATATATATATATATATACCACCATCACTTTAAGCTTTTACCTAGTAATAAATTCATCTAGATTACTTAAGTACGATAGCCGATTCAATACTAAGTTCAACATAACCGATAAATTCATACGCAATTTTAACATAAGCGAGAAGAATTGATGGCGACTGGCTATAGTGACTGGATTCTGGAGTTAAGTTAGGACTTTGGTAAAATCTAGACCAGTCGATATCGATGATGATTGCTGGGCTGGGCCAATTGGAGTACCGACTTACTTGTCGTATATCGATTACCGATTTACCGATTCTATTCAGTTGAATTTTAGGTCTTTCGTTTTCGCTATCATATCAAGCAACAACTATCTAGTATTGACTAAATTCGATACTAGATATTAAATTATCTTCTCATGTTTGGTATCAGATCGGTTGGGAGAAACCAATTAAAGCACTAACTTGCTAACTTACTTTTCGGAAGTGAGGAGAGGGAGCAATGGCATCGGCAAGGATGCTGTTGCTCTGTCTCTCCCTGCTGTGTTCTGTTGTTCGCTTTCGAAGGACACGTCGCCCTGTGGCTTTCCTACCCGTGCAAAGCTACTCCAACATGTGTTTCTTCTGCGCTTTACTCCGCTCTAGGATGCGAAGTCGTCGATCGTAGCGTTTCATAGAAGTACACCTTTCCCTGTTTCGCAGGTCTACATTTCTACGGTTGCACCGTAGCAATCTTCGATCCTAACATTCCATAGAAAGTTCAACTTTCACAGCCCGCCCAGCTAGCTCTTATTGTATGGTTGTACACAAACCATACCATGCCGTTGGGCGTTGCAATAGCCATGGGGCTGCACATTTTGTCACTAGTACGGTACACTTCTGCACAGCTAGAGATTGCGCACGCGCGCGGGGGCAAAAGGCAGCAGCGATGCCGACGGCGACGATGACGAACTGGCGACGCACGTTGAGGTGGAAGATCCCCGTGCCGTTGCTCGCCCTCTTTTCTATCGGATGCTCGGCTCCACGTACGCATCCATGGACGGAGAGGTGGGTGCGCCCCCCCGGCTCGGCCGCGCGCGCGCGCATGTGAATGTGACGATGCGAGTGCGACGCCCCAAGCGCAGCGCGCACGCCAGCCTTCATGACTCGCCGTATGATTGGGCCAATCGCTGTGTTCCCTCCCTACGTTTTGCACCGCCTCCTCTCCCTCGTCGCCGTGAGGATGGGAGGCAAATCCTTCAGAGCAAGTCTTAGAGCAAGGCTAATGGATACGCCCACTCGCCGGCTGCAAGAAGCGCCATGTCACCCAAGCTGCCCAGCCGTAGTGGCGGACCCCACCAATATTTAATCCTTAACTGCTACGTGGAAGAATGGGATTGAGGGAAGAGTAGCCACAGTACATTTCGCCCGCTTTTTGCCGGCGTCTCAGACGTCGCCCGCTTTCTTCTCTCTCCTGCTTTCTCGCTCTCCCACGTCAGATTTCGCCGGCTCTTCGCCGCTTATAATACTTGCTCTTATAATACAGCCTTCAGCTGGCTGTATAAATACTTACAGCTCACTTTTCAGTCTACTCATATAGTAGTTACAGCCAGCTGAAGGCTGTATGACCTACCCCTTCCTCTCACAAAGTTTCTTGGTTCGTGTGCTTCAGCTGACTGTAAGTTTACAGCCCACCTCTCTTCTCTCTCCTCCTCTCTCTCCTCCACCTCAACATACAACTAGCTTACAGTCTCTTATAATACTTGCTCTCACGCGCACATGCACGTGATGCGCGTGCGTTGCGTTGCACCGGCCCCCGGCAGCCACGCGACGCGAGGATATTATTCTCTCTCTTCTTTTTTTTCACTTAATATATTTTTAGTTTTTACTGTTTTCGAGATGGGACTTTATCTGTTATTTTTTATAATTTTACACTACGATATATTGGTAAAATTATAATATTATAAAAGTATTTTTAACGATAAATTTAATGATGTAATTTTTGTATAACCAATTTAGATAGTTTTGAGTCTATTAACAATTAAATTTTAAAATATTCGATGGCGTATATTCTTAGGAAGTGAGAAAAAAAAGAACATAGGAGGAATGTTTGGTACGGACACCGGAGGTTGTCGCAGGAGGGTGAGGGGGCTAGCAAGCTGTGTGTCCTCCTGAATTGTGCTGTAAACGTCTCATTGGGAAAGGGAGTTATACTACATTGCCAAAGTAAGGGGCGATCGAGTTGGATAGCACTGGAGCCTTTAGTAACTTTCCCCTGTTCATTGGAGCTTCACTTTCAAGGAATTGTTTCAGGACAACATGTTTAGCACGTGGTGGGTACGATCATATGTCCGTGACTATATTTAGACCACATGATTCAACCTTGAACTATTCAAGATTGTTCGTTGGCATTGGTATCATCGGGGAGGTCATTGTTAAGAAATCACATAAAGAAATATAGAACTAACTATTTTTGGTCAGCGTTTAGATATTTTTTCCAATTGAATGCAGATGTAGACATATACTAACATAGTCGTCCTCGTGAGAGGAGAATGGGGTAATAGTCGGCACAACATTAGAACCAGCAAAATAAATAACCCTAAATAAACACGCATGATAAAGCAGGGCCTTATGTTGAAGAGGAAAAACAACCTTTTACGTGTTACAAGGATGTACCACTTGTTGACGTGACATGCTTTTATGCCCAAGAAAAGACTTTTTTGTGATGCTTAGTTTTACGGTGGTTTATGATTTTTTTATTGTAACTGACTTATTTTTTTACTGTAACCGATGATGTCTTATTTAATGTAATTAAATTTAAAAATAAAAAATAGTTTAGTCCATTATAGGCTATATGGAGGAATACGAGAAAAACAGAGAGACAAACAAGTCTAAAAAGACAAAATAAAAAATAATGAATTAAAAACCAGAAGTTAAAACTAAAATGAGGTGCACCATACGTCGCAAGCAAGTACTGCATTCTTGTCATTGTGCTAAAACTTGGAAATTGGGCCTGTTCTTTTCAGCTGCGGCTTTTGGCTTTTGGCTGAAATTTTTGAATTTTTGCTGTTTACAGTACAGATTACGGAGAGACAGATACTCACTTACGATTGTGGCTGGTACAGATGTTAGACTTTTAACGTGTAGATCGTTTAATTTGTAGACCCCGTCTTGAAAAATACTCCGTTTAAAAGTTAGACACTGTAGCAAAAATTAAAAGCCGTCAGCTTTTGATTTAAAGGACAGACCCATAATGTTGGGCGAGCTACGCAACAGAATCTTCACGAAAGAGCCTCGTTATTTTAACCGTAAACGGAACAAACCCTAAATGTAACACAAGTACGTGAATTCGTAAAACTCAAAGGATATGTCTGTAACAATTTAGTGAGATTCCGTGGTCGATCCCACATGGTCCTGCATGGACCCGCCATTGGTCCACGGGAATATTTTGGTGCACGAGGTTAAGCCCAGCTTTAAGCTTCCGTAAACATCACAGCCATACAGATAAACACTTTTCCTCCTAAAAGAACATACAGATAAACACTTTTCCTCCTAAAAGAACATATAGATGAACACTTTTCCTCCTAAAAGAACACTTATCCTATTTACAGCGCGAGATCAATAGTACCACCATAGAACATGCATGATTTCTGAATGAAAGGTAAGATCCATGTACTGACACGGTGCTACTGCTACCCCACAGCCATGGCGGCAACGAAGGCATTACTTCGGGCAGATACAAACAACGCTGCGCGCATTATTAACTTCCAGGGCCGGTTACACAACACACGCAAAGAAACCAGAAATGTGCAGCAAAATATTGCAAAGCAACGCGTGAGCTGAGCAGGGTTCTAGAATTAAATCTGGCCGTGCCGCGCGCGAGCGAGGGAGGGAGGCGGAGGGCAAGGCGGAAGTATGCGCCCGGCTTCACATGGTGGGGATTATTTTGCCGTCTGGATTGTCGTCGCCGTCTCCCTGCCTGGGTGCCTGCCCGGCTGCTCGGGCTCGATCGGCATCGTTAGGCCAAGGCACGTCGCTTTCGTACGTACGTCGGATACAGTGCTCTTGTTTTAATGGGTGGTTTTTTTTTGGACTAATGGCTTATGGCTTAAATATTTGAATTCTGTTTGTTCGCAAGATATAGTACGCACAAGAAAATAGTTGCATGCGATTTTAATTAATATAGCTGAACTCATTACATTGTGTCATGCGATTGTAACATGAGAAACAAGACACATTGTGTCATAAAAAGCTGTCTATAGAGACATGTAAAAAGACAACATATTGTAGTAGATGTCTATAGATGATATGGAATAGTATTAGAGCAAGGCTAATAATACAGCCTTCAGCTGGCTGTATGAGCACTTACAGCCCACTTTTCAGCCTACTTATATAGTAGTTACAGCCAGCTGAAGGCTGTATGACCCACCCCTTCCTCTCACAAAGTTTCTTGGTTCTTGTGCTTCAGCTGGCTGTAAGCTTACAGCCCACCTCTCTTCTCTCTCCTCCTCTCTCTCCTCCACCTCAGCATATAGCCAGCTTACAGCTCCTTATAATACTTGCTCTTATAGACAGCAGTTATCCATACCATTGTAAATACCTTAAAGACCGCTACGTGAGTAGCACCTATTGGTTTTAATTTTTTTTTTTTGGAGTTTTGATACCGAGCTTTCTTTGCTCCTTCCCAAGCTCCGACCAGACTGACCCATGGCACTGATCAAACAGGCCTAGTGGTCCAACTAGCCATAACTTACGGTTAGATCAGTAAATTGGAGAGACCGCCACCTCCTTGCGGTCAGACCGCCAGAGAAGGTTTTGGGTTCGATTTTTGTAGGGTTGACTTGTAGGTTTTGTGTACTCGATCTTCCGCTGTGTATTTTGAAGCTGTGGACAATCTAAAAGTTCAATTTAATATCGAAAAAGAATGAATTCCTATTCACCCTTTCTAGCCACCGTCTTCGATCCTACACAACCTCAAATATAAATAGTACTGCTACTACTCTAGAAAGTAGTACTCCACAAAACTCTATTGATGTATAGTTGAGCAAAAACTGACGGTAGCTCGCTCAACAATTTTCTGAATCTCAAGACTAGCGTAACTTTTATCCGTCAAGCAACGGCTCTTCCACTTGGTACAGCCGTGGCTATACTTGATCTGTTTGCCGGTAGCAAACATTAATCCCACACAAAAAAAAAAAACAAGAACACTGGATTAAAATGTTAAATGTTTTAGGACGCTGCAGATGATTCTGAGAATGCATCCAGTAAGCCCTAGCCTCCCCAAACGAGCCGAGTGCATGGGCCCCATCCATGTTGCTAAAAGGTGATACGTACTTCTACTTTCAGGTTAGTGAGCTGCTAACCAAACCAAGTCATAAATTGAGATTTTTTTTGAATAATCCATTTTTATGTAAAATTACAGAAATATACCCGCGAATTTTTTTACAAAAATAGGCTCCAGTCACCCAATAGGGAGACGATTGGAGCCTATCGCCCAACCAAGGGCCAACACAGTCCCTGTCGCCCTACCATCGGGCGACTGTATCCAGTCGCCCCCCATTGGGCGACTTTCATGTAGTCACCCCACATTGGGTGACTGCAGTCAGTCCCCCGTGAATGTTTTAAATTTTGTCAATTTTGTAGTTTTAAACTAGGAAAAATTCTGCTAGAGTTGTAATAAAAGTTTGTGTTCATTGTATGTTGTAGGTGCATAAAAAATTTTGGGAAATATTTTTTAGTAACGATTGACCGTAGAACGATCGGTATATACGATGGTAAGTGATATTTTTGAGAGTCTTCGTGCGTTTGCCATCATTGAAGTTCACTATTCGTTTGGAACGTACATCGAGTAGGTAATGAGTACAAGTAAGCACGGCACAGTATTAAAAAGTTCATATCGTAAATAACAAAGGTAAGTAGTACATGAAAAAATGGTGTACAATCAGGACTACCCTCAGTCGCCACCCCTGGCCTCCGCTTGGCCGTCCTCCGCTGCAACAGGTTACGACGCCCCGACAACGTAAGACGATCAAGAGCTTGTCGCACCCCCCCTGAGCTGGTGGAGTCAGCTGCACCTGTGTTTGTGTGCCCTCCGGTGCACCAGGGAGGGCACTGTTGGAGAGAACATTTGGTACTGTGTCGGGAGGTACAGACCCAGACGCCTGCCTGACCCACTCGGAGAAGTACTGGTCCAGATCGTCTGGGCTCGCGGAGGGGCCGAACCGCTGCTCGAACGAGAAAAGACCTGCAAAAGTAATATCGTTAGTTTCAGATGTAAATCATTGCGATAAAACGGAAATCGTACGATTTTTACTACCACTAACATTTCATACAAAATATACTACAAATGCAATATACTAAAAAAATACCTGGATCTGAAGATCTGACCCTCTCCTCCTCCTCTCCCTCTCCTCTTCTCCCCATCCTTCTCTTCTTCCGCTCCTTCCTCCTCTTCTCTCCTTTCTCTTCTTTCTCCTCTCCTTTCTTCTCTCGTGGCGCCGAACGATGGAAACAAATGAGGCGGCGACGACGGCAGCAGAGCGCGCTGCCTTTTTAACCCTCCCGTTGCCCGGCCGTTGGGCGACTGGAATTTCTGTCGCCCAACCATACGGCAACTGGAGACCAGTCGCCCAACGCCCGAGCGACAACAATAACTCGCCCAACCGTTACCAAACTGCCCACGTGTCGCCTCCCGGTTGGGCGATTGGCTCCAATCGCCCAATGGGGAGGCGACTGGAGCCTATTTTTGTAAAACAATTTTCTATGAATATATTTCTGTAATTTCGAATAAAAATAGATTATTCGTACAAAAAATTCGTCATAAATTTCCCCTGAGATCCAACTAGAAAGAAAGTGAAAGTGCGATTACTGCGAAAGAAGCTAGCGACGCACACGTATACTGATTTGGTTTGCAAACCATCGATCAGAGGCCCCGCGTACAGGTGGGTTCTTTAAGACTGATGATTTATGATTTAAATATTACTATAGAAAAATAGTTGTATGTGATTTTAGTCTATACAGCTAAACTCAATATACTTTTTACTATAATCTTTCTATTAATGTTATTTTTAAAAATATATTATTTAAAATTTAGTTTCTATAGACAATAAAAGCACAAAGAGACACGTTCGAACAGACCCATATATGCCTTTTCTTTGGAGGGTCGAAAGACATGGCAACCTAGGACAATGAATAGACGACATCAAACATACAGCAAGCTAGCTGGTGAATGCATGCTGCACCATTAGTAGTGCTCTTTTGGACTGTGATAAAAGTACAAAAAGAACCGGACGAATCTATCGGCAAAGGACTCTGGTAAACTTCAGTCATGTCTCTAAGATATCGCTATTTACTAGCTAGTGGTACGATTGGACTAGCTAGTACTACGATTGTGGCAACCATGATGATTACGAGGCTATGAGCTAGTCATTAGCTATTGCCTGCCAAGAGGCAGTAGTTCTTCGAGGACCTCCGACAGATAAAAGATTGATCAGCTGGATGAATATTATCTAGCTAGCTATTAGAAAAATGGGAAGCGACATGATGCAGCATGAGTAAGTGAAAGGAGAAATCCCCATCAAAGCTAGCAACACCGCTTCATGGAAAGACGCTAGCTTGCAGGACTTGTCACGAAATGCTTCTTTTTGATACCCGCTTCGAGCTAAAGGTTGTTCTCTTACACGGCTAGGGCAAAGAAACCGAGAGCACCCGTGGCCCGGGCACGCAGATCACAAGGACGCTAGCAGCTGATGACAATAATAAAATGCAAATAGAGGTTTGCAGCTAGTTTGGGGATTTATATACTGCAGTGATGCAAGGGAAAACTTAATACATGGCCGAGATCAGGACGATGCTCATGATTTTTTTGGGTTAGCCTTAGCCATGCAAAATGTCATCTTAGCATTACTAACGTGAATGCCCCCGACCTAATGATCCTGATCCCCGGTTTGGCAAAATGCTGCACGTCCTTTTAGCTTTAGCAAATGTTGTGCACCTAAACCCAGGATAAAAGTCATTCATTAGGGGTGTTTAGTTTGGCGATGCTTTATGTTTTTTACTGTAACTGACTAATTTTTTACTATAGCTGAAGTGTTTTATTTGATATAATTAAATTTAAAAATAAAAAATATGTTAGCTCATCACGGACAATACGAATGAATATGGAAAAAATAAAAAGTACAAAAGCCCAAAAAATCAAAAGATTAGAAAAAAACGAAATTAAAAAATATTGAATTAAAAGCATAAACATCTAAATATTAAATTAAAAGCATAAACCAGAAACCATCGCTCGAACGAGCGGGACCAATTGTATCCCCACTTTGCCCTACATCAAAGCAAACGTGAGCCAACAGGGCCCTGATCAACTCGGCTTCGGCTTCTGGCTTATTTTTCACTATTCATAAGTTTCGTCTTTTTCTGAACTTTTGACTTTTTGTTGAGCTTTTTTGCCGGTTCTTTTTTCCCGTATTTGTTTGTATTATACGTAATGGGCTAACATATTTTTAAATTTTTGTAAATTTAATTATGCTAAATAAGCCTCTGCTAGCTACAGTGCTTTTTTCAGTCAGCTACAGTGTTTTTAGCCATAAGCTATGAGCTTTTCAGCCGAACCGATCACCACCCAAAAGTACTTGATGTAGATACAAAGCCAACCGACTACCTTAGCAATGGTGAATTACTAATTGGCAGTGTCCCCCTATTAATACATGTATGGAGCAGTAGCATTTAGACAATGCAATAGGAGTAAAATACTCCTACTAAGCTGTGCTCAATTGAACTTTTTTTGTTGTAGCTTTTGGCTTTCTTCATATAGCTGACATAAAATTTAAAAAAAGGAAAAAAATAAGTTATCCTAATAAAGACAATGCAAAGGAACGTAAGGAAAAAGGCAAAAGGCCTATAAAAAACTAAAAAAACCAGAATTAAAGAATGGTAAACTAGAATCCAAAAGACAGAAATTGAAGTTGAAACAAGTGAAAACTAAGATGGACATCTTGCTAGGCTAAATCGAGACAGCCCCTAACTAACCCAAATAAACATCAAAATGTCCAAACTCCAAAGCATTCCCCCCCGGATATACCGGGACATGCACAGACACGCAAACCACTTCACAAATTAACATGAAGACTGGAGATCTATGGACCATGGGTCTAGCAGGAGAAACCTCCAGAGTGATCACCAATACAATACTCCTCCCAACCGCCACCGCTACATAAAGAGAGAACAGAAGCTGGGCGCTGGTGCTGTGATTGGCAGGGCATGGAGACGCAAATGTGCAGTCACGCAGAGCAGCTGGAGCTGGACCATGCAAGTAGTGATCTCGCAACCAGGGGAGAGATGTTGACGCGGACGAGGGCGGACCCAGCAAGCATATGCATGCACCAACCGGGCTGCGCATACTCGAAAGGGATCGCAGGAATTTGCCGGTTTAAGGCCTCGTTCGGTTGGGCTGAAAAGTTATAACTTATGGCTGAAATTATACTGTACCTGAAGGTGGCTTATTTAGCGTAATTAAATTTAAAAAATTTAAAAAAAGAAAAAATATGTTAGCTCATTACGGACAACGCGAACGAATACAGAAAAAAGAACCGGTAAAAAAGTTCAAAAAAGCTAAAAATTCAGAAAAAACAAAATTTATAAATAATAAAAAATAAATTAGAAATCAGAAGCTGGAGCCACTTCGTTGATTGATCGATTCGAGCGGCCGGCGAGCCGTATCGGCCGCACACCTCGCACCATTGCATAGCCTGCAACGGCCAGCGAATGGCCGGCAGATCTTGGCAGGCTGATTGGAGTGACCACACAGTGAGAGGTCGAAATCAAGTGTGGTGGCAGGCAAGTGCATCTACAGTACTCGTATACGAAGGTAGCAAGCAATTAATTAATTATGCTGGTGAATTTTTTTTCAGCATTTCTATCTTCTACCGAACGCTTATAATTTGTATATGTCTTGTTTGTCCTCATTTGATTAACGCCTTAAAAAGACAAAAACCCGAATTCGAGAAGTACCGAATACGTTTACTCTAGTCTAAATGGCTTTAGCTTCTAATTTTTTAGATTTGATTTATTTAAGTCAAAAACCACTATAAACATATTGACTTCTAATTTCAACTTATTTTGCTTTTTTTCTCTTATTCCTTTGTATTGTCTGTGATGATATAATAATTTTTCTTTTATTTTTTCTTACTTTTTATTTGTTAATTGAATGACTCAGAAAAAGCCAACAATCAGTCCAGTGTAATTTCAGCTAAAAAGCAATAGCCAAAGTTATAAAAAGCCTAAAAAATCTGAAAAAGACAAAAATAAGAAACTAGAATGTAGAAGCCAAAATCTCCGCTCGTTTGGCTTAGACTTTTGGCTTCCGGCTTATTTTTCAATATTCCTAAATTTCATCTTTTTTTGACTTTTCGTTTTTGAGCTTTTTTGCTGGTTCTTTTTTCCCGTATTCGTTTGTATTATACGTGCTGGGCTAACCCATTTTTTCCATTTTTAAATTTTTTAAATTTTAATTATGTCAAATAAATCATCATCAGTTACAGTGTAATTTTAGCCGGCTACAATAAAAATTCAGTCGTAATCCATAAAATAATAAGCCCAATCCAGCAGCAAGCCCACACGAATGAAACTTTGCAATCTAGTAGTAGGTTCTGCCTTTAATAATTAGTAGCGGAGTTGGAAGAGGTGTGAAGCAAGATGAGTGCTCTAGGCAATTAGATAGGGAACCTATTTTGTACACTGATCGCTATGGAAATGTCAGGTTGAGCCTTTTTTCAGCTGAACCTTTTGTCTGGTAGCATCTTGCTTTCACTTCTCACTTTCCCGGTTTATAAGGATCAACTACTAATCTAATAGTGTTCCTCTTGTAAATCCAACTCAGTGCTGTCGCCATTTGTTAAAGCACTCTTTTCTTCACTGTAAAACCTCCCTTCTTTTCTTGCCGTTTCAGTGCTGTAAATACAATGTGCTGAAATAGTTCAAGACAGTATTTTCTTGGCGGCGCAACTACAGAGTACAGCTATTTGCTACTATATTCTTCAATTTTGTCTGCAAAAGCACGATCGTTTGAGATTTGAGAGACACCCACTTAGGGCCCTAAACGGGCCGGGCTCGATACAAGCTCGCGAGCCGGCTCGTGTAGGCTCAATAACACAAGATTTCATGAAGAAACAAGCATTCTGATAGGGCAACATAAAACAATATAGTTGCAACATTCACATGTAGCGATTTTCAATAAGAGAATGAAGCTGACCATAACATAACGAGCATGTTTTACTTAATAGGATGAATATGACGGAAAGAATCTCAGTAGGAGTACACAATAGCACAGATGGCAGATCAGAAGATAATAGCCAACATGTCTTAAAAGCTCTTAACAGGAGTAAGCATGCCTTAAACAAGTAGACATGACATTGTGTAGGTTCACTACTACTAAACCAGCTAGCCAAAAGGTACTTCATCTTCCTCCAAAGCCACAATATGTTTTCACTATTGGTAATCAGAAATTAGCTTCAACTAGAACCTCCAAGCACTTTCCATGAAACCAAAGTGCATGACAGTTTCCATGAAATGTTGAATAACCTTCCAACCATCTTGAACAATCAGATTTAGACTATGAGCACAACAACATTTATGAAGGAACCTTCAACGAAACCAAAGTGCATGGTGGTTTGTAAAGTTGGCAAGCAATAATTTAGCAGCAACATCACTATTTGAGGCATTATCAAATATGATGCTGGCTATCTTATTCTCAATTTTTCATACAACTAAACAATCAGAAATAGCATTACATATAACTACACCAGTGTGGGGAGGCTCCAACTCCAAGAAGTTAATAACATGACAGTGCATTGACCAATCTGCATCTATGTAACGGGCAACTAGACTCACATAACAAATAGTTTGGTTAGAGGTCCAAAGATCACATGTGAGGTTTATATTCTTAATATCCTTAGAACGCTTCTTCGTTAGTTCCTTCTCAAATTCAAAGAGCTTCATATAACAAACAATGGAGACTTGTTTTTCCTACTGGGCTTCGTTGCTTGACTACCATCCTCCTAAACTTCTACTCGCTGATCTTCTTGTGCTACTACTGGTGTCGTGCCATCGCTCTTGCTTAATAGATTGTTGCATTGATTGTTGATTTCCAGACATATAGAACAGTAATTGGTTTAATTAGAAAATTGTCTGAATGCAAAAAAACAAAAGGTGTTCTAGTAATATTTCAAGCAAAAGAAGCAACCTTGGCAGCTGGCAAGAAATCTTCTTGGTAGCCAGTAGCCTAGCAGCAATAAATATTCACTTATACATACTATTCAATACCTGCGAGTAATACCATGTCAAGTGATTCAGCAATTAGCCAACAAATTTCTAGCTTAGTAGCCCAACAAACAACCCAAGCATCCACAATTTTCTTGTGGTTCATACTCACATAAATGATGTGGGACGGGTTACAGTGAGTTGATGAGGAACAAGCGACAGTCCAAAGTGGGACTTGGGTATTGGGAGTCGGGGTGGATGCATGGAGCTGAGGAGGTTGTCGCGGTTCCTGTATGTGCTTCATAGAAGAGGAGAAGGAAGTCAGTGCTTTGTGGTGGTGGAGAAGCAGGCGTCGGTGCTCAACGGCGGTGGAGGAGAGGCATCAGCACTTTGATGCTCGGTGCATCACCGTGTCCCGCTGCATGCCCGGTTGCCTGCGTCGTTGCTTGGCGGCAAAGGAGGAGAGGCTCAGGGTAGGAGGCGGAGGATGGTGCACTCCACCATGGTTGGTGGGTAGTGGCCAGCAGGGTTGAAAGCTGGGTGTAGCAGGCTGAAAATTTAAAAAAATGAGTTAATTTTTTCACAAAATCTCTTGACTTGTTTGTGTTTTTCTAAGTTCTTCATGTTTTTCGTGTGCTAAAATTGTTACATTCTTTCCCCAAAAAATACTAAAACAATCACCTAAAATTCTCAAAATACCCCCCTTCTCTCTCTTTTGGGCCGTTTCTAGCCTAATCCACGGCCACGCCATAGCGTCACTCCTATTCCAGTGCCTCCACTTCGTGCAACAACTTCCACACCGATGCCCATACGCCGCCTCTGATGCTCATCGCTCCCTGTGTGCCACCGCATTCAGGGGCGGACCCAAAGAGGGGGGAGTGAGGGCCCAGGCCGCCACTCAATTCGCAGGAACTCAGGTATATAGCCCAAGATTTAATGCTAGTGCCCCCACTCAGCCCAACTAAAAGGCCCTCACTCATGCTAAAATTATGAATGAGAACAATTCATCATACTATGTGTATTGTTGTGCCCCCTCTTAGATTTTATCCTGGGTCCGCCCCTGACCGCATTCGAGCAACTATAAGGCCAACAATAGTAGCTAGTTTCTTCTTCTTTTCAGCAACCACTCAGAACCCCCTCAACGATGTTGGTAGCACTGGCATCGTCTTCAAAACTGACAAGAGCGCCGCCCTCTTTCTACAGCCATCTCGAGTAAATTGCCTAAATATGTCCCCACCTTTGAGCTTTCCTTAAAATTAATCTTTTCATTGTCCTTCCCACTTCATCATGACCCTATGTGTGTATTTGTGCAACCACATCATCGCTAGAGCCGTCGTCGGCCTTGTCATCACCACCATCGACCCATGGCCTCTTTACTTCATCATTCATGTCATGAAGTGCACCTCGTTGCCCTAACACTGAACCCCTCCTTCTCCAGTCGTTCTTCCTATGAGCTGTCATTGTTGTCCTCCACCTTGTCACCATAACCACCATCATTGCCAACCTTCCACGCCACACCCCAAAGCCAAGCCATCCTTGCCAAGGGACACCCCATGCCCATGCCATGCTCATGCACTGTCAGACCCGGATTTTTCAATCCGAATCTTACTGTGTTTCACTGCACTAATCCCTGGATCAGTAGTTAGTGCACACAGGTACATTGCTGAATCATTTCATACATCGCATAGTCATCCAATATATTACACAAACTGAAATACACCACGTCGGGTGATAGTTTACAAAAGGGGCCGACTAGGCCATTGTCTTCATTACTTCAACGCAGCGGAAATTATAGCAAAAACAGACCCAATTCCACAGGCAAGCGGCCAGTAGGGTAATGTGCACAATATATGCCACCAGGATCCTGGCAACATAAATGTACACAACGCCTAGGGTCTACTTGTCTATGCCTAACCACCGAGGCCTACGCCTTAATTATCGCCTTTGCTTCCGTCGATGTTGGCGGGGGCCTCCTCATAGGCGTAGTGTTCTTGAACTCCTGTTTCTGAATTGTATCGCAAGAGCGAGAATGAGCACTCCGACCCCGTGCTCAGCAAGCCAACACACAGAATGCAATAATTATACATGCATGGCTATCAAAGGATGGCTGGGGCTCATTTTATTTTGCGGAGAGTGCTTTTGAATACAATTATAGGAAAAATCCCTGAGACCTAGCAATTTTAAACTCAACACCTTTGTTTATAAAGTAAGTTGATCATATACTTGACACAGATTCCATCCACCATTACATGGCACCTGTGTCATATAGCATCTTTTCAGCGTTATAGCCGCTTAATGTACCACTGGGACAACACCCAGGACAATTCCAAACCAGGGCAGTCCTTCGCCCTTCAAGTTTCCTTTCCTAGTTTCCAATGTTTTTAAAACAGAACTATATCCAGTTAAGGTCCCATGTCCGCCCATGACCGTGGGCACGGCTATTCGAATAGTTTTGACTCTGCAGAGTTTGTACACTTTCACCACAAGAGATGAACTATCCTTTTTGCCAACATGCTTCCTTAGGCATGAGACCCAGATAATTTATCACAAAGCTTTTACCTTACTCTGATCTAGCTAGACACCACCCACGCTGAGGTTTCACCGCTGAAGGGTTACACCACCACAGTCAGAAGCCCCCTCTTGCGCCGTGCGAGTACAGTACACCCTGTGCCTCACTGTGAGTAAACCAGTACACCCTGGCACCCACTTCCCTCGGTGATGTCTGAACTAAACCCTTGCAAGTTATTCAGCTAGATCGTACCCATTATAGACTTGTGGTTGTACTGTTTTACACGGGTTGACATGACAAGATTCGGTCCTTAAAGTCACCCGGATGGTTCTACCACATTTCATGATTGTGCTCCCACCGCACCACATACCCGCCCCCAAACCATCCATCCAGGTGTTTAAGCAATTATAGGATTTTCCAGATGTAAAAATATTGTGTCCACCCACTACAGTCATTCCATCCATGACTGCCCACAAAACATTTCGTACTTTGCAATTGTTGTTTCTGGGGCAGCTATGTACCCCCGTTTTATCTAGCAATACTAGGCATCGCAATATTTATTGGGACTTATTGATAAAGGCTATGATAGTATAAGTTTTGCTAAGGTGACAAGGTTCACATGTCCAAACATTTCAACGGATCATTATAAGCAAGCATTACAGTAGGTGTATAGCTATCATTTCTGGAAATGAACATATTTTTGCCACATGAAATAACAGCATGCATGTTGATATTTCAAAAGAAAGTACTTTGCAAAATTGTAGGTTCAAAATGATCAAGATGTTAACTCGCCTTGGTCACAGGGGTCAGTTTCTTGGTGGTCTGGGGCTTCTTGTGCTGCTGCCTCGATATCTTCCTCTTGAGCCTCGTAGGCTATTTAATCGTACGAAATACCCAATTAAAAGAAAAACAACCAATCAATAAAATATCACCAGAAATTCAAATGAACTCAAAAAAAATATGGTTCTGGTCCCATTAGATAGATCTTGAATTTAAACGAATTTAGAAATTTGTTTCATTCAATTCGGAGCTAAAATGAAGAAGTTATAAGCAGTCAAAGTTTTCGGTTCCAGTCAAATCCAAAAATATTACAACTCTGACATGTGGGGTCCGGTTACTGTTCATGGGGTCCACATGTCAGTACGGTCCGTGCTTGGATGTATCACTGACCGGTGGGGTCCAGCGGTCAGCGGTGACTCGGGGATGCAGTGGCTGACAGGTGGGGCCCACCTGTCAGACCGAGATAAAACGGAGAAAACTCAACCCGGCGCTGCGGAGCCGGAGGCTCGAACGCGCGCGGCCGGGGAGCTGGGGGGGGAAGTGAGCGCTGATAGCCAAGTGAGCGGGGAGGCTTTGCCTACCTGTTAAGGGCAAGTTATCCCTTTGGAGTAGGTCGTGGAGGGGGCCGGTAGGGGAACTCGAGGACGGCGGTGGCCGGCGGCGAGGGAATGTCGGGGAGGTCCGGTGGAGGGGCCAAAGGGGATCCTGGTGCTGCGGGGAGTCCGGTGGCGCAGTCGGCGAGGACTGAGGATGACCGGAGGTAGGTCGGCGTCGAGCGGCGGCGGTGACTCGAAGGAGCTCTCGGTGACGGCGAAGTACGGACGTCGGGGAGCTCGAGTGAAGGTCGGGGAGGCTTCGCAACGCTCTGGAGATGGTCCTAGCACCAGGAATTGGGCTCTGGGACAAAGAAACCGCGGGGAGTTAGTTCGCCGGAGTTGGGGGAGAAATGAGCTCGCCGGCGGCTACGGTGGACCAGGGTCCCATTACCTGCTGGAAGACAACGAGTGCGGCGTGGGGAGCTCAACGGAGGGCTTATCGCCTTATATAGGCGTTCGGGTGGAGCTGGCAACGGGCGGGGCTGTTTTGTCACTTCGGGCAGCCATGGCAGGCGGCGGGGCAGCGGGAATCCGGGCCGCGCGTGACTGCTCGGGCAGAGACGCGGAGGGGGTTTGGAGTGTGACCCTCCACTGCAGCTTTGCGCCGCGCACGCGCCGGGCGCAGATGGCTTGCGCCATGCGGCCGAGCGGCGTGACCGGGCGGAGGAAAGCTGCAGGCGGCGGCTCGTTCCAGAGGCGGGGGCGGCGAAGCCAGGGGCGGTGACGGCTTTGCAGACGCTCCCACCGGGTGACGGGACGGCACGGGCTGAGCTGGCTGATGCATGGACGCAACGGGGAGGAAAGCGTCTGAGTGAGGCGCACGCGCGGTCGCGCGGGGAGGAGGAAGACGACACGCGAGACGGGGCCAGCGGCAGCGAGAGAACGGGCACGGGCCCGCTTGCCAGGAAGAGCGGGAGTGAGGGCGTGGTCCGCCCGCCAGTGGCGCCTGCGCTCGCGCGCGGGAATTGGGCCGCGCGGGTAGAAAGGCCGCGCGCGCGCAGGAGCTGGGCCGGGGTGGTGGCCGGCCCTGGCTCCAAATCCCTCTTTTATTTTCATTTTATTTTATTTTTTTTCTTCTTTTTCTTCTATATATATAGATATATTTTTGGGTTTATTTCTATGCACAATTTCATAAATAATTTCCAGATTTATTTAAATCCCTTCCTCCTAATTTCTGGATCATCTTTTCAGATTCTAAAGTAAAATTTAAATTTACCTCCTCATGTGTATATTTCCTTTTTATTTCAACTTTAGGGAACCTCAACCAAAAATTCTTGAAGAAATACCATGAAATCCAAATCAAATTAGGATATACTGCAAAATATTGCAAGGCTCCATAATTTTACAATTTCAAATTTTTCGGGATGTTACAAACCTACCCCCCTTAAAAGAATCTCGACCCCGAGATTCAACTTAACTAGGGAACAGGTCGGGGTAATCTCTTCGTAGCTGGTCTTCACGCTCCCAGGTAGCTTCTTTCTTGGAGTGATGGCTCCATTGTACCCGGCACATGCGAATGACTTGAGTTCGCGTCTTCTTTTCCACGGTATCCAGGATCTTGATCGGGCGCTCCTTGTAGGTTAGATCTTCCTCAATCTCGATTGCTTCCAATGGAGCTTGATCCTCAGGTACTCGCAGACACTTCTTCAATTGGGACACATGGAAGACGTCGTGTATGTCTGATAGATTCGGAGGTAGTGCAAGCTGGTAGGCAACTTCCCCCTTTTTAGACACAATTGGGAACGGTCCAACATACCGCGGGGTAAGCTTGCCTTTGACCTTGAATCGTCTAACTCCTCGCAAGGGTGATACCTTCAGATAAACATGATCTCCCACTTCAAAACTTAATGTCCTTCTTCTCTTGTCTGCATAACTTTTCTGCCTGGACTGAGCTGCTTGCAGTCGATCTCTAATTAGGCGAACTTTTTCTTCAGCCTGTCTTAAAGTATCTGGTCCGAAAATGTAGTTCTCCCCTACTTCTGACCAATGTAGAGGGGTTCGACATGGTCGACCATACAGGGCTTCGAAGGGTGACATCTGAAGACTGGCCTGATAGCTGTTGTTATAAGCAAACTCAGCATAGGGTAGGCATCGATCCCAATCCTTAGAAAAATCTAGAGCACAAGCCCGAAGCATATCTTCCAATATCTGATTCACTCTCTCCGTTTGACCATCTGTCTGGGGGTGGTATGCGGTGCTAAAATCCAAGTAAGTACCGAGAGCTTCATGTAGGCTAGCCCAAAAATGCGAGGTGAACTGGGAACCTCGATCCGAGACTATCCGTTTTGGTACGCCGTGTAAACATACTATGCGTGACATATATAGCTCGGCTAACTTATCTCCCTTGTACGTGGTTTTGACGGGGATGAAATGTGCAACCTTAGTCAGCCTATCAACCACGACCCATACGGAGTCATAACCAGATTTGGTTTGTGGAAGTCCCGTGATAAAGTCCATCCCGACTTCTTCCCACTTCCACTGGGGTATTTTCAATGGTTGTAGTAGTCCTGCTGGCCTTTGATGTTCCGCTTTCACTCTCTGACACACATCACAACAGGCTACATGTTCAGCTATGTCTCTCTTCATACGGGGCCACCAGCAGAATTGCTTCATTCCCTGGTACATCTTGGTGCTCCCGGGGTGCAGGGAGTACGGAGAGCTATGAGCTTCCCTCAATATCAGATCCTTGAGATTCCTCTGATGAGGTACAACTATACGCTTTCTGTACCACAGAGTACCGTCCTGATCAATCTTCATGTTAGGAGCCTTCCCTGCTTCTACCAGCCCTTTCCATTTTATTATAGCTGGATCTTCCTGCTGAGCAACCATAATCTGCTTCTCTAAACTTGGTTGAATTTCCATGGTAGTTAGAGTGCCTTTCTCTACTATCTCCAAGTTCAAGGCTTGCAGTTCTTTACATAGCTCGGGTTGGTGTTCCTGTACCATGAGATTATTGCAATAGGCCTTCCGGCTTAGAGCATCCGCTACAACATTAGCCTTCCCTGGGTGGTAATGGACGCTCAGGTCATAGTCCTTAATCAACTCCAACCATCTCCTCTGCCTCAAGTTGAGGTGCAACTGGGTGAAGAAATATTTAAGGCTCTGGTGGTCCGTGTATATGTCACAGTGATTACCTATCAGATAATGCCTCCAAATTTTCAATGCATGCACTACTGAGACCAATTCCAGGTCATGAGTAGGGTAGTTGGTTTCGTGAGGGCGGAGCTGCCGAGATGCATATGCCACTACCTTGCCTTCCTGCATTAGTACACATCCAAGCCCTTGATGTGAGGCATCACAGTATACCTCAAAATCTTTGCGCACATCAGGCAGGGTTAACACAGGCGTGGTAGTCAATCTCTCTTTCAACTTTTGGAAGCTCTCTTCACATGCCTTGGTCCATTCAAACTTCTTCTCCTTCTTGAGTAGTTGAGTCATTGGCCTGGCAATCCGAGAAAATCCTTCTATGAATCTCCGGTAGTATCCAGCCAACCCAAGGAAGCTCCTCACTTCAGTGACGGAAGCTGGCTGCTGCCACTCTATGACTGCTGCTATTTTGGCGGGATCAACAGATATTCCTCCTGCTGACACTATGTGTCCTAAGAAACTAATGTCATGCAGCCAGAATTCACACTTGCTAAACTTTGCATATAATTGATGCTCCTTTAGCCTTTCCAACACCAGGCGCAGATGTTCCGCATGCTCTTCAGCATTCCTGGAGTATATAAGGATGTCGTCAATAAAGACCACGACAAACTTGTCCAAATACTCCATGAATATCTTGTTCATCAGGTTCATGAAGTAGGTTGGGGCATTGGTTAACCCAAAAGACATGACTGTAAACTCATACAGCCCATATCTAGTGGTGAAAGCTGTCTTGGGTATATCTTCAGCTCTAATCTTCAGTTGGTGATAGCCCGATCTCAAGTCTATTTTGGAGAATACCGTGGCTCCACCAAGTTGATCGAATAAATCGTCAATCCTGGGGAGTGGGTATTTGTTCTTGATGGTTACTTCATTTAGGGCCCTGTAATCCACACACATCCGAGTGGTGCCGTCTTTCTTCTTCACAAATAATACCGGAGACCCCCAAGGTGATGAACTAGGTCGGATAAATCCCTTTTCCTGCAACTCCTGAAGTTGCTGCTTCAATTCTTCTAACTCCTCCACTGTCATTCTATAAGGCCTTTTGGAGATTGGAGCGGATCCCGGCTTCAAGTTGATAACAAATTCCAGGTCTCTATCTGGGGGCATGCCAGGGAGCTCATCGGGGAACACTTCAGGATAATCTTGCACCACGATCATCCCTTCCACAGGTATGTCTTCACTATAGTAGATTGCACGGCCCCATCGATAGGGTCGATCTACTTTTACCTCTATTGTTACACCGGGGCACTTGACCAGTTTCACCGTTCGGGTGGCACACTCCAGGACTCCTTGATGTCTAGCTAACCAATCCATTCCCAGTATGATATCCAGGGTTTGGGAACTTAACACTATCAGGTCTGCTAAAAAGTTATACTTTTCCATAGTGATGGTCACTTTAGGACATACTAGGATAGCAGTAATTGGACCAGCTGGTGAATTGAGCACCACTGGGCTCTTTAAGGTAAAGGTAGGTAACCCCAATTTATCAGCATAGCCTTTTGATATGAAGGAATGGGATGCCCCCGAATCAAACAATACTTGTGCTGGTATGGTTTTAACAGAAAACGTACCCACAAGTACTCCGACGGCCTCCTTGGCTTCTTCGGCAGTGATGTGGTTGACTCGACCACGGTTTGGGACGGATGCACTCTTGCTGCCTTGTGAGCCTTGATGCCCTCGGTTGGGTGCTGAAGCTTGGCTGCGGGCTGAGGCATTCTGCCTTTGTGGACATTTGTTGGCGAAGTGCCCTGGTTCGCCGCAGCTGAAGCACTTGTAGCTGGCTATAGAGTTTGATCCTGCAGATTGACCACCTTGCAGAGAACTGCTTCCTGGACGGAACGATGGGGTTGAAGTCTTGAACTGATTAGGCTTCAAGGGAGAGGATGAATTGTTAAAGAGTTTTTGGACAAATCTTCCCTGTGGTCGTTGAGCTGACATCTTTCGCTTACGGCTGGCCTCCAAGTTCTTCCTCTCATTTTCCAGAATCAGTGCCTTGTTCACAAGCTGGTGAAAGCTGGTGAACTCTTGTGTGATCAACTGCACCCGTAACTCTTCGTTCATTCCTTCAAAGAATCTGTCAATCTTTTCTTCCTCATCAGCTACATCTTTTGGGGCATACCTAGCCAATTGGGTGAACTTAGTGAGGTATTCATTAACTGACTTATTCCCCTGCTTGAGGGTGCGGAATTCGTTTTTCTTCATCCGCATTACTCCGGTTGGAACAAAGTTAGCCTTAAATGCGGTCTTAAATTCTTCCCAAGAAATAGCTTGTGTGCTAGTTTCTGTAGTGGTATCCTCCTGGCCCCTGGCGGCCAGGTAATTCTCCCACCATGCCGCTGCAGCACCCTGCAGCTGGTGGGCAGCGAACATGACTTTGTCTTCTTCTGCGCATTTAATTAAACGCAGTTTCCTCTCGACATCCCGAAGCCAGTCTTCGGCTTCAAGTGGTTCTTCTGCCGCTGTAAAGGTTATTGGCCTTGTTCTCTGGAAATCTCCTAAGTCAGCTCTATGCCCTCCTGAGCTTCCCTGCTGTCCTGCGTATATGGCTTGCAAAATCTGAGTTTGTTGTGCCATAACTTGGGCCATTGTAGGGTGTTCCGGAGGGTTTGGAAGGTTGTCATTTCCCTGGTCTTGAGTTCTGCCTTGGTCTTCCGGCAGAACCCCACGATTTGAGTCTACCTCGGCTGGGTTTGTATTAGTCTGAGCCCTGGTAGTTCTTCGGCTGGCCATCTGCAGTGGTAGCTTTATACTCAATGCTAGTTCTGTATGTAGGAGAAACAAGGGGTGCCAACCCATACAAGAGAAAGTAGTAAAACCATGACGAGGCAATTTCCAACATAAGGCCGATATCCAGCCATTCACTTAAACATGTCAACAATTACATAGCCAGCTTTTATGCTGGGCTTACAATTACAGCATAATAATTAAAATTCATAGGTCCGCAACTACGAAATAGAAAGGACGGATACATCAACTACGATACATGAATTTAGTACTTGCATCACACACTGCAAGTACATCACGATCCCATCTACTCCTCCAGATACCCGTAACCAGATGGGCTGTAGTGCGGGGACCTGGAACGGGAGCGGCTCCCACTGAACTCCGACAGATCAGATTCATCGGCGTCTGAGGGCGCGCGTGGGGGGCTACGGCTCTGGGGAGGCTCTCCCCCCCGAAGTGCAGCCCGGGGACCCGGAGGCCGCGTGCTCTTACGCGCGGTCATCCGAGTGCGGGGCCCGGATCCTGGTGGTGGCGGTGCTGGAGCTGCTGCAGGGGTGGAGGCCCGTCGGAGCTGAGCTTGGAGGGCGGCCACCTCTGCCTGGGCCTGCGCCAAGGCCTGCTCGCTCTTGGCGAGCTGCTCTCGTAGCGCCACCCTGGAGCCGTGCCCAGTGGTAAGGCGCTGTCGGAGAAGGGTGATCTCCTCCAAGGCTGCGGTGTGGGCTGCGCCCATAGTGTAAGATCGAGGAGGCCGACTAGAGGGGGGTGAATAGGCGGTCTAAAATATTCTCTACAAGTTAATACTAACAATTAAAGAGCTTTTTTATTTGACTAAACCAAGTATATAATGCGGAAGCTAGATTCAAGTTGGTTTAGCTCAAATAACGCCTAGAACAAATAAATTCGCCTAAGTGCACCAACAATTCTATCCTAGGTCAAGGTTTGCAATCCTAGGTTTACAAGCAATCAAATTGAGTCTATGAATGTAAATTGCTTGAATATAAATGGAACACAAGAAAACAAACCACAAATGACACAATCACTTTTTACCGTGGTGTTCGGAGACTTGCCGGTCTCCCCTAGTCCACGTTGAGGTTAGCCCGAACGAATCAGACCGGCTCCACGAATTAAGCCGAAACACCTCGTATCCACTAGTGGTAGCTCTTTCCCGCTCCGGGTAGGTGAGCTCCAACCTTCACAACTTCGCCGGGTCTTCTCACAAACTTCTTGAGAAGATCACCGCGCACGACGCCTCCCACGCCGTCTAGGAGTCGGCAAACTCCAAGAGAACAAGTCAAGTCCCTCACTTGACTCTCACCACGTGCAACGAATGCACAAGCTCACTTGGACACAAAGTCCACCTCTAGATGCAACACATGCACTCTAGATCACCTCTCCTCTCTCACAAAATGCAACACATGCATAATTGAGTGGAGAGCCTCACTCTAGCTCAAGAACAATGAAATGAGTCAAGCAACAACATCTCCAACCGGCCACAAGGGGGTATTTATACCCCACACACAAAAACTAGCTGTTGGAGCAAAGAGAGGCTGAAATCAGCCTGAGGGCCGGTACTACCGCAGTTAAAACGGCCGGAACTACCGCCCTCCCAACGGTCACAAAAAACTAGCCGTTGGAGCCAAATCCGGAACTACCGGAGTACAAATTGCGGAACTACCGGATTTCCCGAGGCTAAGTCATTCAAAAAATCGCTCTCTGGAAAAAACATTCCGCTCAGAATCCGGAACTACCGGAATCGCGGAACTACCGGAAAAATCGGAACTACCGCAGTACAAATCGCGGTACTTCCGCAAAATCCGGAACTACCGCAGTACAAATCGCGGTACTTCCGTTTTCCGGTTTTTCAGCATAGACGACACTCGGAAAAACGGTCATAACTTTTGACTCCGATGTCGGAATTGAGTGATCTTGGACTCTATGGAAAGCTTATTCAGAGGGCTACACAACCCACCTATTTGCATGATCTCAAACACATTAGATCAATGCAGAAATCACAAGACATCCAAAGAGTCACTATCACGGTCTAATATCAAAGGAAATAGCGACAAATAATTTTAGACCATGCCAAGGGATAATGCATGATCTTCAACTTTTGCAAAACACATTTGCAAACTTAGATCATGCTACAAGTATTAGGTACATGGACTTCTCACATTTGCGAAACACATTCACAAACCTAAGTCACATACCACAAGGATCACAACATGATTTCCAACAAGTTGCAAAACATATTTGCACACTTTTGAAATCATGACGCAAAGATTAAATATGAGCTACAACTATTTGCAAAACACATTCGCAAATATAAGCCTCATACACAAGGAATGGAAACATGGACTTCGAGCACTTGCAAAACACATTTGCAATGCATAGTCCCATGTTACTAGAGTTCAATACATGAGTTTCGACCATTTGCAAAACATATTCGCAAATGCAAGCATCATGTCAAGATGAGCTAGAGCAAGTGAGGTTTGAGCTATCAATACATGATGAGACTCAAACTACTAGACATGACCCCTCTTAATAGTACGGCAACCTAAACTAGCAATCCGGTCTTCCAACCAAACACCAAGACCGGTAAAAGACTAGGAACACATCCTTAGCCCTAGCTAGTCATACCTTTGCCTTGGGTCATTGTCTCGATATGCATCAACTCATGATGCATCCTTTTCTTCAACTTCATCAACACATGATGATCTTCACTTGACTTGATGATCAACACATGATCATCTCCTCATGCATCAACTCATGATGTGTCTTCCTCTCTTTCTTGATGGCCTTCAACACATGAAGCCATTTTCTTCTCGCATCTTGATTTGATGACCTTCAACACATGAAGTCATCCCAAGTCGTTCTCATTTTTGGAACCTAACCTATTCATCCAACTCATGGAAACCGTTAGTCCACAAAGCAATTGTCATCGATTACCAAACTTCACCAGTTTGGTAATTCATGACAATCTCAACAAATGATGAGATATATAGTTGATTTGCGAGTATATAACTTGTACACAACAAATGTATACTCTAAGATAAGCTTTAAACAAAGTTTACTTATCCGGTTGTCAAAAATCGTTCATCCATTAACACATGATGGAGAAGCTAGATGACAACCCGATTACTCATGAGTATATATGAACTACACAAGTTATATATATACTCAAGAATGTATTTCAAAGTAAAGATCCCAAATATGCATATTGAAGGAAGCATGGATCAATACTTATGAAACTCCAAAATATATAGAGAGCTCCCCCTAGATGTGTGCATACAAGTGTATATAGTGAAGACATATGCACATATTCATTTTAGACTAATTGAGGAGTTCAATCTATATTTTGGATCTAAGAAATGCATTTGTAAATGAGAAAGCGATTTCGAATGCATACCTCTTTGATTTCACCTTTTCATCCAAATGAGACTAACCAAAGATAAACTCAAATAGACATGTTAGTCTCATAAATTCATTTATCATTTTCACCAAAACATTATAAAGTATATGTCATTAATATCATAATGTCATAATTACATTTGTCATTAACACCAAAACCAACTTAAATGGAGCTTGATCTTTCAATCTCCCCCTTTTTGGTGATTGATGACAAATCTATTTATGATAATAGCATAAGGGTGAAAATGACTCAATGATAAACAATTAATCATATGAGATAAGGTGAAAGCATTATCAACATTTAGATTAAAACTATTTTAATTTCTCCTCTTCTAACATTATTCAATTACTATCACATTTCTCCCCCATTAGCAATAGGATTTTGTAATTTTCTAATATGCAAAGCTATTGTTTCTCCCCTATTTGGCATTATCACAAGTTTAATTTCTCTTCCCTATTATCGATTTGCTATTATCACAAATTTCTCCCCCATTTGGCATTAAACACCAAAAAGAGATAATTAACACTTAAATAGCATAGATTAGTATTAAAAACAAGGGAAGAAGACAAGTTAAGCCATTTAAAGAAGATATTTTATCATGAGGAATTTGATACCAATTTATATTATGAGGAGCTTGATACCAATTTAATTCAATTTCATAAGGTCATAAAGAAGTATGAAACTAAATGCAAATGACCAATTGATATCACTTAAATCAACTAAAGATATTTGAAACACATTCAAATAATCTTACTCATGAGAGCTTCTTGAAGACTTGATGCCACTTGATATGCTACCACTTGTATATAAAACCATTTGTATATGAAACACTTGTAGCATTTCAATCATTTCAGTTTTTGAATTCCAAGTGGCCTTCAAAAGCTTCCTGAAAAACTGACTTATAGATGTCCAATAAATCTGAGAAAATTTTTCAGTATAGATGAATGTCTGAGGATCAAAAGTCATAATTATAGCTTCCTCAGATTATGAGCCTAATTAAAGATACAAAAATCATAAATCAGCTCAAAACATGAGATTTCAGAAAAACTGAAAGTCTGAAATTCAGACTTTTGCATTCCACTTAAGCTTCTAGAGAGAGATTAACCATTGATCAAATGCCCTTTATAAATTCTGAGAAAATTTTACAATGAAGAACAACTATTGAGGATCAATTTTCATTTTTATGACTTCCTCTAAATCTGAACCCATTTGAACATATAAAAATCACAAATTGGCTCAGAATCATCGAAGTTCTGAATTTTCAGCATTTTGCACAAGAGAGAAAAAGTCACAACTTTTTCAAATTAACTTGAAACTTTTTCAAACTTAGCAGATTTGAACTTGATGCTATTTGTGACCTTTTCCAACAGGAATTTTTGAAAAAGAAGTTTTCTTTCAAAAGATATGCTAAAATGCGCATTGAGAGCAAATGAATGAGTTCATTTTGCATCTTAAGCTTAAAATCCAAACAAATTGGATTTTCATGGAGTAATTTGCTTTCTTAGCTTCATATGAGTTATAAATACTATTTCAAGCCAAGATACACAAAGAAATCTTGCTCAAATAGCTAAACTCATTATATGCAAGAATAGGTCATTTCGGGTCAATTGAAGTTTTTGGATGAGATTCAAATACATATAACTTTTCAACGGTTGGTCTTTTGCAAAAGCTTTGAACTTGAGAAACGTTTGAAATGACCAACCCTTTGAATTTTGTATTGACCACTTTTTCAAATTCTCAATAGATTTTTGATATAGAGAAATATGTCATTTAAATCAAAATCAAGATCATATAAGATCCTTTTGAGGCCAAAACTTCCTTTTGCTTTCTAAAATAGAAATTTTTACTCAAAAGGCTTTGAAAACCTTTGAAATACATAGTTGAGTACTTTTATTTAGTTTTTCACAACTTTTGGCCTTTAAAGCAAGAATTTTGATTTTTGACCAAAGAGGCTCTTTTGAAAAGGTAATCTTGCATATCATTTGATTATTACTCCATAAAAAGCAAAAGAGAATGAAACACATTCATTCCCAAGAACCATAAACCATTTTTGGGCAACTAAGTAAAATAATTTTCCCAATAGTAATATTTTACCCTTTTTGCTTTAGTAAGCACAAAAGTATAATATATGTTTTTCACAAAGTAAAACTTCCTTCTACACGAAGGTCTCTTCTTGGCAATCCTTTCTTCTCCTTTGACACACAAAGGATTCTCCTCATTTTCTTGTTTTTCTTCTCTTTTCTTATCTCTTCCTCCTTTGATTGACCATTAGATACCACTTGTGGGAGTATACCACTTGTAGATTTCTCAAGGGTAATAGCACTTGAGGTAAGAGTATGATATCATATAGAAGAGATACCACTTGTAAGGGTGGTTACTATATGGAAGAAGTTGATATCATAGGTGAGGAGCTCGATTAAGAGAAGAGATTTTGCTCGGCAAGAGAAAAGAGTAGATATCACTTGAAAGATATCATCACTTGGAAATCAATGATATTATTTAGGTGAGGAGCTTGGTAAAGAAATATTTGCTTGCCAAGACGAAAAAGATATCAATCCAAAAGAATAAGGATATCACTTAAGTTTCACAACTAAAGGATACCACTTGAAGGAAATGATTGATATCACTTGAGAAGATAGGAATGAAATTCATGCCGATGTCAAGTTAATCGAAAGTCTACCACTCTTTTAGAGATTGCCATTTTAATGAAAAGAATCAAATTTAGAGCAAAATGGCATATGAGGTCAAGAAATACTTGAGGGTAGCTTAGCAAAGATTAACAAGGATCAACTTGACTGAGAGGAGCAGCGAAAATGGCTGAGAAAATTTGAAATCAAATTTTGAATCAAAACAGCCATCTTCCAGAAATATCGGAAGTACCGCACTTTCAATGCCGGTAGTTCCGAAATCCCGGTAGTACCGCAGTATGACTGTCGGTAGTTCCGGACAACGGAAGTACCGCAGAATGACTGCCGGTAGTACCGATTTTTCTGGGAGCACGCCAAGAATTTTGATTTTCAAGGAGAGGTTTGATATAATGTTGTATATTGCTCCAAAGTTTTTCACAAAGGAACATAAACCACTTGTGGAGCATTTCCAACTATAAGCCAAGATTAAAAACTCTTTTAACATAGCTTTTAACAAATTAATCTTTCAATTTTCAAAAACAAACTCATTTTCGATAAATCCTTCAAGATTGCAAAAAATGAGCATTTTGGGGGTATATTAAGCATTCAATTGTATGTATGAGTTGTTAATACCCTTGTGAGCCAATATATGTCAATAGTTTTAGCTCAAATTGTAAAACTCACTTAAGTGCTAGATTGTGACCACATAGGTCAACTTAAGTTTTTGGGCGAGTTTCAAAACCAAATAACTTTTGATTTGGTTGGCCTTTTGGAAAACTTTTGAATACCAATAATGTTTGAAATAGCCAACTCTAGGTTTTTGGTATTGAACATATTTTCAAATTCCTTTTAGAATTGATTTTGGGGAATTTTTGAGTTTAAAGCAAAAACAAGATACTAAATTGATAGTTTTTGGGTTAGAAACTCATTTTTGCTTGAAATATGTTTTTCTAAAGCCAAAAACTTTCTAAAACCTTTGAAATGAATTTGTATAAATTTTTCAACTAGTTTTTCAAAGATATACTAATAATTTCGAAATTTTTGACCTTTGGCTAAATGGCTCAATTTTGAAAAACAATACTAGCACTTAATTAATATGGGCACACTTAGGGATGTGATATACATGAATATGATTTAGCACTCCCCCTTAATGTGCCACTCATATCTTGCTCATGATTACAATAATGAAATTTTAGAACAAGAGCAAGAGAACCCCTTTTTAAATGATTTTCATGCTATGCAACCTACACAAGGCTAGGGGCTATATAAATTCAAATGTAGATACTTGTTACCGAGATGGCATTGGTTCATAATTTGGCAAGATCATCCTCAAGCTTGGCTTCCATTAGTGCATATGGTGGAGTTCACCTTTTCTTGAATGAGCCAAGCCTCCAATGCCTCTCCAAGTACCTATTAAGCATTGAAACACATTTTGGTACCCAAAACTTGGTTGGGTCCATTAATGTTAGTCACAATAGATTTGGGCACCCAAATGGCCCTAACATTAAATTTATGTGAACTAACATTCCTAGCAAACACATTGCCATTTCTATCTTTCCTAAGCAAATATTGTTCATTAAATAGAGATGGCTTAGGAATGGTACCTTTAGGACAATCCTTACTTAAATGTCCCTTTTCCCGGCAATTGTAGCAAGTTTGGCAATTATTACCTCTTCTTATCTTCTTGTCTTGCTTCTTGCCGGTTTGCCTCTTCTTTGATGGATTTATCTTGTTGTCCACCTTGTTGGGGCACTTAGAGGCGAAGTGACCCAACTCGTTGCATCCATGGCACTTGATTTTCTTCGTGTGTCTTGCATTGTGCCTTGTCTTGCTATTCTCCTTCTTGGAGATGAAGCCAATACCTCTCTTGTCATTTGATTGTCTTTGACTTCCCAATATTATGTCAAGAGAGGCCTTCCCTTTGTAGCTTTTCTCCAAGTCATTTTTCAAACTTATGACTTGGGCCTTGAGCTCATTATTCTCCTCTACAAGGTTAGTCTCACAATGCATAGAGGAGGTAGGAGCATCTAATTTTGAGCAACAAGGTAAATCTAGCAAATCATCACATGAAGTAGAAACACTAATTTTAGATGAGTTGCTAGAGCTAGAAGCTACACATGGCATATCATCTATTAAATCCTCACATGAGGTGGAAGCATTGATTTTAGATGAAATGCTAGAGCTAGGAATTACACATGGTATATCATCTAGCAAATTACATGCAATTCCTATATTCATGCTAGGTTTAGAATATTCCTTGAAAAGAAGAGACTCATGTTCTTCTTTTAGCACATCATAATTATTTTGAAGAGAGACATATTCTTTCTTCAAAACCTTAAATTTAGCTTTCTCCTTTCCAAGAAATTCATTTAATTCTTCTAACATGTCCATCAACTCATCATAAGAAGGTGCATCATCATTATCATCTAATTTTACCTTCCTGTTACCTTTTGCCATGAAGCATTGAGTTGATGTGGAGGGAATGGTGGACTCTTCATTGTCGGAGCTAGAAGTTGAGCATTCTTCTCCCAACATCCACTCTTGTATGCAATCTTCATCACTTGATGTGGACATCTTATATTTATCTTGAATTTTAGTCCACATGTCATGAGCGCTATTGAGATTGCATATTTCATTGAACACCTCTACACTCAAAGCACTAAATAAAGCGTTAGTTGCTTGAGCGTCGAGATGTGAGCATTTCTCATCCTCAATTGTTGGAGCAAGAGGATCCGTAGGAGGAGAAAAGCCCACATCTACAATCCACCATATTTTTGGGCTCATGGCCCTAAAATAGCATATCATGCGGATTTTCCAATTATCATAATTTAAGCCATTAAATTGAGGTGGTTCATCGAGGTGCACAAACCCACTAGTCGCCATCCTTTACTCTCTAGACGGTTAAGTCTAATATATGAGAGACCAAGCTCTGATACCACTTGTAAGATCGAGGAGGCCGACTAGAGGGGGGTGAATAGGCGGTCTAAAATATTCTCTACAAGTTAATACTAACAATTAAAGAGCTTTTTTATTTGACTAAACCAAGTATATAATGCGGAAGCTAGATTCAAGTTGGTTTAGCTCAAATAACGCCTAGAACAAATAAATTCGCCTAAGTGCACCAACAATTCTATCCTAGGTCAAGGTTTGCAATCCTAGGTTTACAAGCAATCAAATTGAGTCTATGAATGTAAATTGCTTGAATATAAATGGAACACAAGAAAACAAACCACAAATGACACAATCACTTTTTACCGTGGTGTTCGGAGACTTGCCGGTCTCCCCTAGTCCACGTTGAGGTTAGCCCGAACGAATCGGACCGGCTCCACGAATTAAGCCGAAACACCTCGTATCCACTAGTGGTAGCTCTTTCCCGCTCCGGGTAGGTGAGCTCCAACCTTCACAACTTCGCCGGGTCTTCTCACAAACTTCTTGAGAAGATCACCGCGCACGACGCCTCCCACGCCGTCTAGGAGTCGGCAAACTCCAAGAGAACAAGTCAAGTCCCTCACTTGACTCTCACCACGTGCAACGAATGCACAAGCTCACTTGGACACAAAGTCCACCTCTAGATGCAACACATGCACTCTAGATCACCTCTCCTCTCTCACAAAATGCAACACATGCATAATTGAGTGGAGAGCCTCACTCTAGCTCAAGAACAATGAAATGAGTCAAGCAACAACATCTCCAACCGGCCACAAGGGGGTATTTATACCCCACACACAAAAACTAGCTGTTGGAGCAAAGAGAGGCTGAAATCAGCCTGAGGGCCGGTACTACCGCAGTTAAAACGGCCGGAACTACCGCCCTCCCAACGGTCACAAAAAACTAGCCGTTGGAGCCAAATCCGGAACTACCGGAGTACAAATTGCGGAACTACCGGATTTCCCGAGGCTAAGTCATTCAAAAAATCGCTCTCTGGAAAAAACATTCCGCTCAGAATCCGGAACTACCGGAATCGCGGAACTACCGGAAAAATCGGAACTACCGCAGTACAAATCGCGGTACTTCCGCAAAATCCGGAACTACCGCAGTACAAATCGCGGTACTTCCGTTTTCCGGTTTTTCAGCATAGACGACACTCGGAAAAACGGTCATAACTTTTGACTCCGATGTCGGAATTGAGTGATCTTGGACTCTATGGAAAGCTTATTCAGAGGGCTACACAACCCACCTATTTGCATGATCTCAAACACATTAGATCAATGCAGAAATCACAAGACATCCAAAGAGTCACTATCACGGTCTAATATCAAAGGAAATAGCGACAAATAATTTTAGACCATGCCAAGGGATAATGCATGATCTTCAACTTTTGCAAAACACATTTGCAAACTTAGATCATGCTACAAGTATTAGGTACATGGACTTCTCACATTTGCGAAACACATTCACAAACCTAAGTCACATACCACAAGGATCACAACATGATTTCCAACAAGTTGCAAAACATATTTGCACACTTTTGAAATCATGACGCAAAGATTAAATATGAGCTACAACTATTTGCAAAACACATTCGCAAATATAAGCCTCATACACAAGGAATGGAAACATGGACTTCGAGCACTTGCAAAACACATTTGCAATGCATAGTCCCATGTTACTAGAGTTCAATACATGAGTTTCGACCATTTGCAAAACATATTCGCAAATGCAAGCATCATGTCAAGATGAGCTAGAGCAAGTGAGGTTTGAGCTATCAATACATGATGAGACTCAAACTACTAGACATGACCCCTCTTAATAGTACGGCAACCTAAACTAGCAATCCGGTCTTCCAACCAAACACCAAGACCGGTAAAAGACTAGGAACACATCCTTAGCCCTAGCTAGTCATACCTTTGCCTTGGGTCATTGTCTCGATATGCATCAACTCATGATGCATCCTTTTCTTCAACTTCATCAACACATGATGATCTTCACTTGACTTGATGATCAACACATGATCATCTCCTCATGCATCAACTCATGATGTGTCTTCCTCTCTTTCTTGATGGCCTTCAACACATGAAGCCATTTTCTTCTCGCATCTTGATTTGATGACCTTCAACACATGAAGTCATCCCAAGTCGTTCTCATTTTTGGAACCTAACCTATTCATCCAACTCATGGAAACCGTTAGTCCACAAAGCAATTGTCATCGATTACCAAACTTCACCAGTTTGGTAATTCATGACAATCTCAACAAATGATGAGATATATAGTTGATTTGCGAGTATATAACTTGTACACAACAAATGTATACTCTAAGATAAGCTTTAAACAAAGTTTACTTATCCGGTTGTCAAAAATCGTTCATCCATTAACACATGATGGAGAAGCTAGATGACAACCCGATTACTCATGAGTATATATGAACTACACAAGTTATATATATACTCAAGAATGTATTTCAAAGTAAAGATCCCAAATATGCATATTGAAGGAAGCATGGATCAATACTTATGAAACTCCAAAATATATAGAGAGCTCCCCCTAGATGTGTGCATACAAGTGTATATAGTGAAGACATATGCACATATTCATTTTAGACTAATTGAGGAGTTCAATCTATATTTTGGATCTAAGAAATGCATTTGTAAATGAGAAAGCGATTTCGAATGCATACCTCTTTGATTTCACCTTTTCATCCAAATGAGACTAACCAAAGATAAACTCAAATAGACATGTTAGTCTCATAAATTCATTTATCATTTTCACCAAAACATTATAAAGTATATGTCATTAATATCATAATGTCATAATTACATTTGTCATTAACACCAAAACCAACTTAAATGGAGCTTGATCTTTCAATCTCCCCCTTTTTGGTGATTGATGACAAATCTATTTATGATAATAGCATAAGGGTGAAAATGACTCAATGATAAACAATTAATCATATGAGATAAGGTGAAAGCATTATCAACATTTAGATTAAAACTATTTTAATTTCTCCTCTTCTAACATTATTCAATTACTATCACATTTCTCCCCCATTAGCAATAGGATTTTGTAATTTTCTAATATGCAAAGCTATTGTTTCTCCCCTATTTGGCATTATCACAAGTTTAATTTCTCTTCCCTATTATCGATTTGCTATTATCACAAATTTCTCCCCCATTTGGCATTAAACACCAAAAAGAGATAATTAACACTTAAATAGCATAGATTAGTATTAAAAACAAGGGAAGAAGACAAGTTAAGCCATTTAAAGAAGATATTTTATCATGAGGAATTTGATACCAATTTATATTATGAGGAGCTTGATACCAATTTAATTCAATTTCATAAGGTCATAAAGAAGTATGAAACTAAATGCAAATGACCAATTGATATCACTTAAATCAACTAAAGATATTTGAAACACATTCAAATAATCTTACTCATGAGAGCTTCTTGAAGACTTGATGCCACTTGATATGCTACCACTTGTATATAAAACCATTTGTATATGAAACACTTGTAGCATTTCAATCATTTCAGTTTTTGAATTCCAAGTGGCCTTCAAAAGCTTCCTGAAAAACTGACTTATAGATGTCCAATAAATCTGAGAAAATTTTTCAGTATAGATGAATGTCTGAGGATCAAAAGTCATAATTATAGCTTCCTCAGATTATGAGCCTAATTAAAGATACAAAAATCATAAATCAGCTCAAAACATGAGATTTCAGAAAAACTGAAAGTCTGAAATTCAGACTTTTGCATTCCACTTAAGCTTCTAGAGAGAGATTAACCATTGATCAAATGCCCTTTATAAATTCTGAGAAAATTTTACAATGAAGAACAACTATTGAGGATCAATTTTCATTTTTATGACTTCCTCTAAATCTGAACCCATTTGAACATATAAAAATCACAAATTGGCTCAGAATCATCGAAGTTCTGAATTTTCAGCATTTTGCACAAGAGAGAAAAAGTCACAACTTTTTCAAATTAACTTGAAACTTTTTCAAACTTAGCAGATTTGAACTTGATGCTATTTGTGACCTTTTCCAACAGGAATTTTTGAAAAAGAAGTTTTCTTTCAAAAGATATGCTAAAATGCGCATTGAGAGCAAATGAATGAGTTCATTTTGCATCTTAAGCTTAAAATCCAAACAAATTGGATTTTCATGGAGTAATTTGCTTTCTTAGCTTCATATGAGTTATAAATACTATTTCAAGCCAAGATACACAAAGAAATCTTGCTCAAATAGCTAAACTCATTATATGCAAGAATAGGTCATTTCGGGTCAATTGAAGTTTTTGGATGAGATTCAAATACATATAACTTTTCAACGGTTGGTCTTTTGCAAAAGCTTTGAACTTGAGAAACGTTTGAAATGACCAACCCTTTGAATTTTGTATTGACCACTTTTTCAAATTCTCAATAGATTTTTGATATAGAGAAATATGTCATTTAAATCAAAATCAAGATCATATAAGATCCTTTTGAGGCCAAAACTTCCTTTTGCTTTCTAAAATAGAAATTTTTACTCAAAAGGCTTTGAAAACCTTTGAAATACATAGTTGAGTACTTTTATTTAGTTTTTCACAACTTTTGGCCTTTAAAGCAAGAATTTTGATTTTTGACCAAATAGGCTCTTTTGAAAAGGTAATCTTGCATATCATTTGATTATTACTCCATAAAAAGCAAAAGAGAATGAAACACATTCATTCCCAAGAACCATAAACCATTTTTGGGCAACTAAGTAAAATAATTTTCCCAATAGTAATATTTTACCCTTTTTGCTTTAGTAAGCACAAAAATAACTTGTACACAACAAATGTATACTCTAAGATAAGCTTTAAACAAAGCTTACTTATCCGGTTGTCAAAAATCGTTCATCCATTAACACATGATGGAGAAGCTAGATGACAACCCGATTACTCATGAGTATATATGAACTACACAAGTTATATATATACTCAAGAATGTATTTCAAAGTAAAGATCCCAAATATGCATATTGAAGGAAGCATGGATCAATACTTATGAAACTCCAAAATATATAGAGAGCTCCCCCTAGATGTGTGCATACAAGTGTATATAGTGAAGACATATGCACATATTCATTTTAGACTAATTGAGGAGTTCAATCTATATTTTGGATCTAAGAAATGCATTTGTAAATGAGAAAGCGATTTCGAATGCATACCTCTTTGATTTCACCTTTTCATCCAAATGAGACTAACCAAAGATAAACTCAAATAGACATGTTAGTCTCATAAATTCATTTATCATTTTCACCAAAACATTATAAAGTATATGTCATTAATATCATAATGTCATAATTACATTTGTCATTAACACCAAAACCAACTTAAATGGAGCTTGATCTTTCACATAGCCCTGGTGAGAGCGACCTGGTGTGTTAGCGCAGGGTCGTCCTCGTCAACTGGCAGGTTCGTCTCATTGTACTGCGCACCATCCTGGCGCGACGGGTAGAAACGATAGGGCGTGCGGCGAATGGCAGTCTCATATATGTCACACAGCCGTGCCGCGGCGAGGCGCGCGGCGTCCTGGATCGCATCTGCCCTGGTACTCCTCCGATGCTCCGTGGTAAAGACATGAGGCTGTTCTTGTTCGCTTTTTGGGTAGATGTAGACCTGCATGGTCCAAGATTCATCTTCTCCTATGGTAGCCTTCAGTCCACGGTAGATAGGTTGCTCGTCGTAGCCCATGTAATGTAGAAGCTTGCGTAAGATGCTTGCGAATTCATTTTCATAGACACCGTGGCCCAAATAATCCCAGTCCCCTTCATATCCCGTTCCTGCCATCTGTAAACGTTATGGTTCCAATGTTAGTACTTTTCCAAAATGTAATGAAAGATAGAGTAGAGCAGATTCTAGGAAGGATACGAGTAAGAACATTATACTATGATTTTGGAAATTATTTTCTTGCTTTCATAAGTATTGTATTCCTAGGCCATCCAAATTTTTCCATCCTAAGGCTTTACCCTACGGTCGTATGCTCTGATACCAGCTCTGTCAGACCCGGATTTTTCAATCCGAATCTTACTGTGTTTCACTGCACTAATCCCTGGATCAGTAGTTAGTGCACACAGGTACATTGCTGAATCATTTCATACATCGCATAGTCATCCAATATATTACACAAACTGAAATACACCACGTCGGGTGATAGTTTACAAAAGGGGCCGACTAGGCCATTGTCTTCATTACTTCAACGCAGCGGAAATTATAGCAAAAACAGACCCAATTCCACAGGCAAGCGGCCAGTAGGGTAATGTGCACAATATATGCCACCAGGATCCTGGCAACATAAATGTACACAACGCCTAGGGTCTACTTGTCTATGCCTAACCACCGAGGCCTACGTCTTAATTATCGCCTTTGCTTCCGTCGATGTTGGCGGGGGCCTCCTCATAGGCGTAGTGTTCTTGAACTCCTGTTTCTGAATTGTATCGCGAGAGCGAGAATGAGCACTCCGACCCCGTGCTCAGCAAGCCAACACACAGAATGCAATAATTATACATGCATGGCTATCAAAGGATGGCTGGGGCTCATTTTATTTTGCGGAGAGTGCTTTTGAATACAATTATAGGAAAAATCCCTGAGACCTAGCAATTTTAAACTCAACACCTTTGTTTATAAAGTAAGTTGATCATATACTTGACACAGATTCCATCCACCATTACATGGCACCTGTGTCATATAGCATCTTTTCAGCGTTATAGCCGCTTAATGTACCACTGGGACAACACCCAGGACAATTCCAAACCAGGGCAGTCCTTCGCCCTTCAAGTTTCCTTTCCTAGTTTCCAATGTTTTTAAAACAGAACTATATCCAGTTAAGGTCCCATGTCCGCCCATGACCGTGGGCACGGCTATTCGAATAGTTTTGACTCTGCAGAGTTTGTACACTTTCACCACAAGAGATGAACTATCCTTTTTGCCAACATGCTTCCTTAGGCATGAGACCCAGATAATTTATCACAAAGCTTTTACCTTACTCTGATCTAGCTAGACACCACCCACGCTGAGGTTTCACCGCTGAAGGGTTACACCACCACAGTCAGAAGCCCCCTCTTGCGCCGTGCGAGTACAGTACACCCTGTGCCTCACTGTGAGTAAACCAGTACACCCTGGCACCCACTTCCCTCGGTGATGTCTGAACTAAACCCTTGCAAGTTATTCAGCTAGATCGTACCCATTATAGACTTGTGGTTGTACTGTTTTACACGGGTTGACATGACAAGATTCGGTCCTTAAAGTCACCCGGATGGTTCTACCACATTTCATGATTGTGCTCCCACCGCACCACATACCCGCCCCCAAACCATCCATCCAGGTGTTTAAGCAATTATAGGATTTTCCAGATGTAAAAATATTGTGTCCACCCACTACAGTCATTCCATCCATGACTGCCCACAAAACATTTCGTACTTTGCAATTGTTGTTTCTGGGGCAGCTATGTACCCCCGTTTTATCTAGCAATACTAGGCATCGCAATATTTATTGGGACTTATTGATAAAGGCTATGATAGTATAAGTTTTGCTAAGGTGACAAGGTTCACATGTCCAAACATTTCAACGGATCATTATAAGCAAGCATTACAGTAGGTGTATAGCTATCATTTCTGGAAATGAACATATTTTTGCCACATGAAATAACAGCATGCATGTTGATATTTCAAAAGAAAGTACTTTGCAAAATTGTAGGTTCAAAATGATCAAGATGTTAACTCGCCTTGGTCACAGGGGTCGGTTTCTTGGTGGTCTGGGGCTTCTTGTGCTGCTGCCTCGATATCTTCCTCTTGAGCCTCGTAGGCTATTTAATCGTACGAAATACCCAATTAAAAGAAAAACAACCAATCAATAAAATATCACCAGAAATTCAAATGAACTCAAAAAAAATATGGTTCTGGTCCCATTAGATAGATCTTGAATTTAAACGAATTTAGAAATTTGTTTCATTCAATTCGGAGCTAAAATGAAGAAGTTATAAGCAGTCAAAGTTTTCGGTTCCAGTCAAATCCAAAAATATTACAACTCTGACATGTGGGGTCCGGTTACTGTTCATGGGGTCCACATGTCAGTACGGTCCGTGCTTGGATGTATCACTGACCGGTGGGGTCCAGCGGTCAGCGGTGACTCGGGGATGCAGTGGCTGACAGGTGGGGCCCACCTGTCAGACCGAGATAAAACGGAGAAAACTCAACCCGGCGCTGCGGAGCCGGAGGCTCGAACGCGCGCGGCCGGGGAGCTGGGGGGGGGGAAGTGAGCGCTGATAGCCAAGTGAGCGGGGAGGCTTTGCCTACCTGTTAAGGGCAAGTTATCCCTTTGGAGTAGGTCGTGGAGGGGGCCGGTAGGGGAACTCGAGGACGGCGGTGGCCGGCGGCGAGGGAATGTCGGGGAGGTCCGGTGGAGGGGCCAAAGGGGATCCTGGTGCTGCGGGGAGTCCGGTGGCGCAGTCGGCGAGGACTGAGGATGACCGGAGGTAGGTCGGCGTCGAGCGGCGGCGGTGACTCGAAGGAGCTCTCGGTGACGGCGAAGTACGGACGTCGGGGAGCTCGAGTGAAGGTTGGGGAGGCTTCGCAATGCTCTGGAGATGGTCCTAGCACCAGGAATTGGGCTCTGGGACAAAGAAACCGCGGGGAGTTAGTTCGCCGGAGTTGGGGGAGAAATGAGCTCGCCGGCGGCTACGGTGGACCAGGGTCCCATTACCTGCTGGAAGACAACGAGTGCGGCATGGGGAGCTCAACGGAGGGCTTATCGCCTTATATAGGCGTTCGGGTGGAGCTGGCAACGGGCGGGGCTGTTTTGTCACTTCGGGCAGCCATGGCAGGCGGCGGGGCAGCGGGAATCCGGGCCGCGCGTGACTGCTCGGGCAGAGACGCGGAGGGGGTTTGGAGTGTGACCCTCCACTGCAGCTTTGCGCCGCGCACGCGCCGGGCGCAGATGGCTTGCGCCACGCGGCCGAGCGGCGTGACCGGGCGGAGGAAAGCTGCAGGCGGCGGCTCGTTCCAGAGGCGGGGGCGGCGAAGCCAGGGGCGGTGACGGCTTTGCAGACGCTCCCACCGGGTGACGGGACGGCACGGGCTGAGCTGGCTGATGCATGGACGCCACGGGGAGGAAAGCGTCTGAGTGAGGCGCACGCGCGGTCGCGCGGGGAGGAGGAAGACGACACGCGAGACGGGGCCAGCGGCAGCGAGAGAACGGGCACGGGCCCGCTTGCCAGGAAGAGCGGGAGTGAGGGCGTGGTCCGCCCGCCAGTGGCGCCTGCGCTCGCGCGCGGGAATTGGGCCGCGCGGGTAGAAAGGCCGCGCGCGCGCGCAGGAGCTGGGCCGGGGTGGTGGCCGGCCCTGGCTCCAAATCCCTCTTTTATTTTCATTTTATTTTATTTTTTTTTCTTCTTTTTCTTCTATATATATAGATATATTTTTGGGTTTATTTCTATGCACAATTTCATAAATAATTTCCAGATTTATTTAAATCCCTTCCTCCTAATTTCTGGATCATCTTTTCAGATTCTAAAGTAAAATTTAAATTTACCTCCTCATGTGTATATTTCCTTTTTATTTCAACTTTAGGGAACCTCAACCAAAAATTCTTGAAGAAATACCATGAAATCCAAATCAAATTAGGATATACTGCAAAATATTGCAAGGCTCCATAATTTTACAATTTCAAATTTTTCGGGATGTTACATGCACCCACCATTTACACCAGAAACCGCCGAAGCTCACTGTCATCAAGTTTTCCCCGTTTCTATAGCCACCACCCTTGCTTTACATTTTGTAACCACCACGGTCCTTGTCGTCATCCCAAACCACCCAAAATGGGTTCACGATGCTCGGGAACACCACATGCATAAGTTGTCATCATCGTTCTGCTACAACATTGCCATCATCGTCTCCTTGCATTGCCATCATCGTCTCCTTTCTCTCTCTCTATTTCTTGTCTACTCGACTGACAAGAAGAACAGTGCCAATTAGCATTGTCCTTTCTCGGTTCGACTAAGCCAGCTAGCGCACCCAACCTGAGCCACACCCATCAGACTCATGCTCGACCGAACTCATGCATAGCACTATGCGCATGTGGCCTAGCCAGACCACCTCGCATCAAGCCGAACCGAACTCGAACAGGTTTTAGCCCAAGTTAAACCTGTTTAGTCTGACCAAGGCCGGTCAAACCGCCTTGAATGTGTGGGTCTGACCACCACGACCGGTCTTACCGCAGGGACAAGGGTGGTCTGACAGCTTGGGCCAGTCTAATCGTAGGTCCAGAGCTGGTCTAGCAAGTCTCGTGTTCCCAGACTTAAAAACCCATCAGAATAAAACTCAAATCCTAACCAACTTGTTCAAATAACATCCAAACACTTCCAAAGCTTGCATCAGACTTGTTCAAGGCGTTAGTAAGCGCAACCAATCAAGAGTCATAAGATCTTGGGCTTGGGTTCACTGAATTAAAGACAGAAGATCTAGGGCTCAAGAATACAAAAACCCAAAACTCAAATTACTTTTTACTCATGAGGATCTAAGGTGTGAGGTCTTTTAGATCTATTATCATATATCCTAGCAAGGTATTTTAAGGAAGAATTCAGGCTAGAACTCATATGATCATAAAATCATAAATCTTGCTAAACACTCACAATCAGACATAATCTTGTTTCTTAAAATAGAGGTGATTTATATCTTTAGTATGGATTCATGATAAGTAAGAGGCACTCATATGATCAATCAGACACAATTGATCAACTAGTATCTTTAGTGCCTCTTACTTATCATGAATCATAACAAGATTAAGAGTGGAGAAGAAAATATAAAAAATCAAGCCAAATCAAGATTTCAACAATTGAGTAAAGAGGAGAAAGGTTTGGATGAATTTTGATGTCTATTGATATTTGAAGATGAATGTTTATAACCACTCTTTAGCCAACCACAAAGATTAAAGGTGACAAAAAGTTCAAGATAAAGAGCCACAACTCATATCTTAAAAGTTCTCTCCAAAAACCCTATCCTCCTCAATTGACTTTGCATAAGCTTCTAAAAAATAGCCATAAGTCAACACCTCTCCCTTGTAATATATAGAGCCTGACAAGGAACTCTAACTAGTATCTCTAATTGAGTTTCATCTATTTACATGGGCTATCCTAGTAACCAAACACTATACCTAGTTTGACACTCACGAATACATGCTTATCAAAGCGTATGCAACCATTAACCCGCTAGTGAAACAACACTTAATTCACTTAACATTTTTAGCACATCATTGATCTAAATCATGTATCTTGTGCGTCCACATGCTGTGGTTTAATCAAGCCCTAACTTTTCAGTTTGAAACAAAAGATCATTTTGCCTCTAAACCACCTTCCATGAAACTTCATACTTCCTTCGCCTTAAAGCAACCCCATGCTTTATCTTCAACTCTGTGTAACCCCAATGACTTGTCACTAAACCTCTCACATGTCCAAATCCCACTGAACTGTCCTTACTTGCAAACGGCCTAAACCAATTGGTGCAATGCATGCCTCTCCATACACCATGATGGCACCCGGCTCCCCTGACTGTTCTAGACCTTAGCTTCTCCATGAGCTTAGTCCTGATCCACCTTATCATTGCCTATTATGTCCACCACCGATAGCTACCGCTCTGATTTCTTGTTTTTCAGCCTTGTAACCACTTCGCTAACCTCAGTTATCTTTCGATGGTACCTTGATCATTCTGGACCCCAACTCCTCTAACTTAGTCCTAATCCCTTGACGGTTCTAAACCTAAGCTCTTCTAGCTTAGTGCTGGTCCCATCCGTCTCACCATGACCTAACTTTGAAGTCCTACAACTAATAACAACAAGTAATTTATTATGTAGTGCCACACAATATATAAATCACCGATTGAAAAATTGATGAACTAAGAACCCTTAGCTTCACATCAAAACATCTCTACATGCTTTGACACACAACCCTAGTGCCTAATGACTAGCCGTCATATCTTTACGTATTTGAACTCCCGCCGAACCGTCCATACGTGCATCGGCCTCATCACTCGATGCACCACATGCACCAACTTGCCTTTTCACTATCTTTGTTTTATCTGTGCTCCCCACTTGAGCCATATAGCTTCACCTGGATTTACCTGACCACACAAACCTCAGCTCTTCTGCCTAGTCCTGGTCTCTTTCCGTTAACCACTACCGTTCTTCAAACCACCTGCACATCCAAAGATCAAACAACCATATTGAGCACATATTCCAATAATTAAGCCTTCTATATTTCCTCTCACATGAATTTTTTCTTATCTAACTACTCCAATATCTTCTGTTATTTAGAGCGCAATAATGTCTCCTTTTGCAACACAGTTTACAGAAAGCTACTAGCCAAACAAAAATATGTAAAAGCGGTTCCACCAAATGAGAATATCATAATCCATCTCAATGCCAAATGGAGACTTAACCCAGAATTTAATCTGTTCTGGAGTTCCTTGGTGTTTGCTTTATAAATTTTGTGCAATAGGGTTTTTTTTATATTGATTACATTTTTTGTCTATCGGTGATTATGAAGCTATAGTTGGCATTCTATGAATTAATCACCACAAAGTAACTGCTTACTGGAGTAAGGTAGTTTTGAGATAAAATGTGAAAGAACAGCTCTATTTTAAAAGTACAGACTAGACTATTGACGTGAATTTGCAATGGATGAAAAGACTCTTTGACCTATTTAGAGAAATGCAGAAAATAGATAAGAGATACAAAGTGTCAATAGTGGTTTGGTGAGCAACTACAGCAATTATAGATTAGTGTGGAGTACTGATGAACTGTTCTATCATTGTTATGTCTCTTTCTACAATTCAGTTATTTATCTTATTTCTGTTAGTGAGGAAGTTATCTGATACTTTTTAGTTGTGCAGAGTGTGGAGGAAACAGAATGCCGAAGGGCATATGATTCTGCCGTTGACGCTTACAATTCTTCTTTTGACCGCAAAAAACCAGCAGAAGAGGTGGATATTGCTAATATACGAGTTGTAACAGTTTTCTTATTTTTCTTGGAAGGTGCTGATTAGTGGGTGGTTGCAGGATGCTTTGAGAGAAGCACATGAAGATGCAATGAGGAAGGCTGTTAGTGCTTTTAATGCCTCTGCTGTCGGTGCTGGGTCAGCTCGTTTGAAATTTGAAAAGCTTCTTCAAAGTTCTCTCAGAAAGGCCTTTGAGGTGACTTCACACTCCTGATATGCTGCTTGAATTGAAGATGCCTGCTACTGTTTGTCTTTCTTTTACGCATGAACATTCCATTAATCAATGCCTGCTAATTGTTAAAGTGAGTTCTTTAGTGTGAGCCAGCAGGCTAAATGATAATGACATGAATGCAGGATTACAAAAGGAATACTTTTCTGGAGGCTGATGTGCAATGTTCAAATAGAATACAGAGCATGGAGTCAAAGGTGCGGGCAGCATGTAACCGTCCTGATGCAAAGTTGGATCAGATAGTCAGGGTAAGACATTTATGAAATTCTCTGCAGATGCAAACAAATGGCATACCCTATTCGTCACTTTTTGTTTAAATTTAATAATATGCACATGTAAATATCTTCTGTTTGATACAATGCAGCTCCTTGATGGCCTCCTCACGGAGTATGAGTCAACATCTTATGGTCCTGGAGAATGGAGAAAGCTAGCTACGTTTCTACAGCAGTGGTATGTAATTTTTTCCATAACTAGTTAAATACCTGTGCTTTGTGTTATGGTCTAGGATCCCGGTGAGCACTGTAGCTAGGGGTGGGCGTTCGGTTTATTCAGCTATATCGGTGCGGTTTATTTGGTATAAAAAATTCGGTTTTTACTAACTACAAACCAAAATAACTAGTGGAAAAATAAAAAACGCATTGAATTAACCGAACTAATTCGGTTCGATTAATTTAGTATTCGGTTTTACATGAACCAACTCAGTGCTAATCTTTGAAACAACTGAATGCTAAACTCTGAAGCCACATAATTGGATGGTTTTAAACTTTTAATAGCGGAGGGCCAGAGGCGGCGTCGACGACATGCGGGCAGAGGGCCGGAGGCGGCGCTGATGGCACACGAGTGGAGGGCCGGAGGCGGCGCTGATGGCATGCCGCATGCGGGTTAGTGTTAGGAGACGGTGCGGGGCGGAGTGCCGAGTGCAGGTCTCACAGGCTCACGAGCGGAGTGAGGAGTGAGTCGAGTGACTTCACCCTTGAGAGAGTGACTAAGTGGGCCTCGGCGGCTTGGTGCTAGTTGGAAGGTGACTGAAGAATCGGTATGTGGCTTATTCAGTTTCCTGGAGTCAAAAATCGCACTGTATACCAAAAATCGAATAGTTGTAAAATAAAAACTGAACCTCCTACTGAAAACGAATAGACCGCAACATTCGGTTTATTTGGTCGGTTTGGTTTTTCAGTTTTGGTAAAAAAAATGCCCATCCATAACTGTAGCAAGCACATGAACAGTTCATCGGTGCTGTAGCACCTGATTAGGGATAGCATTTTATGCATATCTTTATATTATAAATAGTTAGATGCATATCTTTATATTATGAATAGTTATATGCATATCTTCATATTTAGATAGTATGTATATGATCTTATCTTTAGTTATTGGTTGCATTAGATTATGTTAATTTTCATATTATTAAGGGTTAACCTCATCTATACAAAGAAAAGAGATGCAACATTCATAATCAAGCAATAAATAAATAAAATTCCTAGTTTCTCCCCCTTTTCTTTAATTAAGCCTCAGAGACTTCACGGTGCCATGGTCGGCAATTCAAGGACGAGTGATCTACCCTTACTCCTCGGATCCGTACCCAACCAACACCGATTACAACATTTAGTATCAGAGTCACTAACCATGGTTTCTACTATTGATTGTGCGACTACTATGAATGTCTTAGTCGTGGACTTTAAGACTGATCTTGGCAACATGATGACTTCAATAAAAAAGTTCATGGCCAAGATGGAGGAGGAGGCGTAGCATGTTGCTGCGGCATCTGAGTTGTCATCACCGCTAGAACCAATGCCACTCCTGCCGTCGCCACCAACGCTTCAGCGGGCAACGTTGACCTTGGCTACATCTCTGGTGCCTTCGCCAAGGAGGAAGGTTGCCGCTATCCAACGATGGTCTTCTCCACGCGGTCGGCTGTTACCGTGCCTTCGAAGATGCGGAGCACAACGGCTGTCATGTGGGGGTCAATATGTCGTTGTATCTCTCCCACAACCGTTGCATCTCGAGACAAAGATGCTGCTGCACTACGTCATTTGTCCTTGCCGCCGGTTACTCCTAAGACATCGGCTAGTGCTAGAGGGTTGTTATCCTTGCTGTTGTGCATCCGGGCTACGCTGATCATATTTTGCGCCGCATGACGTCGTTATTGTGCCCTTTCGTTGACATGGAGTTACGAAGGACTTCAACTATGGCCACCACCTGATAGCTTGAGGACAAGTTGTTTCGTCGTGAGGGGTGTAATGTTATGGTCTATGATCCCAATGAGGCGCACAACAGACGTGTGAACAGCACGCGACACTGCAGCGTGTGTGAACAACATACGCTACTATAGCATGGCGTGAGGTATTGTAGCGATGCGGTACTGTAGCAATGTTGTCTGTTCAGATAGTTTGATAGCATTAGCAGCGTATCACGGATTAGAAATATAATAATTAGTTTCTTTATTATTTGGGTTTATTTCTTTTAGATTTATTCTATGTATTAGAGATTAGTTTCCTTAATATAGAGATAGGTTTCTTAAGGGTCAAGTCTAGCCATTCCTATAAAATGGACAACATTGTATCATTATTATCAAGCAACGAATAATAATAAAAAGTATAGTCGCCCTTTTCTAAAATCAAGCCTCAGAGTCTCTCTACCACATTAGGGAAGAGCTCTGCCGGTGGCTAGAAGAGGGCGAGCGCCCTACCCTCGGTTCTCAAACCTGTACATAACCAACTTGTATCGCAACATTTGGTATCAGAGCCAATTGTTGCCCCTTACACCATGTTAGGCAGCAAGAGTGGCGATTCCATGATAATCAGCGACATGCTAAGTCACATGATTGAAATACTTGACAAAGTTCCTAGTCTTTCTCCCTCTTCTTCAATAAAGCCTCAGAGACTTAGCAGCGGCATGACTGTCCGTTCAAGGGCGAGTGCTATACCTTCGGTCCTCGAACCCGTACCCAACCAACACCGACCACAACATTTGCTACGGATAAAAAGGAATCATCTTACCCTAACATGTCAAGTTTGCGCCCAGCTAGTTGAGCTTCGCCTTAGCTTGAATGGTGCCTTCATTGATGTGCTCGACCTTGTATAAGATAGCCGAGTGCCCGCACATTGTTGCGGAAATGTTTTATATTTCTTAGTTACTTCGTTTAACAATTTTGACACCATTGTTTGATTCTCATCACTATTCAATTTTTTTTCTAATTGAAATGTTGCAATTGACATCTCCTTTGTGATTTCATTGTCAGAACACAATCAATAAATTATTTGATCAAATCAGTGAATAAAGCGAAAATATATTATATAGCCACAAATGACATATCAGTTATATTTCAGTTACATCATAGTGCATTTTACAACAAATAGAAAAATGGAGTACGAGAGATAATTCTAGTATACCATGAATCGATATATGCTTAGTTCTGTCAATCCTCTCTTCCAAAGGACCGATGATGCACATCAAAGAATCAATCTCTCAATACTAAACTTTCTTTCAGGTTTCTAAGGAAAATCTATACAAACAAACCTCAGCTATGCATTGCTAAATTCTAATTAACCTCAAACTTATCAATCCCCTACTGTATTGAACAACAAGAACGTCAGTGAGGCCATTGAAACATTCTATTAAATGTGTGTTAGGCAACAACAAAAAGAACACCTGTTCAATTGAAGACGAGCAAGGACCAACAGATTGGATTTTGATGGCATCACGTTGCTTTCGGTGGGCGCAAGCATGTCCGTGGCCACTGCCGTGATGCTGAAGTCCGCGTGCTGTGCGGCCTCGGCCAGCTGCTGTGCCCACCACGCCTCCTCGTCGCGTGGCCATGCCTCGTCGTACGGCCGCTTCGTGCAATGACCTATTGCCACTTGAGATCCGATCTACCATTGATCCGGAAGGGAGGAGACGAGAAAAGAGGTGATAGAGGAGAGGAAGTAGAAGTGGGCGTGGAGCGGGCATGCATGGTGGGTGCAACAATGGCAACTAGGGTTGGGGCATGAGAGCCAGCGATTACGGTGGTGGGTGCTAGAGGCGGCAGGCCACGCGGGCAAGTAGTGACACGCATGACCTGTGGGAGGCAGAAAGCGGTGAGTGATGATTGATGCGGGAGGGGGATCTGGTGCAAGCGGGGAAGGGGAATCGAAGGTCCGCAACCGAATCGAGTGAATATTGGGGCAACCAAATTGAGCGGGGCGTTCAACCGACTTAGGGGCCACCTGTCGGTGCCGATTTTTTTTCTGTGAGGGGAGGAGAGAGGCAGATAAACCGTCACCACCATTAACTTGTTCTTTTAAGTAGTAGAGATGCCCTTCACCTCCTACCCCCCGCCCCTTCACCTCCTACCCTCCGCCCGGATCCCTCCTCCTCGCCGTCGCCGGAGCGCGCCACCGGTCCCCGGTGGACGCAAGGAGGGCGGCGGTGGGGCTCTTTTTTTTCCCCTTCCCCTGCTCTGATCGGTGGGGATTGGTGCTCTGGTCGCGAGATTCCCGGCATCGGCTCCCCTCGCTGGTGGTGGATCCGGCGGCCTGGTGGCCGGATCTGGAGTCCCTCAGCTGGCGGCGTCGCGGCGGGTTCCCGAGCCTTGGAGCGGCGAGGCCCGCGTGGAAGAGGAGGGCGTGGAGCGCGCTGGGAGGGTGGCGGAGGAGCGCGGCGGTGTTGAGGAGCGGCAGGACCCGGTAGCGGTTCTCCTCGCCGGCGGCGGATCCGGCGGCCTGGTGGTCGGATCTGGCTTTCCTCGGGTGGGGGCGCCGCGGCGGGCTCCCGAGCTATGGTGCGGCGAGGCCTGCGCGGAAGAGGAGGGCGTGGAGCGCGAAGTCGGGAGGCGGAGGAGCGCGGTGGGGTTGAGGAGCGGCAGGTCCAGGCAGCGATCCCCCTCGCCGGCGGCGGATCTGGCGTTCCACGGTAGGCGGCGGCGCGGCGGGTTCTCGAGCCGTGGTGCGGTGAGGACCGCGCGGAGGGGGAGGGTGTGGAGCGCTGGGAGGGAGGCGGAGGAGTGCGGTGGAGTTGAAGTGAGGGAGGCGGAGGAGCGCGGTGTGCTCGTCGGCGGGGCGACTGAGGGCGCGCTGCTGATCGAGATGGGTGAGCGCGTGCGCGGGAGCAGCGGGTGAGGCGACTTGGTGCGCCGTGTTGTCGTTCTGCTCCCCGCAGTAGGTTCGCGCGCGCAGGAGCGGTGCTGTCTTAGCGACGGGTTTGAAATCAGTGCAGTTTGCCGTGGTGGCGCATAGGCGTCGTCTTCGCTGGGAGCAGCTCGTCGTGGAGTTCAAGGGCTGCTATGCCATGGCCTTGAGGCGTGCAGGATCCCGGTGTGTTGGTAGCGGTCTTTTGAGTGTGGATAGTGCGTGGGGTGCTGTGGAGGTGCTGGCGAAAGCCTTGCCGACGCTTACCGGTCTCGACAACGATGACGCCTTCGGGCGCCATTGTCCTTCCTGGAGGTGTTGTCATGGCACTTCATAGCCCTCATGTTTACTGATCTCCAGGTGAAAACCTTGCCTCGGTGAGGCAGGCGGCGTTGGCGACCCTCGTCACCTCCTTGGAGACGTCGCCTTGGAGGTCCATCTTCACGCAAAGCCGGCCGAAGTTTGGATGGCTCAGCCGGATGAGGATAGGGATTTGGTTGAGAGCGAGGACGAAGAAAAGTGCTGAAGCTTAGTCTATCTAGCTTTTTTTCTTAGTTCTTAAGCTAGTCTTCTTGTTGTTTTATGCTCCTCAGTTTTGAGGCTTTGAGCCTAAAAGCTCGTGTAACTTTTGGCTGTATATATCCCTTGTGGATATAGAGGCTGGATTCTATATCCTTTATCTAAAAAAGTAGTAGAGATGCATAGTGTGAACTTGATTAATTTGGAAAGCTGAAACCCATGATGTTATGCTGTTCAAGTTGGCAGCATGATATTACATGATTACATCTCACCTCTGTCACTTTTAGGAGCTAAATTAATCCTTTGTTATCATCCTTACGCTAAGCGTAGCCTTTCCAGTTTTTTTCATAGTCCTTAAGCTATCTTTCCTGTTGTTGTATGCCCCTCAATTTTGAGGCTTTGAGCCTAAGAGCTCGTGTAACTTTTGGCTGTATATATCCCACGTGGATATAGAGGCCGGATTTTATATCCTTTATCTAAAAAAAATGTATGTCATTGAACATCTTAAGCAGGCATCCCTCCATTTTCCTTTGCTCGTGGCTTGACTTAAATTTCATTTTTGTGGAATGGTTACTGCAGTTTGGCAGGTCCCGTGCTAGATCTTTTCAGAAGACAGTTGGAGCATATAGATACTGAGAGGAATGCCCTGAGATTGAAATGCAATTCAAGTGATGATAAGTTAGCATTGCTCAGGAAGCAACTCGAGGCTAGTGAGGGGCACAGAGCTGAGTACTTAAGGCGCTATGAGGAATCTATCAATGATAAGCAGAAAATTTCAAAGGATTACTCTGTTCGTATTGCTGAACTTCAGACCAAGAGTAGCAAGTTGGAAGAACGGTGTACGAGCTTGTCTTCCGCTCTTGAACATGCAAAACGGGAATCTGATGATTGGAAGAGCAAATATGATCACAATCTTTTACAGCAGAAGGCAGATGAAAGCAAGTTAAAATCCCAAGTTGCTTCTCTAGAGTCTAGGACGAATATCAGTGAGGGCAGATTGTCTGCTGTACGAGAGCAGGCTGAGTCTGCTCAAGAGGAGGCCTCAGAGTGGAAACGTAAATACGAAGTTGCTGTCAGTGAGGCCAAAACAGCTCTGCAGAGGGCGGCTGTAGCACAGGAACGCACAAATAAGAAAGTGCAAGAAAGGGAAGATGCTTTGAGGGCTGAACTTGCTCACCAACTGTCCGAGAAGGTAATCCTTTCTCTTGAACCTTGATAGTTTTTTACGTTTAATTATTACAGGTGCTTGGTTACGTACTTATGCGTGTTCAATGTTGTCAACAGGAAGAAGAAATAGCAAGATTAAATGCAAAAATTAACCAAACTGAAATTCACGCTACAAGTTTGATCTCGAGGCTTGAGGTAGCTCTCTCTCTCTCACACACACACATGCACACACACACAAACACAATCTCTCATTTTTGTCATGATCAAATTCAGGCTACTGAAGCAAAGTTGAAGAACCATGAGTCTGATTCGCTGGCTTTGAAGGAAGAGATCAGATTATTGACTGATAACTTGGAGTCTATTAAAACTGAAGCTCAGTCACGTGAGAAGGAAGTAAGGATCCTGGAACAAGAAAAAAAACCATATTCAGGAAAAGTATCTATCAGAGTGCAAAAAGTTTGATGAGGCAGATAGGAGGTGCAAGGAAGCTGAAAGGGAGGCTAAACGAGCAACAGAATTGGCTGACTTAGCTCGTGTAGAAGCTGCTGCTGCTCAGAAGGATAAGGGTGAAGCTCAGCGTCTTGCAATGGAAAGACTTGCATTAATAGAAAGAATGGAGAGGCAGGTTGAAAGTCTAGAGAGAGACAAGAATAAGATGGTGGCAGAAATAGAGCAACTTCATCAATCTGAGATGGATGCCGTATCCAAGGTTGCATTGCTTGAAAAAAGTGTTGATGAGCGGGAAAAGGACATTGATGAGATGATGCAACGGAATAATCAGCAAAGATCCAGCACGGTCCAGGTGCTTGAGAGTTTACTGGCAACAGAACGCGAAGCTTGCGCTGAAGCCAATAGGAGGGCTGAGGCCTTGTCATTGCAGTTGCAAGCAACCCAAGGTAAATTAGATATGCTCCAGCAAGAGCTGACATCTGTTCGGCTCAATGAAGCCGCACTTGACAGCAAGCTTAAGACTTCGCATGCAAGGCGCTTGAGGGGTGAAGGTACCGAGTCTGTCCATGATATGGATATCGACGATGAAAACAACGGGAGGCGAAGAAAAAGATCAAAAAGCACAACAAGCCCTTTTAAGAACAATCACACCGAGGATGGTGGATCTGTATTTATAGGAGAAGGTGCTAACAATGGGAGCCAGCAAGCGCAGGAGACGGAGACTGAAGACTACACCAAGTTTACAGTGCTGAAACTGAAGCAGGAGCTCACTAAGCATGGGTTTGGTGCTCAACTGCTGCAGTTGAAGAATCCCAACAAGAAGGACATCGTCGCCTTATATGAAAAGCATGTCGTTGGCAAGTAGTTGTTTGCTTAACAGTATTACGTAATGTTCCTCTTTATGCGTGCTAGATTTTCTTGTAGCGTTGAATGTATGATGACGATTTAGGTGAAAGTGTGGAACAGCGAATGTAACTTAGCCTGAAACTCTGGTTTGTGCTCTTGTTAACTGGTGCAGTTTATTTTGCCTGCATCATTTTTCTGCTAACGAAAAAAATAGCAGATCTACAAATACCTCGTAAAAAAAGCAAATCTAGGAATGCAACTTGTACTGATGTATAGTTGAACAGAGAGTAAGACTGATTTCTAGTTTTCTATTGGTAGAACATAAAACCATCGGAACTACCCAAAGGAATGAACCGTTGTATCATATCCAAAGTGTTAGAGATATGTATAGTTTGTTATTCCCCATTGTTATGAGGGGTTCTTTGCATATTTACCACTTGTACTTTGTGTATATATTCTGGCCCATTGGCCTCATATGAATACAAGCGCTATTCATAACATGGTATCAGAGCCAAAACTAGGGTTTTGGTTTACCTAGGGTTTCGCGCCGCCGCCGGCCTCCCTGCGCCGCCGCCGCTGTCGCCAGTCTCCTCCGCCGTCGCTGGCCTCGGCGCCTCCCCCGTCGCCGCTGCCGCCCTGCTGCCGTCGGCCCCGCCCGACTCCCACCCGGTCGCCTCGCCGGCCTCCTCCGCTGCCTCGCGCCTCCCCGCGTCGCCGCCCGGCCTCCCCGCCGCTCGGGCTCAGCCGCTCGGGGCCTCGGTGCCCGCTCGGCTCGGCGCCTCCGCCGTCCGCATCCCGCGCCGGCCGTCCTCCGTGCCGGCCGCTCCTGCGCCGGCCACTCCCGCGCCGGCCGCTCCCGCGACGGCCGGCGGTCGCTCCCGCGCCGGCCCCTCCCGCGCCGGCCGTCCTCCGTGCCGGCCGCTCCTGCGCCGGCCACTCCCGCGCCGGCCGTCCTCCGCGCCGGCCGCTCCCGCGCCGGCCGTCGCCGGCCGTCCTCCGCGCCGGCCACTCCCGCACCGGCCGTCGCCGGCCGTCCTCCGCGCCGGCCGCTCCCGCGCCGGCTGCCCGATCCGTTCGGATCTTTTAAGTCTGTTAGCTTCTCAGAGAAGCTAAAGCAGCAAAAAAAAACAAAAAAAAACCGTTGTTCTAACCGCCGCGCCGTCCAGCGCCGCCTGTTAGACTTCGTTGCCTTGGTCGCCGCGCCGTCCAGCGCCGCCTACCAATGGGCACCGTTTCCCTCCCTCGCTGCCCGGTGATTTTTGATGGTGTTAATTACACCGACTTCGTGTCTCACATGCGCATCCACATGCGTGGTCTTCGTCTCTGGGGCGTCCTCTCTGGCGATGTCACCTGCCCGCCTTGCCCTATTCCTCCGACGGAGCCTACGCCTGTGGCATTGCCCCCGACAGCCGATAAGGCTGCTGCTGAGGCCGCTCACCTCGCTGATGATGAAGCTGCATCTACCTACCACGAGGCTCTGGATTTCTACAAGGACCGTCTGACCGTCTACACTCAGTGGTACGATGACGACGCTCGGGCTACTACTGTCTTCATCGCCAGTGTCCAGCCTCAGTTTTCTTCTGAGGTTGTGGAACTCCCTTCGGCTTTTCAGATGTGGACTCATCTTCGTCAGCGCTACGAGTTACGCGCAGAGGAGACTCGTTTGAGTGGTGCTGGTCTGATGCCACTCCCCTCTGTGCTCGCCGCTCGTCCGCCTGCTACACTGCCTCCTCCAGCGGCTACCACAGGTGGTGGTGGCCGTCCTCCGTCTGGAGGTGGCCGTCCTCACTGTTCCTACTGCGCCAAGGATGGCCACACTGCGTCCCAGTGCTACAAGAAGAAGCGGCATCTTTCACGCCGTTCTTCTACTGGCAGTAGTGCTTCTACGACGACGTCTGCCTCGACTTCTTCAGCAGCTTCTCTCACCGAGCAGGAGATAGCCAGACTTCGACGCCTACTCGCCGCTTCAGGTTCTCCCTCGACAGGTTCTGCAGGTTCTGCTACTGACTCTTCGGGCACTGAGAGACCACCTCCTACACAGTCAGGCACCTCCCCGTGGATTCTTGATTCTGGAGCATCTTTTCACATGACTCCTGATCCTTCCACTCTGCCTTCTATTACACCTCTTGATTCTCCTGTCAGTGTTCTTACTGCTGATGGTACATCTCTTTCTGTCTCTGGTCGAGGATCTCTTAGCAACTCATCCTTTCATGTTCCTTCTGTTGCTCATGTTCCTCGCCTTACCTTACAGCTTCTTTCTGCTGGGCAGATTACTGACCTTGGTTATCGGGTCATTCTCGACTCTGACTCCTGTTGTGTTCAGGATCGCCACACGGGAGCTCTGGTTGGTTCTGGCCCTCGGCGCCGTGACTCACAGCGTCTCTGGGAGCTTGACTGGCTTCACCTTCCTTCCGCTGCCACCACCGCCGCCAGTCTCTCCGCTTCTGCCACTTCGTCTACCGGCTCTTTCCAGCAGTGGCATCACCGTCTTGGCCATCTGTGTGGATCCCGTCTGTCGTCCTTAGTTCGTCGTGGTCTTCTGGGGTCTGTCTCAGGAGACGTATCTTTAGATTGTCAGGGCTGTAAGTTAGGTAAACAGATTCAGCTTCCTTATCCTCATAGTGAGTCTGTGTCTCAGCGTCCTTTTGATCTTGTTCATTCAGACGTTTGGGGTCCGGCTCCCTTTGTTTCGAAAGGGGGTCATCATTATTATATTATTTTTATAGATGATTTCTCTCGCCACACTTGGATATATTTCATGTCTTCTCGTAGTGAGGCCTTGCCTATCTATAAACAATTTGCCACTATGATACACACACAGTTCTCCACTCCTATTCGTGTCCTTCGTGCTGACTCTGCTGGCGAGTACCTCTCTCGTCACCTGCGCAGCTTCCTTGCTGAGCAGGGCACTCTCGCTCAGTTCTCTTGTCCTGGTGCTCATGCTCAGAATGGTGTCGCTGAGCGCAAGCATCGGCACCTCCTTGAGACGGCTCGTGCTCTGATGATCGCCGCCTCTATTCCACCTCACTTTTGGGCCGAGGCTGTTTCCACTGCCACCTATCTCGTCAACATTCAGCCCTCTTCTGCTCTTAAGGGTGCGATCCCTGTTGAGCGTCTCTGTGGTCTTCTTCCTGACTACTCTGCCCTTCATCTGTTTGGCTGCGTTTGCTACGTTCTCCTCGCCCCTCGAGAACGTACCAAACTGACCGCTCAGTCTGTTGAGTGCGTCTTTCTAGGGTACAGTGCCGAGCACAAGGGCTATCGGTGTTGGGATCCTGTTGGTCGTCGGATGCGGGTTTCTCGGGATGTGACTTTCGACGAGTCTCGTCCATTCTACCCACGTCCTGCCTCTCCTTCGGCTTCCTCTGTGGAGTCTCTGTCTTTCTTGACCTTTCCAGATACACCTATCTCTGTTTTGCCCTCGTCCACCTGTCCCACTGAGTCTCCACATATTCCTCCTGTGGCCTCTCCGCCGTTGTCGCCGCCTGTGTCGTCTCCTACGACTCCCCAGGCTCCTCCTACTACCGTACCTCCTCCTCTTATCTTCTACACTCGTCGGCCTCGTTTTGAGGATCTTCCAGCTGAGCCATCTTCTTCTGATGTTCCCTCTTCTTCTGATGCTCCATCTTCCCCTGATGGGCCATCTTCTCCTCGCTACGCTCTCCGCGATCGCCAGTTGATTCGGCCTCCTGCCCGTTTTGCCTTTGCTGGCGCGGCTACTCGTGAGCCTGTCTCCTACCGGGATGCTGTTACTCACCCTGAGTGGCAGCTTGCCATGGCCGAGGAAATTGCTGCTCTTGAGCGTACTGGTACTTGGGATCTTGTTCCTTGTCCATCTCATTCTCATCCCATCACTTGTAAGTGGGTCTATAAGATTAAGACTCGCTCTGATGGCTCTCTTGAGCGCTATAAGGCGCGTCTTGTTGCTCGTGGTTTCCAGCAGGAGCATGGTGTTGACTACGATGAGACTTTTGCTCCTGTAGCCCACATGACCACTGTTCGGACTCTTATTTCAGTGGCGTCTGTTCGCCACTGGTCTGTTTCTCAGCTTGATGTCAAGAATGCCTTTCTTAATGGCGAGTTGCGTGAGGAGGTCTACATGCATCCGCCACCTGGGTATTCTGTTCCTGAGGGCATGGTCTGTCGCCTTCGTCGCTCTCTCTATGGCCTTAAGCAAGCCCCTCGTGCTTGGTTTGAGCGCTTCTCCTCTGTGGTCACTGCTGCTGGTTTTTCAGCTAGTGATCATGATCCTGCGCTCTTTGTCCACACTTCATCTCGTGGTCGGACTCTTCTTCTCCTGTATGTTGATGATATGATCATTACGGGAGATGATTCTGAGTACATTGCCTTTGTCAAGGCTCGTCTTAGTGAGCAGTTCCTTATGTCGGATCTTGGTCCTCTCCGTTACTTCCTTGGGATTGAGGTTACTTCCACTCCAGATGGTTTCTTTATGTCCCAAGCGAAATATATTCAGGATCTTCTTGATCGCGCCTCTCTCACTGATCAGCGTACTGTTGAGACTCCCATGGAGCTCAATGTTCACCTCCGACTCTCTGATGGCGAGCCTCTTTCTGATCCGACTCGCTATCGTCATCTTGTTGGGAGTCTTGTCTACCTTGCTGTTACTCGTCCGGATATCACTTATCCAGTTCATATTCTGAGCCAGTTTGTTTCCGCTCCCACTCAGGTCCACTACAGCCACCTTCTTCGAGTTCTGCGATACCTTCGCGGGACTATCTCTCGCCGTCTCTTCTTTCCACGTTCCAGCTCTTTACAGCTTCAGGCCTATTCGGATGCTACTTGGGCCAGCGATCCTTCTGATCGCCGGTCTATCTCTGCTTACTGTGTTTTTCTTGGTGGTTCTCTTATTGCCTGGAAGACGAAGAAACAGATTGCAGTGTCCCGTTCGAGTGCAGAGGCTGAGTTGCGAGCTATGGCTCTCTTGACAGCGGAGATTACTTGGCTACGGTGGTTACTTGAGGATTTTGGTGTTTCTGTTACTACACCGACTTCTCTCTTGTCAGACAGTACAGGTGCTATTAGTATTGCGCGTGATCCTGTGAAGCATGAGCTCACCAAGCATATTGGTGTTGATGCTTCTTTCATGAGGTCTTGTGTGCATGATCAGGTGATTACTCTTCAGTATGTGCCTTCGGAGCTTCAGATAGCGGATTTCTTCACGAAGGCCCAGACTCGAGCACAGCATAGCTTCTACCTCTCCAAACTCAGTGTTGTTGATCCACCATGAGTTTGAGGGGGGGTGTTAGAGATATGTATAGTTTGTTATTCCCCATTGTTATGAGGGGTTCTTTGCATATTTACCACTTGTACTTTGTGTATATATTCTGGCCCATTGGCCTCATATGAATACAAGCGCTATTCATAACACAAAGAACGGAGAAATTATTACATTTGACAGTCTCAAGTTAGAAATGGAGTACTAGCCTGCACAGCGTGGTGTTCAGACGAATTCAACAGAACATTAACAGTTTAAAAGAAAAGGTAAATAATTGACAAATGAAAGTAAGTTGGGTGTGTAATGAACACGATGATACTCCTGGCTAGGACATGCGCAACATCTTGATGACTTGTGCTCTAGCAATTCAGGCCACGCACAATCCACTGAACTGTTCCTAATTTGGCACCTATATGCATCGATTATTTGTATAATTGCGTTGCTTCAAGGACCAAAGCTATTCCTTTTTGCGTGCACTGCAAAGTTCGGCATGAAGTGAGCAGCAGCAGAGGGTGCCCTGTTATTTGGGACCCCCTGGCTGTACCCCGTTATTGCCGGGTTGTAGAATTCTACAACGTTTGCTTCCTTGAGAATGCCATTGCCAACACCTTGATGGCCGGCAGCAAGCGCACCGTGAACGGAGTTGTTGTTCGCAGCGGCGGCGGCCTCCTTGGAGCCGCACTGCCTGGGCTGCGTCTGGAAGAAGACCTTGGAGACGACGAGCTCGCCGTCCCTCTCCTCCTCGTCGGAGCCGAGGTGGTACTGGTGCATGACCCAGTTGGTCTTCTCTGGCTTGCGCTGCTTGCCGTAGTTGGTGTAGAGGACCAGGATCTTCTTGTAGCCCCTGGGCCTGCCGTTGGCGAGCACCGGCCTCGTCTTGCCGGTCTTGTGCCACCGCGTCTCGCCGCCGTCCTCGTCGCTGTGCACCTTCCGCCGCTTCCTCGTCCCCGTCGTGTACGCCTTCGACGGCCGGTGGAAGAAGTGCCGGACCAGGCCGTCCTTGCTCACACCTGAAAATCCACAAAATTATCACATCACATACACATGCACGAACGTATGGCTGTGCATACATACGTGTACGTACGTACGTACCAGGAAGCCTCTCGGGATGGGTGTAGCAGATGCCGTTCTCGCCTTCGATGGTGGGGATGAACTCGTCAACGAGGGGGTGCAGTTTCCGGGAGTCCGGCCTCGCCTTGCCCTCCAAGTGCTCCAGCAGCTCCTGGTCCGTCGGATCGAACTTCACGCCGGCCGGCAGCCCCGGCAAGTCTTGGATCGTCGTGGTCTCCTGAAATTTAAGACGTCGTTTGATGCACGCATGCATGTGAACACTGCTGTTTCAGACTAGTGCAATTCGATCTTAATCATCTCTGACAAAACCAAACGTAACATGAAGCACGATCTTACATGAATTAATGCACACTAGTACCAAAAAGTCCAGCAAGACAAACTAATACACATCGATCTAAGCATAAGTCACGGTGGAAGCCCACCTGTGGCCGAACTGCATGCATGAGAGATTGAGTCCCATTAGAGCAAGTTTAATAGTACAGATAGCTGCTACCTCCAATACATTTTCATGTCATCAAAAGATAATGATGCAGTCGACTCATACAATAAGCTGGCTATAAGTTATCTCCACAAGAGCTCTCAATCATTTAATACATACATGGGTATTGATAATTTAATACATGCATAGGTATAACAATTAGTTCTATGGGTACATGCATGGATAATGCCTCTTTTCCTGTGCTATAGCCTGACTCTTGCATGGGAGTCGGCTTGGCTCTCTCTCTCCTTTTCTCTCCCCTCCACATAGGACTATGCTGACATGGATTCCCTTATAGCTAGCACAGTCAGCCTTATTAAACTTGCTCTTAGCCGGTGTGACTTGGCAACAAGTGCTCGGAAACCATTTATGCATGTTAATGCGTGCACACTTGCAAGCTGCCACATATTACGCAGGAAGAAGATGAGAAGACGAACATACATGCATGCATGCACCCTTATGCCTAACGCTTGCTAAGTTAAAATCCGCTCAAGATCACGAGCATATGGTCAGGAATTAGCTAAGACGGCCAGCGCGCCGCGCATGGATGCTTACCTGTTCGTACTGTGCACGGTGCCCGCACGACGGGCACATCTTGACCAGGATGGCAAGCGACGCCGCTGCCTTCTTGCCCGCCGCGGCGGCCACGGCGGCGGCGGGGGACAAGCTGTTGTCCACGGCGGCGCGGACGTCGTCGAAGCTGTTGCACCACGTCATCCTCCTCGATCGATCTTCTCACAGTAGGCCTAGCTACCTTCCTAGTTTAATCTCCTCTCTCTACACTTTTGCAAAACACTAGTTAGTATAGGAGCCCCCATAACAGGCAAAACTAAGGCTGGGCTGGAGAGGACACTACCACATTAAAAGAAGAACGCTCGAGGCATCTATAGAGAGAGAGAGAGAGAGAGATCAGAGAGGGAACAAAGGGGTCCTGGAAAGAGGAGGGAAAAGAAGGAAGCATATGGGTTATAGCTAGCTTGTCCCTGTTAAAAGCTACTTGCAATCACACACCCCGTACTATCCCCTCTGTGATTTCTCTATCTTCAGCTGGTACAAGCAGGGAATACAGCATGCATGCAACGCAACTTTTCCCTGTGGTTTGGTTCCCCAAGAAGATTGAGAGGCGCTGCAAAGGGAAATGATACATGAGCCCAACAAGAGAGGGGGAGAGAGAGAGAGAGAGAGAGAGAGAGAGAGAGAGCTTTTCTTCCCTTTTTTAAGCGACACAAAAACATACAAGCACACAATTGGTAGATAGATAGATGATGGCATGTTGCTTGGTCCTCACGTATAGGCATGCAAAAAAAAATTCGTTTACGTGAGAAGGAAACCAGGGCGGCGCCCGGATTCTCTGCGTGCGGCGGGCCCTCCCTGTCAGCGGAACAACGTCTCCAACAGATAAGCTCGTCCGGGTCTCCTGCGTTGCCCACGTCCAGCGCTCTCGAACGTTCCTCGCGCACTCACCGCGCCAACGGCCTCCGGAGAGCGCGCTCTGCCACGCGCCCGGTCTTCACGGCGCCCACGCTTCCGCTCTGTGCGCTTGCCCACTCGCGTGTGTGGTCATGGCCAAAGGCCATTGTAATCTATAAATGTACACTGTATACGATCAATAGAACCCGTCCAGTTGATCTACTCCAATCTACATGGTATCAGACTCCTCTTCGATCCTACCGAACCCCTCTGCCACTCTTCCCATGGCTCCCTCTTCCGTCCACTCTGAAAACTCCGACGATGGATCCAATGCTGCCCCCGCCCCGGCCTCTGTCATTCAGACGGTCTCCATCCGCCACCACGTTCCGGTCACCCTCGACATGAACGAGGACAACTATGGCCAGTGGCGTCTCTTCTTCGACTCCACTCTTGGCAAATTTGGCCTCAGTGGCCATGTTCGCTCACCCACCCCCTCTGATGAGCAAGACGGTGAATGGTGCATGGTTGATTCATGCGTCGTCAACTGGATCCTCGCCACCGTCTCCAAGGGCGTCTTCGACAACGTCAGCCGCGACCGGAACACCGCCTTCTCTCTCTGGCACGCCGTCCAGGGGCTGTTCCAGGACAACGAGCTTCAGCGCGCGGTGTACCTGGAAGCCGAGCTGCGCACTCTCCAGCAGGGCGACATGTCGATCGACGACTACTGCACCACACTCAAGAGGCTCGCCGATCAGCTCCGCGACATCGGACATCCCGTCTCCGAGCCCAGCCAGGTGCTCAATCTCCTCCGCGGCCTCAACCCCAAGTACCGCTACGTCAAGCCGGTGATCACGTCCAAGTACCCGCCGCACACCTTCACGAGCGCCCGGTCCTTCCTTCTTCTCGAGGAGCTCAGCATCAAGCACGACACCAACGTTGAGGCTAGTCAAGCGCTCGCCGCGACTCACACCGAACGCTCCACCGGCTCGTCCAACTTGGCTTCCAACGGCGCCACTGACGGGGCCCCAGCGACGAACACGCAGCGCTCCAACAACCGTTCCAACAACGGCGGCGGCAACCGATCCAACAACCGCTTCGATCGGCGCCGCGGACGCGGCAACGGCGGCGGGCAATCGCGCACCAACAACAATCAGTCCCAGCCCAACCAGTCTGCGCCATGGGCCGCGGGTTACAACCCATGGCAAGGCATGGTGCAAGCCTGGACGATGCCGTTCCGCGCCCCCGGTGCCGGCGTGCTGGGTCCGCGACCGCCGTTCCAGCCACAACAGGCGATGGCGGCCACCCATCTTCCACCGGGCGGCTCGTCCAACAGCTTCGACACCAGTGGCCTCTACGCTGCGCTCCAATCCGCCGGCGTCCAGCAGCATCCAGCGAGTGCCTCGGACTGGTACTTTGACACCGGCGCGACGTCGCACATGTCGTCCTCCCCTGGTAAATTTCCACCCTCCAGCCTTCAGCCTTCCAATTCCATCATCACAGTAGGTAATGGTGCTCGGTTGGCCGTCACCCACCAAGCACAGACACTCATTCCTACTGCCACTTCCCCTCTTCGTCTCAATGATGTACTTATTTCGCCATCTCTTGTCAAGAACTTGATTTCAGTTCGCCGTCTTACTCGCGATAATAATGTTTCCATTGAATTTGACCCATCTGGTTTCTCTATCAAGGATCTTCCTACCAGGGCGGAGATACTCCGATGTGAAAGCAGCGGCGATCTCTACCCTCTCCGTCTACCTCACCATCAAGCCCTCACGGCCTCGGCATCCTTGTGGCATCAGCGACTGGGGCACCCTGGAGATCCAGTCACCTCTCAAATTTTACAAAATTTTCCTTTTCAGTGTAATAAAGCTGATGCTCACTCATGCTCATCTTGCCGTATGGGAAAACATGTTCGTTTGCCATTTACTGAATCTACTACACGTACATTTTTTCCCTTTCAGCTTGTTCATTCGGATGTCTGGACTTCACCAGTCCTTAGTCACTCTGGTTATAAATATTACATTGTCTTTCTAGATGATTACACACATTACCTATGGACAATCCCACTTCGCAATAAATCTGATGTTTTCTCCACCATTCGAGCGTTTATTTCCTATGTCCATACTCAATTTCGCCTTCCCATTCTAGCCTTCCAAACTGACAATGGCAAGGAGTATGACTCCACTGCCATGCGCATTCTGCTCTCATCCATTGGCACCCAACTGCGACTCTCTTGTCCCTATACATCGCAGCAAAACGGGAAAGCTGAACGCATCCTCCGTTCTATTAACGATTGTTTGCGTACAATGCTAATTCACAGTGCAGCTCCTCTGGCGTTCTGGGCAGAAGCACTAGCTACGGCGACATACCTGCTCAACCGCCGTCCATGCCGTGCCACTGGCTCTACGACGCCACACGCCCTGCTGTTCGGCATGGAGCCCTCCTATGGCGAGCTTCGTGTTTTTGGGTGCCGGTGCTTTCCCAACTTGATTGCCACATCAAGCCACAAGCTTGCTGAGCGCTCCACGCCGTGCATCTTCATTGGGTACCCGGCGGATCACCGCGGCTACCGCTGCTACAACCTCGCCACAGGCCGTGTTATCACGTCGCGGCACGTCACATTCGACGAAGCCGTTTTTCCCTTCCGCGACAACAGCACCACCACAGTGGGCGCGAACACCAACGACGCAACGCAGTCCGTGTTGTATGAACCAGTGCCTGCCTCGACACATCGTCGCGTCGTCCGCGTCGCGCCGCGCCACGCGACACCGGCGCAGTCACCACCTCGCCTCGTCGCCGAGCTCACGCCTCCTCCAGCTCCTACCGGCGTCAACTCCTCACCAACGCCTGCTGCACACGACATCGAGCAACCAGCCACCACTACGTCAACTGCAACTTCTGCACCTTCGTCCAGCCCGCACTCACCTGCTGCTGGGCACGCAGGCCACCCGATGGTCACTCGTGCGCGCGCAGGCATTCACAAGCCCAATCCGAAGTACGCGTTGGCTGCGTCGGACACCATATCACCGATCCCTCGAAGTGTCCGCACCGCCGTGAAGGATCCACACTGGCATGCTGCCATGAAACAAGAGTTTGATGCGCTGCAGGCTAACAGGACATGGACTCTCGTGCCGCGTCCTCCGGGCGCTCGGATCATCACCGGCAAATGGGTGTTTAAGCACAAGATGAATCCCGACGGTACTCTCGAGCGCTACAAGGCTCGATGGGTTGTCCGTGGGTTCAATCAGCGGCCCGGCGTCGACTTCGGGGAGACGTTCTCGCCGGTGGTCAAGCCGGCCACAATTCGCACCGTGTTGACGCTGGTGGCTACACACAACTGGCCGGCTCACCAACTTGATGTCTCAAATGCATTTCTTCACGGCAACCTCCAAGAGCAGGTGTACAGCCAGCAGCCCACCGGGTTTGTCGACCCACGCCGCCCCGACGACGTCTGCCTCCTCTCCAGATCGCTAGCGATCTACGGCCTCCGGCAAGCTCCACGGGCGTGGTTTGAGCGTTTCGTCGGCCATGTGACATCACTGGGCTTCGTACAGTCAAAGGCCGATTCGTCGCTCTTCGTGTACCACCGCAACGGCGAGACGGCGTATCTCCTCCTCTACGTCGATGACATGATCCTGTCCGCCTCGTCGACTCGCCTACTACAGCACGTCATCGCACGGCTCCACGACGAGTTCGCCGTGAAGGACATGGGTCCGGTCCACCACTTCCTCGGCATCGGCGTTCGGCGGAACCGGGAAGGGTTCTTCCTCTCCCAAGCTCAATACGCCGAGGAACTCCTGGAGCGAGCAGGCATGTCGAACTGCAAGCCCGTCGCGACACCAGCAGATACAAAGCAAAAGGCCTCGGCGACTGACGGCACCCTCATCGACGATTCCACTTCCTACCGGAGCATTGCCGGCGCCCTGCAATATCTGACGATCACTCGTCCGGATATCGCATACGCCGTGCAACAAGTGTGCTTGCACATGCACGCGCCGCGGGACGTGCACCAGACCATGCTGAAGCGCATCCTCCGGTACATCAAAGGTACGATTGGCCTCGGCGTCCAGCTGCGCGCCGCCTCGACGCCGACGATTACTGCCTACTCGGACGCCGACTGGGCCGGCTGCCCCGACACGCGCCGCTCTACATCGGGCTTCTGCGTCTTCCTCGGCAACTCCCTCATCTCGTGGTCTTCTAAACGACAGACCACGGTATCGCGGTCCAGCGCCGAGGCGGAGTATCGAGCCATCGCCAACGCCGTCGCCGAGTGTTCATGGCTTCGCCACCTTCTCGCCGAGCTGCTCTGCAAGGTCCCCTCCGCGACAGTCGCGTTCTGCGACAATATCTCATCGGTGTACATGGCCCGGAATCCAGTGCATCACCGGCGCACAAAGCATATAGAGCTTGACATCCATTTCGTTCGGGAGAAGGTCGCCATTGGTGAGCTCCGTGTCACGCATGTTCCCAGTGCGCGGCAACTCGCAGACGTGTTCACCAAAGGCCTTCCTTCGACGTTGTTCAACGACTTCAGGGACAGCCTCTCTGTCACCACGGCGAACGTCGAGTCTGAGGGGGGGTGTCAGCGGAACAACGTCTCCAACAGATAAGCTCGTCCGGGTCTCCTGCGTTGCCCACGTCCAGCGCTCTCGAACGTTCCTCGCGCACTCACCGCGCCAACGGCCTCCGGAGAGCGCGCTCTGCCACGCGCCCGGTCTTCACGGCGCCCACGCTTCCGCTCTGTGCGCTTGCCCACTCGCGTGTGTGGTCATGGCCAAAGGCCATTGTAATCTATAAATGTACACTGTATACGATCAATAGAACCCGTCCAGTTGATCTACTCCAATCTACACTCCCATCTGCTCTCGGTTCCTGTGCACGGCCGGCGATCGATCGAGTTGCTGCATAGCATGGCGACTGTCCGTGATCGGATCAGTTCCAACTTGTTTGATTTTTCAACACAAGTTAGTAAGGAGCAGTACACCTGCAAGCATTTTGCCAATACGAGAAGTGTCCATGCGTGAATGCATACTTTGGCCGTGTTAAACGCACACGACCTACATTCTCTTATCTCGACCTATATGTAGTTGGTGAGGCCGCGCATGCAATGCAGATCACTGTAGGTGAAAAATATGTAAAAGCTGAAACCCGGTTGGTTGATCTGTCCCCCTCCCCCTCCATTAATGAAACCACATCTGCACAGAGAGAGAGAGAGAGAGCATTATATAACAAACACATGTGTGGAATTATGGAATGGGAGAGTACATTGGTTAGGTTCATGAAGATATGCGCATCAAAAACTCATGTTTGGATCTGGGATGGGACAAAGATTCAACGCAGCACACTGCTCAGGAGAGGGTCTCTTTGTTGGATCCTTTATAGGGTCTGGTTGGAACATAAGGAATTTATAGAAAAGTGGCGAGCTCAATGTAGGAAACTGTGTGAATCCGTTGGAGTTTTAATTTGTATGGTACTCTGTGTTCCAAAGAAGGTCTTGAAATTATTAGATGACGAGACTCTCTCTGAGGAGTAGGCTTACACTGATTTAAGATGTTCGCGCATAATACCTTCCTACGCTCGCACCGGGTAAGCATGCGATGGAATATGCGGTAGTCAATGAGTTTATTCTTTTAGACTACGGCTAATAGGTTTTGGTTGCACTTTTCGAGACAACGCGGACGATGGAGATATCGATGTGAATGATATATGATTTTAAATTTGAAAAGTCAATGATACACATGATTTTAAATTTAAAAGGCCGTTTAGAGAAATAGTTTGAAAAAGCCGTGTCATTTATTTTGGCTTGGAGAAGCCAAAAGAAACAGTGCTAATAACTTAAGGAAAACTTAGAAGGTCGTCATGCATGCGAGTAGATGAAGTGGAGATGGGGCAACCGGACCGATTCGTAGGACGTTCCACCACACCCAAGAGGACGAAGGGAGCAGGAGGAGGCTTTAGATATGAGGTCGCCGTGGAGTGTCTTGCAAGACAAATACCCCACAACAGAAAAGGCGAGCTAGCTACGTGCATGTACATCCTGAATCTTAGCACATCGTACATCATCCTTGCATAATGGAGTATTATATATGCATACTGCCTATTCCATGTATGTAGTGTACTAGCCTCATAGACGCGACGACACGCCGCGCCAGCCATCGTGTGTACCGAAGTGAAAGAGGCGATAATTCGTGAGGAGCTTCGGAAATTTTTTTTAAAAAATCGAGGGCACATGTGTATTTTCAAAAAAGTCAAAGGACTTTTTCGTAAAAAACCGATGGCCTGTATGTAATAAACGAGGACCCGTACGTAATTTAGAAACCGCGGGGCGCAATCCTGCAAAGTGGAGGGGCCTGAAAAGAAATGCCAGGGATCTTTTCGCGAGAAAAAAAGATCTTTACGTAATTTTTGAAAAATACAAGGAAAACGCCTCCCCGGCCGTACCGAAATTCTCACGCCACGCGCCGGCCGGGGCGCGCGCGGGCGACGTGGCGGGGCGGAGAGCGCGGCGTTCCCCCGAGCTTTGTATCCAGTAGGATATGTAACAGAGTAGCTAACATCTAATTTTGAATATATGAGACAAGCTTAATTATGATGCCTACTATACGTGTGCATCATGTCAGGTAGTATCATATAAGCTTAGCGATAGACATGTTGGAAATTTGGTAGGTGTTGGTTGCGTGGCAGGAACTGGTTGGCGGATTGACCCAACTCGATCGATATCTGGTTAGTAGCCACAAGCTGCTTGCTTTTAGGTGAGGCGAACTGCTACAAGGCGCCACGCTCCCCGCCGTTTAGATACTAATCGTGGCTAAATCTTAATAAAATTAATGATCCGAAAATATGTCTATAGAAAAAGAAACTATTAGTTTTGCTCTCAAACACTAGAAATTCTTGTAATAATCGAAAGTAATTAACAGAGAGCGGTTCAGATTATAACGGTGCAAATTATATTAAAGCTATTATAATTACGGTAGTGCTATTCTATGTGCGCGTATATTCTACATGCAGTTTTGGGCTCCAGCAAATTATCATCGGTTGTTCGAAAAGTTATCATCAGCTGTGAAGAAAGTTACCACCGACTACGTATTGTAAGCATTGGCAATAAATTCATACATAATCGATAGTAACTCCATTTAGAAATATCAGTAAGTTGTCTATGTACTCTACACCTACGCGCTGGTTAATAAATCTAATTATAATTATATAAAAATATAATGGAAACATTAATTGTATAACAAAAATAATATATATAGAGAGTAGTATCTAGCCGCGGGAAATACTAGTTAGACAGAACACACAAATGTTCGTGCTTTGGCGATCGGTCGAGAGATAGTACGCCTCTCTCAGAAAATGATTCGGTACCCCCACACTGCCACACGTTTATGGCACCATCGAAGGAGCCAAAAACATATTTCTTTGCTACTAGATATCAGTACTACACGCTCTTGATAAATGATGACAGGTCAAATCAGCAAAAAAAAAACTACAAGATGAACTTGCAAAGTAGTACAACCCCATTGCACTTGGTGACATGTACGTAATATTATAATATTGTAGTTGAAATGTAGCATTTGATACAGATACGCAAAACGCACGCATTATAATGTAGACAGTACAAAATATGTAATTTCTTCTCGCCTGCCTGTCTCACAGATGCATCTATACGTACACACTGCAGGCGTGCAGTTGCACCCATTTGCTCCTCTTATCTAGGGTGTTCAAGTTAACTTTCGATAATAACTTTTAATTATAATTTATGACTTTTGATTAAAAATAAATAGTAATAGTGAAAGAAGTGGCTTTTAAAAAGAGGTGAGCAGAGGAAAAATAAAGAAGAGATACGTATGTATGACGGGAGCGTGAGGAGTGGGGTGCATGATGCACCTGTAACCCTGCTTTATCTGTAGAGTGAGATGGTAATACAAGAAGTGGAGAAACTATTTCTAAAAACCAGGTGTTCATATTAGATTTTAATTTTTTTCATGCAAAATTTAGAAATAAAAGTGAATATGAACATAGCCTTATACATTCACACCTCTTATTTTACGTGGCATGGAAGTTTCTCTGCTTTGGCAGACTACATAAGTCAGGCCGCTACGGAATTGTCTATATGCGAGCTGATTTGTTACTAATGGAGGTGTGTAATTAATCTATGGAGTGTTTATATTGGTTTTTTGTTCTAACTTATATTTTTGGTTAAAAATGAATAATAGTGATCGAAAGAAGTAGCTTTTAGGATAGAGCGAATGGTGAAAAAAATGATGAAGAAATACGCGCACATGACAGGGTGAGAGGAGTGATATGCGTGATTCACCCGTAACCCTCTGTCTTATTCTCAGAGCAAGACGGTAGCGAAAGGTGTATAAGAAAATATTTAAAAAAATCAAGTGTTCGTATTAGCTTAACTTTTCTAAGTAAAAACTAGAAACAGATGTCTATTAGAATAGGACCTATATCAAGTGTTTAACTAGCTTGTGGAAGACGCTTTAGCTTTCTCCGTCATGTTGAAAATGGTGACAAGTACTTTCTAATTGGAAGTAAGTTGGAATTGATTGGACATTTTGTGGTGCCGTGTCAATTGTCAACGCATGATTAATTATTCAGCAGTGGGAATACTTCACGGATGCAATCACGTAGTGAATTAAAAGTTAAAATTGAAATAAGCGGGTTTTTAATTTACTATTTTATTTTTTCTGGCTTTTTGAACTTTTTGCCTTTTCTTTTTTTTCGTATTCTTTCGCATTATCTGTAATGGGCTAAACTATTTTCTATTTTTAATTTTTAATTACGTCAAATAAACCATCATCAACTACTGTATAAAATAAACCAATTACAGTGAAAAAAATCATAAGTCATCGTCAAACTAAGTATCACCTTATGAAGTCAACGCATGACTGTAAATGTATGATGTTTAATTGTTTTAGAATTGGTAATATATGCTTGATGTTTTATTGTTCTAGAATTGGTAATATATGCTTGATGTTTTATTGTTCTAGAATTGGTAATATATATGTGCTATGTAATCACCTTTCGTGGAACACTAACGTAATCACTCTCCTTTTGGGCACCAAATAAACATAAATAAAACCCTAAAAATAGACGATGTAGTCTATAAAGTGTTCTTGAACCCTTTTAAAATTTCAACTTTAAATTAAAAAATGTGTCAGAAGAAACAAAATGACAAGTTTATTGTAAACGATAGCAATTGTCTTTTTATTTTTTTTAACCTTTTCCTTTTGATTTTATCATATCATATTTTTCTCATTTGTGTCACTCTTAACGTAGAATAAATTTGAACATAGACTTATATACATAGGTACAAATTTGAATACATCGAGAAGTTTTTGAGAATTTTTCATATTTATTTGGTGTTTAAACAAACAACGATTACATGAGTGCACCATACAAAGACCGATTGCACAACATATGTTGCCTTTTAAAATTTGCATAGTGTACAAGTTAATTCTGCACTAATAAAACAAGTTGGGCATGTTGCAGGTGTGAAATCTATATACAAGTGAAAGGGTGGACGTCGACCGTTTAATAGAACATCATCTATAAGAGTAAAAATGACACAGAGATTTATACAGGTTTGAGGATCCGAGAGGACCGCTCTAATTCTGTCGGTGAGTCAACAAGGGTTACCTCCGGGGAGAGAGTCCTCGAGGGTTTACCAGTTTTAATATACTTCTTTATTGCTTATAAGAGCTCCTTTTACAAATGAGGGATACGTAGTATATTTATAGACTCTTGGACATGTACAAATAACGAGAATACACATTGCGAGATAGTTAGTCTATAAGTATAAGTGAGTGGTATTATAAATTTTTTTGAGCATAACTGTATTTTTGGATCTGTACATAGGTGTCTTGTGTAGAGTGACCCCATTAGTAAAGGAGCAAAATTATTCCTCTTACACTAGCCCTTTTGCCCCATGGCATTTTGAAGGGACGCTTGAAGAGGTAGTCTTTGTCATACTTTCCATTCTGAGGGCGACGTTAAGCGAAAAATTTAGCAGATCCGTAGTGGCGTAGTAGTTGTGTCCCGAATTGGGCGTCGAACCTGCAGCTAGTCTTAGACCTGACTAATAACTTAGCAGTCGAGTCGCGGTACGAATAAATGCTTGAGTCATCCTTGGGCAGGCGTATCAGAGCTTGTAGCATGAATTCATGCGATTCCCTGGCCATCGGGCTGCATGCTCGGCCTTGTGGGCTCGTAGTAGGCTGTGAGCTAGTCATCTTGGCTTGCCCATGCCAACACCTTACTGGGCCAGTCAGCTAGCCCAACCAATAAAAATGGAGGCTGCCTTGGCTGTTTCGGCCTCTGTTCGCAGCAGCCGCCATTACACTACACTGCTGGAGAAAGGGTCGCGCGCCGTCGGCCGAATCCGAAGGAGGGGACTACGGGACCGGAGCAAAGCCAAGCTAGGAAAATGACCCATGAAGGAAAGCCATGCTCGAGTAATGATATCAGCTTGACACTTCTTTCAGTCTGAAGGGGAGGTCATGATTACTGAACCGGAACAAGATCAATGCATCCTTATATCTGCTAGGCTCGAATGGTGGCTTGTCACTCTCATTATCGCTACAACTTGACGACGACGAAGATGATGAATATCTTGGTGAGGTCACAAATTCTGAGTATGATTTTTCAAACATACTACTTCTAGTATCAGATCTTCTTATCTTTCTTCTCTTGTAAGGTCCAGAGCAAGGTGGTGGGGTGTATGATGAGCTAGTGAAACTTGATGACTCTCTAATGCATTGAACATGTCCAGAACCATCATCATCGCTCTGTGAATTCTCACTATCCCATTCAGAAGTTAAGAAATTATTCCGAGCATCATAAAAAAAACAACACCTGTGCAGCAAGCATACAAGTGGTTTGTTCAGTAGGCGAGAATCTTTCAACTTATTTACTTGAAGCTTCTTATTCTGCATGGCATCATCGATCAAGGTATATTGTAACACCCCCATTTCTGGGAACGTTAGGTTACTCTTGCAACTGCCTAAGATTGTTCAGCTACGAGTACTGTAGATAAGTGTACACCATTGCCAAATCAAGCTTAAGCATAAAAACCAAACTTTATTACAAAATTAAGACTTAGCAGCCAAGTTTTGCATAGAGGGCCATACAACCCAAAGTTACATTACCAAAAGAAACTCCACAGGCAGGCCTGAGTGTAGAATAAATCCTAATACCAGGCGGCGTCTACATCGTAGAGCTCAGCATCGTCTTGATAAATTCATTCATTCTCTTGACAAACATTCTCTGTTTATGATTTTACCAAGTATGAGTACAATAAACAGTACTCAACAAGTCACACGGGAACTGCTATTTAACTACATACAAGTGATTGCCATGGAATGGGGTAAAACAGTTTATTATTTTATGTGGATGTAATTTTATTTGTAAACACTTTACTTTTAAACATAAAATATTAAATCATAAACTTTTTAAGAAATTAGGGGGTTTTCCAAACATGATTAACATACTTTCACATTTCCAAAACTATTCCAAATCTACTTATACTTTGTTATTGGAATCACCCATTAAACATAGCTTTATATATCGGAAGCATAGTGTATTCGAATACTATTTACAAATGACTCTGCAGAATTGCTCAACTTTACCCACAAGATTCCTTAACTCCCGTGACAGAGTTAAGAAAACAAGATTGTTTCACTACTCACCTCTTTATGTAGCCTCTATCCAATAGACTATGGACCCTCTGTCTCGGAATACGACGGCCTAGCAGAGTGGAGCCTACCGTTGTGAAATATGGTTTTACCGTTTCCATACCACAACCCAACGTCGGTCATTCCCTTTTCTGGAACAGTATATCATGCCAATATGTAGATATTCAATCGATTTGAGCAGCTACTAAAACTAGGTTTGATAAGTCAACGCTTGTGGTTGAGCAGTTGCTATGTTCTTTACTTGGCATAAGGGTCTAGTCTTCATATTTTCACCAAGGCAACTTCTATTCTCAAACCCGTATTCAATGCCCACGGCACTGCCACCATTTCATACCATGCCTCTACCCTAGGATAAGATCATGGGCTTAAGCCATCTCGTGGCTCCCCGTGATATCTCCTTATTCTAGATTCACTTTTAAAAATTCTATCGGCAAAATGCCAAGACTTTTAGTAGTAAAAGATTGTTGAGTTCCTAATATATTGTGATTACATTAATAATACTTTAAATATTACTAAGTTTTGTCAAGGTGAATATGGCCGTCAAATTAAACAGGGCTTTTCAGGTGGTAGGACATTAGCTAATATCATGTCATTCTAAACAATCTTTGTATATAAAATAATAGTGCACAAATAACGTAATGAAAATACTGATAAATAATAATTAACAGAAAGTAGGTTCAATATGATCAAAAACATGTGACTTGCCTTGTGGATTTATTATTTCAACAAGTTCGTATCCTTCTAGCCCTTGAGCTTGCACTTCTCCTCCTTGGTCTTCTTGGAAATTAATGTCGAGAGCTAACGCAAAAAGGGAGAAAATAAATCAATTCCGAGCTCAAAAGACTAAGCGAGGAAGAAAGAAAACAAAGATAATTAAAGAAATTCAAATAAAAAAGGGTTTTGGATTTTTTTTAGTGTTTGGGATGGTGAAACGGAGCTGGAAAATGGATTGGTGGGCTCGAAATGGTCAAAATGACTATATATTTGTATTTTGTGTTTCAGGTGAACAATAACGGGTCGGGTTTACTGTGCTTATCGGGTTTTACTGTTCACCGGGTTCGGGTTCAACAGCTAACGGGTCGGGTGAACAGTAACACACCATTACTGTTCATCTTCTTCCTCTCGCCCCGCGCGCGCGTAAAAACAGAGGAAGAAGTGACGATGACTGGTGGCGTTGTGGTGAATTGCGACGCATGGGGAGGCTATGGTTGGATTGCTAAGGCTCTGGAGGTTCCATTTTGGGGGTCGTAGGTCCGGCGGAGGCGGCGATCACCGGCGGCGAGCTCCTCTTCTTCGCGGCTGATTTGAACTATGTGGGTGAATGGGGGCTTCTCCGGGTGATCGGGCTGGCATTTGAGCATCAGTGGGGCTCGCCCAAGTTCGTGGAAGGGTTGGTTTGGGCTGAGGAAGCCGGAGCTAGGCTGGCCACAGTGAGGTGGTTCGGCTGTGGGGCGGTTCTCAGCGCCGAGAAAGAAGGGGGCTTGGGGAGCTAAACCGATGGTCCGAGAGGGTTTATGAGGACTTGAGGAAGTTATTGGTGAAGGCAATTGGAAAATGGTGGCTCGGAGAGGTGGATTCGAGTTAGGGCTTACGTTGGGGATTTTAGCAATCGCCGGCAATGGGGGAGACGGCGGAGGCTTGGGAGGTGTCGGGGTGACTCTAGGGTGTGTTGCCTTCGGGTAGGAGCGCTCGGGTGTATTTATAGAGCCAGGAGGCGGTTTGGCACCAGAGAGGGGAAAAAAACCACGGCGGCGGCAACTGTTTCTTCAAAGGTCAGGAGAGCTCGCGGTCTCTGGTGGGAATACGGCTACCTTGGGCACGAAGAAGCGATGGTCAAAGATGTCAGGGCGGCGTCAGTCGCCGTGAGGGAAGGCAGTCAGAAAAGGGGCTGAGGCGGTAGCAGGGCTTGGCCGACGGCCTGACACGCGCTCAGGGCGGGTCAGAGGCTGCTAGGACGAGAAAAACAAGGCTGTACGGGGCTCTGACTGGATGGTGGCGGTGGCAGGAGCTGAAAGGCGCAAGAGAGTGCGGGAGGGCTTGGTGGCGAAGAAAGAACCGGGGTGGCGGTGATATTTTTGTACGTGAGCAGTGATAGCATGGCTCTTCTCCGTTCAAGCATTGATGGTGTGGATTAGGGGCGGATTTAGGTCAAGATTCGTGCTGGATAGGTCTGGGAAACAAAAGAACTCAAATCCAAATGAAATTCGAAATTTTCTTTGGAAATTTGGTTTCATTTCATATACCATCTGGACGATTGATTCCACAAATGGGGAGAAGATATCGGGCCTTTTGAAAATACAAGCCTCTTCCCAGCTTCATCTCTCTTTGTCCTAGTTCTAGAGTTTGTGAAAGGAGAAAGTCTTGACTGCAGCGCAAAATGGCAACGTCTAAGCAAGAGCAGAGCCAGAATCAATTTGTAGCAGGGGCAATGCAGCGAAGAGTAAGCCAAAATCACCAACCCCACAAAAATTTTCCAACCAGAGGAGCAAATCCCCCCAACAAAATTTGTACTCGATTTGCAAGCTGGTGAGCTGGAAGAAATGCCACTTCACGCTGCTCCCCATCTCACCTCCTCCTCCTCCTCACCCTCCCTGAACCACAAACTCAAATAACATGCCAAAATTCCCATATCAAAAGGCAGATCAGAGGCTACAGACCCCGAATTGAAACGCGAATCGAGCGAAAATAGCATGGAGCTCTCTCCTCAAGTACCTGTGTCAAGGTCAGTGGCATCCCATGGAGATGAAGTCGTCATGCTTATCCGCATCCAATATGGCCAGCGTTAATGGCCACTCAGGAGGCAACAGAGGAAGGGGAGAAATGGCGACGACGGAGGAAGGGGGAGGGAGGGGAAGGGAGGCTGGCGGTATGAACAGGGAAGGAGCACGACGGCGTAGATGGAGGAAGTGGGGAGGGAGCCAGGCGACAGAGGAATCCCAGCGCACGAATACGAGAGGGAGGGAGGCGGTTAATGGAGAAGCATGGGAGTCAACAGGCGGATGGAGATGAAGCGAAGCGGCCATGGCACATTCCATCCATGCGGGTTCCACAAAACACATCATATGGAAAATTGATTCGCTCTAGTGCCGTGTCAAGCTGTGTTGGTCCTCGCGTCACTGCTATTTTCTCTCTCCTCCTTAAATCTCCCTCCATGTCATATGTATGTTAAGCTGAACTTCTATAGACACTACTCATGTTTGTGCATTAGGAGTGTCCTTAAACATAGAGAGGGCTCTCAATGAGTTGACAAATGCATGTGTCCTTTAGGGGCCTGCTTGGAAGAGGGGTTTTTGGTCTAAAATAAATGTAAAATTTTGGTTCCTAAACTTTTTCAGGCTAGGCTAAAAAAGACTACTTAGATGGACCGGTAATATAATTTATTTACACCTGGCTTGAGCCAATTCAACTGAAAAAAATCTGGTAGGGAGGACATAATTTCTTTTTGGGAAATATCGGGTTAATCGCCTCCTCGATCTCTCCCTCTCATATCACGGTTCTTCTCACCTCCAACTCAGGCTCTCTCTCTGCCGTGTTGGCGGCACTCGACTATTAACGCTACTTAGAACCGACGCCCGCTGCCTCCCTCTCAGGGTCACAACCTCCATCGACGTCGCCTGCATATGACGTAGCCTTGTGGGCCTCACATGGGCTACGCTTGTCATTGCTAGGCCACGCTGCCGGCCTTGTGCCTCTAATGACCACACCATGGCGAACCCCCACGGTCTCATACCAGCCTCACATCTCTCTCATGACGAACAACGACCTAGAGGAGCTCAAACCTCAAGGGGGTGCGTGGATCTGAGGTGCATTTTCTCTCTCTGCTTGGTTGATTTGTTCTGCTACTCTCGTGTCCATCACTTGATTGTTGATCTGAGGAGCTCAAGGGGTGCGTGGATCAAGTGACTGGTTCTTTATTTCTTTTGATTGTTGTAACTGAACTAGCTATTGATTTGTTCTGTTGGTCACTTCATTATTGGATTGTTATTGAGCATTTTTTTAATGTTTGATCTGAAATCTTGATGTATAATGCAATGGACACACTAATTTTGATGAATTGGTAAGGAATGCTTGTCATTCTGTTAATCATCTTCTTTTTTCGAGAGTGACACTTGTTAATCACACGTGATTTGATTTCCGGGGAATATAAGGGGCAAGGGGCGCTTGTTAATCTTCTCCAAAACAGATGACACACGGGTTTTGATTTTACAGATGACAAATTTTGCAGAGCTCCCAAGCGGGCCCTTACGGGTAGGGCTGGCAAAAAAGCTCGGGCTCGTGAGCCAGCTCGCGAGCGGCTCGGTTGGCTCGGCCCAGTAGGCCCAACTCCCCCGTTCGACCGTTCCTCCCCGGCCCGTATCCCTTCTTTTTCTTTTTTCTCGCCGCCCCTTCCCTTTCTTATTTCTTTCGCCGCCTCCCCACTTCTTTCTTCTTCCACCGACGGCGACGCCTCAGCTCCTCCTCCCCGTTTCCCCCTCTCTTCTCTCGTCTCCCTCTTTCTCTGCGCTCCCTTGCGCCGCCTCTCTGGGCTTCGACTCCCCCGCCGGCCGACCCCGACTTCCCACGCCGTGCCGCTGCTTCGCCCGGGTGTGGCTTATGTCCTTTGCCGCCGACGAGGCCACACGCCCGCGAGTAATCTCCGCCATTGCCGAGGCGGCCGACGCAGGGCTCAACGTGTGCCGCATCTGGGCCTTCAACGACGGCGGCTACCGCGCGCTGCAGACGGCTCCCTTCTGCTACGAGGAGGAGGTGTTCCAGGTAAGCTATGTGCAGCGAGCTGCCGTGGGGTTCTTGGCCTGTGCTCGGGCAACACGGCACCCGTTTGATGAAATGCGTGCTTGAGTTGCGCTTGCCGTGTTAGATCAAACAATTTGTTTTCTTGGTTCTTGGATTTAGCAGGTGCATGCCATGTGTTTGATGAAATGATTGTGTCGCTGTGTAATAACTGGGAAGATTATGGAGGGAAGGCACAATATGTAAGGTGGGGCAAGGAGGCTGGCCTAGATCTTACTTCTGATGATGACTTCTTCTCTGATCCAACAATTAAGAGCTACTACAAAGCTTTTGTTGAGGTGAAAATTCTGCTTTGCCTGCTCAAATAGCATTTGGAAATTGATTCCTGATATTTATCGTGCTGATGGGGAATGGAGCTTTCCAATTTTCCATATTCGTATCTATATGAAATGAGTTGTCAATAACAGATAATTGTTGGCTCGCGAGCCCGCTCGAGTTGGCTCAAGCCGCACCAAAAGCCGAACCGAGTCCACAAAAAAGCTTGATATCCTAACCAAGTCGAGCCGAACCGAGCCTCCATTCCACCAAGCTTTCACGAGCCGAGCGGCTCGTTGCCACCCCTACTTACGGGGAATTCCGTGGCAAGACGCCAACTCACAGACACCTTCCGGTACGCCAACTGACCCACTCACTCAATCCGACTGCCACGCGGGCCCCCAAATCTCCCAGGCCCACAAACCACCCGCAGCGAAATCCCCACTCCCAAACACCTTCCGGTACGCCAAGCTGCACGCCCGCCCTAACCCGGGCCCCACCCGGAGACATTCCCACGCCACCACAGAAGATCCGGCCCCAGTTCTACGCCCCGTACAGCCCGAGGGACAAACCTATGAACACGCGCAAGCACATCCCCAGCGCAAAAGCCACGCCCCAAGATCAAAACCGCCAGCGAATCCAAGCGCCCGCCCGTTATTATTCCCCTCCCTTTCCTCCCCCCTCTCCCATCGAAAAAAAGAAGATCCCATCCGAAAAAAAAGATGCAGTAGAGAGCAGCAGCAGCAGCAGGAGCAAATAATAAAAGTCGGAGACATCAAAAGGGGGTTTTATTAGAGCATGGAACGAGCGATCCAAATCCCGACCTATTCGGATCGAGCAGCGGCAGAAGCTGTAGCCTCCCGTGTTGCTCCTCCTCCTCCCCTTGTGCTCTCCCAATCGCGCTCCGCGCCGCGTCTCCTCAGTCTCTTTCCGCTTTTGCGCCCTGCTGCCTCCCCAGCTCCTCATTTTGTTCTTGGAATTCTAGGCGCAGGTCGAGCCGCACATCGTCGGGCGGGTTCGGCTTTTCCTTGGCTGGTCTATGTATCGCGCGGATTGACGCCGCGTGCGTGGAGGAGGCGTAGGAGGGGAAAGGGTTAGGTTTGGGTTGTTTTGTTTTTGTGTTCTGTAGTCGCGTTTGGTCTGCAATCTAGGGTTTCGATCGATCCCCGGGGATGGATTCCTCCGGCGATGGAGGGAACGAGGGCGCCGGGGGCACGAAGCCGGAGAGCCCTGCCCCGGACTTGGCGCCCGCCTCTGGTGGTGGAGCCGGCGCCTCTGGATCCGGCGGGAAGCCGGCGGTGAAGCGCGTGATGAAGACGCCCTACCAATTGGAGGTTCTCGAGAAGACCTATACAGGTTTGCGGATGATTTCCGAGGATTCCGAATTTTTATGGTTTCCGTTTCGTGTTTGTTTTCGCGAATAATTGGTCGGAATATGCGTGTGATTTTTCTGAGGATTTGCTTTGGTTCGTGATGGTGCAGATGATCCGTATCCGAACGAGACGTTGCGGGCGGAGCTGTCGGTGAAGTTGCAGCTGACGGACAGGCAGCTGCAGATGTGGTTCTGCCACCGGCGTCTCAAGGACCGGAAGCCTCCGGCGAAGGCGCAGCAGCGGGAGGAGGAGGTTGCCGTTCCAGTCATAGCGCCCCCGCCCGTGCTGCCCCCATCACTACCACACAGCGAGCCAACGGTGGGCTCTGCTGGGACGTATGCTGAGCAGCTGCTGCCCTGCTCCCGGAGAGGACCTGGTCGGTCGTCCGCTGTGCCAAGGATTTGTGTTCCAGGGATTGGGCGGAGGTACTATGAGCCACCACAAGTTATGCTGCCTCCGCTGGCACCGGTGCAGCTCACGCGGGCTGAGCGCTGGGTGATCGATTCTGTGCAAGAACTGATTGGGGAGCCGCTGAGGGAGGATGGACCAGTGCTTGGTGTTGAGTTTGATCCGCTTCCTCCTGGTGCATTTGGGGCGCCTATTGGTATGAGTCTTTCGTCTGTTATTCTTCCTTTTTGTATTTGTTAGTGCTCTAATATGTGTGTATTTTATTAATGCCGAACCTTTTTTCCTTTGTCTTGTTATGATATATACATGATTCTGAAAAAGAATACGTTGGGTAGAACTTTCTAGCTTACTTCCTGTCATCACCAAAGGTTCTACGAGTAAGCGCCATGCTTACTGACATGCCTGAGCAAATTGTGGCAGATATAAACTTGCATTTCTATGTTTTTATGTTTAGGAAAGTGAAGGTTTTTACGGGCATTGAATTTGTAGTGTCAGTGTTGATGCCAATATGTTCGTGTGATACTTACAATCTGCTGACTTGTTTCCTGCTGTTTGTTTTTCATGTTTTGGAGCAGTTCCAGAGCAGCGGAAGCAGACTTTCCGTTCTTATGAGACCAAGACATTTTCTGGGCACGATCCCAAGCTCATGAAGGTATGCTTCATTACATTTGCAGACAAATATTTGGTTTTCCTAATGACACAGCTTCATGCACCCCTGTCCTTGAATAGATGCCTTCAGTACAGGGTCTATTCATTTATCCCGGTTTCCTGTCATTAATCTGCCTTCACAGACACTAACAATTTGCAGGCCACTGTAATGACTGCAAAGAACAAAACCTATTTGTGGAGAGCCACATCATAGTTAGTTCTGCAGGTATTGGAACACAAGCAGGCCCCATAGAGTATGGTTCAATCATCATGGCTAATTTTGAAAAGCTGATTATATGAATTAGCTCTAAAGAGAGCAGATAGTTTAATACTTAAAGAGTCTTAAACTGCTCATGTTACATTGTATTTCCTGTATGAAAGTAGAGGGCACAACTAAAAGAGGGAAAGAACTAGATCCGGGAAATTTTGTCCCAGTGGTATTTAGGGCCAAGCTGGGCTTCACAGGCTAGGTCCAAAATCTAATCCCTTCCAGCCTGGCCCTACCAGATTGTAGCATTCCCGTTATGATGTATGTTGGTAGTTGTGGCCTGGTCTGGTTGGCTCAACTAGCTGTTTGGGCCAGGTTGGGGCCTAGTCCAACAGACCCAAAACTAACCAAGCTAATGAGGAGCCCAAACAAGGAAATTCTATGGTCTAGAGAGAGCTGCTAAAAAGTGCATAAAGCCCTTATGTTGTCTTTGTAAAATAAATTATCAGGAATTTAGAGTATGTAAAACTAATAAGTTGTTGCACTGGAAATTTACCCATGGACGTATAAAATAATGTTAGGTTTTAATCATATCAGGTGATTGTTGTGATGTCAAGTATGTTCATGCTTTGACTTTTGCTTCTGATATTGCATATGACCCCACTCGAGTACCATTGTTTAAAAGTTATATTATGGAGGTCATGTGTACATGTGGTTGTTAGTGATGTAGATCATTGATTTGACTTAGTATGGGACATGAATTTTTGCAGTGACTGTACTGTGCTGCCTTGCTACCCTTAGCTCTATTAAATGGAAGAATTGGATGGATGATGCATGACTATTCTTTGGATGGATGATGCATGACTATTCTTTTTAGCACTTGATCTAGGCAAATGAATAGTGTAAAACTGCAGTGGATGATACTTTGGTGTTTTCATGTGTTGGGGCTGTTTAATTGTGTTTTGTACCAATTTACATTTTTGTGGTACTTTTATCATGTAATGCTACATGACATGCTTATTCCTTCTATGTATATTGTTGCATTAAACGGTAAGCATGAAGAGACACATGGGCATTTGCTCTGCTTTTAGTTTAAATGCTTTTTTTATTTTCTTAATTAACTTCATTATGGGTCAGTTCATGCTCTGTTTTCCCCTTGCAGGCATCAGCATTCCTGCCTTGCATAGACCCTTTTGTTTCAAATACAGTTACTGGGAAGCGGAAGTCCATGGCTGGAAATTCTTCTCATCTTGGTTCACAGGCAATTCATGAGTACCGGTTTCTTCCTGAGCAGCCAAGTGATATCTATGAGAGGGCAGGCCAGTCGCGCTTTTATGATGCTCCAACAGAAGCTTCAAATTCAAGGATATCTTCTCTGTCTACAGGATCACACTTTTTCCATGGTGCTGAGCAAGCACCTAGCTATACATTTCATGGTCAAATATCTGGTTCTAGCCATTTAACTCAACATGGCAGACCGCCGATTTTTCCATCAGGATCCACAGATTATGAGATGGCTCCATCTAATGTTAATGTCAGTTCTGCTCCAATCGAAGGCCAGTTTGGCATTGAAAAACCCCTTGCATCCTCTGAAAGAATGGATTATCATGATGAAGATGTTTATCGATTGGATAGAAAGCGCAAAGTATGATTTTCACTGACATCATGGATTCATGGTTGTATCTTTGTTCTTCCGTATGCATGAGTTGTTGATATGTGATCTCTGTCTTAATTCAGCGTAATGAGGAAGCGAAGATTGCAAAGGAAGTTGAGGCTCATGAAAAAAGGATAAGAAAGGAGCTCGAGAAGCAAGATGTGTTGAACAGAAAGGTCTTCCTTATTACATTACGGAAGATCATTTATATCTTTCATGGCATGACACTTAAATTTTCATATATTTGCAGAGAGAAGAACAAATGCAAAGGGAAATGGAGAGACATGATCGTGAAAGAAGAAAAGAAGAGGAGAGGTTGATACGTGAAAAGCAGAGGGAAGAAGAGAGATTCCAACGGGAACAAAGGCGTGAACACAAGCGTATGGAGAAGTTTTTGCAGAAACAGTCAATAAGAGTTAGTTCACTAGCTCTTATACTATAAATGCAATAAGTCTATATTTTATACCACTGCTACTGTTTAGTTTACAATCTGTTTTATGCACAGGCTGAAAAAATAAGACAGAAAGAGGAGCTTCGAAAGGAGAAAAAAGCTGCAAGACAGAAAGCTGCTAATGAAAGGGCTACAACACGTAGAATTGCACGGGAATATACAGAACTCATGGAAGATGAGCGCTTAGAGCTAATGGAACTGGTTTCACGAAGCAAAGGGTTGCCCTCAATTGCTTCTCTTGATAGTGATACACTGCAGCAACTTGATTCATTTAGAGGTGCGCTCAGTATTCCTAGATCAAAGCGTCTGGACTGTGTACACTGCAGAGTTTCTCAGCTTCCTTTGTTTTAGCACCAAAAAAGAAAACAAATGCATTTGTTGATTTAATACTGAACTTTGTCTTTCTCAGTTGGGTACCTATAATTCTATCTGTTTCTAGTTAGGTACTTCCATAATCAGGATGACAAAAGGCCAAGTTTTATGTCAAAAAATAGGAACCATCAATTTAAATTTATGATATAGTTGGTTCCTAGTACATTTAAGCTTGGAGTTCTGCTGTTGTTAGGATTATCCTTTTTATCTAATATAATGATGGGAACTGTTATAAATAGCTTTATTTTTACCTTTTTAATTTAATACATCTATACTAGGGTCTCCCCTGCTGTTTTCCCTTAAAAAAGGGAAACTGTGAACTAAAATCCCCCTCTAAAAAAAGTAAATTTTAACTAGTGCTTGATATTTAAGGTAACAAATCAATACAACCTCGGAATGAAATTTGCACTAACTAGCGAGGTACTTCCAGAATCAGGATGGCAAAAGATAGAACAAATTATGTTATTACTATTTGCTTCCAGAATCAGGATGGCAAAAGATAGAACAAGTTATGTTATTACTATTTACTGTCTAGTGGGTTCTAGATCATCAAAGTACTTCCTTTGGTTTGAGGTAAAAATCACAAGAACGGCTAGCTTATTGTTATGCCAGTTTGGCTCTCTTATGTTTGAAGTGTATCTGCATGATGTAACACAAGAAATTTTGGTTTGTCCTTTTGCAGGAATGCTGAGACAATTTCCTACTGAAATTGTGAGATTGAAGGTGCCATTTTCAATAAGACCATGGACAATTTCTGAGGATAATATTGGAAACCTTTTGATGGTACTTCCTGATCTAATTCTTCAAGTTTTGTCTTCCCCCCCCCCTAAATCCCCCCCCCCACCACCACAAAGAATGGTTGGCAAAAGCCAAAAGCTTTCAAATTAGTCCTTTTTTTTTAAAATACTGCCCTGCAGAAAAAAAGAAAATAAAGAAGGCCAACTACTAGCCTACCCCAACTTGTTTGGGACAAAAGACTTTGTTGTTGTTGTAAAGAAGGCCAACTACTGTCATTATTTTTTCCTCTGGAAAGTTTTTTGATTCTGTTACTTCTACATATGTTACCTTTGGTGATCATGTATGAACAAACGATCTTCTGCGTTTGTTCACTAAATTTATCTACAGATTTTATTTTCTTGCCAAATGATGAATTATCACATTCTGAACTTGTTTCTCTTCAAAGTGCATTATATGCTAGAGGAGTTCATTTTTTTTAACGGAAGCTGCTGCTAATGAAATTCAGGTGTGGAAGTTCTTTATTACCTTTGCTGATGTTCTTGGGCTTCCATCATTCACACTCGATGAGTTCGTGCAGTCTCTTCATGATTATGTAAGTTATTGCCCTGGTCTATTTTGGTAAAAGGGAGTCTTGGATTGTTGGTATGGTTTGACTCTAGTTAATATTGAGGAGATGATGAACCTTTGATATAATGATATAGTGCTGGTTCTATGCTATCTCCTAGCAATAATTGAATTAGAACTTAGATATGACCCTAGGCTTTTCCATCTGTGGCGTTTGTTTGTTCCTTTGAATGCTGGTATTTGCAGTTCATGATGTGGCAGCCACTAAGTCTCTGCTTTGACTCCTTTGCATGATAATATCTGCTTCTGCAGCTTGTATACCCAATCCATTCATACTGAAGTATGCTAAAGAGTAAAGATTGAACTAGCATTTGACTGTTGCATCATGACTAGATTTTTCAGAGCTTTTATTTTCTGTATCATTTATAAAGTTAACAGCTGTATTATATCTGAATCTAAGCGTCCACTGATGTTCATTTGATAGGATTCAAGGTTGTTAGGGGAATTGCATGTCGCTCTACTAAAATCCATCATAAAAGATATTGAGGATGTTGCCCGGACTCCTTCAGTTGTTTCAGGGGTGAATCAGAGCAGTTCTGCTAATCCTGGAGGTGGCCATCCACAAATTGTTGAAGGGGTGTGTGTGCATATCTCCTGGTTTTCTGAAATGTATATTTTGCTCTGTTCAAAACCAGTAATTTATGTTGTTATATTTTCTAACATTTCTGATTTTTTATTGTTAGGCATATGCTTGGGGCTTCAACATACTTACCTGGCAGCGCCACTTGAATTTTCTTACATGGCCTGAAATATTGCGCCAATTTGGTTTATCTGCCGGTTTTGGGCCTCAGTTAAAGAAAAGGAATGCTGAAGATGTCTATTACCATGATGATAATGAGGTATTGACTATGCGCAGTATCTATATTACAGGCAGTTCATTTTTTAGGAGACATGATTATCTTGCATGATCGTAATGGCATTTGTTGTCCTTTCTTGGTCTGTTAAACATATCACATATGTGGTGCCTTATATGTCGTTGCTCTTACCTTTTTTCTGTAATATTGTGATATTTTCTAGGTTTGTAACGTCACTGCTGGATAAATTTCACTGTTCACTGTAGCTAATATTTTCTGTGACTTGAACAGCCTTGGCACTCCTTTACCCGTAGACTGACATGATTATGATTGGGTATCTGGTTTTGTTAGTATCCATGTGTCAATAATGAGAAGTATGATGTGTTAAATAGTGTTAGTGAATGTATTACTTGATTAGTTAGGCTGAGGTATGGGCATCAGAATCAGGAAAGCTGGTATTCTAAAAAAAAGGATCAGGACAGCTGGTGGTAACTCCTAGAATCATGCTGAGGGGCAAATATAGTTAAGTCACTGAAATATAGTATTGTGAAATTGTGTTGAAGGGAAAATAAAAATTAAACCACTGAAATATTGCCGAATTCATGAAATTTAAAGGACTAACCAATTTTGATTTGTTTTCGCATTGTTGTTTTGCATATATAATTTGTTTCACTGAAAACATGTGGAAAATTATGCTTCGAGGCTTAATCAGCGTGTTTACATGGACTAACAACTTGACACAAGTTCTTGTTTTGTCCAAAAATGATAAGTCAAGATTTAGATTGCCCATTTTAAAACTTGAGGGACCAAAATTAGCCTATATGGAAAGTTGAGAGACCAAATAGTCCATTAATCCTAAAGGGCAATTTGACGATTCCACTGGCATTGCTGGAAACCTGCCAGTTTCTGAGCGACTTTGGGTTTACAGTAAACACCTAACTGTTCAGGGCCCACCGAGAGCTGACTATAATCTGGTATTAGCGAATATGGGTCTGCAATGGGCTTGTTGGTGCATAGCATTTATGGGACATGCATATTTGAATTTTCAGTAGCAGCAGGGCCAGGGCATATGTCTAGAAACATTTGAGTTGATGTACTATTGTACTAGAAACTTCTCGAATACAAACTTTCCATCTTGAAGTACAGCGGCATATATGCTTTTCATAAAAATTCAAAAAAGAATATTATCTTTTGTAAACTGCATGTTTGCAGTAGATTAGCTTTTGTAAACTTACACCTGTGTTCTTTTGTTCATGACGAGAAAGAAAAAAAATTCAATAACTCTGAGCAATTTAATTCAAAATTTGTTGGCAGGGTCATGATGGTCAGGATGTTATTTCCACCCTGCGAAATGGTTCAGCAGCTGTGAATGCCGCTGCTAAAATGAAAGAAAGAGGGTACACCAATCGTCGGAGGTCTCGACACCGTCTGACACCTGGAACGGTAAAATTTGCTGCTTTCCATGTATTGTCACTTGAGGGAAGCAAAGGTCTTTCGATACTGGAAGTTGCAGAAAAAATTCAGGTATATCCACACCTTTTTTTTTGCTATACTAACCCTGACCTTCTGTTGTTTTCTTATGCAACCTTGTTGATTTGATTATTGATCTCTTCAGAAATCTGGGCTGAGAGACCTTACAACAAGCAAGACACCCGAGGCATCTATATCTGCTGCATTGTCAAGGGATACAAAGCTTTTTGAACGAACTGCACCTTGCACATATTGTGTCAAAGCTCCTTACAGAAAAGATCCAACTGATTCTGAGGCTGTGTTATCTGCAGCATGGGAAAAAATAAGGGTGTTTCAGAATACTCTTTCTGAGTGTGAAGAAGTGGAAAAGGATGCGGATGATGCTGAAAGGGATGAGGATTCTCAATGTGATGATTCCGATGATGATCCTGATGGCGATGAAGTGGATATTGAGGAAAAAGATGTCAAGGCTCCCCTAGTTAAAGCACAAGATGGTGGTGTGCCAACAGCAGTTGGTGACATAAATGAGGAACCAAATAGTGCAGTTAACACAATAGTGCCACCAAGTACTCACTGTAAATCTCGTAAAAGTAACTCGTTGCGTCCTTTAGATAAGTCCAGTGCAGTGAGTACTTCAAGTGATCCACCCATAGGAGCTTCATCAGATTATCATGAAGTAGCCACTGATGATGCACAAGACACAGAGATCGATGAAAGTAATCAAGGGCAATCCTGGGTTCAGGGGCTAGCTGAAGGTGACTACTGCGATCTTAGTGTTGAGGAACGCCTCAATGCATTGGTTGCACTGATTGGTGTTTCCACCGAAGGAAATTCTGTACGTGCAATTCTGGAGGTAACGATCTAGAATAATCTCTCTTATTTTGTTAATTTCCCATTGAACATAGTCTGAACAAGAGACTTTGCAGGAACGTCTGGAGGCAGCAAATGGTTTAAAAAAGCAAATGTGGGCAGAGGCACAACTTGATAAAAGGCGTTTAAGGGAAGAGTTTGCTAGTAAAATGCAATATGATTCTTGCGTGGGTTTGAAGTCTGCTGCTGATCAAGAAAATAATGTTGCTGAAAGTACTCCAGTGCATAACCTCGACAATGAGGGGAATGCCAGCACAGTAAACAATGATTTACTTGTCGATCAGCAAAGTCAGCTTAATGAGAGGAATGGTGTATGCCAGGAACTGAATGCTAATCCAGAAAGCTTGTCTGTTCAGCAATATGCTTCATCCCAGAAAACACGATCTCAGTTGAAATTATACATAGGTCACAAGGCAGAGCAGCTTTATGTTTACAGATCACTACCCCTTGGACAAGATCGGAGACGGAACCGGTATTGGCAGTTTTCTACTTCTACATCACCCAATGACCCTGGTTCTGGAAGAATATTTTTTGAATCTAGAGATGGATATTGGAGGCTCATTGACTCAGCTGAGGTAGTTATTTCCTTCATAACTCTTGGATGCATTTTAATTAGCTAATATTCTCAGTAGAACTACAAATAGTGCAATTTAGCTGGTGCATTATGTCTGAAAAGTGTGTTAATGAATCAATTTACTTATGTAATTTATGGGAGCATGTTGGGTAGGAACTAGGGTTGCAAACGAGCCGAGTTTGAGCGAACTAGTAAGCTCAGCTCAGCTGATATTAAAAATCTAGCGAGCTCAATTTGAGTCGAGTTAGAGGTCGAGCTAGTGTTGGCTCATACTCAGCTCGTACTGATCTCGAGCCTATCTCGCACCTTTTTTGAGCCAAATTCAATCAATAAAAATTTCGATTATCAACTTTTTATACCCTATAAATGTTCTAGACTAATTAGGCTACGATAACCACATAAGCAAACAGAATTGCAAAAAGCCATTCAAACCAACATCATAATGACAAATATTTTAAATATGTAAAATAGCTTGGTTTATCCATCCTTAAATAGAATGGCAATATTTAATTGCAACAAAAAACATAGTGGTTTATAACATGACAAAATTACTAAGCATGCTAAAAAAATTAACGACTGAGTGTTCTCAGGGTAGCAGGTAAGAGGCTAAAAGGCGAAAAAAATATAACAAGCAACTGTACAAGGTAACAAATTATTCTAAGTTTGTTTTTATCTGTATAAGAAATAGCATATACACACACACACAGATCTGCGCAAGTGGGATGCACTGCTTCACTTATACATTTTGCACTTAACCCCCCTCCTCTCCTTTAGTGTTTTGCGTCGCGCCCCTCCTCACTGCTCCCTCCGCTCCCTCCCCTTCCACTAGCCTTGTGCCGCCCCCTTTGGCCTCCCTTGGTGCCACCCCCGGCCTTCCCCAGCGTCGCTCCCAGCCTCCCCCTGGCTCCCTCCCCTGCCGCCGCCCCCCTAGTGCTGCCCTTGGCTTCCCCGGCGCCACCCTCCCCAACCACGCTGCTCCCCTCCTTGCTGGCCCCGTCCATGTCGCTCCGTTCGTGCCACTCCCCTCCTCGATGGCCGCTCGTCGCCGGCGCCGCCCCCTCTACCAATCTTACGCCTTCCCCTCTCCCTCTCTGACCACACACTGCTTCGACTACGGCACTTCGACAACGGCCGTTCGACCGCGACGCTTTGACCAGCATGGCCGTGGAAGCGTTGTGGTCGAACTGCCGTGGTCGGGGAGGGGGCGAGGCGACGCAAGGCTGGTGGAGTGGGCGGCAAGGAGGGGAGCGACGCGGAGGGGTGGCCAGGAGGGGGCCAGTGTGGAGGCGGCGGCGAGGAGGGGAGCGACGCGGAGGGGTAGCCAGGAGGGGAGCGGCGCGGCTGGGGAGGGCGGCGCCAGGGAGGGAGCCAGGAGGAAGGCGCTAGGGGAGGGCGGGGGGCGGCGAAAGGCTGGTGGAGGGGGAGGGAGGGGCGCGGCACAACACACTAAAAAAGGGAGGCGGGGGGTTAAGTGCAAAATGCATAAGTGAGGCAGTGCATCTCGCTCACCTGCATCTAGGCCGTCCGCGTGAGATCCGACGGCTCACGACTGTGTTGATATATATATATATATATATATATATATATATATATATATATATATATATATATATATATATATATATATATATATATATAGAGCCAAAATCGTGCGAACTGATCTCAGCTCAAACTCGACTCGTCTTTCAACTAAGCTATACAAGGCGCTCAAACTCAGCTCATTTATTTTTTGAGTCAAGCTAGAAAACGAGTCGATCTTGAGTGGCTGACGAGCCTTGAGCTTTTACTGCAGCCCTTGTAGGAACTAGCTTTAAAGTAGAGAAAGAAAGTTATTATCACAGCCTCTATTTGACTTTGAATGATGTAGATTGAGGTGGATTGTCTATATCACTAGATGGTGGTCAGGGGGGAGGGTATAAGAGTAAAGTGTCAGGGGGCCTTTCTAAAAAGTGTAAGGTGGTTTTTGGTGGATGACGTGAGCCATCTATATTGAATCCAATTGCTTAGAAAATAGTTCTCATTCACCATTTTAATGTTAGTTCTTAGTTGATACCTTAAAATGCTTCATTTTTGAAGATTGATATGCATGTTTTGTCATATCATGTTGAGCACAACCTTTGAATTACTGGCCAGTTAACCAAGGTTGTCATGGCGTTGCCTAGGCGACGCCAAGTCGTCTTGGAGGCCAAAGGGGGACGCTGAGGCTGTTCGCCCAACATAGCGAGCGCCTAGCGTCGATCTGCAGCCTTCTCCCACCGCTGGCTTCCCTCTCCAGCCTGCTCCCGCTGTCGTGGGGAGAAAAGGAGCCTCACTTCCGCGAGGAGGATCTGGATCTAGTTGTGCCCGCCGTGCTTCTTGAGCTCCTCGAGGTGGCGACGCTCCCAGGGCAAGGCGATGAGGTAGAAGGCCATCCTTTCGACGACGGCTTGGTGGGTGCTCTTCTTGACGTTCTCCCAGTTGAGAGCAGAGGGAGAAGCGGTGGCCGTTGGTGATGAGGTGGCAAGTCGGCCCGGTCTCACTGGCGGTTGGTGGTGGAGAGGACTTGGGGTTGGGGGAGAGGCAAAGGGCTTGCAAATGCTGGCGGCTATGGTTAAATTGAGTGGGGAATTATTTTGTTTTTTTGTGATTTAGTCCTCGGAGTTTCTAAAAATTACGAATAGACCCCTCGCTCAATGGATTACTTATAATTGGACCCCTTTCACAATGGATTTCTTCTGATTTGGACCTTCTGAGCTCCGTCGCATGGTTATTTAGATAATTTGTGCTACTATGTTGCATGATTATTTATTTTTCGGTCATATAAGGTATTACTTGTATTTATTACTATTGTCTAGCTGTTGCTATAGCGGCCCCCTAGTCGACTAGGTGTCCAGGTGCTCCGGTCTCGCCGCGACTTGCTGGAACGCCATGACAACCTTGCAGTTAACACTGGCAGGGTACATCTGTTCTGTCAGGTTCAGCGTTTTGCCTGGCTTATTATTCATTTGTACCGAGTTTTGCTGAGAACCAGCTAGAAATTTGTTTTTCTAACTTTGTTTTTTCTGTGCTGATTCCTTGCTGAGCTGCTGCTTTAGGGCAACTGACCATAGCTCTGAACTGGTAATAGCGTTTGAACAGTATCTGGTGCTACGGCTTGAAAAAATTAGATAGTAAATGGAGTAACGAACATTATATATTTTGTCATTTAATAGCAAACGGAAATTAATTTGTTATAAGCTGATTAAGTACAGCATTGCTCTACATAGAGATTGTTGTCTTTTTTGTTAATGTTTTTCACAGAACCAGATGTACTATCTGGTTTGCAAGGCATCTGCAGAATTAGCCTCTCATCATTTTAACATGATTGCCTTTTGCAAATGCAGGCATTTGATGCTTTAGTGGTTTCCCTTGATACCCGCGGCATCCGGGAGTCACATCTGCATTCAATGTTGCAAAGCATTGAGTCAACCTTTAAGGAATCTATTGGGAGGAAAAAGTGTGCTAGTATAGAACACTCAGCTGGAAGGATTTTGAAAAATGGAAGTAGTGAGATTAGAAGTCCAAATCATAGTAATGAATTTGGAAGTCCATGCAGTACCCTTTCTGGTGTTGCATCTGATAATGTTATGCATTCGGATTCTTTCAAGATAGAGCTTGGGCGTAACGATGTGGAGAAGGTTGCTATTTCAAAAAGGGCATGCATGTTTCTAAAGTGGATGTGGAGGGAGTGCAACAATCACCAATCCACATGTGCCATGAAATACAGAAAGAAACAGCGCTCTGAGTTGATGCAATGTTGTGATTATTGCTATCAGATTTACTTAACTGAAGAAAGGCACTGTTCTTCTTGCCACAAGACATTTAAATCCATTCACAATCTCTCAGAGCACATGTCACAGTGTGAAGAAAAACAGAGAACAGATCCTAATTGGAAGATGCATATTTCAGACAATTCTATTCCCATAGGATTGAGATTGCTGAAGCTGCTGTTAGCAACCATTGAGGTAAAGGAACATGTTTCAGATCAGTGGCCTTTTGTTCCTATGTTGTTTTACTTCAAGTAGTGCTGTCTGTGTGACTTGATAGCACTGTGTTCTACAGGCTTCAGTTCCAGCAGAAGCTCTCCAACCATTTTGGACGGATGGGTATCGAAAATCATGGAGTGTAAAGTTGTATTCAACATCATCTACCGAAGAAGTCTTCCAGGTTGCACATCCTTTCCCTTTCTAACTATTCAATACACTCATTAGGTTTATTTTTGTTTGGCTTATGCTTGGAGAAATCAGAAGCCAATATAAACACCTAGCTTTCCGAGACGGTTTCTCTACTCTTGCTCCGGGGATTAGGCAGGGGGTCAACGTATCTCTCCCTCACTTTCCCCACCTCCCCTTCCCCCTAAAAGCAACTACTTTCAGCCAAAAGCCATTAGTTGTAGCAAATATGAACACCCCCTTATTATCTTGAGTTTTTCTGTACTAGCAATAGCAGCAATCTAAGGATAGACAAAAGCTGTGATGGGGCTTTGGGTTCTCACTTGGAACCCACCTTAAAGGCTTAAACAGCAAACATACTTGGAACATGATAACTTGATACTTCATGGACAGGAAATTTTCACTCATGATGTGGACTGTAGTTTGGACATGTGGCGGTAGCCAACATTCCTGTAATACCGAGTCAGATTAATACTATTTGAACCATTTAGGAATGGGTTGCCACCAAGTTGACTCCCACTTCACCAGCCTGAGTCTTCTAGCGGTTCCCTTTGGGAGATGTGGGGTGTAATCTTAACTTGAACAACGATGCTGTAAGAGAGATTATCATGTTTTTGGAAAAAGAAGCTTGGTAATTTGATAGCAACATTTAGATGTGTGTCAGTGTGTGTGTGCCTATCTGAATTATGCTGCGTCATGTTTTTTTGCAGATGTTAACTGTGCTGGAAAGCGCAATAAAACGGGATTACTTGTCATCCAACTTTGGAACAACAAGTGAGTTGCTTAATTCAAGCACACGAGATATTGCTACTAAGAATCCTGTTGCACGTTCTGGATCTGCTACTGTACTTCCATGGGTGCCCGACACTACTGCTGCTGTTGCATTAAGATTGTTAGACCTAGAGTCTGCCATCTCATACACGACTCATCAAAAGGCTGGATCAAATAATGAGCGAGAAGCTGGAGATTTCATGGTGAGTCTTGTAGCTTATGATTATTTTATTACCTTTCAAGGTGTTTACATGTTTTTGGTGGTAATTGGTATCTTTTGCTCTGCTGTGCATGGAGAAATTACGTAAAATACCTTCATTTGTTCATGGTGATTTATTAGGACATTCTACAGCCTTTGAATCACCCTCTATGTTTTTGTGCAGAAGCTTCCATCGAGATATACTGCTGTTAAGAACAAACAAGAAATGGAACCAATGGGAACTACTGGTTTTGATCAACATGATGGAAATTGGCTGACTCCCAGCAATGGCCGTAGAGGCCGTGGACGAGGAGGTCGAGGGGGTAGCAGAGGAGGTCGAGGGGGTAGCAGAGGAGGTAGATCCCGAAGTCGTGGTGGCAAGGTCCCAAAAGGTATTGGCAGCCGTCCCAAGATTGAGCCATATGAGAAAGTCCCACGTAAGCAAGCGCATCGAGGGCGTAATCGTGGCCACGGGCGAGGGCTTCGAACTGTTAGGCCTAGGCAGCGATCTGAGGTCGGAGCCAGATCAATTCCAAAGGCAAACTTATTGGGCAGTTTTAGCATGCTAAGTAATGCAAAGCCTACCACTACCTTGCATTCTCCACAGAGCTCCAGTGCAGAAGAGTGGGGCTTGGAGAGAAGGGCATATGCAGAGGATGATGATAACAATTCAGTATCTCAATCAGATGAATCAGAGGAAAATGGCGAGCCCATGAATGAGGACTACGATGAGCAGCTTCCAGATTATTTGAGGGACAATTCTTGGTCTAGCTCGTTACAGATGATGGATGATGGGAACGAAGATAATGATGAAGATAATGGAGATGAAGAGGGTGAGGAGGATGGAGAGGACTGTGATGCCGAACACCCTATTGATGAAGACAACGATGGTGCTGAGATGGGTGAGGATGACGAGCTCCCTGATGATGACGACGAAGACGATGGTGGGGGTGGAGTGGAGAACGCAGATGAGGATGAAGGTGGTACATCGTATTCTTCGGTGTATAGCGAATAGGTAGGATCTGGAAGAAGGGGTCCAGTCCGTGAATGTATTGAAGCTACAGATTCGACTCAGTCAACGAGCGAAGAAACAGATGAGGATGTCAGGTGATTGTTTGGGCGAAAATTAGCTAGCTTCCCCACAGCATTAGTGGATCGGCTTTGTACATGCGTATGTTAGTAGCTTGCAGCTTGGTTAATTCCCTGTGTATACATGGTTGTAAGATATATTATTCCCGTAGCTGCGGTCCTTTAGTTTTTGTTTATTATTATTTTTTGAAATGATCGTTGCCGCGTACCTTTTCTAGTTACGCCAGTAGAAAGATAGAAGTCCGAGATGGTAAGGCCCATCAGTGGGCGAACAGTAGGATGGTAAGGCCCATCAGTGGGCGAACAGTACAAATATGGTCCGTTAAAGGTCGAAGAATAGCACAGCTTAGCCCATCAACAGTCCAATTGTAGGACAATGACGCCCATTAACGGTCGGCCTAACAAAAAAAAAAAAGGCTATGTTCGTATTGGCTTTTGATTTTGGGTTCTGTTTAGAAAAGTCAGAAGTTAGTATGAATATCTCGTTTTTTGAAGCGGCTTCTTCACTCCTCTTGCTACCGTCTCGCTCTGGGGATAAGGCTGGTTGTCATGGGTGCATCACATGCACCACTTCTCTCGCTCTTGCCACGCGCATATATCTCTCTCTCACTTTTTATATTGCTCACCCTCTCCTAAAAGTCACTTTTTTCAGTTGTTACTATTTATTTTTAGTCATAAGCCACAGCTAAAAGCCCAATTCTTTTCAGTTTATGGCTTATAGCTTATGATTTCTTTCGAACAAATAAATAGGATGACTTCTCCACCACTATTTTGATGCGGCTTATCAGAATTGCTTTTTTAAAGTGGCTTATTAGCATTTATCGATATTCGGTTCGTTCACATAAGCACTCGTAGTAGGACCAATAACTATAAGCCATAAACCGCAGTCATAAACTAATACGAATACCCTCAGACCCATCGCTAAGAAATTTTAGGCACATGAACGGCAATTTAGCGTCCAACTCAAGAAATACAAGCCATACATAGGCATGCGCATTCGGTATGGTTGGTAAATTCGGTTCGGTACATACGGTATATATGGCAAATACAATATATTAGTTTGGTGATACATAGTGTTTTAAAAATACAGTTTGGTATTGATAAATCCTAATTTATTTTGGTGTGGTATCAGTAAATACCATATTTACTAAAATTGACGCGAATTGTGAACGCGGAACGACATAGCTTATGAGTACAGCTCGTATTCAACTCACAAATTCATTTATATTAGATACATGCATCCATGCATCTTCTACTTGTATGCATGGCAGTTCTGCCTTTGCCACTGAGGTGTGTTCCGCACTTCCGCCTCACCTCCCTAGTCCCTCCGATGGCAGTTTTGGGGGAATTCGCATGATCAAGTTGGCATGCTCTAGAGCTGGCCAAATGGGTCGTGCTTGTCGGGCAGGCTCAAAGCATGACACTGTTGGCCCAGCCTAGGCATGGCATAGCCCACGATAGCAATGGGCCAGGTCGACACAATACGATGCCCTGGGCCATACTTGGGTTGCCACCCCAGCCCAGCATGCTAGCTTGGCACAACATGAACAGTTTCGGGCTAAGCACGACTCGACATGAGCATGGCTCATTAGGCTCGTTAGCCTATCTAGCCCATTAGGTACATTTAGTCCGTTAGGCACAACTCGTTAAGCATGATTTTAGCTATTAAGCATGATAACAGTATTTTTTAATTTTCTAGCTGGTTATAACCATTTGGGAGTTTAAAAATATGAAAATTTCAAAAATCTCAAAAGTTTTATATAAATAGGCAGCAAGCCCCCTCATTCAACCACCATACAACCTCCACTCTTTTCTTCGTATTCTCTTCTGATAATTTCGATCCACTTTAAGATAATTTGGCAAAATTCAAAATATTTTTTTACTAAAAATCCAAAATTTTGAAATACGACTATAGTCAAGAAAAGATGTAACAATACAAATTTTCATGTATTTTTATTGTTCTCATTTTTTCTTTGTTATGATATAAAATAGATAATAGTGTAATTTTCTATTTACATTTTGCAGTTTTCTACTTTTCTCAATGGAATTTTTTGATTTTTTTGTGAGTGATTTAGGGATTTCATTGAAGGATCTTACATCCTTCGGGAATAAAATGGTTCCACCTCCACCTCAAACGGGAGAGCAAGCAATACCATCTTCAGGCTCTACGGGTGCTACCACGTCTACAAGCACCTTAGCAAAGATATCCAGACCCAGCACATGAGAGGTGTGGGTAGATTTAGTAAGTTAATGAAGTGAAATGAAAAAAGGGGTCAGGTAAGACATGCTACTTACAAAATTTGTCATCATGAATTGTTTGTAAAGTCTACAAGTGGAATGGGGCACTTGATCAAACACATTTAAATATGTAAATAAAAATAAGGGATAACTATGAGGCGAACACAGATGCAGTACAACCACGATGGTATGGTACATAGCTGAGATTATAGTCCCAAGGTAGCTCAAGAATCTATTTGTCATTTAATTGCATCACAGGATCTACCTTTAAATTTTGGTAAGTCTAAAGCATTTGAAAACTACATTAAGACTGTGCATAATCATAGATTTTCTTGAGTTTCTAGACAAACAACAACTTAAGATTTAGTTAAATACTATAACAATGGTCGTGCTAAACTAAAATAATTCTTTAAGACTTGTACACTTTCAGTGGCCTTGACCTCGAACATATGGAGTGGTCAGGCTAGGGAGGATTATCTTAGTATAGTTGCTCATTATGTTAACGATGATTGGGTAATGGGAAAAAGAATTATAGGTTTTAAACTAATTGATGTAGTATATACGGATGAGAATATTGCATAATATATTATCAAAGTTGTGAAAGATTTTGGTCTGACAAATAAAATTTTTGTAATCACTTTGGACAATTCTGTAGCAAACTCTAGGCAATGAATAACTTCATTATTTAGTGCATATGTCGAATCCTTCTTGCAACATCAGTGAGGCGCCCATCATATTATTAATCTTATAGTTAAATATGGTTTAAACAGGTTAGATCCGTATATTCAAGCTTTTCATGACGCAATATCTTTCTTAAATCATTCTAACCAATGAATAGCAGCTTATAAGAACTTTTGCATTGCGGTGAATGTACATCCAATAATGTTTGATTTGGACATGTCTACTTATATAATGTTATAGAACATTTTACCCTACAAGAGCATATTTTATATTTTTATTCACACGCACTATCACAACTATAACAATAACAATATTGGTATGTCGTTGAAAAGTTACTATCATTTTTAGAACTCTTTTATGATTTCATTGTTGCTCTATCTAGAGTGTGTTATGTAACATCTCATTTAATTGTGCATCATATTCTTACGATTCTAGGTCACTTGAAAGCTAATGAAAATGAGATAGTGTTATGAGAGGCTATCTCTGCTATGAAAACTAAATATTGGAAAGACATTCCATATTTATACATATTTGCATGTATTTTAGATCCAAGGATTCACTAATTTTTTTGCAATTCTGAGTGACGCTGTATTGATAGATTATTCTAACTATTTTTAGATGTTTGCACTAAATTATTCGATGTTTATCAAAAGTACGAATTAAAATTTCAGAGAGTTCACTTACAACGACCTCCAACAGCACCCACCGTATGTAAGAAGAAAACTATGTGGGGCAAAATCTTTGGTGGCCAATTTCCTCTGGAAAATCATATTCTACAATGTCAAATATTGGAGTAATATACAGCCACCATAGCAGTGGGGAACTATTCGCCTTTCTGGACATCGATCTCGTGGATCACTAGGAAAAGGACTTCAATATTTTGGAACGGTGGCACGAGCATAAAATAACTTATCCGGTGCTATCCATATTAGCATGTGATGTATTAATTGTTCATGTTTCAACGATTTCTTCTGGGTCTGCTATCTGTCTTTGTGAAAAAATATTGGAGGAGAGAAGAACAAGTCTTACGAGTGAGATGATGGAAATACTTCTAACAATGAAAGATGGGGAACAAGTTGTTTCATGAGCTCAACACTTTGTAGAGAATACAGAGTTGGCAGACATGTTCAACAATCTTTATCTAGACGACGACGCTTAGAGCATCGATGTACACTGTACTTTTTTCTCATTTTGTACATGTACTGCAGAGCTATAGGCTATAGTCTTTTTTCTTTGCCAAGATTTTCTCAAGTTAAGTTTTTACTTAGCAAAGTTTTAACGATGCATCCATTTAAACATTAATAACACTCATTATTATATTTCTACAATTTATTTTGTAATTTTTAAATTCGACATATTTTTTGGAATTATTACAACTTTAAAAAATTTTGGGCTAAAATAGGCTAAACATGCCTCCTTGGCCTGTCGGGCTAAATGAGAATGGGCTGACACGGACAACCCGTGAGCTCGGTGGGCCATGCTTGGGTCTATGGCTCAGCCCAGGGACCGACACGACACAACCTATCTAGGTTGATGAGATAAGTGAGCCGTGCCTAATAGACATATACCATGTTGGACTGTGCCGCCCATTTTGCCGGCACTAGCGTGCTCCTACATTTTAGCGGGCTTTGTATGGGTCCATATAAAATACTGGGCCTACGACTATTAGTCTCTATCCATCCTATCAATTTTATAGTTCCTTTAGAAATTCTAATCAGATCGTCTCACCAAAAGGAACAAAAAAGAACGAGTACAAATTCTAATCGGAAAGAAGTCTTCAAAATAATTGGATTCATTCGAGATCCAAGGACGTTAGGATCGCCACGTATCAGTATGATCGAATTTCATAGAATCGTAGTTCTAAAGATAGGATCACACAGGATTAGGTAGTATCCTTAAGATCATGTTCTGGATTGAATAGGACTATAGATCCTGATAGCAAACTATACAAGTATATAAAAATTGAAATTTTTATTGCTAATTTAGGTTATAATAATTTAATTTGCTTTGTTTTAGCTCCTTACGTATTGTTCTATGATAAAAAATATTATCATAACATGTTGGACATATAAACAATTAATTTATTATAAAAATAATTAAATAAGTTTGAAACTAAGCTTAATTCAATATAACAGTACTCAAATTTACAAAATTAAATTAACAATTATTCTATATACTTGTGTATTTGAAAACATAATTCAATATTTATATAAAGTATATATACTTTTGAAAATATGGTAGAATCGTGAATCTACTGATCGATCCCGTAAAACAAGAAAAGAAGGATGGTGATCCTGATGATCCCAAGAAGGTTCAATCATATCCAGGTTCGAAAAAGCATAAGACAAATCTGGTCGTTTATGGAATACAAAGGCTCTGTTTTCTTTTACATTTTAGTCGTTCTTTAGCTTTTAATTTTTTTACAATAATTACTATTTATTAAACTAATAAATTATTACTATTATAAAGAACGAGTTGGTGGTTATACGTCTATTATTCTCCAACCGCAATATTCCCTCAACTTCTTACCATTTTTCACTTTTTAATCGATCAGAGCAACTCTTTTCTACAGCATAATTATCTATATATTCAATAAATTTTATTACAACGCATAAATACATAATTAGTAACTAAAAACTATAAGCAGCCAAGCTCTAAAAGAATACCGGCCTGCGTACCGCCGATACTCCTCCAATCCAGTCCAGCCCATAAGTGGAGTCCAACCCACCATGACAGCCCAACGAACCTGGCTGTCCACTTACGCGTGTATCGCACGTGAGAGCTCCGTGCGACCGAGATAGCCCGCGCACCCTCGCGCACCTTCTGGAAGCTTCCACACCCGTCTACACACACACCTCCGTCTCCACTCCAGACGCTTCTCTCTTCCCCCTTTTCTCTCCCCCCTCTCTCCTCCCTGCCCCGTACCACACCACCCAACAACAACGCAAGCACGAGCAAATCTCACGCGACGATAACCAAGAACACAACCACACCAAAGCGGCAAAGCTCGAGGTAACCATGGGGCTGGATTACTACAATATCCTGGGCGTGGACAAGGCCGCCACCGACGACGACCTCAAGAAGGCCTACCGCAAGCTCGCCATGAAATGGCACCCCGACAAGAACCCCAACAACAAGAAGGAGGCGGAGAACAAGTTCAAGCAGATCTCCGAGGCCTACGAGGTAATTAAGCAGCCGAAAGATCCATGCGGGGTAGATTCGTCTCGCGACCTGTCTGTCCGGTCGAATTGTGCAATGTCGTGACGCGTTCTCGGTGTGTGTGTTTGAGCAGGTGCTGAGCGACCCGCAGAAGCGCGCGGTGTACGACCAGTACGGCGAGGAGGGGCTCAAGGGGCAGGTGCCGCCGCCGGGCGCCGGCGGTGCGGGCCCGGGAGGCGCGACGTTCTTCTCGACCGGCGGCGACGGGCCGACGGTCTTCCGGTTCAACCCGCGCAACGCGGAGGACATCTTCGCGGAGTTCTTCGGCTCGTCAAGCCCATTCGGCGGCATGGGCGGCGGCATGGGGGGAGGGCCCAGCATGCGGACCGGCGGCACGAGGTTCTCGTCGTCGATATTCGGGGACGATATATTCGGCTCGGCGTTCGGCGGTGGCGCCGATGGGCACCACGGGATGCACGCCGGCGGGAGGCCGGTGAAGGCGCCGGCGATCGAGAGGAAGCTGCCTTGCAGCCTGGAGGAGCTGTACAAGGGGACCACCAAGAAGATGAAGATTTCCAGGGAAATTGCCGATGCCAGCGGGTGAGTGTCTCCTTCCCTTTGCTTCACAACTCTTTCTTATCAGTGGCGGTTTGTTGTGATTGTTCAACATTTTAGGCGTCAGTAGTTTCTCTTGCCAGATTGGAACATGTCTTAGTTGGCCGAAATTAAACTTAGAATGTGCAATTGTTGGCGACTTAATTAGATTCATTTTAGTATACATTGTATAGATAAGACTTGGGATACGTGCATCGATTGCTAAAGTTTTTTTTTTTAAAAAAGGAATCATGGCTGAAGTTTGTTTGGTTTTATTGTCATTGTTGATGGCCTGGTAAATCTACATATATGTATATAAATGGAATGCCATTTCAGGCTTCGTCTAAACCATTTAGTCCTGTGTTCTTGATTTGGAACCTATCAGTTTCTAGGAATTGTCCAGCTTTAGTCTACAGATTGCTCAATCATTCTGACAATTTATGACCCTTTATTGTTAGTTTGTTCAGTCCATATGATCCAAGAAAAAGTTGACCCCCTGTTTGCAGTCCATGTACTGAGCTCTAGTCATTGTGACTGTGCAGGAAAACAATTCCAGTTGAGGAGATCCTGACGATAGACGTGAAGCCTGGGTGGAAGAAGGGCACCAAGATCACCTTCCCGGAGAAAGGAAACGAGCAGCCCAACTTGATCCCCGCCGACCTCGTCTTCATCATCGACGAGAAGCCGCACCCGGTGTTCACCCGGGACGGCAACGACCTCGTCGTGACGCAGAAGATACCGCTCGCCGAGGCCCTGACCGGCTACACCGTCCACCTGACGACGCTCGACGGCCGCAGCCTCACGATCCCTATCAACTCCGTCATCAACCCCGGCTACGAGGAGGTGGTCCGAGGGGAGGGCATGCCGATCCCCAAGGACCCGTCGAAGAAGGGCAACCTGAGGATCAAGTTCGACGTCAAGTTCCCGACGAGGCTCACGGCGGACCAGAAGTCCGGCGTGAAGAGGTTTCTGGGGCAGTAGAGCAGGTGCACAGACGGACGGAGATTCTGCCTTCCTTTTGCACAATCTGTGACGAGTTCGTCTTGGACTAGGTGAGATGGGGCTGCTCTGTGAGGCAATGTGGCCTTCATGTGTGAGAAACTAGAAAGTATGTTATACGTTTTGAGGTGCATAGAGGATTCTATTTGCCTTATAAAATTTCCCAGATTGGAGTTCGTGGAGTTCGTTTACTGATGATTTATCATTAGGCGTAGGTTTTGTACCTAGCTCACGAACTACATTGAAATATGCCAGTGTTGTGGGGCGCGAGCGTGCGAGCGAGAAATACCTTTTACTTCCAGTGTAATTACACCACCTTTATTATATCATCTAAATAAATTTAAAATACTATTTTATTACTTTAGGTATATTCGTATACTTATTATAAGTACTTTAATGTGAAACCATATGGAAAAATTGTAAGGAAGTCTATAGTTTTTAGCGTATTTTGTAAATACCTTTATATACTAACATAAAAAGAAGTATGTCGAAAAAATGTATATATCATCTCTGAAAAATTGTTTATACTACCTAGATGGTCTTAAATACTTATATACTACACGTACATACCCTTTGTTATGCGAGATACTCTTTACGTTGTGAGATACGACATATGTTGTAATTACACCTAGGAGTAGAAAATAGGCTTTATATATACATACATACAGACATACATATATATATACATATACATATATATATATATACATATATATATATACATATATATATATATATATATATATATATATATATATATTAGAAATATATTAATGTACCATCACTTTTTGTGATTATTAGAGAGTAGGAAAATTTTCTATCTTATTCTAGTTATGTACAATAACCCCCCAAGAGGGGTATGAGAGGGCCAGGTACACTTACTTTACTCACTAGCTCTCTTGGTTGGCTCTCTAACTCCCTTAGTTTCATATCTCCAATGGAAAAAGGGTACTTTGTAACCACTGTTATGCTCATACCACAACAGTTAGCGTCGTTCGTAGGGAGCGCGCAAGAAGCTGCACAAGGGAGAGTCGCTGCCATGAGAGAGGTCTATTGGATTTCGACTGCCTAGAAGGAAAGCGCTACAAAGGTAAGAAGGTAGAGAAACTTTAAACTGGTTGTGTAGTGTGCATACATGGTGTTTGGCACATGTTAGCTTTAGCATTCCTATCGGGCCGCTATTCGATCTGATTTGTGCTCAAATTGCACGGTGGCTTTAGCCCTGGCGTACTCTATGAAGTATAAAACGCCAGAAACCTTGTGTCCTAAGCCACTCTACAGAGCATAAAAATCGCATGGTGGTCTCGCGCTTCGGTGTACTATACGGAGTACAAATAAATCGCAGGGTGGCCTCGCGTCCTGACGTACTCTGCGGAGTATAAAACGCCAAGAACTTAGCCATCCCAGACAACTCTATGGGATATAAATATCCGCACGAAGCCCACGGCCTCCGTGTGAACTCTGGATTATAAATGGCCGCGCGGAGTCTATGGCCTCCAGCGAACTCTACGAAGTATAAATAGCCACGCGGAGCCCACGGCCTCTATGCGAACTCTACGGATGATAACCTTGGTGAGCCTTGCATGCTTCACTAGGGAGTTCACGCGTCCCACCAAGTAGTTCTGCCTGAGCGAGAATAGCGTCCAACCAACTCGTGGCCGCAACTTCGTTGACGCCCCTCCAAGTGGTGGGGGACGGAGCGCGTATTTCAAGTCTTCGTCGACGCTAGTCTGAATGGTGGGGGATAGAGCGCGTACTTCAAGTCTTTGTGCCACAACCGACTTCGTCGACGCCCATAACCATGTCATGATCGCCGTAGCCGTGTGGCATTCTATGACTACCTCGTGGTCGCGACTTCATCGATACTCATCCGACACCTCATGGTTATGACTTCGTCTACGCACGTCCGACTATCTCGGGGTAGTGACTTCATCGACGCCCACAACCACATCATGATCGATGTAGTTGTGAGACATTTTCCGACAGCCTCATGGTCTTTCATTGACGCTCGTCTGACTGCCTCGGGGTCGTGACTTCGTCACGCCCGTCTGACCGACTCGGGGTGGTGACTTGGTCGACGCCCACGACCACGTCATGATCTATGTAGTGGTGATGCATTCTCTGACCGCATCGGGGTTGAGACTTTGTCGACACTCATCCAACCGCCTTGGGGTCATAACTTGGTCGACGCCCGCCCAACCACCTCGTGGTCACGACTTCGTCGATGCTCGTCCAACACCTCATGGTCGCGACTTCGTCGATGCTTGTCTGACACCTCGTGGTCACGACTTCATCAACGCCTGTCCGACTGGTGAAGGGTAGAGCACGCGCTTCAAGTTTTTATCTCGCCACTGACTTCGTTGACGCTAGTCCAAAGCGAGTAGGATGGACCCGCGCGCGCTTCGAGTCTTTGTCCTGCAGCTGACTTCGTTGACACCCACGACCACGTCATAATCGACATAGTTGTGAGGCATTTCACGACCACGTTGGTTCGATCACGTCAGTTTTCGACCACATTGGTTCGACCATGCTGGTTCAACCACGCTGGTACGACCACGATGGTCCTCAACCACACTAATCTTTGGCCATATTGGTTTGACCACTCTAATATTCGACCACTTTGGTTCGACCACACTGGTCTTTAACATTCGATCATTATGGTCTTCGACCACGTTGGTTCGACCACACTGGTCTCCGACCACGTTGGTTCGACTACTCTGATTTTTGGCCACACAAGTCTTCGACCACTTTGGTTCCGACCATGTTGGTTTGACCACTCTGGTTTTTGACCACTTTGGTTCGACCATACTGATCTCTGGACCACCAACGAACGCGATAATACCGTGATCACAACGTCGGTAGTTTCATTTAGCAGTAGTACTGCACAATGTACTGCGGTAGTTTCAATTTTCCTAAAAAGTGCATAGACTTCAACAAATTTTACAAAGTATATTTGTAAATTATAGTATCATGCACACAAGAGTTAACCATGATTCCTAACAAGTTGCAAAACACATTTACACACTTAGAATAATGACACAATGATTATATATATGAGTTTCAACCATTTGCAAAACATAGTTGCAAATATAAGCCTCATATCGCAAGAATAGAAAATATGGACTTTAAATACTTGCAAAACACATTTGCAATATATAATCCCATGTTACAAGGATTCAACACATGAGCCACAACTATTTGCAAAACACATTCGCATATATAAGCATCATGCTACAAAAAGCTAGAGCAAGTGAGGTTAAACTATCAACACATGATGAGACTTAAACTATTTAGACAAGACCCCTCTTAATAGTACTATACTAGTAATCCGGTCTTTCAACTAAATACCAGGACCGGTAAAAGACTAGAAACACATTTTTAGCCCTAGCTAGTCATATCTTTGCTTTCAGTCATTGTCTTGATATGCATCAACCAATGATGCATCCTTTACTTGAACTCCATCAAGACATGAAATGATGAATTCACGACCTTCTTTTCTTGGACATGCATCAACTTATGATGCATAATCTTTTTGATAGCCTTCAATTCATGAAGCCATCTTCCGTCCCGCATGTTGACTTGATGATTTTTACCACATGAAGTCATCCCAAGTTAATCCTATTTGTGGAACCTAACCTATTCATCCAAATCATGAAAAATATTTGTCCACAGATCAATTACCATTAATTAGCAAACTTCACTATTAACTCATAATGGAGGGATTAGATTCTATAACCTCCCCTTTTTGGTAATTCATGACAATCTTAACAAATAATAAGATAGAAATTGATTTGCGAGTATACAACATGTACACAGCAATTGTATAATCTAGAATAAATTTCTTAAGTAATTAACTCATTTGAATATAAGTGTTTATCATTGAGATTAATTTCTAGCAAAGCTTGCATATCCGGTTGTCATTAGTCATCCAACCATTAACACATAATGGAGGAACTAGATAACCCGATTATGAGTATATATGAATTACACAAGCTATATATACTCAAGAGATTTGTTTCAAAGTAAAGATTCTTAATATGTGGAAGAAGAAACATGGATCAATACTAATGAAACAACAAAATATAGAGTCAACTCCTCTAAATGTGTGCGTACAAGAATATATAACAAAGACATATGCATATATTCAAGTTTGACAATTTATGGAGTTCAATCTATATTATGGATCCAAGGAATGCACTAAGTTATAAGAATGTGATGTCGAATGCATACCTCTGTGATTTTCACCTTTTCATCCAAATGAGACTAAGTAATATTATAATCAACAAACACATTAGTCTCAAGATAACATTTGTCATTAATCGCATCCAAGTGAGATCAGGCAATATCATAACTAATAAATAAATTAGTCTCGCAATTACATTTGTCATTATTATCAAAACCAACTTAATAGAGCTTAAACTTACATAGGGTTGGAGCTAGTAGTTGCATCAGCTTGTCCCTCGAGGCCTCCGCACTTGCTATCGAGGGAGTATTATTGTGCGGGTGGCCTAGCGCCTATGACCGATTAAGTTCAGATACTGGGCCTTGTAATAGGCCCAATAATATAGGGATATATGTATAAAGAAATGTATCATGTATTCTCACTTTTTGTAATTATTAAGGGGCATGATGAGAATTTCCATCATATCCCAGTCATGTATAATAACCCCAAGAGGGATACGAGAGGGTTAGGCCTCATTTATTTTACTCACTAGCTCTCTCTGTCAGTTGACTCTCTAACTCTCTTGGTTATATATCTCCTAAGAAGAAAGGGGTACTCTGTACCTATTGTCATGCTCATAACACAACAACGAGATTTTGTAGTAATTGTACAAGATCGAGTATAACGGGTGAGATCATAATTCTTGCAACTGAGATTTCGGACGTTATAAAGACAACGAGAAGAGAGAAAGAATAGGTTATAGTTTGATTTTATGGTCTCGTTCTTTTTTAGATTTTGGTTTTTACTTTTGACTTTTTTTACAGTAACTAGTTTTTAAACAGAGTCTTTTAAGATGGGTCTATTAATTAATTATAGTATATATTATACCGACTTCATTTATATTGACAAAAACTGCACGTGAGTTTTTATTACTCTGTAATTTCTAACACGAATAGGCGAACAGACCAAAAACTATAAGCCTCAGCCAAAAAGAACGTCCTATATAGTAACTAGCTTTTAAACGAGTGTTTTTTAAACATGTCTTTTTAAGGTAGGATCTACAAGTCGATTGTACCTGACTTTATGCGCGAAGCAACCATATAAAAAGGTGTACATGACGCAACACACCCAACCCCGGCATCACCCTTGATCTGCGTCGTTTCCTTCGCGCCGAGGAACTCCCTCGAGCCACCGGAGGAGGTCGCCCTCTTCATGCAGAGTGCGCCGCAGCGCGATTTTGGCTGCGTCTTCCCCAACATAGCTCCAGATTCGATTATAGAAATTCTGTACGGCTGGCTGGGTGAAGCGGATGGCGTCAGACATCACCTCGGGCTCGACTGGCAGATCCAGTTGAGAGTCCGCCAGCTCGCCGACGTGCCCACACCCCCGGGCGCGAAGTAAGGCGAGGGCGAAGGAGGCACCCATGAAACCGCAGTGATCGCCAAAGGACTTGGCACCACGGAGAGCGAGGCCCGAGCCCTCTTCGATCCGCCCGAGCGTCTCCGTTAGATTTTCAGGGCCATGCGTAACTTCTGGTACGTCGACGACGAGGTCCCGGAGGGCCCCTTCCAACGACTCCATCGCCCTCCATGCTGCCATGGATGCATTGTCCAGGGCCCTCGGTCCTCTCTGCAAGGGATGCGACGAGTTGGGTCTTCTCCTTCTCCAGCGCGGAGATTTGCTGAAGAAAGGCGGTGCGCTCCTCCATCGCAGCGCGTTGGACCTCCTCCGTGGCGCGTCTCGCCGCCGCCACGGCGTCCTCCGCGTCGGAAGCTATCATCGCCTTTTCTGCCTCCAGCCTGCGGATTTGCTCGTCCTTGGCAGCTGTGAGCATCGTCCGCAGCACGAAGTTTCACTCTGCAGCGCTCTCCGCTCGCGAACGCGAGTCTCCTCAAAGGCTTGGCTGAGGGCAAGAGTCTGGAAAAGACCGTGCGAGTTAGAACGACCTCAGACAGTGGCACAGGCCGTAAACCATTTACCCTTATCTCCGAAGCACCCAACGCGAGCGCCAGAAGGTCTCCCCCGCATGTCGCCAGTGCCGGCACATCCAACCTGCTGTCGACGCGCTCCGCGGCCTGGTTAAGAACGCGAAGCATCTCCGATCGCGGGATGAAGTCGGAGATGACGGGCCTTGGCCCAGCAGCTTCCGTAGCACCGGACATCCACACCAAGTCCTGCATAGCAAGGTCGGCGACTTCACGTGTAGCTCCGTTGCTCGATCCTTGACCGCGTCCGGGAGACCTCGTCTCGCCTGATGTTGACGGCGGAATGAGCGAGCAAATCGGAGAGAGTTTCGCGAAGTCATGAGAGGAAAAGGAACTCGCGCCTACCTTTGACACCCTCTGCCAAGGTACGGGAGGGTGCCCGCGCAGCTTCCATACAGAGAATGGGGCTTCGTCGGCCCGAGGAGCGGCGCCTTCTCCCCCAGCCTCGTCGACCTCCTCACAGGGCGCCAGGATCCCAGTGACCGCGTCAGCAACCCCGAATCGCCCCCTTGCAGGCGGAGACGACTGTACCAGGGGCGCTTCTCCCTTAGGGACGTGGGCGACCCTTCCTCAGCCGCTCCGGTCGTAGGCGGCAGACCCCCGGTGGCCGTCATAGGCGGCAAATCCCCGATGGCCGTCGCAGGCAGCAAACCCTCGGTGGTCGTTGCCGGCGGCGCCACCTCATCTCCAGGTTCAACAGCACCGAGGCCCATCACCTCGTCGCCATCTAAACCCTCAGTAGGGGCAACGTTCCCCCCCGAACCGGCGAGTTCGGACCCGGCGCTGGCCGCGCCTTCCGCTTCGGTGATACCTCCCAGCGGCGCGACCGGCGGCCGAGGAGTTTGGTGGCCTCAGATCGGGCCTTGCGTCGAGGCCGGCCGCGCCTCCACTTCACCATCGTCATCGTGATGGCTCGAGGTCTCTACCGGCACTGTGCGCTCGGGCACACTAATCCCCAAGACCTCGCAGACCCGATTTATCCGCCCCTGTTTCGCCGAGGAGGTCGCGGCCCTCGCGCAGCCTGTGCTCCTTTGTCGTGTATGGCCCGAGGAGCGCAACGACTGCGCGCTCTGCATCTTCTAGCCGGGGCACTACGCACAAAAATGGAGCATCATCCAGAAGAAATCATGTGATCATGCGAACGTGCGCACATCCAACGGTCAAAGGACTTACAAGGAGCGGAGGGTCTTAGAAGGCAGGAAACAGTCGGACGGACGTCATCCTTCCGGATACTGCCCTGTACATCGTACTGCCACCGACCGGAGAGCGGCGTCGCCCCATACATGGTAAACTCCTCGGCAAGGTCACTCATGTTGAACCGGCGGGCGATATCGGCAAGCCTCTGCGCCTTCTGCGCGTCGTCGAACATCGGCTCCACGTCTGGGCGAGCTGTTGAACGATATCAGCTGTCCCCGGCACGACAGACGCTCTTGCTCATCACGAGGTAGTAAAAACCACTGACGCGTTCAACCGGACATCCATTTCCCTCGCGCGGCCCATGCAGGAAAGAGCCCCGCACACGGCTTCCTCAGCACGAAGTTGACGCTGCCGAAGTTCGATTTCCGCTCCCCCCTCGAGCTTCTTCGGCTGACAGCGCGCATCGTGCAGAATAGCGAACAGACTCGCACTGGGACGGCGACCCTCTGTTCGCAGTGCCCAAGCGAACACAGCCAGACGGACTATCGCACTGGGGGTCAGCTGTGCCCAGCTCTAGCTCGTACGCCCGCAAGACCTCGCCGACGAAGAGTGTCGTGGGCATCCACAACCCGGCATCGAAGAATGCGACAAAGACAATAGCTTCTGTCTCCACCGGTTTGCGGTTCCGTCTCGGTGGGGCCGGGTAGATGAGCCCCGTCACGTTCCGTGATCTTCCCCTCCCGGACGAGTCTCTGGAGCATCTCTTCAGTAACGCGGCTTCGCCCTAACACGCGGGAGCAGCGGCCTCCCAAGTGCTCCATGGCGTCCCACCGCTTGTTGACGGTGCGATCTTCCTCGCACCACTAGCGAGTACTCCCCTGAGGGAGGCGACAGATCGTACCGGTCGGACGAGGCGCTGCCGCTGAGCCGACGGGCGGGATTGTCGCGGCAAGCCATTCCTCTCCGAGATAGGGCCTAAAACTGCAGGAGCAGGGGTGGGTTGTGCGGGCAGCAGAAGAAAGAAGACAGACCGGAATGACCAATGCGAAGGAGCGTACCCATGCTGATGGCGACGCCTTATAAAGCTAGCTCAACCCCCACCAGCGCGGCGCAACCGGCGGAAGCCCAGCGGTTCGCTACCCACGATCAGAAGCGCAACCGCTGGCAACTGGGGGCAGCGCGCCGGGTAGGGGGCAGACGGCGCCACGACGCGCCCATGGCACCCACCACGTGTCCCGCCCTTCTAGGAAGGGGGCGAACGACCGCGGTCGTGCGATCGCTGACAGTCACGACGCGCCAATCATGGCCCGCCGCGTGTACACCCCGAGTGGGAAAGCACGTACGGCTGCAGCAGCCTGCTCCTGCCATCCCAGGGGTTGGCGCGATTCCAGAAGCCATTACGGCGCACCACCAGAACTGCGGAGCCGCACCCACTTCGCGCCCACGAAAAGCCATCAGCGCGAGGTCTGCCTCCGCTCTAACTTCGCCTTCGCAGCCCAAAGAACCCCTCGGCTGAGGGCGGCCCGGGCAACTACCGACCCCGCCAAATCGGATGCGATTTTCGACTCCAACTTCGACTCCGACTCCTACGTTGATGTCACCCTGTGGACGACGAAGACTTCGCCAACCCGCCCAGCGTCATACCCTCGCGGCAGGACAAACACTACACCAAGCAGTAAGGCTCCGCCGAACGTTAGGAAAGCTTACAGGCCGCAAGGACGGAGGGGGCCAAAGGGCTCGGCAACATGGCTTCGCCCCGTGAAGCCCTTCACCATGAGAGGCTCCTGTTGTATGGGTGGCCCCCACCTGAGCCCAGCAGGGCTGTTGGAGGAATGTGAGACCCAAAATGGGACATGTGTAATGACATAAGTGCCCCTGAGGGGAATACTCGGATGTAAAGGTATAATTGTAAAAGCACTCCCCGTGTGGGTATATATATACAACACAGGCTATGGGGAGAAACCTAAGCCATTGCTCACCTAACTCTCTACTACATACTTTCTCTCTGTTTGGTCTGTAATCACAACAGTAAAATATGTATTATAATTAACTAGTAGATTCTATCTTAAAAAGATACTCGATTTAAAAGCTAGTTACTGTAGAAAATCGAAAAAACAGCTTTTACAAGCTGAAAAGAACAGGCCGTCAAGCCTCCGTTCTTCACCACTCGAGCAATTTATCCACGGTCGCGGTGACCAGGCAGGGCCGCCTCGCCGTTTGCACCGCTTCTGTTCCTGTGTACGGTGCCGGCTGTCGGTCCGAGGCCAAGGCAGAACAGCGGGCTCGCCCCCAGCCAACACCGGTCACACGCGTGCCGACGTGTTGGTGGCACCAAAACCCACCACGCAACACCGGGCGCCGCCACGCCGAGCCTCCCCGCTTATGCCGACACACATCTCTACCGCCGCACCGAAGGTGCAGCCGTGCGCCGACCCCGTCCCCATCCACCGTAACCCACACTCCACACGGCCCGCACCCGCCGCGCGCAGCCCGTCATCTCTGCCGCGCCACGAGGGGTAACAATAATGTAGCACCCGCTCGCCGTGGACACCGGTGTCACGGATGCGGCATGCGCACGGCCCCAGCGAATTTACCCCAACCTTTCCACCCCACCCCGTATACGCGGTTTCGGCCTTTGGCGCGACCGCCTTGGCGATCGCTTCGCCTGCTAGTACTACCACGAGTGACGAGTCGACGACAACCAGACAGGTCCACCCCACCGCACGTTGGCGGGCAGCTCGCCTTGCCCCACTCGTCATTCGCGGCATAATTCAACAGCCGGTGAGGGGATAAACGACGACACGAGCCACCGGCTGGTCCATCACGCGGCGGGGGACGGCGACCGGGTGGCGAATAATAAAAAAGGAAAACCGCGGCACCTCACTGCCCCCTCCCCCCTCACATCTCTCACCTCCCGATAAGAAAGGGAGAAGCTTCCTCCTCCTCCTCCTCCTCCTCCTCTACTTCAGCTCCTCTCCTCGACAAGGGAAGAAATCTGCCGAGCTCCAATTCGAATCGCCCCGTCGCAGAAGCCACGAGCTGATCGTGTGGAGTCGAGGAGAGGAGAGGCAACCACCACCACGGGAGGAGAAGAGGAGGGGAGCGGAAGCAACAAGCCCTATCTAGCCGCGCCGAATCCATGGACTCGGAGCACTGGATCTCTCGCCTGGCCGCCGCGAAGCGGTTCTATGCGGCGCAGCTCGGCCACGGCGGTGCGTTGACCACTCCTGGGATTATTACCCTTTTTGTTCTGTGGATTTGTTTCCTGGGGAGCGTTGCGATTTCTTGATTTGGGCTTTGTTTGGTGGGTGCAGATCGGGCGGGGATGGAGGAGCTGGACATGGATGAGGAGGTGAGGCCGGAGTTCGCGTGCCCCTACTGCTACGAGGACCACGACGTCGCCTCCCTCTGCGCGCACCTCGAGGAGGAGCACCCCTTCGAGCCCCACGCGGCGGTGAGTGCCTTAATCTGCTGCTTGGATGATTAGAGAAGATGAAGTTTGTACGAATGTTGACCTGGAGAATGAACTCATATTGGGGTTGTTGACCCGACCTGAAGAACGAGTCCCCCCTTTTTTGTTCGCCATTAGAAGTAGAAATATTGTATTTGGCTAGAATATCATAGTTTGCATAAAGTTCCGGTCTGGCTAATGAAACGACATATTTGGGATATGCAAAAAGGTAGGATTTTTGGCCTTGGTTAGTGTTCTTGGAGCAGAAAACTCGACCATAAAATTTGGAGATGAAAAAAAGGTGGAAACTTTCGCATTTTGGGGTGGAAAGATTATGGCGTGAGTGTTTGGGTTGGCAAACTGACTAGAAGAAGGTTGGGAAATAGGAATTCGGAAGAGAAAGATTTTAGTTTGATCCAAGGATAGTCTCCAGTTGCAAGCCTCTCTACCTCTGGACGTAAGTATCAGTAATCAGCTTTGCAAAAGAAAGTTAAATTTCATGTGTTTAACAGCTCTTTTTAGTTAAAATTTGAGAGGCTGTTATGGAACATGGAGTGAAGGGGAATCTAGCTCTTCATGTGCAATCACTTTTCATGTCTGCCACTCCTTGCGATGCAGTGTGTAGAGACCACTCTTCTATCCATTAGGAGCGATGAAGTGGAACATTCTTATGTATGGTAACACAAAATGAAGAGAAATCAATTGTTGTCTGATTTATCAGAGTCAATTAAACAAGGATGTGATTCCAACGAGCTGTAAATGTGCTGGAGTGCGGCATATAGACTGAGGATTCTTTTTCTTTACCTCAGTTAAATTGGCCTGGTGTTTATCTGTTTGCTGCCAGCTTTGTATATAGCTGAAAATAGATGAAAATTTGAAAGTATAGATGAAATCAAATTTTGCTTATGTTGTAGTATAATAATCTATATCACGGGTTGCTTTCATGTGCTGATGATTTCCCTCCTGCATTTCAGCCTTGCCCTATCTGCTCTGATAAGATTACAAAAGATATGCTTAATCATATCACTGTGCAACATGGGTACTTGTTCAAGGTACTCTCTCTTTCTCCCCCATGTGGGTACATTTATTCCATGCCTACTCAAATCAATTAGCCCATGTAATACATGTTGTTCATGGACAACTGGTGCATAAAAATATCTCGTTTCAGTTTAGAAAGGTTTTTGTGTAAGCTTCTTTAACTTTGGACCACCTACAGAATCGTCGCAGGTTGCGCAGATTCATTATTCCCGGGAGCCAGGCCCTTTCTTTGCTGAGCCGAGATCTACGTGAAGCCCATTTGCAGGTGCTTCTAGGGGGTGTGGGCATAGGTCAAGCAACAATAACACGACAAATATATCAGCTGATCCTCTTCTGTCATCATTTGGCCTTAGCTTCCCAACACCAGATGCTGAGGAAACATCAAAACCACTGCTTCCATTCCAGATGGTCCATCCATGGTAAAAGAGATGCCTACTCAGCTGTGGGAGTCAAGGTACATATTATCATGCTAGATTGAAACACTGTTGTGGATATAGTCAGGTTGTAGTGATCATCTTCCAAAACGCCAGAACCTTACTTCTCTAAATTTATTTATCTAGTCATGTCATTGTGGCCACTGTTATTCTTATGCCTTGCGGCAATGTTTAGTTTCAGTGCATTCAGAGCACAGGGAAATCTGGTTTGGCCAGGGGAATTTGAAGTCAATAGTTCTATATACTATAGGCCAATATTTTCTGTTGATGACAGCGTTGCACTCAATAAGTAGGTCCAGCATAAGCAAGTTGTTTGACTGATAAGCAGCATGTAGCAACAAACTTTTGCTTCATTGCTTTCATCTTTAGGACCATTCAGTGAAGTGTATCACTGAAGCAATGGTTTTTCAGGGCGACCACTTTTGATTTATTATTAGTGGGACTTTACAATTCAGTTATCTGCTTCTTTTTTCGTGGCAGTATTGACGCATCCCTCACAAGCGAAGAAAGGGAACAAAAACGGAAACAAGCCAGCGTCAGAGCAACATTTGTGCAAGACCTGCTGCTCTCTACTCTATTTGGGGACTAATGAATCAAGATGAGCCTACGTTATCGCTAGATGGGTGCTCCTGTGCAGATTTGCAAAGATTAGTGCCCCACACAAGTTGCTGAATGTAATATCCATGACAGATAGCATGCTTCTGGAGTACTAGCGCTGGTTTCGTCCAGTAAGGTGCAGAGTTGATGTGGGCATGAGGTATCGTAATTCGTAAGTTATTGTAACCGGTCTGTATCTTCAGTTCCATCACAATCCGCGATCAGCATATGATATCTATGTAGATCGTGGTTGTGTTTGTACCGCTTCTATGTTTAGAAGCATTGGCTTGTTGTACCAACATAATAATTATGTTATTCAACAGCAGAATGCTCTGCAGTTTATCACGTGTGGGGAGCAATAAACAAAGTGCAGAACTGTTCGGATTTGGAGGTGAAGTCTTTGCGCGCCAGCAGAGTCATGAGAAATCTGTACACTGTACTTGGACAAGGCTCCTGCCTATCA